>CM028693.1:45932869-47132869 GCA_016771965.1 Brassica carinata | reverse complement strand
GTTCGAGATGAAGAGCAAGATGATGATAAAGGAAAATTAATGTATATGAATACAGAGGAAAATCACTCAGGCAGAGCTCAAGGAGAACAACCAAGTTATTATCAACCGGAGCAAAGAAACCACAAGTATAATAACACATATAGGGGCAGGGGTCGTGGTGGACGCTCCTACTACAGAGGAAGAGGTCGCAGCCGGTTTAATGGAGATCGCTATAACAACGAGAGAGATGCGTCTCGTGTCACTTGCTTCCGGTGTGATAAAATAGGTCACTTCGTAGCTCAGTGTCCAGACCGGTTACTTAAGCTGCAGGAGGCACAAGAAACAGACAATTCCGAGACACAAGAAGCTGATGAGCTCATGATGCATGAGGTAATGTTTCTGAACGAAAAGAATGTGATACCTGAAAAGTACGAGACTAATACTAGACAAGAGAACATATGGTACCTTGATAATGGAGCTTCAAACCATATGACGGGAGATAAAAGGTATTTTTCGTACCTAGACAATACCATCTCAGGGAAGGTGCGCTTTGGAGACGACTCTAGGATTGATATAAAAGGCAAAGGCACAATTTCTTTTGTTGACATGAACGGAGTTTCTAGAAAAATGACGGATGTGTATTGGATTCCTGACTTGAAGAGCAATATAATCAGTTTGGGGCAAGCTACAGAGGCTGGATGTGATATACAATTAAAGGGAGAAGAATTGACAATGCATGATCATCGTGGTAGACTACTTGTTACTGCCAAGAGATCGAAGAACAGACTCTACAAGGTACGGATGGGAATTAAAGGTGCACCATGTCTTTATCTAGCTGCAGAGAGTGAATCAAATCGGTGGCATGCACGTCTAGGGCATGCAAATATTGAGACTATCCGCAATATGATGAGAAAGGAGCTTGCACTGGGAATTCCAAAGGGACACATCGAGAGCAACATATGTAGTTCGTGTATGCTTGGGAAACAAACAAGACAAGTATTCTCTAAAGCAACCAAATACAGAGCATCAAAGGTGTTGGAACTTCTTCACGGGGATCTTTGTGGTCCCATATCATCGAGCACACAAGGTGGAAGTAGGTATATCTTTGTGATCATTGACGATCATACGCGATACATGTGGACGATGTTGCTAAAGGAAAAGAGTCAAGCATTCAGCAAGTTTAAAAGCCTGAGAGTTTCGGTGGAGCAAGAAACAGGGAAGAAGATACAAACGCTAAGAACAGATAGAGGTGGGGAGTTCGTGAGTCATGAGTTTAACAGCTACTGCGAAGGAGCCGGAATAAAACGACACCTCACCGCACCTTATAGTCCCAACAGAACGGGGTAGTTGAGCAAAGGAATCGAACGTTGATGGGAATGGCGAGAAGCATGTTGAAACATATGCACTTACCAAGTTATCTTTGGGGAGAAGCTATTAGACACGCTACATATCTGATCAATCGATTGGCTACAAGAGCTTTAGAGTCAAAGACACCCTATGAGATGCTGCGAGGAAAGAAACCGAATATATCACATGTGAGAGTGTTTGGAAGCCTGGGGTACGCAAAGATAGAGGGACCAGACTTGAAAAAGCTTGATGACAGGTTGGTGATGCTAGTACACTTAGGCACAGAGCCAGGGTCAAAAGCGTACCGCTTGTACGATCCAACCACATGCAAAGTAACTGTGAGCCGTGATGTAGTGTTCGACGAAGCAAGAGGATGGAACTGGAATAAAGAAGAAACAGAGGCACAGAATGATCAAGGCTTTGTGATCAAGCTAGGCGAGTTCGGGAATCACGGAGTAAGTGAGGACGAAGAGAAAATCCCAACCCAAGAGTACGACACCTCCAAAACGTCGGAACCTGATATTAGCTCTGAAGGAAAACAGAGCATGACTGAAGATCGTGAAGAGCAATCACAACCACTAAGGATATCAGAGAGACAGATAACACAGCCTAAGTATCTCGACGACTATATCCTGTTGGCCGAAGAACTGGGAGAAGAAGTATTACTCTATCTAAACAACGAGCCTAGAAACTTTGGCGAAGCAAAGGGCTCAAGAGAATGGATTAGAGCATGCGAAGAGGAGATAGAGTCTATTGTTAAGAACAATACTTGGGATCTAGTCGATCTCCCCGCAGGAGCAAAAGCAATAGGCTTGAAATGGGTCTTTAAGATGAAGAGAAATTCTGATGGAACAATCAATAAGTTCAAGGCAAGGCTAGTAGCCAAGAGATTTGTACAACAGCAGGGGATTCATTTCGACGAAGTATTCGCCCCAGTGGCCCGTCTTGAGACCATACGGTTAGTGATCTCCTTAGCAGCTACCTATGGATGGGAGGTCCATCATCTCGATGTGAAAACCTCTTTCTTGCATGGTGAATTGAAGGAGGTCGTGTATGTATCACAACCTGAAGGTTTCGAGATCAAAGGAAGCGAACACAGGGTGTATAAGCTTAACAAAGCCTTGTACGGTCTCAGACAAGCCCCAAGGGCGTGGAACAACAAGCTCAATCAGATTCTTATGGGGCTCGAGTTCGTTAAGTGTACAAAGGAGCCATCAGTCTATCGAAAGATGGTAAATGGCGAGCTTCTTGTTGTGGCGGTCTATGTCGACGATCTATTCGTAACAGGAACAAACAAAAAGCTTATTGATGAGTTCAAACGAAACATGGCGAGAAAGTTTGACATGAGTGACTTAGGGAAGCTAACATACTACCTCGGTATAGAAGTTTCTCAAGATGCGCATGGAATCACATTAAATCAGAGAAGATACGCGATGAAAATATTAGAAGATGCAGGAATGTCGAAGTGTAATCCAACTCAAACACCTATGGAGTTTGAATTGAGTCTTTTGAAGTCATTGGAGGAAAAGGAGATTGATGCTACAAGTTTTCGAAGGAACATTGGCTGCTTGAGGTACCTACTCCATACGAGGCCTGATCTATCCTTTTCGGTTGGAGTGTTGAGCAGATTCATGCACAGTCCACGGGAATCACATGGAGTTGCTCTGAAGCAGTGCTTAAGATATTTGCAGGGCAGTGAAAACTTCGGACTCGTGTTTGAGAGGTCATCGTGCAAAGTACCAAGACTGGTGGGTTACAGCGATAACAGCTACAACACAGATCCAGACGACGGAAGGAGTACAACTGGACACATCTTTTACTTGGGAAGGAGTCCCATTACATGGTGTTCACAAAAACAGGACACTGTCGCCTTGTCTAGTTGCGAAGCAGAATTCATGGCGGGTACTGAAGCTGCCAGGCAAGCAATTCGGTTAAGAGACGTGCTGAGTGAAGTCACCGGACATCCAAGGGAAAAGGTCACTATCAGAATCGATAATCAATCTGCAATAGCTTTAACAAAAAATCCGGTATTCCATGGTAGAAGCAAGCACATACACTCCAGGTACCACTTTGTGCGTGAATGTGTTGAGAGGGAGCTAATAGAAGTTGAGCATGTACCTGGAACCGAGCAAAAGGCGGACATACTGACCAGGGCATTGGGACGGATCAAATTTAAAGAAATGAGAGACTTCAGTGGGATGCAAGAAGTGTCATCAAATGATTTCAAGCTTAAGAGGGAGAATGTTGGATAAGCTTGAAATAGCTTGAGAGAGAAGCAACCTAATCCTAATGTGTTATGTTTATCTATAAGAATTAGGAAATATGTAGTTGAGTTATTCCTAATGAGTTTAGGATAATTATGGTGTTATATAAGGAGATGCAAAGTGTATTGCATAACTTAAGAATTTAAGATTGAGAGTTTGAGATTTTGAGATAGTTTCCTCGAGAAGAGATGAATAAGAAGCGAAGTTCTTATTGTGTGATTTACAATTGAGTTTGTGTTACTAACGTTGTGATTCCGAAACCTTAAAACAATACAACAATGTATAATTGAATCTAGAGATCATGCTTAAATGTTTGATAATGTAAAATAAAGCAAGAATGGTTTTATAAATTAGTTTCTTATACTTTATAACAAAACTAGTTACTTATCTAACGTTCTTAGAAAACTTGGGGATCTAATCAAGACGAACATAACAACATAATTCAAAATTAAGCACCTCAGAATCTTCACCAAATTTTGTTCCGGAAAAACAACCACCAAAAGAACTGGATTACAGTATACACTTACAACGAGTTGAACCATTTGGTTGTCGATTTAATTTTTTTCTAAAGTTTTTTTATGAGCCCTTTTTGTAATTAGTGTTTCATTATATTCAAAATCTCATTTTCTATCCAACGGCCAATTTAAATTTTATAGTTTTATCTTTTTTGCTGTAAATGGAAACTTTTTTTTTCTTGGAAAGTTTGTCTGTATAACACGGATTTTTATTTTTGAAATAGTATTATATATTAGAACCTAAAGAAAAAATAGTACCACAATAAATAAAAAGAGATAGTTGAGTATAGTTTTCTCTGCTATTAAATTTAACTTATAGTGTTATTTCATACCATTCTGTGTATTTTAATAATATATATACAGTTGAGAAAGTATAATATTTTCTAATTATATATTTATAATAAATTGTAGCTGTCTCTATATATTTTTGGTTGATATTTACCAATATTCTTTATTTTTTGGTTAGACGTTATACCATTATTTTATGTTTAGATTTGCGTTAGTTACTTCTAAAAACAATTATTTTGATACCTTTATTTATAATTTTTAGTTCTTTCTGAGATATAATCCTTTGTGTCATCCTTCAAGCATAACCATGTAGTTTTCATGCAGTTTTGTCACTTTGTGGGTCTCCAATTTTTGTTGTTTGTATTTTCTTCTCTGATTTTTTTTTCTTTTCTAAAACTAAATTCTAAATTTAGTCGGCAGATATAAAGTGAAACCTCGTTTCTATCTGACAATTTACACAAATAAAAACTACACCTTTTAAATTTAAAGTAAACCAGATTCCCCACATTTTACTGTATAAATTTATATACCATTTTAATATTAGTTCAACCATTACGAGTCAATATACAAATAATCGAAGCAAAGGTTAACTGATTTCAATACACCAATGAAAAAACAATATTGATTGTTTCAAAGTATATAAAACAAAAGAAAAGTGGAGAAATCAATGTTATCTCATATTTATGCCACCGGCTGAAACTTTCTGTTGATGCCTTCTTTCATATCTTCCCGGAATCAAGCGTGTCGAGCTTTGCTCGGATTCCAAGACCCTCGTCACTTTGCTTACTTCAGGTGGTAAGTGTGTCGAGCTTCAAGGCTTGTTACATGATATTTATTTTTTATGTACCTCCCTCGAATCTATTTCCTAATTCCTTTCGCTTAGTTCCTCGTTTAGAAAACTTCGAGGCTGGTTTCCTAGCTAAGGTAGCTCTCTTTAATCTTTCTTGTTTGGCCTTCGAAGTTATGTAAGACTCTTTTAAGTTAATGAAGGTTTGTACAAAAAAAAAATTTCCCGGAATCAAGCGTGAAAAAAATAAATAAAGAGAAACTTGATTTAATAGGATATATTTCCTCGGTTTCATATAAAATTTCATTTAGACATATTTCACACAAATTAAAAAAGATAAAATATACTAATTTATTTTTATTAAATATAATTATTTAAATAAAATGATTTAAATAAATATCTATTGGTTAATTGGAAAAGTAAAAGGAAGATTATATATGAAAAATATCATTAGAAATGTAGAATGATATTTATTTTGAAACAAGAAAAAAAAAATACTAGAATGATATTTGTTATGAAACAGAAGGAGTATTGAACTTATTAGAGACAAAAGTCTCACATCAGGTATTGAAAGAGATCCTAAGCAATATATAAGATAGATGAACCACTCTTCTTATCACCAATTGGTTTTGGGTTGGAAGTCAATCTAGCTTAACATGGTATCAGAGCCCGATCCAAACAATCTAACCCGATCTATCATCGATCCAGCCCAATGTAGGCCATCGATCCTTGTCCAAGTATTCCGAAATTGACGCTCAAAGAACCATCATTTCGAAGGGGTGTATTACGGACAAATGTCCTATATCAGGTATTGGAAGGGATCCTAAACAATATATAAGATAGATGAGCCACTCCTCTTATCACCAATTATTTTAGGTTGGAAGTCTATCTAGCTTAACAGAATTAAGTTTGTTTTTTAAGATTTTTTCTGGTTAGTTGGAAAATTAGAAACTATATTATTAAAATAGAATCACCCTAAAAATTTACTTACAAAAAATTATAGTACCTATTCATTTATTCTATTAAAATAAAAATACAATTTGTCATTTCCTCTCTCTTGGGTATCATTCCAAAGCATTGGTTTAACATTATTACAGCATACTGAGGTGTAACTAAACCAGTATTCAACTCAAAATCGATTATGCGCTTGGTTTACTCATAAGAATTTCCGGAGTTTAACCGAAATTGACAACAGAGCCATAATTTCTTGATTGTAGTAGTACCAAGAACAACGTAATTGAATTATAAAATATATTATTTTGGTTCACTAGAGTTGTTAAACTGTAGACATAAAATATATTAGGCATAGCGTTGCCAAAAAAAAATAAAATAAAATATATTAGGCATAGATTAAACAAATATTGATTACAAAACCGGTTATACGGTTGGTTTATTATCGCAATATCTTTTATTCAACCGAATTTAGTGATAGCAGTTACTAGTTTTTAAGAAAATAAAATATTAAACTAGTAAAATATTACTTTATTATCTTATGATAAAAAACCGGTTCTATTTATATGATTTTAGTTTTATGAATTGTTTAATTAAACATGCAAAATTTAGGTCACTACAAGATGTATTATATGAATATAAGAACATTAAATAAATTTTGATTAATGAAAAACAAGTTAAAAATAGTTTAATTTATTTCAATGCTAGATTATTGATTAGTTGTTATTTGGTTTGGATTTAAAACCAAATCCCTAATTTACATTTTAACAAGATTTTGTCTTATTAACGATTCGATTAGAAGTTTTTTCTTTTTTTATATTTTTGCTACTTAATATAAGATAGTTAAGAACAATTTCAAAATCACCTATTCAGTTTTTGTTTGTACACCATAGATTTTATTCCAAATTATGCTTCATATCGTTATTACTTACTCTAGATTTGCGCATTAACATGTTGTACACTCAAATTAAATTTTATTTGACCATTTATAAATACTAAATAATATCTTTACTAATTCATTTTTTTCCACTCACATAATAAATTAAATATTAAGTTCATTGGCCAATTTATTTAACAAATCATTTTAAATATTAAAATTAAATTAAACAAAACAGAACTCAAGTTAATATTGTTTTGTGTTTTAAAATTTTAATCCACATAGTATACCATATAGAGAAAAAATTCTACATCAAAGATATTAACCATAAAACTTAAAATTTAAAGTTTTCTGACATATAATTTCACAACATTTAAAAGTATAACGCACCCATTAGAAATATTGTACCGTTTTAAAAACTATTATTTTTAAACTCGACCAGACACTAAATCGGATTTCTTTCTAAACCACTGGATCACTTATCAAATGATTGAACCACGGTTTAATATATTAATAAATGTTGATATATAATAATATATCAAAATATTACTATAAGCTATTGAAGATATAGGTGAATATAAAAATCGTGTTTTCAACTAAATATAATTAAATATTAAATACTTATTTTAGTTTAATTTACATTTCCATGAAAACAGATTCTCTTAACTAATATTTTTTACAAGATCATCGCGTTTCATGTTGTAAGACCCATACATAGCTTCTAAGTGTTCCAGTTGGTATGATCTCTCTCTCTTATATTATTGTGTTCTTTCGTGATTTTCAAACAGTTTATGTTTTTTTTTAAAAAAAATATTGGGTTTAAGTTTCTGATGTTAGATTAATTCCTTATGATTCATCAATATGAATCCTTTAACCATATGATTCTCCGATTGAATAGACATAAGCGGAAGTGTACCTAATGTATCCATAGCTTTACGATCTGAAGTTAGGAAATGGATCTTCCAAAGCAAACCCTGTGTGACATTAGCTCTCTATTGATGGGATATAGAGATGAACTGTATTTTTGGCTAGGGTTGCCTTGGGAACCATAACCCTCTTTATATAGAGAATTAATTTCTAATTCAGCCCTTCATTAGACTAGAAATTACTTAAGGTATCCACATATAAATATTTCATAACATTTATGTCCAAGCCTTTACCTTATTCACAATAGTGACCTCTTAAATAGGCTAATTAATTAATGGCCCTATCACATTTATTCCTTAACATATGTGACCCCACCAAATGATCTTACAATCTCTCACTGGGTTGTATATGTGCCTTAGAATGTGATAGACTGTATGAGTCTCTTTATGCCACTAATCCCGGGAGCATAAACAATCTCGTCCATTTGTTATACCAAGATAGGATCATGGCGGCTTTTGTTACATTCTTTCATAACTAAACCTTCCATGGTCACATACATCAGCACAACCAAATGACATAGATCAATTATGAAACATGTGGCATGAAAATCACATGAAGTGTGGTCTGTACATGTCGATTTTCAAAACTTTTCACTTTGTACCCATTCCTTAACAACTCGGTACTTGATGTCTACAAATTTAGACTTTACTGAACTCCTACTGTTGTTGGAATATAGAATGGCTGCCTTATTGTCACAGTACAACTTGAGGGGTCTTTAAATTCATTCAAGAATCCTTAGGCCTGTGACAAAATTTCTCAGCCAAATTCCCTCTGTCGATGTCTCGTAGACTGCTACCAGTTCTGCCGCCATTGTGGACGATGTTACAAGTGATTGCTTAGCACTACGCCAAGAGATTGCCCCACCGGCCAACAGAAAAACATAATCCAATGTAGACTTTTTACTATCTTGGCATCCCGCAAAATCAGAGTCAGAATACCCAATGATCTCCATATTATCTGATATTTGATACGTGAGCATATGGCCTTTTGTTCTCTGCAAGTACCTCATGACCCTTTTGGCTGCTTACCAATGGTCCATGTCCGGATTACTTAAGTATCTGCCTAACACTCCAACTATGTACACAATATCCGGACGCGTACAAACTTGAGCATACATAAGACTCCCTACTGCCGATGCATAAGCGATCTTTTGCATCTCCTGAATTTCCAGTTTTCCTTTAGGGCACTGTTCGAGACAAAACTTGTCTCCCTTAGCGATTGGGGTATCTCCTGGTTTGAAATCATGCATGCCAAATCTTTTAAAAACTTTATCGATATAGCTCTTTTGTGACAATCCAAGAATCCCTCGAGAGCGATCTCGATGAATCTCGATCCCTAATACAAAAGATGCCTCACCAAGATATTTCATCCCAAAATTTACCTTAAGAAATCTCTTGGTTTCAACCAGCATGCTAATATCGTTAGTGGCCAGAAGTATGTCATCAACATACAAAACCAGGAAAATATATTTACTCCCACTGAAATTTTGATACACACAATCATCAACCAAATTCACCTCAAAACCAAAGAAGGTGATAACCTTATGAAATTTGTGGTACCATTGACGAGAAGCTTGTTTTAGCCCATAGATGAATTTCTTTAATTTGTAAACCATATCTTTTGCATCACCCAAGGCAAAATGTTCTGGTTGCACCATATAAATCGTTTCTTCAATGTCTCCATTGAGAAATGCTGTTTTAACATCCATCTGATGAAGCTCCAAATCATAATGTGCAACAAGGCACATGATTATCCTAAAAGAATTGTTCGAAGGTACCGGAGAGAAGGTTTCTTTATAATCAATTCCCTCTTTCTGAGTATATCCTTTAGCCACTAAACGAGCCTTATATAGTACCACCTTACCATTCGAATCTGGCTTGGTTTCAAATAACCATTTATGACCAATGGGTTTCTTTCCTTCTGGTAATTTAATGACTTCCCAAACCTTATTGTCTAGCATTGACTGATACTTTTCTTTTGCTGCTTCGAGCCACATATCCGACATGGAACAACTCATAGCCTGAAGGAAGGTGATAGGATCATCTTGCAAAAGAGTTTGATTTTCCTCATGTTCCATTGGAAATACTATATAATCATCCGGAATAGCATTTCTCATAACTCGGGTGGATCACTTAAGAGCAACCTGATCTTACTGCACCAGTTCTTGAGGATTTTGTGTTTGACCTTCTTGTACGATATCATCGACAAACTGAGATGGAGGGACGACATCATTATCAACCTGAGGATCCAAATTTACTTCATCAGAAGTAACTATACGAATCGCTATGGGTACTAGAGCCGATTCTTCCTCAAAGATGATATCCTCAACCTTATTTCTCCCCCCCCCCCCAAATCAACATCCTCAAAGAACGTAGCTATTCCCGTCTCAAAAATATTCTTAGCAGTGGGATCGTAATAATTAATAAAGTGACTGCTAACTGTTCTTGAGTCCAGTTTCTTTTCATATGGCTTGTAAGGCCTTGCCTCAGCTGGAAATCCCCATATCCTAATATGGTTTAGACTAGGTTTTCGACAAGTCCAAAGCTCATAAGGGGTTTTAGCAGCAGCTTTAGTTGGTACCCTATTAAGAATGTATGCTTCAGTCTTTAGTGCCTCTCCCCAGAGTAGATAAGGAGGAATGACTAATCATGCTCCTCACCGTGTCCTTAAGAGTGCGATTCCTTCTCTCAGAAACACCATTCATGCTAGGCGACCCTGACATGGTGTACTGAGGCACAATACCACACTCCTCTAGGTATCTGGAAAATGGTCCTGGACGTTGTTCACCTGAACCATCATACTGACCGTAGTAGTCACCACCATGATCAGATCTGATAGACTTAATCCTTCGGTCGAGTTGGTTCTCAACCTCAGCCTTAAACCTTTGGAACACGTCCAGAGATTCCGAATTCTCATGAATAGGAAATAGGTATGCATATCGAGAATAATCATCAATGAATGATATAAAGTATCATTGACCGTTCCAAGAAGCTACAGGGAATGGTCCACAAATGTCTGTATGTATCAACTCAAGGACTTCCGTAGCTCTATATGCATCTAATTTCTTGTGCTTGGTATGTTTTCCTTTAATGCAATCCACACATATATCACAATCTGTGAACTTTACGGAACTCAATATACCTTCTGACACAAGACACTCAACTCTATTTCTAGAGATGTGACCTAGGCGTTGGTGCCAAAGAGTTCCTGAATTTGCATCCTCAAACTTTCGTTTAGTACCTCTTGTTTCAACACTTAAACTTTCATCCTTAGAGTTTAAAGTGCTAAGCATATAAAGACTATGATTTTTCAAAATTTTACCGGTCCCAATAAATACTGAATTTAAAGACAAAGTGGCGGTTCCTTTCTCACTAGACAAGAATAGCCTGATATGTCTAACCAAGGACCGGAAACCAAATTACATCTAAAAGACGGTACAACAAAAGTGTCATTTAAATCCAGAAAATGACCAGAACTAAAAAGCAGTCTAAAATGCACGCTTGCCTCCACATGCACTGGACTCCCATTAGCCACATGAATGCGTCTTTCAGCATCAGTTGGGGTTTGGCATCTCAGGCATCCCTGAAGCAAAACACTGATGTTAGTAGCAGCATCGAAGTCTAACCACCAAGTGTTTCTAGGTACTTCAACTAAGTTCGTTTCCGAACAGACCAAAGCAAGGAACATAACTTTCTTAGCACGCCAAGCGTGATACTTAGGGCAGTCCTTCCTTATGCGTCCACCCTTCCTGCAAAAGAAACATGTATCTTCAACCTTAGCATGTTTCTTTTGGGTAGGACCCTTAGCAGCATCATCCTTAACAGGCTCAAATTTCTTTCTTTTGCCCTGTCCGTTAGAGGTGTAAACCATATGAGCACTTTCAGTCCTTTATTGTTTCATTCTCCCTTCCTCTTGCACACAATACGCAATGAGCTTGTTAAGAGACCATTGCTCCTTCTGTGTGTTATAACTAGATTTCAGCTGACTGAACTGAGGAGGAAGAGAGTTCAAAACAAAGTATATGAGCAATTCAGCCGGAAGCTCAGTCTTAAGTGCCTTGAGTTTTGAAACAATATTGAACATTTCCAAAATGTACTCACTTATTTTTCATTGACATGGTACCTCATCGTACTAAAGCGATGCAAAAGCATGCTTATTTCCGCCTTATCTCTCTTGCAAAGTGCAAATCCATCTCGGCAAGGAACTGTTTGAGATCATTGATCTCCTCACCACCTCTAAAGGTTTCTGGAATGGTGTCCTTAACGATCATCAACCCCATGCGATTTGAACGCTCCCACTTCTCATGAACAGCCTTATATTCCGGAGTGTTGTCATCCGTAGGAGAAGCAGGTTTCTCCAACCTTAGCGCAAGGTCGAGATCCATACACCCAAGAACAATCTTAACTTTATTTTTCCGTTAGGAAAAGTTAGAACCCGTAAGTGTTGGAATGGTTCCTAAGTTGGCAAACAAAGTAGCCGAAAAGAGAACAAAATCCGAATTAACTCACTCTCCGAAGAAATCAATAATAAATTTTTAGCTGATTACACTTCCCATCCAAGATACCAAATGTAACATCAATATCAAGTCTTTCGACAGAAATATCGACTACTAACAGTACTCTTGTTGTAACGATCAAATACTGACAATAATTCATGATAAACAATAAAACTTCCTTTAAGGCCGATTCATCATTCACATGTTAAAATCCATATAATCATCACGTATTCACCATCACAGGTGTATGTACAATTCAGCCAGACAGTAAACCTTCCTTTGGGCCGATTCAACATCCGCATAAATATTTCACACACGTATATATGTAAACCCGGCCAAATACAACCTTCGTTTGGGCCGATTAAATATCCGCCATGAATCCACATACATACTTCCTTCAATAATTCTCATGAAAAATCTCCTCAAGAGAGGTCTTCCTTTGGGCCGACATCTTGATTTAATTAATCATTTAAATTATTAAAGATGCATAACAAAATTTATTAATTGATTTATAATCTGAATGTTATTCTTGCGCAGACATATAACTAAAGATTTATGGGCTCTTTATGCAAGAATACTGAAGCGGGAGAGTGGTTGGAGGCACTATAGTGGGCGCTAGCCTTTAGAGCCTGACTTAAGTTTGTTCCAAACTGGTCTATCTGATTTAAAACATAAGAAACTGGGGCATAATTAATTAAATTCGCAGGTCCAGAATAATTAATTAAATTAGAAACTGGATATGGGCCAAAACCCAAAAATAACAAAACATGTACACAACGAATCTGTCTCCAACCTAGGGTTTTTACAATACTCTCAAAAAGTTTTTCTCAGCCGTCAACAATCCAAAAACGGATCTGAGACCAGGTCTGAAAAAAATTGTTCCACCAAAAATTCAGAAAATTTACAACAAAATTCTAGGAAGCCATAACCTTATGAACAATATTTTTCCAGCAATAAATCCATAAAATTTATTTAGATCTAAATCTAAACATGTTTTTTTCACTAGATAACAACCAAAGATCTAGATCTAGACATACAAATTCAGATCTAACACAAAACGAAAATAACCACAAATCCCAGAATACTATATTCAACCTTAGAGAAAAATCAGATTCAACAATCCAATATTTTCACACAACATTTTAATCTAAATTTATATTACTAACCATCAAATAAATTCGAATTTACTTTAGATCAGAAAATCAACATGGTGCTCTGATACCAATTGTTAGATTAATTCTTTATGATCCATCAATATGAATCCTTTAACCATATGATTCTCCGATTGAATAGACATAACCGGAAGCGTACCTGATGTATCCATAGCTTTAAGATCTGAAGTAAGGGAATGGATCTTCTAAAGCAAATCCTATGTGACCTTAGCTCTCCATTGATGGGATATAGAGATGAACTGTATTTTTGACTAGGTTGCCTTGGGGACCATAACCCTCTTTATATAGAGAATTAATTTCTAGTTCAGCCCTTCATTAAACTAGAAATTACTTAAGGTATCCACGTATAAATATTTTGATAACACTTGTGCCCAAGCCTTTACCTTATTCACAATAGTGACCACTTAAATAGACTAATTAATTAATGACCCTATCACATTTGTTCCTTAACATATGTAACCCCACCAAATGATCTTACATTTGAGACATTGCATCAAACCCATGTGTCTGTTCTTACTGGTTTTGAGTTCTCTTTGCTGTATGCTTCTGCTAGTGTTAATCTTTGTGTGAAGAGGTTCTTTGTGCTTTGGGTTTGAAGTCTACGAACTTGGTTACCTCTCGTTGAACAGATGATTAAGAGCAGCTACTACTGGGGAATGGATTCTGTAAACATAAATTTCAGGTTCTAGTGGTTCCGTTTATGGTTAATTTGTTGTCAGCCCTTTGTGATGTATTAAGTTATCCTATGTTTTCTATTGATGGCATGACTTCTTTGAACCAGACGGCATAACTATGTGCTGATGATCTTGTTCTATAACATAACAAACTAGTGGTATCAGGTATGAGTACTAAGGGCATCTCCAACCCTGCTCTATTTTCTACTCCAAACATCATTTTGGAGTGAAATCTTCTCCAACCCATCCCATTTTCAACTCCAAAATGGAGTAATGGCTAGGGTTACTCTATTTATGGAGTAATCTTACTCATTACTCCATTTTAGAGTTGAACTTTTTATATTTATGAAAATGGTCTTTTGAATCTTTAATTTTTTTTTATTTTTTACATAAATAATATTTTTATGTTAAAAATGATACAATAACATGAAAAACAAGATAATCCATTATTTAATAATTTTAGATAAAAATGCATAACATTATTAAAAAAACATAAATAATATAAAATAAAGATAACATAAAACAAATGATTTAATAATCCGGTAAATCGTTTCGGGATCCGCTAAGACAGGTAAAGTATTGCCCAAATATAGGAGACTAAGAAAGAGCTTGTTGATCGTGTGAATCAGCATTTCTCTTTGATAATATTTGCACTTGCCGAGCTTGAATATACGCATAGACATTTGGATCTTGTATGGAATTCAAATCATAAAACAAAACTTGGTTTTTTTTTCTGTGCATGATTTTGTTTTTCGAATCTCCATATGAGCGTGAACTCGATGCACCAATTGAACGTGGAAGAGAAGCTCCACTTCTAGATATCGAAATTGAAAATGATGAAAATGTCCGACTTCAAAATTTTCTTGCTCGATTTAGGAATATCAAAGATAAAAAGCTCATTTTTCCTTACGAAATAAATTTTAATCATTTGTGTGAAAAATATTCTAATGTTCATTAATGAACCAACTTATATATTGTCTTTTATTTTATGTTTACGATTTCTGTATTTTTTAATAAAAAGTTTTAATTCAAATAAATTATATTTTTGAATTTTTTATAAACATGAAATAGTTAGGATTAATTGGTAAATTTTTTAAAGTATAAGGTGTTGCATTTTAAAAAATATTATTTTTGGAGTAAAAAATGGAGTAATACATTGAAGTAAAACCCTATTCCATTTTGGAGTTACACTATTTTGGAGTAAATTATGGAGAAATACACTGGAGATGCTGTATCTTTTTTTTTGTTTCAGATTTGGTGATAGAGAAGTTTATCAAAGTATTTGATCCTCGTCAGTTTGATTCTAAGATGAATGCCGGGTAAGTTCATTTATCATTTGAATTACTGCATAACGTAAGTAGCTAACCAAGAACTCAGCTCTATAATCTTTTTGCCGACCTATGATGAAGTATGTGATAGCTTTGATGCAAGGGTCTTGATGTGATCCAGCAAGCTCAATCTGGGACAGGAAAGACAGCTATCTGCAGTAGCTTGACTACACTCTTGTTCAGTGCCAAACTCTTGTTTTTACTCCTACAAATTAGTGTTAGCTCACTGGCAGCCTTGATTCATGTTTCTCCTAAAACCAATGAAGCTTGTATACCACTTGGATTGCATTCTTTATTTTTCCTATTTATTCACATTTTCCTGTGATATTTGTGTGATGTATTATTCTATGTTTCGTGAGTCCCTAATGCCTACTCTCCACGTGATTTTGGATCTCTTTGTAAGATAGAATGCTTGATTGCTTATCTTATTAATTACAACAGTTCTCTTTATATAGAGATACATGATGCATAGGATATACATGAGAGTATGTTGAAGATAACAACGAACTATATACGAAGTTAATCTATTATACATGATAAGGATTATCTTAATAATGTACCTCTTTTTTGAGTGAGTAGTTTGAAGGTTAATTTGAGCATATCATTCGGATGCTTCAAACAAGTCTGGAAGGTAAAGCCTTGCGTAGATAGATATATTACCCTCTCTTTCTCAAATTTCGAAATTTAGATTTAAATTTTTAGCTTCTTTAAAAAAATTAATTTATTATTAAGATTAGTTAGATATTTACTTAGGAAAAGAATTCGAACAGGACTTGGTGACTACAATTATTAAGGCTTGATTCATAAGGATTCTATAAGTAAAGGGTTCAAACTGGACTTGGTGGCTACAACCATTAAGGCTTGAATTACAAAGAATCCTAGGATATAGGTCCAAAAGAAGTGAACATGGCTTGGTGGCTAAAACCATTAAGACTTGATTCATGAAAGCCCGTCCAATCTTGGTCAATGTCTTGCAAATAAAAGCAGACCTTGACTAGAAGAGAAATAAGTAGAGAGAGAGGAAAGGAACTTCTTTTTACCTGCATGTCGAGATATTTGTTTGAGCAACCTTGCATCTTGTGATCGATACCCCCAAGATAAAGCCTGCACTTTTATTTTTAGCAAAGAAATGAGATTAGTAGAGGAGTGAGTCAGGCAAGATTTGTTAAGTTGCTGGCTACATGATTTTGGTTGCTAAGTTAGGATACGGTATAAAGTACTTCTGTAGTTAGGAGGTATTTGATGTGGCTTGCAACAATTTAGAGGTGACGATTCTAAGTAAAATATTTTTGTGAGTCCCTGCTGTTTTCAAACCTCCTTCAGAAAGACTGCCTGTTTGTTTTGCTTGATGACAAGCAAAAAGGTAAGTCTGGGGGAGTTGATAGGTCATGGACTTTACACATTTTTTACCATGATTTATATACATTTTCAGAATCAACTATATGCTTTTAGAGTCTTTTTTAGAGCTTTTACAGGTTCAGGTACTCGTAGACATAAGATGGCCATTTTGGAGCATTTTGGAGCTAATGTGAGAACCTTGCTAAAACAAGAATCGGTCGGTGCTTGAAGAATCATATCGATCAAAGGTTACCAATAAAAATTGGTCGATGTGCACTCCTTGCCATCGATCAACGGCGAAGCCACCCGAGATTTAATGATAAATTAGAAGACTTCAAGTTTCACAAAAGCCCTAACTGATTCAGCTTAAGTCCTTGGCCGCCTGTTAGGTTACAAGAGAGGGTTTTGTATTATTCAAAAGAGAGACTTGCCTAGAGACCTTTTAGACCTAGTTTGAAGAGAAGCAACTTAGCTACCTTGAGGGAGGAGCTTAGGATTGGAGAGAGAGATCTGAACTTCATAACAGAGAAGATCTTAAACTCCCTTATTTTCATTACTTGTTTTATTGTTTCTCTTGCTATTGATTTAAGAATTATTCAGACCATCATGAATTTGTCTCTTATGAATGTGTCTGAGTAATCTCTTTACTAGATTTAGGTTTCTCATAAGGTTGATTAATGTACTGCTAATGAATCGATCAACACTTTCTCGTAATAATCGAACGACAGTTGAGATCCGATATCTAGTTGTAGGCAATCAATTCGATTGTACCTAAGAGTTTGAGTTCAAGAACTATAAATATTTATAAACCCTTAATTATTCAGATCAAGTAACATACTTGTCATACCCGAGAATATACCTGAATCTAGCTATTCTCTATCTGCTAACAACCTAAATTCAAACCAATCGAACAACTACCTTGTTCACCATTTTATTTTTCCGCTTAAAAACTACTCAACTAGCTTTATTTCAAAGACTATAAATCTATTGTGTAATCCTAGAGTCTATGTGGATTTGATCCCTAAGTACTACAACTGAACCTCTTATTTGAGAGAGTAATTCACTCCTTAGGATAATTTGAGTGATATCAATCTACAATACTCTTTAAAAACACTACTTTTCAGAACACGGTTTAAAGAACAAAACATTATCTCACGGCCCATTAAAGAACCTAAAACATCAATGAAAAGAAGACATGCAAATCGGCCGACCCAAGAACTAAGCCTTTTTATACTTAGCTTACTTAAGTATGAAGTACTTTGTAACAATCTATGCTATTCTTTATGAAGTGATTTTGCTGATTTGTCATCTTCTCTATGATTTATAGTTTAATCAATAATTTTCTTAAATATTTTTATATATTTTAATAATAAACAGTTTTGAAACATGATAATTACAATATTCCAGTTATATAAATATTTGATATTATCTTATTTTTAATTATATAAAATTCTAATTGATTTTGGGTGGGTCAATGATTTTAATAATTAACTTTAATAATATTTAAATATTAGATATTAAAAGGTATTTTTTTTAAATATGATAATTATCATTTACACAATTATATCTATATTTTTGGTATCAAAAAATTATATATTTTTGGATTTTGTTAATATAAACTCATAGATAGCATATATAATTTATTAGGCTTAGTCAATAATTTCCATAAATATTTTTATATATTTTAATAATAAAACATGATAATTACAATATTTCAGCTATATAAATATTTGATAGTATCTTATTTTTATTATATAAAAACTCCATATGATTTTAGGTGAGTCAATGATTTTAATAATTAACTTTAGTGATATTCATATATTATATAATAAGCAGTTTGTTTTTTTTAAAAAAATGATAATTATCATTTACACAACTATTTGATATTATCTTATAAATATTATATGAAAAATCCTTCTCTTATATGTCATTAAAGAATTATGTCTATATTTTTGGTATAAAAATATATATTTGATTTTGTTAATATAAACTCATAGATAGTATATACAATTTATTATTTGAATTTATTAGTGTTTAGTTTTTCAAAAATATGTTTTCTAACAATTGTGAATTTTGCTAATATGTGTTACCATAAAAACTCATGTTTATGTTCTACCAAATCAATACTCAATTACATGTCATATGAGAAACATAGAAAAACAGATTTGCAAAGAAAAAAGATAAATATTTCAAAACATAAGAGATCTCCTAAACATTTTGAAAACATTGGTGGAATTGATTATTTATTGTAGATCATAATTTTAAAAAATAAGATAAGTCTTATATATTTTTTTGTTATTTGAAGTAATATTTTTCTATTATAAAATTTAAAAATTTAGATAAAAACTTTATATAATTAAGTAATAATTAAACAAAAATATTTATATAAAGATATGTTTAAAATTATTTTTTATATGTGAGTGTTTTAAAAAATTTGACTCAGTAATAATCATATATATTTTGATGAAAAACTGTTATACATAAATAATTTGATGTTTGGTTTAAACTTTTCGAGAACATATAAATTAACAAGATATAAACTAATAAATATTCGTAAAACGATTATGCCCGCATGTGCGGGCTAACACCTAGTATCTAATTATAAAATATTACTAGAGATTGATCCATACACCCGTGTGGGTGTTAATTTTTACCTTTTATAAATTGATATTTTTTATGGTTAGTATTATATATTTTATGTGTCGTAAAATAATTAATTGTATAAGTATTTAAATATTTTTATGTTTTTATATATCATAATCGAATCCGAATCAAATGGTAATATGGTTACTTTTGGTTATTTGGTTATTTTTAGGTTAAGTTTAGTTTGAATTCAAAATACCAGAACTGAATCGGTTAATATTGTTACCTTTGGTACAAATATCTGAACTGCCCCCAAATACATTAGTTTTTGGATATTTGCAGGTTTCCATATATCAAAACTGAATTCATCTGGACTTGGGAAGTGTGGGAACCGACATTCGCACAATCAATTTCCTTCGATTGAGGAAAGTTAGGAAACCCTAATTTCTCAGAGGTCCCGGATATCTGATAAACCACATGCAAAGCAATCAAGACACGACAATATTAGACGAAAAATAAGAGAATCGAAAAGAGAGCAAAGTAGGTCTTATTCCGAATCCGCGAAAGAGCGTTACAACAAGGTAAGAGCCTTGGCCGCGAGAGCTGTCGGCGAGTTCCCTAGTTCTAACAACCAAAGACTATGAAAACCTAGTTGAGTCGCAGCTCGATTCTAAAAACGGAAAATTTCCTATTGCTCTAAGTGCTAAGTATCTTGCTGTGAGTTCGGATCCTTTTGCATCTTCGACCTTGACATCCTTATATACTCCTCTTAGGACGGTTTGCTCTTTCCCTTTCTGCCTTGACATTTATCTTCACCTGCATAACAAAAGATAAACCGTCATAACGATTGGACTTGATCCTGCACGAAAATTGAGAGTGGGCTTTTAGCCGTGTTCTGGACCTATTCAGGCCGTTCTCCAACTCAAGCATTTTTTCAATTTTATTTTTATCGAAGTAGCGTGATTTAAGAAATGACGTCGATTTACGAAAATTTGAATTTATCGTATAGTGTGGGAAGTTCAAGGTGTTGAGTTAACCGTTGCTGTTTTACACAATCCATTCGAATTCCATAAGCGGAAACAAGTTCTTACGGTTTTTATCGTAAAGTTCCGATGGTGGCTTCGATCGAGATGGAACAAGAAAGAGCTCAATCCGATTCCAAAAGACAAAGCCATGAGGATAGGACGAAGGCTGATTGGGCAACCTAACTCGCCATTAGTGCTCCAACTCGCCAAGATGGCGAGTTGGAAGTGCTCCAACTCGCCAAGATGGCGAGTTGGCCATGTTCCTTGGTCCAACTCGCCATCTTAGCGAACTTGACATTTATCTTCTCCTGCATAACAAAAGATAAACCTTGCACAAAAATCGAGAGTGGGCTTTTACCCGTGTTCTGGACCTATTCAGGCCGTTCTCCAACTTAAGCGTTTTTTTCGATTTTATCGAAGTAGCGTGTTTTAAGAAACGAGGTCGATTTACGAAAACTCGAATTTATCATATATTGTAGGCAGTTCAATGGTTTTTATCGTAAAGTTCCGATGGTGGCTTTGATCGATACGGAACAAGAAAGAACTCGATCCGATTCCAAAAGACAAAGCCATGAGGATAGGACAAAGGCTTATTGGGCAACCTAACTCGCCAAAATGGTGAGTTGGCCATACTGCTTGATCCAACTCGCCAAGATGGCGAGTTGGTCCCTTCTTTCCTTTTTTAAAAAAAATTGTTTTTGACCCAACTCGCCATCTTGGTGAGTTGGATGAGATCCAGCTCGCCAAGATGGTGAGTTGGCCTTGTTTCCGAGCCCAACTCGTCATCTTGGCGAGTTGGAAGTGCTCAACTCGCCAAGATGGCGAGTTGGCCTTGTTTTCGGGTCCAACTCGCCAAGATGGCGAGTTGGTCTTGTTTCAGGGTCCAACTCGCCATTTTGGAGAGTTGGAAATGCTCCAACTTGTTATTTTGGCGAGTTGGTTGTCTTGCTTGACCTGATTCGTTTGTTTGTATGTTCGGATAGTCGAACTTTTGTAATCGTCTCGTTATCCGAGGCTTAGAGTAGTCCCTCTCGAGATTTCTTATTTTGCGATTTTTCTAGGAGGTCGAGTTAAGACTCGACTTAGGTCTCTCGTGCTCTTTTTATCTTTCTTTTTCCAAAGAAAAATTTTTCCGAGAAGTTTCTAAAGTTTGATTTTGCCGTGACCGATTTTGACCCCAACAGGAAGACCCGATTCGAAACCCACATGAAAATTTATAATACCTGAATGAAACCTAGTTTCAAAATTCATAAAACCTGATACCTAAAGAAATAACCCGTAGCTAAATAGATACTCAAATGTCTATGTCTAACTGGTTATGTCTATGTCTAACTGGTTATGTAAAAAAATAAAAATAATTTGTTAACCATTTTGAATTCTTGTCACAAATAGAGTAATTTCATTCAAATATGTCGAATTATTATAGTTAATATGTAAAATATATGCTGTCAAAATATCATAGTAAATGTAATTAATGAAGTAGTTAAAAAGTAAAAAATGAATGTAAAAGCTAAAATAAAAAATTGAAAACATTAAGTTTGTTTTGTACTTCTGTAATAAATGATGATAATTTATTTAGTAAAGATAATAATAAAGTGGTTAGAATTGAGTAAAAATAGAACGCAAATTTGTAAAAAATCACTTAATATAGGCAAGTATTATTTTATACTGCTATCAATGTTTCCAAATAATTCTCATTTATACTGGTATCCATGTTTCTAGTCAGTTCTTATTTTGTTCTTCAATTTTAATAATATAGATAAGAAGTGTGTAGGATAGTTAAAGGATGAAGAACCTATGAGTGAAGCTACTTTACTATGAAGTTGCTTCATAGAAAAAGATTAGGTTGTAGCCGTTGATTAGGTTTAATCCTCACCATCCATTGAGTAGGTGATTATGTATAAATAGGGGTGAGATCCTTGTTTGTAAATCAAGTTATCAATAAAAGAACACTTCCTAAAACTCTAACATCTTTCTAAAAAAGTTCACATTTTCTCTGTCTAAATGCTAGTCAAGTTCGAGGCTGGCTTAGCAACTACAAAAGTCTAGAAAGGTGCTAAGGACACACGTTCAGATTCGGTGAAGAATCAGTCCATGACAATTATCTCTCTTAACATAAATTTGTTTCGATGGTATCAATCTGAATGTTCTAGGTTCAAACTCAAGAACCAGAAATAGCTTCCTTCAAACCATTCGAAAATCATGCATCAAGTTGTGATGTTCTTAAGAAACGTTCCTTTTTATTGTCATTATGTGCTCCTTTTTAAGAAAAAGCTATACTTTACTATACTTATTGTGAGGCTGGTCTTGTTCCTGATTTCGGTTCCAATATTAGTTTTACAATTCAAAAAAAGTATGTTGGCTATATTATTCCAAGCCTATTGCCTGATATTATTCTACGCCGGGTGAGTCATACGAAGAATCTTTGTTTCCTATTGCAAAGTTGTCATGAGCGGTGGGTTTGCACAACAAATTTGTATTTTCACCTTTTCTCAAAAGTTTATTGATGAGATAACCCATATATTGTGCAATATTTTGGATAGTGTTGGGATTCATCAGGGACTACGTCAGAGACTATGTCAAAGAATCCATCAGGGACTTCGTCAGGATTTGGTGATGGAAATCAAACAAGATCGCATAAATTAAACCAAGACAAGGACGTCATATTATGAAATAGAAATATCACTTTTTATGAAATTATGGAAGTTGATAGGATCCTGGAAATATTACTTTCATGGTTTATGCAAGTTGGAAGTATTTTGGAAATATTCCTAATAGGTTTATGGAAAGGGGCGAATGTCCTAATCCAACTAGGTTAATGTAATAGACTCTTACTATATAAGGGGAGCTCGTGTGTTTTATTATCTCTTGTCCTTTGTGACCAAGAAGGCCGGCTTGTGGCGAGAGAGAGAGAGAGAGAGAGAGAGAGAGAGAGAGAGAGAGAGAGAGAGAGAGAGAGAGAGAGAGAGAGAGAGAGAGAGAGAGAGAGAGAGAGAGAGAGAGAGTTAAGATTATAGTGAATTGCCTCCTTGCCAGACCCCAGAGACGTAGCCATTCTAGGTGAACCCTGGGTAAACAATGCTTGTGTCTATCTTCTATGCTTCTTTCCGCGTTCTTCTTATGTTCTCCATAATTCTACAAACTTATACTTTCTAACTTACTTACGTCGATAAGTTTGTCAGAGAGTGTGTCAAGAGTTTGTGTGTTTGATTCGGATACCAGAGTCGAACTGTTTCTTGCCATTGTGTGGTTGAGTTTTCCCAACAAAGTGATATCAGAGCCAGGTTGCTATTGATCTCAATGGCGAATGCAAGAATTGAGGTGGAGCGGTTTGATGAGAAAGTAGAATTATCATTGTGGAAGAAGAGGATGCTAGCGCATCTGCCTGTCCTTGGTTTAAAGGATGTAGTAGAAGAGTGTATGTTACCTTCTGTGTCAGCGACTCGGAAGGAGGAAGAAGAAGATGTTTACAGGGAGAGATTGGCGAAAGAGGAAGCTGAAAGGCTTTGAAAGATCAGAGACGGCGATGAATCCGATCAGTCTCAGTGTGGGAGATCATGTGTTAAGGAAGACCGAGTTGTGTACTTCAGCTGCTTCTTCATGGTCTACACTGGATATGCTATATCTTTCTAAGACTACCGCATAAAATTCACTTGCAGCATATATTTAATATCTTCAAGATGGTTGATACTCGGAATATGGGTGGGAATATTAATGGCTTCTTGAAGATTGTGTCTTACCTGTCAAGCGTGAATAACTGTGTCAGAGGAGGTGCAAGGTGATTCTGTTGTTAACCTCGCTACCTTCACAGTTCGGCTCTCTCACGGAAACAGCTTAAGTACGGCAAGGATGTTTTGTTGTGGGAAGAGGTGACGGGTGCTGCAAGGTCTTAAGATCAAGATCTTAAAACCTCTAGGGTTTCACATGATGATGGTGAATGATATTATGCTAGAGGCAAGTTTGAGAAAAAAGATCTTGTGAGGAATGATTGGGTGGGTTCTAGATTAAGCTCACGGTCTATAATTACCTGCTGGTTCTGCAAGAAGCAGAGGCACACCAGGAATGACTGCTATGTTACAAAGAAGAAGTATGGTGAAGAAGCTGAGGCCGGTTGTGATGGATCCTGATTCAGAGGGTGATGCACTATTGGTAATAGATACAAAGCGTCATGGTCCAGAGGGTGATGCACTATCGGTAATGATACGAAGCGTCATGGTCCAGAGGGTGATACACTATCGGTAACAGATACGCAGCATCATGATAAGTGGGTGACTGGTTCTGGATGTTCTTACTACATGACATGTAGGAGGGATTTTTTTCACATGGTTCAAGAGCTGACTTCAGGGAAAGTACTTCTTGGTAATGATTGCGTGGTAGGAGTGCAAGGGATTGGTACAATCAACAAAGCTTATGGAGGTTCGGTCAAGACATTCACGGATGTCAGGTATATTCCGGACTAAGAAGGAACCTGATATCTACTGAAACCTTGGAAATATTAGGCTTTGAGAACAATGGTTGACATGGGAAGACTAGATTTTACAAGCATGGTAAACTAGCTCTTCATAGAACCTTGTCTGGGTCATTGTACCTGGTAGATGGAGAAAGTGTGTCAGGTGAAAATAACAGTGGCAAGAAGAAACCATCTATGGATGAGACAGTCTTGTGTCATAGACGTCTTGGACACATGAGTATGAAGAATCTACCGATTCCCTAAAAGGGGGTGCTCGATAATGAGGACGATTGAAGTTTTGGAGTTCTGTGAGAGTTTTGGGAAACATTATACATGTGAAGCTCTCAGGGTTGTACATGCTGTTTTATGTGGATCTCCAAATGTAACTTCAAGTCTGGTGTGAATGGTACCCTCAAGGTGACCTTGCGAATGGTGCTATGTGGTCTTGTTGTCAAAAGTTTTCTTAACCAATGTGGAGTTAAGCGGCGTGTTCCATTGGTACAGACGGCGGTGCAAGATGGGTGTCAGGTTTCGCTGGAAGGTTGAAGAATCACTGGTTTAGGTGGTCCTTAGTTTGAGAGGGTGGCTATAAAAGGTTTATCCACGTTTTAATATTATCGATGATGACACTGCGTCAGATCGGAAGTTGAGACTTCAGGTGGAGCTGTTGACAAAACAGCTGACATAGCTGTTGACGCAGATGTTGAACAAGGTGAAAGTCTTTGAAGGATATCAGCTAGGAATGGACAGAGTATGAAGAAGAATAGTGCAACCTGCACGGTACTCTGAGTCCGAGGATATAGCAGAGTTGTGCTGTATGTAGCTGATGAGGTATGTGCTGAAGAACCTCAAGACTATTGTAGATCCTAAAATCTACACTAAGTATTTTGTAGTGTTTGAGATATTAAATTAGGGAGAAAAAAGGATGTAGGCAACGACTTCCTTAGAACACAACGATTTAATCAGATTCTGGTTGACAAAAATGGACTTTAAATGATTTATGAAGGTTGATTACAAAGAAATGAGATCGAGAACTACAATTGAGATCGAAATGAGAAAAGATCTACAACGAGCTTGAAAAGGTCGAGGTATAGCTAGTTCTCTTTCTAGGGTTTTTGCGTATGTTTCTTCTTTAGCTTGTCTTCTCTCTTATACTACTTTGACTCCGCGATCTCGTCTAACTTCTTCCTCGATATCCAGAATCTCTTCGAGGTCGCTGAGACCAGATCTTCATTCATTTCATGGTGGGCCTTTATCCATAGTCACACCTTTATCTGATCCAAGCTTAGAAATCCTTTGGTCGACTTCTTCAACCAAAATCGTTTTGTCCATGTTGATGGGCTTTGGCCCATCTTATTTATGGTGATTCTTGGATCCAACATTTGTCCCCCAATCTCTTTATTTGATAAAAATGACAGAGATGTTATATCTCATTCTCATCGACCTCAATCAATCAGGGTATGATATGTGTCACCCACCGTTACTCCGCGTGTCTTTTTGATTTCAAACCGTAACAGCTATATTGGCTTTTAAGGCGTGATCTAGGTCATTATTGCTTCTCTTGATATTAGCGATGGGAACGTCTCAACCGGTTCCTCCTTCGGATCTCGGGATAGATGTGACCACTGCGTCGCTAGTTTCTCTTAGCTCTGGCTCGCAAGATGAGCCTGTGGTTCGAAAACGGGCACGACTTCAAACTTTGAAGGAGGCATCAAATGTTGCTCGCTCGGACTCGAAGAAGAAAAGATCGAAGAAGCAGAAGCTACCAAAAGAGGGAAGTAACAATTTTAGAGCAACCGAGGAGTTTGCCGAGCCTGATCGTCAAGCTCGCCCCTCGGGTTCCCATCCCCTGTTCTTTGCTACGTCTGAGGAAAATGAGGCCTATACCAAGATTGCCAAGGCGAACTCCGAGGTATTTATTTCTTCATCGTTTCTCTTGTTTAAATTTTGTGTTTTGCGTAGGTCGAGTTCCTTATGCTCCTACCTTATTTCTCAGGTTCTTGATGCTGTTAACGGGTATGTTTTCGTCATGGAGCGTGCGTGCATTTCTTGTGATGCAGAGATCGAGACGCTTTCGAAGGAGCTCGAATCGTCTAGAGAAGAAAGGAAAAGGCAAGCGGGATCAGTGTTGATTATGAAAGATGAATGGCAGAGGGCTCGAAACTGAACATGATCGGGCTGTTCGCCGAGCTTCTTGTGCTGCTCGTCATGAGATCGCGGAGGCGTATAAGATGATTCTAGCGTCTCTTGAGGAGAAATGGGCGAGTAAGGAGAAAGAGACGGCCGCTAGGATTGAGCTTCAGGAGGTCGTCGTGAACATCGATCTTCTTACCGAGATCAAAGACGAGGGTTTGGTTGTGGAGGAGGAGCTAGCTCGTTTGAAGGAGATGGAGAGGGACTGCATAGCTGCTGTGGATCTGAGTCCTGCTACAGGCTGGTCTATTGCCGATCTCGACCTCCCGCAAATCTTGGAAGATTCCTCTGATGACGGTCAGTCTTCGAGAGCCGGAGAAGAGGCGAGCTCGAGCTGATCTAACAAAATATCTTTCTCCCTATAAAATTTTCAGGGATTTTAAGCTTTGTTGAGATATACCCTGATCGCATCTGCTCTTTAAATATCTCAGTTTCCAATTCTTTTCTTTCTTGAGATCTCGACAATCAACTAAGATTTTAGATTGATGACATCGAGAAAAACGAACTCTCGAGATCCTAAGAGGATGCGAAACCGAGCTGGCGGAGTTGGCTCGGAACGAATTCGTTCTGGAGATGTGAGTGAAGCTCTTACTGAGGTTCTCTGCGAGGAAACTTGTCTTCCTCGCGACTCGTTCTTCAAAGAAGGAAAAGAGATTGATGGCAAGAAGGTGGTGTGCCTCCCTTCATCGAACAGCCTTGCTGGTTCCGAACGACGAGATCTACCTCAGAAGAAAACAAAAACGACCGGCGTTGATCATAAATCAAGTTCTTCGAGTGATTGCATCGTTGCGAGTTCGTTTCATTGGCAGTTCTCTCACGCTAAGGATTGTCCCATCACAGAAGATCCTGACATCGTTACTCATCTCGTCAGGCATTTTAAGCCCGCTGGTTGTCCTCTTCCTTCTTTGCGGAACATGACCGAGTGTGATGCCTATGTGAAAATGGCCATTACTCATGCCAAGGTTTGGTTCCAGATCTCTTTTGTTGAAACAAGGTCGTTTTTGATCTTCCCTGACTATTGCTCCTCCTCTTAGGCTATGGAGGTGAACAACGAATTTGCTGCGACCTTGGAGAAACATTTGAAGGATGTACCACGGTCAGATGAACTGTATGAGATCAAGAAGGTCGTTCGGGAGTTGAAGCTTAATCTTAAGATGGCGCAAGATCGAGAGTGAGCCAATGCCTCTCAGTTAACTGCTGCCGAAAAGCTTGGGAATCAAGCTGCTTCTCTTGAAGCTCGTCTCCGGGTGATTGGGAACGAGAGGAAGTCGGCCTTGGAGCAGGTTTCCTATTTGGAAGCGAAGATCGAGTCTTCCACGGCCAAACATGCCGATGATCTTCGTCGTGCGACCTACAAAACAAAAAAGGTTTTGGCGGACAGCTACCTGGATGTGTTGGTGTCTCTCAAGGATAAGTGGGAGAGGAAGAAGATCGCTGCAAATTGTGCAACTCGCCTTCGAGAAGTCATGGCTAATATCGATCTTCTTAATGAGATAATGAATAATATTTTGCTGGCTGCTGATGAACTGTCACGTCTGAGGGCAAAGGAGGTCGAACTCGGGGCCGAGCTTGATGTGACAGCGGTATCTGATCTTTCGGTTGAGAAGATGGATCTTCCACAGGCTTCGGAGGATATCCCGGAAGAATATTTCGGGAAGGTACCAGCTGAGGGTGACGGTTTAGACCGCGAGGATGATCTGGTGGAGGACGGCGAGTTCGACGCGGAGGGTGCTCTGTTCTTTTTTTTTTTTTAATTTCGAAGTCGTTTGTCTCTATTATGTTTTTATTCATCATTTTTATTTTAATAAAAGGAGGAGAACTGTGAGTTCTCTGTTTTATTTTGCTTATCCTTGTTGGAGCCTTTTAAGATTGGCTGTAGATCGATTTAGTAGATACTGCCTCGATGGTCATATCGGCGTGATTAAGATATTATACCGATTTGGATGCGCTTTAACTTTGAGCGGGATTAAAAGCATTCGTAGACTTGATCAGGGTCTCGAAGTACAGTTAATCGTTGTGGGCTTTTTAAGGCAAAGTATTTTAAGTAAAAAAAAGGGGTTCTTTTGTATAGATACATTCGTTTGTAGAATAGAGAAGGGATTATGATACATTTTAAGAAGAATTAACTAGAAGTATTCGCCAAGGTCGGAGCGAACTGTTCGTTCTGAAGGAGTTTTGGCTTTGATTGAGCTTGTGCCTACGTCGTTTGGGAGCCTTGAGGAGGGGGGAGGCTTAGTTTGTTATGGATAACTGAGCTCGTAGTTGGAGCTGCTTACGTACCGTTGACGAGGGAGCAAGTCAAGTCGTAGTTCAATTATTGTCCCCTGATATAGGGTCGTGAGTTATGTTGTTCGTGTACGCAATATCATATTTATTCGCTTAAAAATGCTGTCGAGATCCATCTCTTTAGGGGTTTGATTCGATCTCTTTGAAGCTCGCGAGGTAGCAAGTTCTTGAATTCTTTTGAATCCCAGAGATAGTTTCTATTCTTCTTGGTGTTGGGAATTTTACGCATTGGTGGTAGGTCGATGGTACTTCTTTCATGTTGTACAGCCATGGTCGCTTAAGATGGCGTTGAAAGGAGCTGGTCGGTCGATGACGATGAATTCAACGATCTTTCTGATGTCTCTGGCTATAACTGCGAGCTCGATTGATCCGGGGGAATAGGTAGTCTCACCGGCAAAACCGATGAGGGGGGTTCTTTCTTGCTTAAGGAGTTCTTTGGTGAACCCCCATTCTTTTGAAGGCATCGTAGAACAAGACGTCGGCTGAACTACCAGTGTCTATCATGACGCGAGATAGTTCACATCCTCCTACGTCTAGGCGTATGACAAGTGCATCGTCGTGAGGTTTATCGAGATCGACAGTTTCTTCCTCGTCAAACGTGATCTTGTGGCTTGGTCCGGACATAGGTTCCCGGACTCCGACGTTATTCTTGGCTCGTCGCTGGTAGGATTTGATCGAATTGCAAAATTTTGAACCACCGTAGATGAAGTCGATGCGTTGTGGCGTCTGCTTTTGATTAGTTGCGGGAAAAATTCCATTTTTGGTCAATGTTGGTTGGTAGCGTCCTTGCCCCCCAAACGGCTTGTGGTTGTCAGACCGCATGCTGTTTTTCTTTGCTTTCTTTATCTTCGGGGTCATTGGTAGTCCCATCCGTTTCTGGATTTTCCAGAGTCTGTTATTCAACCCAAGTTCTGTTTGTTTATTGACAGACTTGTGATTTCTGTATTCCGTGGTTTGGGAATCGTCGGGCTCGTTATGATTTTTTGCGGCTTGAATAGTGATCGCGATCTCGAGTGTGGTACCTCTTCCTTTGATCGTATGCTTTGGCAAAAAATTTTGTGCTTGTTTCCTCATGAGATCATATCGACCCTCTTTTTGGGTGCTGGTGGGGGCGAGCTCGGTGACTCTTTTTCGACCTCTCTGGTCCTCTTTTTCGAGGTCGGCTTTGCCTTCCCATTGTTTTTTGGGGTCGATGGCGTCTCCTCTTCCTCTTCGGGATTCTCGCTATCTTCTTTGTTTTCGTCTTTATTCCTAGATGCGGCGCGACATTCCTCAGTGGAGTGTCCCTTTCTTTTATGGAAGGTGCAGAATTTGCTGGAGTCGAAGGTGGATTGTCTGTTTGGTGAGTTGTTGATAGCGTAAGAATATTGTCCTCGCGGGAGAGGGTCTTTTGTCATCACAGTTTTCTTGCTGATACCATTTTTACTGGCCAGGAACTGTTCTTTTAGGGAAGCGACCTCTTCCTCGTGAGTCGCGAAGTAAGAATACCGAGTATTCTGACTGCCATTTCCAATGATGCAAGGCGTCGTCCAATGATGCTGGAGCTCTTACTGCCATTTCCTCCCAGAACTTCGAGGAGAACAAGACTCCGTTCTTGAGAGCTGCTATTGCTACTACTTCGTTTAGGTTGGAGATTTTCGATTTTATTTCTCTGAACTTATTGATGTAAGTTCTTAAGGATTCAAAAGGGGCGTGTTTGAGGTTCCATAGGTCGGCTTCAGTCGCCCTTGTTTTGATGAATACCAAGTATTGTTTTAAGAAGGCCGATACTAGCTGAGTGAAGTTATCGATTGAGTTTCCTTCGAGGCCGGCGAACCATTCGAGGGCTGGGCCGGTTAAACTTTCGGCGAAGAAACGACAATATCCGCTTCTTTTTCCTCGTCATTCAAATGTGCTCGGGATATCGACAGTCGGAAAGCTCGAATGTGCGCTTTAGGGTCGGAGTTTCCAGAGTACTTGGGAAATTTGATTTTTCCGATATCATGCAATCTAACACTAGTAATTTGACTAGTAAAGGGAGTTCTCCTGGTCTCCTCAATGACTTGGTCGATGTCGGGGCCAAGCTCGTCGCTGTATGTATGATAGCGTCTATCCTTCTGAGCTCGGCATCGGTCCTTTTGATATATTCTTGGAAGTTACCGGCTTTGTTTGGTATCGCGGATCTTTCTCGTTGATGTTCCGTATTGGTAAAATCTTGGAACGTATAACCTCGAGCCTGTCTAGGCTCTTCTGTAAAATTGGTTTGAGGAATCTGATCGATTCCACTTCTGTTATTGGACGTGGACCTATCTCCTGAAGGTCCGAGATTAGTTGGCGAGATCTGCGATCGTGTTTCTTCCGGTCTTACATTAGAGATATTGTGAGCCATAGAGGTTTTGCTCGATGGACCTTGAGGCCTGGTTGGGATCTCTTTGGACCTAAGGCTGTTGTAATTTAAGCCTCTCGCGAGTGGGTTTGATCGGAAAGGTTGTTGGGACCCTTCTCCCGGGTACCGTATCAATCGTGAGCTCGGATAATCGGGGGTGCCAAAGGCTCCGTTATTCCGTGAGGTCGGTGTTCGAGTTGATGGATCTGATCGACTTCCAGCTTGTTCTTGAGCATTAGCTCGATGTTCAGCGAGCTCTTTTCGGTCTGCTCTAGTCGATCTGCGATGGTTCGGTAAGCGAGCTCTTGAGTTCGGGATTTATCGACGAGCGTCGCCACCATACTCGCGATTTCATCTACTTTTTCCTGGGTTTGGGCTAGAGGGGTCGGTGAAATCGGTCTCGTTGATTGTGCTCGAGAGGTCGGATCATCACCGGGCCGATTTTGTCCGGTTCTGGTCCAAACTCTCGCTCCGGTTTGACTTTGGTTCGTTACTCCGGTGATTCCCGGAGATGGGACTCGTTGTTGAGATGCATCCGTCGCAGTCGCACTGTTAAGCCCGATGGTAGGTACGTCGTTTCTCAGATTTGATCCGGTGAGATCGGAGTCGGCGACTCTTGATTGCGAGTTTCCGGTTCGGATTTGATTGGGATCCATTATCGTGCTTAGGAACCTTAGATCGGATTCTTAGCAAGGATGTTAATCGTTTTTCTCCCCATAGACGGCGCCAAAATGTAGATCTTAAAATCTACACTAAGTATTTTGTAGTGTTTGAGATATTAAATTAGGGAGAAAAAAAGATGTAGGCAACGACTTCCTTAGAACACAACGATTTAATCAGATTCCGGTTGACAAAAATGAGCTTTTATTGATTTATGAAGGTTGATTATAATAAAGAAATGAGATCGAGAACTACAATTGAGATTGAAATGAGAATTGATCTAAAACGAGCTTGAAGAGGTCGAAGTATAGCTAGTTCTCTTTCTAGGATTTTTGCATATGTTTCTTCTTTAGCTTGTCTTCTCTCTTATACTAATTTGACTCCGCGATCTCGTCTAACTTCTTCCTCGATCTCCGGAATCTCTTCGAGGTTGCTGAGACCAGTCTTCATTCATTTCATGGTGGGCCTTTATCCATAGTCACACCTTTATCTGATCCGGACTTAGAAATCATTTGGTCGACTTCTTCAACCAAAATCGCAGTGTCCATGTTGATGGGCTTCGGCCCATCTTATTTATTATGGTGATTCTTGGGTCCAACAACTATCATGGAGCGATAAGCAGCTGGGAAAGTGGTCAATGGAATGGACCATGTGGTAAAGAGATGCTTCACTGGATAAGAACTAAACCTGGAAACTTTTGAAAGGCCTGAGAAGCATGAAGCGATTGGCTGCAAGTGGATGTGTTAAACTGAAGTCTGCTATATCTGTTGTTGGAATCCTATATCAAGGCTTGATTAGTTGCATAGGGATATTCTCAGAGAGAGGATATTAATCAGCAAGATGTGTTTTCTCCCATCTTGAAACATATATCTGTGAGGTTTTCTGTTGTTTATTACAGAGAACCTTGACTTTGAGCAACTAGATGTAAAACCGGCTTTCTTCATGGAGCATTTGAAGAAGCATTTACATGAAGCAACCAGAAGGATTTCAGCTTAATGGAAGAGAAGATCACATGTGTCTACTTCAAAATAGGAGTGTGTCAACAATGTTAGTGTACACTTCAGGTCGTCTGTCGTAGATGATGATGAAGCAGATATGATAATGGAGGATACTCCATGTACAAGGTGTGATCTTGCATATACAATACGGTTGGTTAGCAGGTTTATGAGTAAGCCTGAGATGATTCATTCGACTGAGGTGTGTACGTATTGATATACCTCACGGGAACACAAGATCAGAGACTGTGCTTCAGAGAAGAATGAAGTGTGTAAGGTTGAAAGGATTTTGTGATTCAGATCTTTTTTGCTCCCGTTTTGGACAAAAGATTGTTGATCTCGGATTATGCTTGCATGAATGGTGGTGATACAATCATCTGGATATCAAGACTGCAAACTGTAGTGACTCTATCAACAACTGAAGCAGAGTGTATGGCGCTGGTTGGAGGTGTCATAGTGTATGGTGCTGGTTGGCGGTTTCATACAAGGAATGTGGTTAAGGGGCTTAGTTGAAGAGCTTGGATTTAAGCAAGACACGTGGTGATATTGTGTGACTCTCAAAGTTCATTGTTTCTAGCATAGAAAAATGTGGATCATGAGAAGACTAAGCATATCAGCAGAAATGTGCACTTCATCAGGGATATCGCTCAAGGTGAAGCAAGTGTGATGAAGTTTTGTACTTCAAGGAATACTGTTGATATTGTAACCAAGGTGGTTCCTGAGTTTTAGGAAGCTGTTAATTTCCTTGGGATGGCCAAGCATATTGGTGTCGTCCGGCAAAAGCACGAGTTTGTGTAACATAAGTAGTGGATCATGTTTGATGTCATCAAGGTGGAGTTTGTTGGGATTCATCATGGACAACGTCATAGACTAGGTCAGAGACTACGTCAAGGAATCCATCAGAGACTTCGTGAGGATTTGGTGATGGAAATTAAATAAGATCGCATAACTTAAACCAAGACAAGGACGTCATATTAGGAAAGGGAAATATCACTTTATGGAGTTATGGAAGTTGATAGGATCCTGTAAATATTACTTTCATGGTTTATGGAAGTTGGAAGTATTTTGGAAGTATTTGTGAAATATATTATTAATAGGTTTATGGAAAGGGGCGAATGCTCTAATCCAACTAAGTTAATCTAATAGACTCCTACTATATAAGGGGAGCTGTGTGTTCTATTATCTCTTGTCCTTTGTGACCAAGGAAGCCGGCTTGTGGCTTGTGTGAGAGAGAGAGAGGCGTTATGTCTTTGTACTTAAGATTATATTGAATTGCCTTCTTGCCAGGACTAAGGGACGTAGCCATTCTAGGTGAATTCTGGGTAAACAATGCTTGTGTCTATCTTCTATGTTTCTTTCCGTGTTCTTCTTCTGTTCTCCATAATTCTACAAACTTATACTTTCTAACTTACTTACGTCGACAAGTTTGTCAGAAAGTGTGTCAAGAGTTTGTGTGTTTGATTCCGATACAAGAGTCAAACTGTTTCTTGCCATTATGTGGTTGAGTTTTCCCAACAGATATATTTAGAATATATTTAGAAAAGGTGAACAATGTATGGAAGATTCCATATTTTCATGATTTTAAAAATATAATAACTTAAAAAGGCAGAACGTATAACCAACATAATACAAAATAATGAATAATAGCTCACTTCTATTATCTCTAGTGTAACACCCTGACTATCGACGGCTAATCGACTTCTCACACCCGTTCCCTCGGTCTGTGGGCCCCATTTCATTCGACGGATGGTGCGTTAATTTTTTGGAAGATAGGTATTGACCCTGCAATTACCACATGATCTTTCCCCATGATTTAAACTAACTCACACCATATCACGAATCATTCCCTATATGTCACACATCCTTCCACTACTCTAGCTCAAGCATGCTTAACTCTGGAGTTTTTTCAAGATGTGTGACCGAAAATATAAGTGCACTTTGATGACATAGATAACCAAATTAATCATTTTAAGTCTTTCCATATATCACAAACCGAGATGTTACAATTTACCCACTCTCAAAGAACACGCCGCCTTCTCTGCGCCCCGAGATAGTCATCTATGTTAGTGTGAGCCGACACTAAACTCCACCCTCATCTAAGTTCGGCTCTGACACAATTTGTAATACTCTGACCATCCACGGCTAGTGGACCTCCCATGCATGCTCACTCGATCCGAGGGCCCCTTTCTGTGCGACCTGTCATGCATTAATTTTTACGAAGACTCGCAATCATTGTTTACTAACCCTGTAATCACCATATGACATTTCTCCGTGTTTTAGCCTAACTCACACGATATCATGAATTACTCCCCGATAGGTCATCAGTCCTTCCACTATTCTAGCTCAAGCACGCTTAACTCTAGAGTTCGTTTTGGATATATGACTGAAAAATAAATACATTTTTATGACATATATATTGCCAAATTAATTCTTTTAAGCCTTTGCATATACCATAAATCGGGATGTTACACGTATATGAAAATAACACTCAAAACTCATAAGCATGGTATTCCACCAAGCAACCAGAAGCCAAATAACTTATGTGTTTCTGCTTTCACCGGCTGGCTAACCACTAATTAGTAATCAACAGGGAGATTTTATGGTTCATTGCAAGATTGGCATTTGCACCAACCACAACTCTTCAGACAGTTTCATCTTGGTAACTCCTGAGACGCAGCAGCCATGATTGTTGAATATTGAGTTAACTTCTCATTAGTTGAGTTTTTCAATTCAAGCATGCCGTCAATTAGTGGTGACAGTAAAAACTATGAGATGAAATTTGTGACCTATCAAGTGAAAAAAAATTCAGGGAAGCGTCGATACTCTTCGACTTTTGTATACCGGTTTATCATGACACTGATTAAACCAAATACCCAAAATCCTTAGTCGGAGTTCAGTAGTGGGTTTTCTAGCAACATTTCATCCTCCACCTTCTAAATTAGATTGATCATCCATTCCTTGAGAAATCATTCGCCTTCAAATCCACCAGAATCGTCAACTGCCTGTCACCATTTTTGTCAGCCGTTGTTTCAGATTTTCCAACCATAAGAAACATCTGCTAGACTCCGGCTTGAACTTCTATCATTTTCCAAAAAAAACAGGAGTAAGAATATGCTTGACCAATATAAAATTCTGGAGGAAAGAATAATGTCAATCACTAGCTGCAACGTGAATAACAACCAAGCTCAGTAAACACAAAAGATTGAGTTGTAAATTCTAATGAAAGAGAAAGAAAGAACTTACAGTGAAGAGAGAAAAGGGAACAAGTTCAGTGAATGTTCTGTTGTTTGATGGTTGGGAATCAATTTCAGTATCAAGTTTTAATAAGAAAATGCACCAAAAATGTTGCAAGACTGAAGCTTATAAGCAAAATGCCACACACAAGGCTCTCATTGCCCCACAGAGCTCTCTCATCGCCACAGAGCCTCTCTCATCAATATATAGTCTCTCTCATCTCCACACACAAGGCTCATCACCCCCACACAGCTCTCTGATCGCCCCACATACCTCTCTCATCGCCTCACATACCTCTCTCATCGCCACAGAGCCTCTCTCATTGCCACACAGCTCTCTCATCACCCCACAGAGCTCTCTCGTTGCCACAGAGCCTCTCTCATCGCCCCACAGAGCTCTCTGATCGCCACAGAGCCTATCTCATTGCCACATAGCTCTCTCATTGTCCTACAGAGCTATCTCATCACCATAGCGCCTCTCTCATCGCCCCATAGAGCTCTCTCGTCGCCACAGATCCTCTCTCTCATCGCCACACAGCTCTGTCATCGCCACATAGATATTCTGAGGGTTTCAATGTGTTCTCCTTTGCACCTCGAATTAAATTTCTTTTGTTTCGTCTCAATCGTAATTTCTGTTGAGAGATTACAGAGAAAACGAGCAAAACTTTGTTTTCTCAAAAAAGTTCAACTCAAACAAAAATACAATACTGGTTAACTTAACACCATCGTATCCTCGAGTAAATGAATTGATTCCAATCAATTCACAAGACCAACGACATAGAAAATATGCATCAAACCAATTGACGTTTTCTCCTACAAAAATCGTAAAAAATGCTTTAGTCGTAAAACAGTCTGAAATGGCTTAACACGGCGAAAGCCCACTTATGGTTTGAAATTAGAAAAGGCCCAGATCGAGGTTTACTCGACTTCATAGCGGAAAATGGAACAAAAGGATAAATGTAAATTTTACGAAGATAAACATGGAAATTGAGAAAATAAGGAAGGAGACGAAAGGAAGATATACTCGAATCTCAAGAGAATAAGGGAAGATGACCGACTTTGAGAGACTATATATACATGAACACAAGCTCTAAAGGCAGGGATCCAAAAATTAGGCATTAGGAAGTCTCTGTTAGCTCTAGAAGAACTTATGATTTAGGTGGTTAGACTAGCAAGTTTGACGCTTAGAACGTTTTTGCCGCTTTGTTCTTGTGTTCTCCGTTTATGACGGATTTCCATTCATCCTTTTTTGGTGAAACTCCGTAAACTATTCTTCATCTTAATCAGTAAAACACCTCTGTGCAATTTCTTACGATATTTTGTTATCTTGTCCTTTTTGTATTCGTATGTTTATGCAGGAAATCCAGTTCCTCAAGGAAAGTCGAGAATCTTGACTTTCTTCCATTTACGAACCGACAGTGTGAATTTCGGTTCTCACAGTTACTAATATGCCTCTCAACAATAATTGATGTTTAATCTAATTCATGGTTAAAAACTTGTTTGGATTATTAAGTTTTGAGCTCCATAGACCATAGTATCATATGATAATACTAATCACTATGAACTTTTGCTAGTATAGTACAATATTAGTCTTATCAATGTCTTTTCTTTCTTCAACTTGAACAAAGAAACCAAATCTTTTATTTCTAAAAAGACATAATAAATGCTCAACATCTACTATTTTAATATTCTTATTTTTTCGTAACCATATGTTGTTATATTTAATTCATTCTCTGAATTTGTGCAGATGCATGTACTTTAGAGGAATGTATTGACCAAAGAAGAAGTATACATGGAGATGTCATTGCTGAAGTATTTTCCGGTGACTATGGTTGACACATTGGTGATGTTCATGGCTAAGGAAGGGTTTATTATGTATGTAGATCCCTCCGAGTATTGGCTCGTCTGACCAAAACAAGGTCCTTTCGCCATCAAATTCTTTACCAGGAGAACTCCAGTCATCAGTGTGGAAACTTTCCTAAGATTTGCCATGGCAAGATTTTTTTTATGGACAACAGAAGATACCTGAATCTTGTCTTCGTGAATCTTTTGGACAGTTCCCACATCGATGACAGGAGTTCTGCCAGTAAATAATTTGGTTGTGAAAAACCTTGTTTTGGTCGGACGAATCCATACTTGGAGGGAACTCGATACATAAAGAACATTGCATTAGCCATCAAAATAACCAATTTGTTAACCATAGTCATCGGAAAATACTTAAGCAATGACATTCCCAAGTATATCTCTTCTTTGGCCAATAAATGCACCTAAGGCTGGTATTTTACCCGATACCCGAATCCAAACCTGAACCCGACCCAAAAAAACCTAAACCAAAGTCTGAACCAGAGTCCGAACCGAAGTAGCAAAATACTTGAACCGATATTGAGTTAGGAGAGATTAGACATCCGAACCCGAACGGGTAATATCCAAACTCGAACGAGTAATTTCTAAATCCGAATGAATATCTGAAGATAACCGAATATATGTATACTTCATCCTATATTTCTGGTTTATTCCTCTCATTTTATTCAAAATATTTATATTAATATTGTACATGGCTCAAAATCATATAATATACATATACTTTCAAAAAAATGATTTGCTATTTACTTAAAATGCATGTCAAGCCACTTGTTTCATGAATTAACAAAAATTGCATTCAAAGTCTTACAACAACAACTAAGTTAATGTTTTTATTTTCAAAACTTTGTTTCCAAACCTGTTAATCATTCAATCTATTAAAAGTTTAAAAATCAGTTAAGTTAATTGTATTTTTAAGTATAAAAGACTTGAGTAATGAAGAATATAATTTTTTTTTTCAAAATCTAAATTATCCAACCCGAACTAAAAATTTGTAGACCCCTATATCGAAGTACCTGAAATTCAAAATACTCGACCTGAATCCAAATGGGTACCTGAACCCAAATGGGTACCTGAACGTCCATGCTTACATGCACCTGTACAAATTTAGAGAATGGATAGAATAAAACAATATATAGTAACAAAAAATTAAGAATATTAAAAGTTTATTGGTTAAAGTTGAAGAAACCAAAGACTTTGATAAAATTCATATTGTACTAAGCTAGCCAAAGATCATAGTGACTAGAATTATCTATGGTCTATAAAGCTTAGAACTCAATAATCTAAACGAGATTTTAACCAGGAATAGATAAAATATCAATTATTGTTAATAGGCATATCCTCTATATATTATTTGAGAAGCATTGAGACGAAGGTTTGATGATGTGTTAACGTATTGTCACCATAATGCTTCTCAAAAGATCTAGCTAACATGTCATCACTATATACTTTCTCACAAAAACGTTAAATATAAATTTCCTTTAAAATTCTAGTAAACCACAACAAAATTCAAACCGTCAAAATTTTCTTAAAATGTGTAGTATGTTTTCCAAACAAGGATTTATAACAAATAAGCAATTGAGAAATTCTGCTTATTCTTTGGGTGTATGTCAATGATTTATAACTCTTTTGAAAAGTATGAATCAACATTCGTAGTAACATTTGGACAAAAAAATAATATGCATGGCTTAAATCTTATGAATTTGTATCCATATTGACGTGATCATCTGTAAAGGACGAACAGATGACCGTTTTAGGTTTACGATATGGACATTCTTAATCATTATATAATCATGATATACTAGCTTTGATCTCCCCACCCCCAGATTTTTGTTCTGATGATATATGTTTTTAACTTTTCAAACGAAACAAAATTAAATTGTTTATACTTATTATGTTAGAGATTCATATGTTATTCATGTTTGACATTGGTGTATACTCCCTCCGTTTCATATTACTTGTCGTTCTAAGTTTATGTACACAGATTAAAAAAACATTTAATTTTACATATTTTCAAGATAAAAACACTATTACCAATACACCTAACCATATATCAACCAATAGAAAAATAGAGTAGAGAATATTATCAATAAATTTTGCATTAAAAACCGAAAACGACACTTATTTTGAAACGAAAATTTTACTCCAGAACGACAAGTAATTCGAAACGGAGAGAGTATTATTCAATGTGATTAACTTTCATTCATAAATTATGAGATTGTGTTTTTCTTTTTTTTTGTGCTTTTATTTAGTTTATTTGGTAAGTAAAGTATTAGAGGTTTAAGTATATTTGTGGATTATATTAAATTATATTACAAATATTTTGTTTTGAAGTTGAATATAATGTTCAAAATTTTCATTGAGATTTTTTAAAAATAAATACATTATTTAGAAAAGCAAAAAAAATAATGAAACCAAGTTACAAAAAGACATTTAACAATAAGAAGAGATTTAATGTCAAAAATAAAAATAAGAACAAGTTTTTTTTTTAAAAAAAAAAAATTATTTGGCAGACCTAATTTATGTTATTAAATTGGGCCATTTTGTGATTTTAAAGTTGGTATATCATAATTTATGATAACATAGTGGATATAAGCCCATAAATTACAATCACATAGTGGATATAAACCCATAATTATCAATAAAGATCGTTTCCAATGATCCAAGCCCATATGTTGTTTTTTTTTCCGGAAAAAAAAAACAGAAACACTTTTACCATCTACCGACTTTTCTCATTCTATTCTTATCTCTTTCTCTGCAGCCGACAAAAGTCTAGCAACAATCGATCGAAATAAGGTAATGTTTTCACTCTTAAGTTATCAGAAGTTAGATCTATTGATAACTTTCAACTTTTGGCATAAATGTTCGGGTTTCTTGATTGAAGTTTGCTTGAGTTTTTACGATCAGGTTCTTCTAATTTACATTCTTTTTTTCAGAGACCAGGTAAGGTATGGAATACCAAGAGCCTTCCACCGGTGATGGATATTTCTTAAGCATTTTGCATAATTGTGTAAATATAATCTATAACTGAATATTCATTGACGGATAAAATCTTTAAAGGCCATAACTTAAATATATAAACAATATATTTGCAGATTTTTTGTTGACAATGCCAACTGATTTTCGGAAAATTTTTAAATTTAAAATCATAATCAGTTACTTACCAAAATATATAAACAATACATATGAATTTATCCAAATTCCTTCTTCTAAATCTAAACAATTACCAAAATAAAATTCACTAAGGTATATAAAATTTACCAATGACTATAATGATATCGTCTCAGATTCATATATATTTTCCAGTTATTATTAGATTTATATAATCTTTTATGAATCTAGATTAATTACCTATCAAATGTTATCTAAGTGAATTTTTGCAAATAAATATTATTAAATTAAATCGAATATGTGAACCAAAATTTATTCTATATAATTTAAGCTGTTATAAGCTTTTATACAAAACTTTATTAAAATAAACCACAAAGATATAAAAACAACATTAGTATTGTGAATCAGTGAGAAAACTTATATTATTCCGTAGTCTAAATGCTCTATATAGTAAGTATTGTGAATCAGTGAGAAAACTTATATTATTCCATAGCCTAAATGCTCTATATATATACAAGGTATACCGTCATAAGATAAATAGAAAACTAATAATTCCTAATCTAACTAGGAAACGGTAAATACAAATATGAAAAAGTACAAAATAGATAAGTAAAAGAAAACATAGTATGAGCCGTCTCTCTCTCCTCTTGGGCGCCTGGTTATGGACCGTCCACCATATGATTTATAACACTCCCCCTTGGACGCCATAACCGTTCAGGATTCGTAGTATGCTTAATGTTGCCTCATTAAAACCTTAACAGGAAAACCCAGTGCAGGAAAACCATGGTGAAGGAAAAAGAGTACAACACACAATACTCCCCCTAATGAATGCATCACTGAAGATTTTTCAGTCGACGCATCCAAAGCTGATGTATGAGCTTCTTCAACGTCGCGGTTGGTAAGGCCTTAGTGAACAGGTCGGCTGAATTGTCACTGGATCGGACCTGTATCACTTGGACTACACCGGCCGTGATCTCGTGTGTAGAAAAGAATTTTGGCAGGATATGATTCGTCCTGTCCCCTTTGATGTATCCATCTTTGAACTGAGCAATACATGTTGCATTATCCTCATACATCACGGTCGGACCCTTGTCTTCGGACATCCCACAATCTGATCGTATATGCTGGGTCATCGACCTCAACCGGTTTCTGATCGCGGCTGGCCTCATGTATGGCCAATATTTCAGAATGATTTGAGGATGTGGCCACAAGTGTTCGCTTTATCAACGCCATGATATGGCGTTCCACCATGTGTAAACACATAGCACATGCGAGATCTAGAATTGTGCGGATCCAAAAGGTATCCAGCATCGGCAAATCCAACTAAACCATCTTTGTTTTGTTGGTATAAAAGCAGAACCAAATCTTTCGTTCCTTGTAGGTAGCGAAGAACATGTTTTATCCCGTCCCGTGCCTCTTGGTGGACGGAGCTAAATCTAGAAAGTAGGTTCCGCGGCATAGCATATATCGGGCGGCGTGTGAGTTCTAAATACATCAATGCTCTATGGCGAGATATGCGCCGGGACCAAAGACATCCTCACCGTCCTCCTTGGGGCCGAAATGGATCGTGTCGGGTTTAGAGACCTCACGACCATAGGGCTGGAAAAGGGTGAGACTTCGGACATCTTAAATCTCCGAGTACTTTTTCGTATATGCCATTTGATGCACAAGGATTTCATCATTTATATACTCAAGTCTGTAATCCCAAACGAATCTTGTCTTTCCAAGATCTTTCATTTGAATTCTTTCTTAAGATATTTGATTGTTTCGAAATCTCTCAGAGGTTCCAATGATATTTAAATCATCAGCATACACCGCTATAATCACAAAGCTCTTATTTTGAATTTCTTTATGAAAATACATGGACTGATCGGATCATTTACGTATCCTTTTTATGAGGTACTCACTTAATCTGTTGTACCACATCCGCCAGATTGTTTCAGTCCATAAAGTGATTTATTCAACTTTATGCGGTGTTGTTCACGAGCTTTCTTTATTTTTCAATTCAATACCCTTTGGGATTTTCATATAGATTTCATTATCGATGGGCCATATAGATATCTTTGTAGCGACATCCATCAATCTCATATCTAGATTTTCTCTTATGGTCAGACTTATCAGGAATCTAAAAGTGGTTTCATCCACCACAGGGGAATATGTTTCTTCATAATTGATTCCTGGTCTCTGTGAGAATCCTTGTGCAACAAGTCGGGCTTTATACCTCACGACTTCACCATTCTCATTTCTCTTCCTCACAAAGACCCATTTGTATCCCACTGGTTTTGTATCATTTGGTGTTCGGATTATTGGACTGAAAACACCTCTCTTCTTTAAAGAGTTTAACTCCACGTTTATGGCTTCTTTCCACTTAAGCCAATCTTTTCTTTGCATGCATTCATATATAGACGTGGGTTCTTGATCCTCATTATCCATTAGTTTGAGTGCTACCTCATAAGCAAATGTATCTGTGATGTCTACATCTTTTCTATTCCATTGTTTTCCATACAGAACATAATTTATTGCTCTCATTATTGTCCGGACCATCAGTACCATGAACCCCGGCGTTCCGAGGATCACTGTTTGGTATGTCCGGATCAATATCCATTTCTATGGACTTAGGTGCGGCCACATCTCGGGTAAGATCGGCCACGTCCTTGTCTGGGATTCCAATCTCGGATATAGCACATTTCTTTGTTTTTCGAGGTTTCTTATCTATGGAACCAATTGGTCTACCACGTTTTAAACGTGTTTTGGAATCTGTAGCAAATTGATTGTGTCCCTCTTGAACATCAATCCGAACTGGTGCATTAATAGCTGGTACATGTGACTTAGTCACTCTTTTCGGGTCAGCAAAGGAATCTGGCAATTGATTAGCTAGCTTTTGCAAATGTATTATTTTATGGACCTCAAGATCACACACTTGAGTCCGAGGATCTTGCCAATTTATGGATGTCTGACTCCATGATATTTCTTTTATCAGCTTATTATCTCCCCCTAATGATGGAAGTTCGGATTCATTAAAATGACAATCCGCATACCTGGCCTTAAATAGATCACCCATAGTTGGCTCAAGGTATTTTATAATTGTGGGGGAATCAAATCCAACATATATTTCCATCCGTCTTTGTGGTCCCATCTTTGTTCTCTGTGGTGGAGCAATGGGAACATAAACCGCACAGCCAAAGATTTTTAGATGGGAGACGTCTGGCTCATGACCCGTAAGTAATTGGGATGGGGAATATTTGTGTTCACTAGATGGCCTGATGTGTATAAGTTCGGTCGCATGAAGGATTGCGTGTCCCCATGCTGAAACCGGAAGCCTCGACCTCATGAGTAATGGTCGGGCAATGAGCTGTATTCGTTTTATAAATGATTCAGCTAAGCCATTTTGTGTATGTACATGTGCCACGGAGTGTTCCACTGTTACCCCCATGGACATACAATAATCTGGAAAATGAGTTCGGTCGCATGAAGGATTGCGTGTCCCCATGCTGAAACCGGAAGCCTCGACCTCATGAGTAATGGTCGGGCAATGAGCTGTATTCGTTTTATAAATGATTCAGCTAAGCCATTTTGTGTATGTACATGTGCCACGGAGTGTTCCAATCGCTACCCCATGGACATACAATAATCTGAAAATGAGTTCGGTCGCATGAAGGATTGCGTGTCCCCATGCTGAAACCGAAGCCTCGACCTCATGAGTAATGGTCGGCAATGAGCTGTATTCGCTTTATAAATGATTCAGCTAAGCCATTTTGTGTATGTACATGTGCCACCGAGTGTTCCAATCGCTACCCCATGGACATACAATAATCATTAAACGCCTGAGAAGTGAATTCACTAGCATTATCAAGGCGTATAGTTTTCAAAGGAAAATCTGGAAAATGAGCTCGTAATCTTATTATCTGAGCTAGCAATCTTGGAAATTCCAAGTTGCGGGTCGATAGGAGACAGACATGCGACCATCTGGTCGATGCATAAATAAGGATCATAAAATATCTGAATGTCCCACAATGTGGATGAATTGGTCTACAAATGTCTCCTTGTATTCTTTCCTGAAAATTAATAGTTTTCTTTTTCACCTTAATAGGTGATGGCTTTACTATGAGTTTCCCTTGTGAACAAGCAGTACACATTAAGTGTTTAGGGATAACTCGTTTTTCTTTTAGTGAATGGCCGCTGGTATTATCAATCAATTTACGCATCATAGTTAACCTGGGATGACCCAGCCGGTCATGCCATAAAGTGAAATTTTCGATGGCTGTTTTATTAAATGTGGCATTGGCCTCGATCATACTGACTTTAGCATGGTAAAGACCAGTAGAGAGTGAGGGTATGGATTCTAAGACTTTCTTATGGCTTTGGGCGATCTCATAGTTTTGAAGGAATTCTTTGTCTCCTTCGCGCTTAGTTTCAATATGAAAGCCTTTGATTCATTTATTAAGTTTTAATAAGATAGTTTTCAAAGAAATGAGAACATAGAAATGAAAAACACCAAAACAAATCATTAAAGAAAAGAACACGCAAAGAACACACAAATGTCGAAATCAATCTTTTAGACAATCTGAAGTTTCATATCCATGAGATCGTCTTTTTCATGATCAAAATCGTTCTCATCACCTTGGGTTACCATGTGGGCTTCAGGATTCTTCCCTTTCATACTTTCTGTGTATAGCTCAACTAGATGCTTGTGAGTCCTACAAGTCTTTGCCCAATGGTTGCTCATTCCACACCTATGGCATACAGATTTGGTCGAGTTGTTGGAGTGCTGCGGTTTGAATGAAGACCCGCGGCCTCGACCATGACCTCTTCCAAACGAGCGTCCTTGGTTCTGGTCTCGACCAGATTGATTACCTCGTCTACGGCCAGAATTATTTCGACCATGACCACGTCCCTTAAATCTCCCACGCCCACGGCTGTGAGATTGAACATGATTAGCCTCTTTATCAGCCTCAGTGGCCGTATGGGCTTCAGGTAATGGTGTGGATCCTAGAGGTCTCATCTCACTATTCATCATCAGTAACTCATTGTTTTGTTCAGCAAGTAATAAGCATGAAATCAGACTTGCATATGTCTTGAATTCTTTTGCGATGCTGTTCTTGAAGCAACACATTGCTTGTGTGGAAGGTGGAAAATGTCTTCTCAAGCATTTCCTCTTACGTGATATCCTCACCACGGTTTAAGTTTAGAAGCGATCTTAAACATTGCTGAGTTGTATTGATCCACGACTTAAAGTCTTGGATCCCGAGGTTTTTCCATTCGTGTCAGTCTTTGGTAACATGATCGTCTTTTGATGATCGTATCTGCTTCAATGCATTCCAAAGGTCAGAGGATTCTCAATGGTTAAGTACTGATTTTGAGACTATCAATCGGATGATGGCGAATAATTAATATTGCCCCATAACGATCTTTTTCGTTAGCACTGTTATTCTCGGTAATACAATCACGAGACCCTTGGATTTTAGAATGATTTTTGTATCAAGAGCCCATTGTAAGTAATTGCCTCCAGAGACATTTAGAGCAGTATAATCCAGGTTATATATATATATATATATATATATATATATATATATATATATATATATATATATATATACTTTTAGAAATTTTATATCTTTATATCAATACTCAATGGCACACGCATCAGAAAAAAAATTTCTAACAAGTATATATCATGCAAACAATATGATCAAGGTTATAATGCATTAGGTCACACGACCATATAGGATGAAGCCACTTGGCTATAATGAATCATCAATCATAATACTTGCTAGAGGCGAATCGATCGATACTCTTATAGAATCATCGATCGATAGACGCGAGGCATCATAGATCGACACGTGCAATGGCAGGTCGATCAATCGACCTATTGATCAAACATGAATGCAATATAAGACACACGGCTACTGATATGGACAATCGGATTCTATATGATTTTCAATGCAACCGGATTTTAAAACACCTTAGCAATCACAGTTTCTAAGCAATTTATGAAACAAGAAACCTCAAACAATTTTAGTTAATTCAAACAAAAAAATTTGGATGAGATCCTAACAATTTGTTTCTAGGTGATTCAAAATTTGGATTTAAATAATCAAGCAATCATTATCAGGATTTTATAATTAATAATCAATCGACACGAGACATCATCGATCGACACGTGCAATGGCAGGTCGATCGATATTCGAGACAGAGAAGCCCAAACTTTTAACCTCAATTAAAATCAAGCAAGCAATCAATCAATTTAAATAGATTCGATTTAATTTTTAGGGTTTATGAAATCGACCAGGAAAAAGGGGGGTGATCGATTTCTAGGGTTTTCGATTTGATCATTAAGATCAAAGGGGTTTAAGGGACACGATATGATCATAAGATTTAGGATGATCGTAGAATTTTTGAGATTCAAAACTTTTTATGGTTTTGAGTTTAATTGTTTAAAACAATCTCTATCGGACTTGAGAGCTCCGATTTACTCAAGAAAGGTTTTGGTATCTATTATCTTAGGGTTTTTAACATTAGAGATTTCAAATTTTAGGGTTTAAACTTTATCAAAACAACCAATTCGTTTTATGGGTTTTACGGATTAGAATTTTAATTACCTTTAGATTTGAAGGGTTGAAACCGGACCACCAAAGGGATGGAGATCACGAGCTGGTACCGGCCGCAAGAATGGAAGCTCCTTGGTTGGATGGCTATCGGACGGAAGAGCTGGTACGGCAGGCGGCTGTGCTATCGGACTGGAACTGCTCGGATGGATGCAAGTCGATCGATGTGGAGTGAAAACTGTTGCTTGTATCGATCGATGTGATGACTGATTGGTCGATCGATGTTGGATGAGTAGGATCGATCGATGTATCGGTACTGGTGCAAGTCGAGATGGATCTCGATCTAGGGTTTATGGGATGATCTTGAACCGAAAAGGAAATTAGGTTAGGGTTTATGAAATCGACCAGGAAAAGGGGTGATCGATTTCTAGGGTTTTCGATTTGATCATTAAGATCAAAGGGTTTAAGGGACACGATATGATCATAAGATTTAGGATGATCGTAGAATTTTTGAGATTCAAAACTTTTTATGGTTTTGAGTTTAATTGTTTAAAACAATCTCTATCGGACTTGAGAGCTCCGATTTACTCAAGAAAGGTTTTGGTATCTATTATCTTAGGGTTTTTAACATTAGAGATTTCAAATTTTAGGGTTTAAACTTTATCAAAACAACCAATTCGTTTTATGGGTTTTACGGATTAGAATTTTAATTACCTTTAGATTTGAAGGGTTGAAACCGGACCACCAAAGGGATGGAGATCACGAGCTGGTACCGGCCGCAAGAATGGAAGCTCCTTGGTTGGATGGCTATCGGACGGAAGAGCTGGTACGGCAGGCGGCTGTGCTATCGGACTGGAACTGCTCGGATGGATGCAAGTCGATCGATGTGGAGTGAAAACTGTTGCTTGTATCGATCGATGTGATGACTGATTGGTCGATCGATGTTGGATGAGTAGGATCGATCGATGTATCGGTACTGGTGCAAGTCAGATGGATCTCGATCTAGGGTTTATGGGATGATCTTGAACCAGAAAAGGAAATTAGGGTTAGGGTTTATGAGAAAGTAGTTGGCGGCTTGATTAGGGTCTAGAGGTGGTCGATTTTTAGCTAGGATTTTTAGAGAACAACTAGTGCTGATAACGTGTTGTGAATCAGTGAGAAAACTTATATTATTCCATAGCCTAAAGGCTCTATATATATACAAGGTTTAGACTGTCATAAATAGACCGTCATAAGATAAATAGAAAACTAACAATTCCTAGTCTAATAGAATACAAATATGAAAAAGTACAAAGTAGATAAGTAAAAGGAAAACATAGTATGGACTGTCTCTCTCCTCTTGGGCGCCTGGTTATGGACCGTCAACCATATGATTTATAACAATTAGTTATTAATACTTAAAACAGTCTCAAATCAAAAATAAAGTAGATTAGAGACTCTAATAATGCTTGCGCACAAAATAATATTATAAACTACGCCACCAAGATATTAAAATAACATTAGTTAATATTTAATAGAGTCTCAAATAGAAAATAATGTAGATAGAAAACTAAAAAGGGTACAACGTATCATCAGTTATCTTAGTAAAACCAAAAAAAATATGTGTTGGCTGCCTATTCCCCTCCCTAGATACACTAACCCTATTTATCCCCCCTCCCCCAAACTATCCAGCTCTTTATAATCCTACCCATCATACACTTTCTCTTTAAATTTCCCCCAAAATTTTTTTAATCCCCCTCTCTAATTTATTTCCAAATCGTGATTAATAAAACAAAAATAACGTTTAGAAAATAGTGATTGCCCAATCTAAATGGCCCAACATTTAAAAAAAATCCGACCCAGATTTTATAGTTGATCAATCCTAAATCAAAATAGGCTTAGGGTTTCTTTTGTTTTTTTCATGAGAGAGAGAGAGAGAGAGAGAGAGAGAGAGAGAGAGAGAGAGAGAGAGAGAGAGAGAGAGAGAGAGAGAGAGAGAGAGAGAGAGAGAGAGAGAGAGAGAGAGAGAGAGAGAGAGAGAGAGAGAGAGAGAGAGAGAGAAGCAGTGAGGAACGAGGAAGGGGCTGTAGCTGTTGGGTATGGAGAATTTTTAAGCTTGTTTAACTTAGATTTCCTATTAGATTATTTGTTTGTTTGAGTTTGAATTTTTTTTACGGAGATGAAAGAGGTGAAACAGAGAAGAAAGACTTAGGAGGAGGTTATGAGACAGAGGACGGGGAAGACATGAAATGCGGAAAACGAGATAAGATGGATGAAACTGAGGATACTCTTGGTCGATTTGAGTATGAGATCGAGGACTCAGTAGCTGATTTTGAGGATGAGATTCCAACTGAGAGAAACGAGATTCTAGAGAGTTCGGAGGACTCCTCCGAGGATGAGATTGATGTTCGTGAGAAGAGAATGAAAAGAAGAAGAAGTCATGATAAATTAGCTTTAGGGAGTAGCTACTACACATTGTATGAGTTTAAAAGAGGTTATCTTGGAGTATGCTTTGAGCAAGAGAAGAAACATTAAGCAAGATAGGTGGGATAAGACAAAAGTCTCATATGTGTGTGGCATTGGTGGGAAGTGTAAATGGCGAATTTATTGCTCCTATGATATTGAAAGTCAGAAAGGGTTGTTGAAGACGAAGTATAGGTATCATAGCTGCACTCCGGATGGGAAATGCAAGCTGTTGAAAATTCCGATGATTGCAAGACTGCTTTTGGATAAGCTGAGTCAGAAAGCGGATTTGATGCCTGAGGAATTCAACAGATTATAAAGGAGAAGTGGAAAATAGTCAGTACACGGAATCAGTGCCAAAGAGGCAGACTTTTAGCTCCGAAATGGCTTGAGAAAGAGTATGAAGAGCAATTTGCTCATCTTTGAGGATACGCACAGGAGATCATGGTGACAAATCAGGGTTCCACGGCCATTTTAGACACATACAAAAACAAAGCAGGGGAAGATGTTTTCAACAGTTTATATGTCTGCTTTGGGGTTCTTCGGGACACTTGGAGAGGATATTGTAGGCCAATTATCGGACTTGATGGTACTTTCTTAAAGAGATAAGTGAAAGGGATGTTGTTAACTGCTGTTGGACATGACGCCAACAATCAAATCTACCCGACTGCTTGGGCCGTTGTTCAATCTGAGACAACTGATAGTTGGTTATGGTTTATCTAGAAAATAAAAAATGACTTAGTTCTGCAAGATGGGAATAAGTTTGTCATCATTTCAGATAGATCAAAGGGAATAAAAAGTGCCATGGAGTTGTCATCATTTCAGATAGATCAAAGGGACTAAAAAGTGCCATGGAGTCAGAGTTACCGAATGCTGAGCATAGAAAGTGTGTGAAACACATTGTGGAGAATGTGAAGAAGAATCATGCCAAGAAAGACTTGCTGAAACCGAGGATATGGGATGTTGCTCAGAGCTATACGAAGTCAGAATTTGACTACAATGTCAGGAAGTACAAGCATACGATTTGGCCTTGTACAATGATGTTATGAAGGAGCTGCCAGAAACTTGGTCTCGACCTTTTTTACAAGCTTGGAAGCTGCTGTGAAGACGTTGACAACAACGCAACAGAGTCCTTTAACTCCACTATCACAAAAGCTAGAGCAAAATTAATGGTCCCAATGCTTGAGATGATAAGGAGGCAAGCAATGGAACGCATCCCCAAAAGACACATTGAATCGATGAGGCATGAGGGGGTTTGTTCAAAGTATGTAGCTAAACTACTCGCAGAGGAGAAGAAGATCGCAGATGAATGTGTGACGACACCTGCAACTCGTGGTGTCTTTGAGGTCTCTGTAGACAACGATAGACATAATGTCAACACATTAAGACATACATGTTCATGCGGAAAACCGCAAATAAGTGGAGCTCGTGTGAACACGCTTATGGAGCAATGATTGATAAAGGTTTGAATGTTGATGAATATGTCTCAAACTTCTTCTCTACCATGATGTGGCAATATATTTACAACACCAATCTAGAACCTGTTAGAGGACCACGAGTAGGGATGAAGTCGGGTTTAGGATTGATAGTTGCTCCTCCTGAGCCTGATCATCCTGGGAGAAAAAAGAAGAAGAAGCAAAAGAAGTTCCCTAGAATTAAAGGACAATTTGAATCGCCAAAGAAGAAGAAGAAGAAGAGGGAAGTGGAGAAGCTTAAAAGGGCAGGTCGGACTGTCCATTGTGGTTCATGTGGTGAGGCAGGCCATAACGCTAATGGTTGTAAAGTCCATCCAAAGAAAAAGATGAAGAAGACACACCAAACCGTGGATGAGGTATAATATCAACCAAATTTCAAAAAAAATAAAATAATAATAATGTATTTATCCTCATGTTTGGTTTGTGGCAGGTCACTTCTTCTCATGTCCATGAAGAGACCAGACTTACACAATCTACTCAAGCTCAAGACTAGTGGTTCGTTTGTTGTTTTAAAACTCGAAAACTCTATTCTAATGTACTTTTGTTGCTTTTGTTGTTCTTTAAAACTCTAAATTAGTATACTTTGTGTCTTTTTTTTGTTCTTCTAAACTGTTAAATGGTAATCTCAGACAACGTGTTTTCCATCAGAAAGAAGAATGATTTTTTTTACTGGCCTGACGTGTGTGTAACGTAGTAGTCATTTTACCGAGAAACAAAACCAAGATTGTGATTGAATAATGGAGCTGTGATCTTTCTCTCATTGTTTTTCTTAACTACAGTATTTTAGTTAGGGTGAGTGATATCTAGCTTATTTACATGTTTTTAGCATCCATATCTCGTGCATTTTGATCATATAAGTTAGGCATTAGGCATCTTTAGGTCCATTTTGCATTCATTTGTCCTTATCAGGTGTTGGAGTATGCTTTGGTGTGATTTGAGGTGTTTGGAAGCCTTATGGCCCAAAAAGAGGTCAAGAATCATGTTTGGCCATGAAAAGAGAAGTCAATCCATGATCTGGTCGAGACAAAGATGAGCATGGACGGAGACCTTAGAGATGTCTTCTGTTGTTAAGATTTTGTGGAGACACAGAAAATTGAGTTAGCTTTCCAAGGGAAGTGGTTTCAAGTCATTTGGAGCTGTATTGGAGGAGTTATGATCATTTTACTAGAAGCACATCAAGCTGGCCGGGAAGACTGGTCCGGGTACAGCCACCCGGTCGGGACGAGGGACGACCAGAACAGGGCTGGACCGGGATGGTTGGACCGGGTTGGGTCATTTGCTCAACCCCTGACCGAAAATCAAGGTTGTTTCCCATTGGCTGAAGCCTATTTGACTCCAAGGACCTTTTAGTAATTTTTAATGATGTTTTTAGGGCTTCTAAGCCAAGTATAAATACCTATGTAATCCCAAAGTTGGGACTTGTCTCTTTTTCTCTCAAAAACACTTTTGGATCTTGAATAAAGTTTGGATCTTGGATCCTTTTTCTTCTTTTATTCTTGTGTTCTTGTGTTCTTGAGCAATTGTTGCTCTCTAATCATGGTTAACCTTGAATCCATCATGGGTTTAAGGGAAATCATGTCTATTAGAGAGTAGATCATCTTAGGATTCACGGGCTTGGGAGATTTAGGGTGATTTAGGGTGATTAGGTGTAGATCTAAGGTATTCTAGTGTAGATCTATCTTTTCCTTGCTTGATTGAGTGTTCTTATTGCTATTTTGGGGTTGGCCTCTTCAAAATAGAGCTATATTCTATGAAATGCCTGAACCAACTCTTCAATGCTTTTAACATCCTTTACCTAAGGGATTAGTTGTTAAAGGTGTTAAGATAGCTAGTAGACTTGTTCTTAATGATTGCTTTCATATTATTCAACCTAAGGGATTAGATGCTTGAGATATGTTAGTGAACGAGCATTCATCTAGGGATAGAGCTTGCTTAAGATTGTGTCTAGGCTTAAGGTTGATAGATTGATTGTTGCTGCCACCTTTAGATTGAAACTTGATCACCCAAGGTCAATTCCCTTGCCCCATGAGTCCTATTGCTTCATATTGAAAGAGAGATCATTACTTTATTGCATTTTAGTTTAGTTTTAGTCCACTTCATTCCACTCTTTTGATTGCACTTAGCTTACGTAAAGACTTGCATTCCCTTTTCATTAAAATCCCCTAAGATTGGTTCGACAATCTTTTATACTACATCATTTGATTAGGAGCCTTGAAAACTCCATTCATCAAATTGGCGCCGTTGCCGGGGAACTAGTAGATTTATCATTAGGATTTAAATCTTTCTTGAGACTAAGCTTTATTTTCTTGCTTTGCTTTGCTTTTGTACAGTTACTAACTTTCTATTCTAGAATTTCTGTTTTGTAGTGATGGCTTCAATCTACCTTGAAAAGCCACAAGAAGAGGAAGATCACATTGAAGATGAGCCATATGTCTATGTGGAACCACCATCCTTTGATATACCCATACTCACACCAGACCAAAGGGTGGAGTTGCATCAGCTTCAAAGAATGAAAGAGAATTGGGGCAAGCCAATGAGATCCCTGGCACGAATGATCCGGGTGCACCTCATTAGGGATCGAGCAGAGTTTGAAGAAAGGGAGGTTACACAACATGAGTTTGATGTTGCTTATGACCTTAAAGAGGTAATGTATTTGGTTCTACCACTCCAGCTGGAAGGTACAAGCATTTCCACTTTAGAACTTCAACTTGAGGAAATTTGCTTGCCTTGTGGTGAGAATATTGCCCATGATCTTGATTCTCTTGAGCTCATCAATGAATGTCTTGATCTGATATGTGAAACTAGGAAACTAGATGAGTTGAGAATAGAAAGGCTTGTTAGAGATCATATTGAAGTTTGTTTTGACAAGAGTTATCTATGTGCTTCATTTGGTTCTACTTTTGTAGATTGAAGCTTTTATAAGACAGGAATCTTGAATCTGAGTTTTTCATTCTTAATGAATCTAGAACTCTTCTTGCACTTGCTGATCTAGGGGATGAACTTGATGTGGATAAGCTCTTGCTTGAGATAGAAAACCCCCATGCTGAAAATTATCTATGAGAATGTGAACATTGTGTTTTATTTGGTTGATGGAGATAGAGTTGACTACTTTGTTAAAACTTTGTTTGCACCTGTAGTTGATTTTGTGTTTCCACCAAATGCTTTTGATTCTCATGACCATTTGAACCTCAAAGAGCATCTCATGATTCATGATACATCTTTAGTGAAGCTCTTTGATGAAAAATCTGTCTATTTTCTATGGACAGTAGTGTGCTCCTTTGCATACTTGGTTCCTTGTTCTCATAGGAGAAGGACCAAAGGTGCATTGGCTCAGCCTTTTGATACTTATGATTAGCAAGTACACAAAGTCAAGCTAGAGACTTAAAACAAGCGCGCTTGGGAGGCATTCCCATGTTTATCCATTTTATATATTTCTTTATCTTTCTTTCTTTTGAAGCTTTTTAATAAGGATAGTTCAGGTTTTTCAGGTTGGGTCTAAGGCTAGACAAAAGGTGAAAGGCGGCCAAGCATTGCAACTCTAGACACCCGCCTTCACTTATCCGCTTCAGCCTATCTCGCCCGGTGGCACAAATCCGAGGCCAAGGGTCCTCTACCACCCAATTCAGCCAATAACTCCAAGTATGTGTCACTCCAACCCTTCTTGTATATACATTTGCTTTTGTCTTGTTGGGGTATTCTCCTTCTCTCTTACTCACACAGAGACTGTGTGATTTAAGTGTGGGGGAGGTACCAGGTATTTGATCATGTTTGCTTTGTGATTGAGAGTCTCATGCATTGCATTGTACATTCATATATGCATAGAAAAACCAAAAAAAAATTAAAATTTTTTTGAATCATGTAGTTGCATCACTTGCATCTTTAAGATTGAGTCTAGAGCATATAGGTTGCATTCACTTGCACATGGAGCATTGCCTTGTAAAAAACACTTGTTTGCACTGAATTTGACACCCTAGTTAAGCATATCAAGTAGCTTAAGCATCTTTTGAAAGGCTTGCATGCTTTGAGCCTTGAAAACTCTTCTTGAAACTTGCTTGCTTGCTTGATATTGGCATTGTTCTTGAAACCAGCTCCATCCTGAACTTAGACTTGAATGAACTTAATTTCTCTGGCATATGGACATTTGCATACTTGATCATGGATCTCATACACATTTGGGTTATCTTTCCCCATTATACCACTCTTTGTTAACCCAAATGGCACTTCCATACCCTTGAACCCTATCCATTCTTTGAAGCCTACATTGATTTGCATGAGTGACGCCTTTTCTGATAGTTTGTCATGTGCAAAATCTTGAGAGTATTGGGGGAGACATGGATTTGTTTTCATCTCTTGCTAGCATAGGGTCATCATTTGAGCTAGCTTCTAGGATGGTGAGTGCGGTCTTTGTAACTTAATGGTTTATATCTTTGGTTTGGGATGTGACAATGTTGAGATTGATGAGCAAAAGAATGTATTGAGAAAGAAAAGCCCTAGGGACCTAGATTAGAAAGTTAAGAAGCTCTTGGTTGATGTTTGAGACCTTTCCCCTAGAAAAAGAAAAAGGAAAAGAAAAAGGAAAAGAAAAAGGAAAAGAAAAAGAAAGATTCAATAAGATAGTGGGGAAGGGAAAACAAAAAGTGTTAGAGTTTAGAAATGTGAATTGTGAATAAAAGGGTCCTTAGTGGTTGAATCTTGAAGAAATAAAATTGTTCATTGGGTGAGTGATGTGAGTATTTTTAATTTTGGGTTATGGGATGAATAAAAAGGGTTTAGAACTTGTAATCACTTAGGAATGGGTAGAATGATGAGGATGGATCCATGTATGCATAAATTGCTCCTAGTCTTAGATAAATTTTGCATAATGATCAAGCTCCTTGATTCTTGAGTGATTGCCACCTTAAAAAGATGCATTGAACCCTCATTTTCATCCATATTAGACCATTTGATCACCAAGCCAAATGATTGAGATCATGTGCCCATTTGTGAGACTTCACCTTGTGTGTGTGTGTGTGTGAATCAATGTGAGGGCTGGTTAAGAGAACTTGTTGGTTGATAAGCATTGCATCTTGTGTAGAGGCATAAGTGTAATTGATAGGCCTTGTGAAGCTAGAGCATAATAAGAGAGTTTTGCTCATGCTATTTGCTATGTTTCTTTAGGATGTCAAGTTGAGTGCTATGAGTGTTTCTTTTGGCTTTGCTTCCATCTCTATGTCTCTCCTCCTTGTGTTTTGAAAAGATTACTTGAGGACAAGTAAAGGTCTAGTGTGGGGGAGTTGATATCTTGCATATTTACATGTTTTTAGCATCCATATCTCGTGTATTTTGATCATATAAGTTAGGAATTAGGCATCTTTAGGTCCATTTTGCATTTATTTGTCCTTATCAGGTGTTGGAGTATGCTTTGGTGTGATTTGAGGTGTTTGAAAGCCTTATGGCCCAAAAAGGTGAAGAATCAAGTTTGGCCATGAAAAGAGAAGTCAATCTATGATCTGGTCGAGACAAAGATGAGCATGGACGGAGGCCTTAGAGAAGTCTTCTGTTGCTAAGATTTTGTGGAGACACAGAAAATTGAGTTAGCTTTCCAATGGAAGTGGTTTCAAGTCATTTGGAGCTGTATTGGAGGAGTTATGATCAGTTTACTAGAAGCACATCAAGCTGGCCGGGAAGACTGGTCCGGGTACAGCCACCCGGTTGGGACGAGGGACGACCAGAACAGGGCTGGACCGGGATGGTTGGACCGGGTTGGGTCATTTGCTCAACCCCTGACCGAAAATCAAGGTTTTTTCCTATTGGCTGAAGCCTATTTGACTCCAAGGACCTTTTAGTATTTTTCTGTGATGTTTTTAGGGCTTCTAAGCCTTGTATAAATACTTTTTTATCTCCCAAAGTGGGAGCATCTCATTTTCTCTCAAGACTTTGCCTCATATTGTAAAAGCTTGAATCTTTTTATCATTTTAAGAGAGTTTTTCATCTCATATTTTGTTTCTCTTGATTATTAACATGATTAGCCTTGAATCTCACATAGATTTAAGGTTTCTCATGAAGATTAGAGAGTAGACACACTTTGGATTCATGGGCTAGGGTGATTAAAGGTGATTAGTGAAGATCTAGGGTGTTTAGTGTTAGATCTACTTGTTTCCTTGCTTGTTGAGGGTTCTTAATGCTATTTTGGTCTTGATCATATCAAAATAGATCTATAGGCATTTCCGTCCGGAAGGTGTTCGATGAAATGCTTGAACCATCTCTTCAATGCTTTTAGCTTGCTTTACCTGAGGGATTAGTTGTTAAAGGAGCTAAGATTTCTATTAGACTTGTTCTCCATGCTTGCTTTAGTCATTACAGTCAAAGGGATTTGATGGATTGGGTGATCATTGCAAAAGAGCATTCATCTAGGGATAGAGCTTGCTTAGTTTTGTTGTTTAGGCATAAAGAGAGTGTTTGATTGATTGCTTGCCACCTTTAGATTGGATCTTAATCACCTAAAGTCAAGTCCCTAGTCCCATGGATCCTACCTTAGAATTTGATTGAGTTCTTGCACTTATTTCTTGATTGGATTTGAGATCACCTTGTTTATATTTTTAGGATCTTAGCTTGTTACCCTCATCCATCTTCTTGTTTGCTTAGATTAAGGAAGCTTGTGTATTCTTGGTGCTATAAACCGCTAGTTCTCTGTGGTTCGACAACCTTTCTATACTATCATTTGACTTGGGAGCCTTCAAAACTTCCACTATCAGTGAGTTTTTCAAATAATAAATCAGAATAGAAGCTGTGTTTGGGATGGGAAACTTTGGGAATCTGAATCTGAAGCAATGTCTTTCGAGTTTCGTCTTGGACAGCGAATCATCGCATGCTCTCAACCACGTTAACATTCACCAGCTTCCTCTTCTTACCGATCAACCAGCCTTTAGGATAGTTTTCGGACTCAAAATCTGGAGGTGGCAAGAGGGAATCAGCATATGTTGGTCGCTTTCCGTTCAAGTTTGTAATGGGTTCGAGTGGCTCAAACAGAGCTTTTCTTTTCTCGGACAGAACAGGAGGAGTTGTGGTCATTGGTTCCCCAACTTTCTCTGTTTCCATCGCTGTTGTTGTCTCATCCTTCTCTGGTGTGACCTTCGTAGCAGCTTATGGTGCCTTATGCAGGTTCACGATGCTGCAATAGAAGTTGTTAATGCCTTATATTCCAAGCGAACATATAGCGAACGGATCAGCAAAGCTAAAACTTTTCAATGTTCGAGCTTAAGACTGAGAGATAACTAGTAATGAAGCTACCTGTCTAGATCTCTGGACAGAGACACTTTGAGATAGCAGTTCGCATAGAGCTGATTTTCAAGCGTGACCCTTAACAATTGATGAGTATCTCTTTAATGCCTCCCACACCAGTTAGTCTCTCTCTCTCTCTCTCTCTCTCTCTCTCTCTCTCTCTCTCTCTCTCTCTCTCTCTCTCTCTCTCTCTCTCTCTCTCTCTCTCTCTCTCTCTCTCTCTCTCTCTCTCTCTCTCTCTCTCTCTCTCTCTCTCTCTCTCTCTCTCTCTCTCTCTCTCTCTCTCTCTCTCTCTCTCTCTCTCTCTCTCTCTCTCTCTCTCTCTCTGTGTCGTGAAAAATGAAGAAACCAAAACCCGATTTGAGCTGATGAACAAATAAATTATTTATGAAAAAATAGAAGAAACCAAAACCAAAAAATAGAAGAAACCATGAACAAATAAATTATTTATGAGCTGATGAAGCTCTCTTTATCTCACACAGACAACAAGTAAAATTATTTATTTTAAACAATATTATATTAAAAACAGAAGGAAATTTGATCTTATAACAAAAAGTTATATTTCCAAAATGTCATCTTCTCTCTCCTCCTTCATATTTCTATCTCTCTCTACCCTATTATATAAATCTAATATTTCCCCTGTATAGTTTAATCCAAAGAAAAATATGAAAAACAATTAAATCTTAAGAAGATGTAAACAAAAAAATTTGTTTAAATCTAAAAATATTAGCCACAATTACATAATATTAAATTTTAATTATTTTAGTTCATGTAATATTATACATTAGTAAATTTATTGTATACACAAGTGATCTTATTTAGATTATAATTTACAAAAACAAGACAAATAACATAACACTACCTTCTACATCTACAATATATTTATGTTATCGTGTATTCGTGTTGCATTTTTGATTCATATAATGTAAACAAAAATTCAAAAAAACTGAATAGTACATTAGAGAAATTTTTAAATTTAAATTATATATTATACCAGTAAATTATGCAACAAAAAAAATTAAAATATTCATTTCAAGCATAACATGAATGATTATTTTAAATTTAACTATATAACGCATAACAAGTTAAAGTTAGAAATATAAAATGTAAATATTTACATAAAAATAATAGTTAATAAATTTAACAAAATCAAAATTCACAATCCGTTCGTAGCACGGAAAAGGAACCTAGTGTTAATAGATACAGCATATTCTGTTCAACAATAGTATTATTAACAGTAATATAAAAAAATATTTAATTTCATAACTTGATTTTGACTCACACACCCATACGGGTATATTTTCTAAAAAATATGTTGCTATTTTTTTTCATGTCAATATTAAGGGTTGACGAAAAATCCTAATCCAAAGAACCGAACTGATCCAATCCGAAAAAATAGTATCAAACCCGAACCGAAATTGAATAAATATCCAAATTATTCAAAAGTTTGGTATTTTGAGAAAAGAAAACCGAATTCGATCCGAATCGAAGTATTTTGGGTACCCGAATATATCTGAAATAGATTTATATATATTACTTATTTTTAGATTTAATGTATATAAAAACATCCAGAAAATACATGATACTTTTAAATTGGTTTAAATACTTGAAAATATATACAAATAGTCAAAAGTAAATATCTGAAATTTTTAAAGTATACTCAAAACACCGAAAAAATTTAAAATAATTATTGATTCTCTATCCAAATATTTAAACCAAACCAATTTATATGTTAAGTTTAAGTATTATGACATATATTACAATTTTATATATAATAGATTATTTTGCTTATAGATTTTGAGAAATTTAAAGTATATAATGAATTTTAAAATTTTTAAAATAATTTAAATGGGTTATCGGAATCTGAAGCGAACCCGCAAAGATCCGAATCCCAAACCGAAATTTAAAAATATCCAAATGGGGCTGGAATCTTCGACCGCGGAAACCCAAACAAAACCGAACCCGAATAGGCAACGCCCACCCCTAATCACTATTCTATATCATATTTGTGTCATCATATAACTAATCGTATTTTATACATACCATCATATAAGCAATCATATAATTAATAGTATTTTATATGTACCATCATATAAATAATTACATATATTATATTATAAAAACTTAATGTGAAATATAAAAACCATAATTTAAGTTGGCATATGAAATTGGGTTTTGTATTGTATTTTTCTTATATATATTGAAAACAATTTTTTTAATAATGGTTCTTGGAAAATATTTTAGTAAAAATCAATTTAGGAATATATGTAAATTTTTGAATCAATGTTTGATATAAATCAACATTAAATTATTATTTTGATTTGAAATAAGTATATAAGTTTAAATTTTGTTTTATTATTATTTTAGACAAAAGATGTTTTTATGTGATTAGATTAGCTAATTTTTGTATATTTTAAAGCTGGCCCAAAAAGATAGTTTCTATAATATAGATGGACTTTTAATTTTTCTTAATAACATAAGTTCATTACATTTTTTTTAATATACTTCTATCCATGTTTCCAAACAAACCTCTTTTTTAAACTGCTATCTATGTTTCCAAACAAACTTCTTTTTTTAAACTGTTATCCATGTTTCCAAATAAACCTAATTTATATTTCAGTTTTAATAATATAGATTACATGATGTTTAGCTTGAATGGGAAATTTATATAGATTCCCATATTTTATTCTAGTCGGTTATAAGTATATAAAATATTAAATACATAGCTTGTGGACAAATTTTCAAATGTTTTTATGAATAACATATGATGATGTATGTGTCATTGAAGCACCTAATATATAACACGGTATACAACGATTAAACTTCAAAAGCATTCTCTCTTTTATTTACAATGCCTGATATTAACACTATTTTTGAGCTGAAGGCATTCAAATCGCTGTGGAAGACCAGGGTGAAGATAATCCGACTTTGGAAATAGTAGTCACTGACCGGTGGTTGCACCATTAACTTTGGAACCCATTCAATGTTAATGCGAGTTTTTATCAATACACGTTTGACATACAATACAAGTTCGAAATGGTCATCCCCTGTCGTATTAAACGTATTACAATACTGAATTTACCATATATATATATATGTATGTATGATTCTTGATGTACATGAATGTTTATAGCTTCAGTTCTATATGGTATGTTATCTAACATGTAAATTTTATTTTTTCTTAAACAAGGAAACAAAATTCATGCCACCGTGAAAAAGATTTAGTGAACCAGTTGGATCCTTTCGATGTCGATAATATAGTTTTGTGTTTTGATTTTAATATAAGTGAATAATTCACATAGTAATATATAAGTTTATCTTTACATATCTGAGGTAGTATATAAATGTAAATGATTATTGTAAATGATATGAAATTAATCAGTCTAAATTTTGTTTCAATATCCATTACTTTAGTGTTTTATTGTTTTAGTAATTATTCCACAAAAGAGAAAAACAAAATCTAAACCACAATTTGACACGCAGTAGAAGCATGCAGCTTTAACGTTCATGCATTCTTAAATTAATAATTAAAAGACAAAAGCGACATTAAATAAGTTACTTAAAGAGTTCTAATATATATTACCTCGGGAATTCCGTCAGGAAATGCATGTTTTCTTGTAGTAACGGCTGTATTAGCCTCAGTTATAAAAGCAAAGCTAATCTACATACCATAATTTCCACCTCTGACCACAAATTTTTTTTTATCTTTAAAGTCATGTCAGACTTGTACTAACTCTAGTGAAAAATCTCACTGGTGGAATATACCATTCTCAGTTCTCTCCAGTCGCAACCACCACAAACTACGACCAGTACAACCTCTGGAGTTTGTGGTAATGGTTGGAGTTTCTGGTGGTTGCAACTGAAGAGAAGAGAGATCGGTATCTTCTGGCAGTGAAAGGCTTGATAATTTCCAGTGAGATTGCGCATTTGAGTCGGTACAGTATGAACATGTAAAAATATTGTGGTCGAAGGTGGAAGTTCTGGTTTGGAGATGATCTTTGATCTTAATAACTTGGATGCTTATAACTCTGGTAAGTAAACTAATTAATTCCTCCTTGTATTTTATTTATTAATTTCTGAAAGAATGAACGTTAAAGCAGCACCCTTTTTTTGCATTTCAAATTGCGGTTTAGAGTTTTTTTAGTGTGAAATAATTACTAATATGCCTCTCAACAATAATTGATGTTTTATCTAATTCATGGTTAAAAACTCATTTGAAGTACTGAGTTTGGAGCTCTATATACCATGGTATCATATGATAACGCTAATCGCTATGATCTTTTGCTAATTTATTACAATATGAGTCTTATCAATGTCTTTGCTTTCTTCAACTTTAACAAAGACACCAAATCTTTTGTTTCTTAAAAGTAATAAACACAACATCTAACTTTTTAATATTCTTATTTTTCATAACCATATGTCGCTATATTTAATTCATTCTCTTAATTTGTGCAGATGCATGTATAGCAGAGGAAGGTATTGACTAAAGAAGAGCTATACATGGAGATGTCATTGCTGAAGTATTTCTGGTAACTATGGTTGGTACATTGGTGATGTTCATGGGAAAGGCATGGTTATTTATGTATGTATATCCTTCCAAATATGGGCTCGTCCGACCAAAACAAGGTCCTTTTGCCACCAAATTCTTTACCGGGAAAACTCCAGTCATCAGTGTGGAAACTTTCCAAAAGATTTGCGCTGGCAAGATTTTTCGATGGACAATAAAAGATGCCTGAATCTTGTCGTTGTGAATCTCTTGGAAAGTTCCCAAATCGATGACTGGAGTTCTCCTAGTAAAGAATTTGGTGGCGAAAAACCTTGGTTTGGTCGGACGAGTCTATACTTGGAGGGATCTCCACCAATAAATAAAATTTCCTTAGCCATCAACATCACCAATATGTCAACCATAGTCATCGGAAAGTACTCAAGCAATGACATCCCCAACTATACCTCTTATTTGGCCAATACATGCACCTAAGGTTGGGAATTTTACCCGATACCCAAATCCGAACCCGAAACCGACCCAAAAAACCCAAACTGAAGTAGCAAAATACCCGAACAGATATTAAGTTAGGAGAAACTGGAGTTCAAAACTCATATGGGTAATATCCGAGCCCGAACTGGTAATATACAAACCTGAATGAGTAATATCAAAACCCGAACAGCTATCCGAAATAACCAAATATATGTATACTTAACCCTATATTTCTAATTTACTTCTCTCGTTTTATTCAAAATATTTATTTTAATGTTATATATGGCTCACAATCATATAATATGCATATAGTTGCGGACAAAGTGATTTACTATTCACTTAAAATGCATGTCAAGCTTCTTGTTTCATGAATTAACAAAAATTGCATTAAATTCTTAAAACAACAACTAAATTAATGTTTTTATATTTTCAAAATTTTGTTTCAAAACCTATTAATTGTTCAACATATTATAATTTTAAAAATCAGTTAAGTTAATTGTATTTTTGAAGTATAAGAAACTTGAGTAATGAAGAATTTGATTTTTTTTTTCAAAATCTAAATTATTCGAACCCGGCCTGAAATAACCTAACCCGGATTTAAAAATACCTAAATCTTGCCCGATATATAAAAATACCAAAACTGATTCTAGAACTCTTTACCCAAGTACCCGAAAATTCATAATACCCGACCTGAACCCAAACATATACCCCATGCACATGCCTACATGCACCTGTACTAATTTCGTGAATGAATTGAATAAAATGACATACGGTAACAAAATATTAAGATATTAAAAAGTCTATTGGTTAAGTATTTATTAAAAATAAATTGAGAAATAAAAGATTTGTATACTTTGTTAAAGTTGAAGAAACCAAAGACATTGATAAACCTAGTGACTAGCATTATCATATGATACTATGGTCTATAGAGCTCAAACTCAATAATCCAAACAAGTTTTTAACAATGAATAGATAACATATCAATTATTGTTGAGAGGAAAATTAGTAATTATTTCACACAGAGAGAAAAAAAAATCTAAACCACAATTCGACATGCAGTTGAAGTTTGCAGCTTTAACGTTCGTGCATTCACAAATTAATAACTAAAAGACAAAAGCAACATTGACTAAGTTACTTTAAACGTTCTATATCTATTCCCTTGTAAATTCTGTCAGGAAATGCATGTTTTCCTGTAGTAATGGCTGTATTTGTATCCGAGTTATTAAAAGCAAAGCTAACCTACATACCATAATTTCCATCTCTAACCACAAGAACATTTTTTGCCTTTAAAGTTATGTCCAGACTTGTACTAACTCGAATGTACAATCTTACCCATGGTGAAAGCGTTTGATACCCTTCTCTGATCTCTCCAGTCGCAACCACCACAAACTTCAACCAGTACAGTCTGGATGTGACTTTAAAGGTCAAAATGTTCTTGTGGTCGGAGGTGGAAATTGTGGTTTGGAGATTATATTTTTAGATTTATATATGATAATGCTAATCACTATGATCTTTCACTAGCTTAGTAAAATATGTGTTTTATTAATGTCTCTGATTTCTTCAACTTTAACAAAGAAACCAAATCTTTTATTTCTCAATTTTTTTTTAATAAATGCTTAAACAATTAATTTTAATATTCTTAATTTTTTTGTTACCATATGTCATTTTATTCAATCTATTCTCTAAATTTGTACAAGTGCATGTATTGGCCAAAGAAAAGGTATACCTCGGGATGTCATTGCTTAAGTAATTTCATGTGACTATGGTTGACACATTAGTGACGGTGCTGGCTACAACAAGGTTATTTATCTCCGGATATCTCTCCAAGTATGGACTCGTCCGACCAAAAAAGGTCTTTTTCGACCACACTCTTTAAAGGAAAACCTCCAGTCATTGATGTCGCAACTGTCCAAAGATTCGTGCAGGCGAGATTGAGGTACCTTCCATTTTCCAGTGTCCATCAGATTTCATATTCATCTTTATTAATTTGATTGCTTATAATTTGATTGCTTATGAAATATATAATTTTAGATATTATCAGTAAAATATTTAAATTAAAAAAATGAAAAGGGAAGTATGAATATATAATAAGTGAAAAGAAGATAAAATATTTGAAAAAGGAAAACAAAAGGAAAAATGAGAAGAATTAAAGGAAAAAGTATAAAATATTATGTACTTTTTTCATATGACATAATTCATTTCTGGAAATGGGAAAAATACTTTGGCATGTCAATAGCAAAATATAATAAAATATTTATCTTGGGTATATTTTTATTTCTTCGTTTTCCATAGATCAAAGCTTCACGAAAACTCGATTTTCTTTTTGAAAAGTATAACTACTCTATTAAAATAGAATCCTAATTTTATCTACCATTAAAGTTTTCATTTAATTTTTGGCCTCTTTGAATTTTGTTAGTGTGTTACATAATTTATGGACCATATCAAATTTGTTATAATTAATGATATAAGATCTACTATCTATTTTAAATCCGGACAAGTTTAATTAAACCAATGATGCACTCTACTATAATTAAACCAAACAGATTATGCTGTTTAGAACTAATGGGCCAATTCTGTACCAACAATTATAATTTTGTAAAAACTATATGGGTCATAACGTGTAACATGTTTCTATTGGGCCATGTATTCCTTTCTTATTAATGAAGAAACATTCTGAAAAAATAACCTTTCAAATGTAAATGTAAGTTATTTACAGGGGTGTCATCCTTATGTGGCAGCACCAAATTCACTCTCAGCCTATATATTTAAATACCCATGCTTCCCTAGAGAATTTACAAGAAATGTCATTGGCAGTTCAGCCATAATATTGACGTTACCCAATGTTCATTCAAATTATATTCTGCTTTATTACATACGATGGGCTTTATACAAAACACAATCCCATTATATTATACTTAATAGCTCCCATCACTATAGTTATTTTTTCGACAGCTCAACCATACTTCACGATTATTCAGTTATCTGCAAGATAATAAAACACTATAAATATCATTTGTGTGGCCACGCATACGAAAGTATGTATTTTTGTATAACTCAAGAACAAATCATTTTATGGAGGAATATTAATCTTCACGAATCCAAATATTTGACCATTATGTATTAGAAAATCAATAAAATATCATTGTTAAATATAATAGCATCCTATTATGTGATCATATCATTGATTCATTTTTTTAATGCTGGATGTTTTTACGAGATTTTATTTCAGTTCGAGATAATTATCACCAAGTTGTCTTCTTTTTTTTTTCATAAGGCCAAACCATTATTTTGAGATTCGTGGATGAATTATTAACTAAACCGTGTGGCTAAACCATTATATTTTGAAATCATCCTGTAATATTAATGTTAAACGTGTGAATTAATACGGACTTTGACGTATATTTCATATTCAGAAAGCTCATATATTGATTTCAATTAAATTACGGAATCGGTTCTAACATATTGAATTGAATTGAATTTGATATTTAAATGGTATGCAATTCAAGGCACAGACATTTAATAGTGAAATTTCCTCATTACTGATCGTACACGTTTAGTTACTATAATTTGTTTTATATTTTTGGTGGGTGTAAAATATCAGTCACAACTATTGTTTCCTAAATTTTAAGCAAAAAGAAAATTATTGTTTCCTAAATTATATATGTTTTAATTCCAAAATGCTTTGTGTGTAAGGAAAATTCTTTAATATTGCAATTACAATTATTGTTTCCTGAATTTTGGTCAAACCCCTAAATTTGTGTATATGTGATGGACGAATATATGGCAATCATTAAGGTAAGATACTTTATATTACAATAGTATTGACAAAGTAAATCTATGCCTTAATTATGATAAATCTCTGGCATATATTTTATAGCCGATTTCTACAACCTATATAAGCGAGAGACCTATAGCTTTATAGTCATTACCTACACCACACTAAAAGTATTCGTGAAAAGTTCTATACTTCAATGGCTGCCATGAATCAAATTTCTGAGTTGAAGCCTTTCAAATCCATCTGAAAGATTAAGATTAAGATAATTCGTCAATGATAAAGGTGGATTCAAGCATGTGAGTAACATTGAAGGGTTTACCCGAATTTTTATGAACCTGATGAGGCTTTCAGAATGAAGTAATACCATTTCTCTATTGATATTTATAACTAATTGTCTATGTATGATTACTGAAAACTTTTCTTAATTTTGTGTATAGGATTCCAAGCAGAGCATATTGAAGAATTTTCTCAATGAAGTAATACCATTTCTCTATGTATGATTACTGAAAACTTTCCTTAATTTTATTTATTCAATTCTCTATTTATATTTATTACTAATCGAGGCCTTCAGAATGAAGTAATACAATTTCTCTATTGATGTTTTTCATATTTTATTATTTTCATGAAGTTTTGTTTTGTTTTACTTTGCGATACTTAAGATTATTTCAATATATGCTTGCATTTATAAACAAGCTAAACTAACTATGCTTGGATCAGTACAGACAATTACACAAGAAACAGAAAACTTTATGTTGCTAACCTGTGATAACGTTCATTTGTTTGTTGACCATCACCATGAAGTGTTGGCCGACAATGTCTGGGCCACCAAGATTGTTCTTTTAAAGAGCTGCCTCCCCTCATACATACGTAGTTTTTAAATATCCATGGACAGAAAAAATACTGCAACAACAGCCATAAGAAGATATTTAACTGTTATTCCTTTCAAACAGAAAAGAAACACTAAGATAAGTTTTCTGTATTTTTTTGTAACTTGGCTTTAAGTTTTCTGTATTTTTTCAGTATATTTCGTCTAACTAAATATTTGCTATATTATTTCTTCACTCTTTCGATTAATTTGGACACAAAGTCAGAATATATTGAAACGGTGTTTATATGTCATTGATTCCTTCTTACACTCTTGCTATATATGATGATCTAACCCAAAAAAATTACCCGATTGCGATTAATTTTAGTGATTGCAAAGTTTAAGAAAGAGAGCGAACAAGGTAAATAGAGAGCATGTCATGAAGAAGAAAACTGAGACGGAAAAAGGAGAAAACTGACCTAGGTAACTCCGTAGTTGGAGCTTCATCGATTGTAAGAGTGAATCGCGTTTGATCCCTAATCCCTCTGTTTTATTTGTTTCCTCGCTTATGTCGATTTGTTTCTAACTTTTTATAAAATAATAGACAAGAAAGGATGGTTAACACATAAATCTGTGTGGGATGGGCCTTAAATTATACGTTGCCCAAAAATCGTGTGGGTAGTACTAACTAAAGTTATGTACTCTGTTGGATCGTGATAATAGATAAAATTACCAAAATCCATTTTTCTTCTATTCAATCTTTTTTGGTTAAATTTTAATGGAGTGAAATTTTCGGTTAGTATGTATTTATTAAATAATATCTTATTAATCTATATTAATTGAATAATATCTTATTAATCTCATGCGCAAGGCGCAGGTCTTAGCCTAGTAAATTTGAGTATTTATCAAGAAATTGTCTAATTATTTCATATATATATCAAAAATATAAAAGAAATGTATATTATATTCACATCTTAAATTATAAAATAGGATATATATATATATATATATATAAGAAAAAAATAATACCTCTAAAACATAAATTAAAATTATATAATGTAATCTCGGTTTTAAATTGACCATAAAAAATCTTAAGTATCATAAAGTTAAGAAGCTCTTGGTTGATGTTTGAGACCTTTTCCTACATAAAGAAAAAGAAAAAGAAAAAGAAAAAGAAAAAGAAAAAGAAAGATTCAATAAGATAGTGGGAAGGGAAAACAAAAGTGTTAGAGTTTAGAAATGTGAATTGTGAATAAAAGGGTCCTTAGTGGTTGAATCTTGAAGAAATAAAATTGTTCATTGGGTGAGTGATGTGAGTATTTTCAATTTTGGGTTATGGGATGAATAAAAAGGGTTTAGAACTTGTAATCACTTAGGAATGGGTAGAATGATGAGAATGGATCCATGTATGCATGAATTGCTCCTAGTCTTAGATAAATTTTGCATAATGATCAAGCTCCTTGATTCTTGAGTGATTGCCACCTTAAAAAGATGCATTGAACCCTCATTTTCATCCATATTAGACCATTTGATCACCTAGCCAAATGATTGAGATCATGTGCCCATTTGTGAGACTTCACCTTGTGTGTGTGTGTGTGAATCAATGTGAGAGCTGGTTAAGAGAACTTGTTGGTTGATAAGCATTGCATCTTGTGTAGAGGCATAAGTGTAATTGATAGGCCTTGTGAAGCTAGAGCATAATAAGAGAATTTTGCTCATGCTATTTGCTATGTTTCTTTAGGATGTCAAGTTGAGTGCTATGAGTGTTTCTTTTGGCTTTGCTTCCATCTCTATGTCTCTCCTCCTTGTGTTTTGAAACGATTACTTGAGGACAAGTAAAGGTCTAGTGTGGGGGAGTTCATATCTTGCATATTTACATGTTTTTAGCATCCATATCTCGTGCATTTTGATAATATAAGTTAGACATTAGGCATCTTTATGTCCATTTTGCATTCATTTGTCCTTATCAGGTGTTGGAGTATCGTTGGTGTGATTTGAGGTGTTTGGAAGCCTTATGGCCCAAAAAGAGGTGAAGAATCAAGTTTGGCCATGAAAAGAGAAGTCAATCCATGATCTGGTCGAGACAAAGATGAGCATAGACGGAGGCCTTAGAGAAGTCTTCTGTTGCTAAGATTTTGTGGAGACACAGAAAATTGAGTTAGCTTTCCAATGGAAGTGGTTTCAAGTCATTTGGAGCTGTATTGGAGGAGTTATGATCAGTTTACTAGAAGCACATCAAGCTGGCGGGAAGACTGGTCCAGTACAGCCACCCGGTCGGGACGAGGGACGACCAGAACAGGACTGGACCGGGATGGTTGGACGGGTTGGGTCATTTTCTCAACCCTGACCGAAAATCAAGGTTGTTTCCCATTGGCTGAAGCCTATTTGACACCAAGGACCTTTTAGTATTTTTCTATGATGTTTTTGGGCTTATAAGCCTTGTATAAATACTATTATATCTCCCAAAGTGGGAGTATCTCATTTTCTCTCAAGACTTTGCCTCATATTGTAAAAGCTTGAATCTTTTATCATTTTAAGGAAGTTTTTCATCTCATATTTTGTTTCTCTTGATCATTAACATGATTAGCCTTGAATCTCACATAGATTTATGGTTTCTCATGAAGATTAGAGAGTAGACACACTTTGGATTCATGGGCTAGGGTGATTAAAGGTGATTAATGAAGATATAGGGTGTTTAGTGTTAGATCTACTTGTTTCCTTGCTTGTTGAGGGTTCTTAATGCTATTTTGGTCTTGATCATATCAAAATAGATCTATAGGCATTTCCTTTGGAAGGTGTTCGATGAAATGCTTGAACCATCTCTTCAATGCTTTTAGCTTGCTTTACCTGAGGGATTAGTTGTTAAAGGAGCTAAGATTTCTATTAGACTTGTTCTCCATGCTTTCTTTAGTCATTACAGTCAAAGGGATTTGATGGATTGGGTGATCATTGCAAAAGAGCATTCATCTAGGGATAGAGCTTGCTTAGTTTTGTTGTTTAGGCATAAGGAGAGTGTTTGATTGATTGCTTGCCACCCTTAGATTGGATCTTAATCACCTAAAGTCAAGTCCCTAGTCCCATGGATCCTACCTTAGAATTTGATTGAGTTCTTGCACTTATTTCTTGATTGGATTCGAGATCACCTTGTTTATATTTTTAGGATCTTAGCTTGTTACCTTCATCCATCTTCTTGTTTGCTTAGATTAAGGAAGCTTGTGTATTCTTGGTGCTATAAATCGCTAGTTCTCTGTGGTTCGACAACCTTTCTATACTATTATTTGACTTGGGAGCCTTGAAAACTTCCACTATCAGTGAGTTTTTCAAATAATAAATCAGAATAGAAGCTGTGTTTGGGATGGGAAACTTTGGGAATCTGAATCTGAAGCAATGTCTTTCGAGTTTTGTCTTGGACAGCGAATCATCGCATGCTCTCAACCACGTTAACATTCACCAGCTTCCTCTTCTTACCGATCAACCAGCCTTTAGGATAGTTTTCGGACTCAAAATCTGGAGGTGGCAAGAGGGAATCAGCATATGTTGGTCGCTTTCCGTTCAAGTTTGTAATGGGTTCGAGTGGCTCAAACAGAGCTTTTCTTTTCTCGGACAGAACAGGAGGAGTTGTGGTCATTGGTTCCCCAACTTTCTCTGTTTCCATCGCTGTTGTTGTCTCATCCTTCTCTGGTGTGACCTTCGTAGCAGCTTATGGTGCCTTGCAGGTTCACGATGCTGCAATAGAAGTTGTTAATGCTTTATATTCCAAACGAACATATAACGAACGGATCAGCAAAGCTAAAAACTTTTCAATGTTCCGAGCTTAAGACTGAGAGATAACTAGTAATGAAGCTACCTGTCTAGATCTCTGGACAGAGACACTTTGAGATAGCAGTTCGCATAGAGCTGATTTTCAAGCATGGCCCTTAACAATTGATGAGTATCTCTTTAATGCCTCCCACAGTTAGTCTCTCTCTCTCTCTCTCTCTCTCTCTCTCTCTCTCTCTCTCTCTCTCTCTCTCTCTCTCTCTCTCTCTCTCTCTCTCTCTCTCTCTCTCTCTCTCTCTCTCTCTCTCTCTCTCTCTCTCTCTCTCTCTCTCTCTCTCTCTCTCTCTCTCTCTCTCTCTCTCTCTCTCTCTCTCTCTCTCTCTCTCTCTCTCTCTCTCTCTGTGTCGTGAAAAAATAGAAGAAACCAAAACCCCGATTTGAGCTGATGAACAAATAAATTATTTATGAAAAAATAGAAGAAACCAAAACCAAAAAATAGAAGAAACCATGAACAAATAAATTATTTATGAGCTGATGAAGCTCTCTCTTTATCTCACACAGACAACAAGTAAAATTATTTATTTTAAACAATATTATATTAAAAACAGAAGGAAATTTGATCTTATAACAAAAAAGTTATATTTCCAAAATGTCATCTTCTCTCTCCTCCTTCATATTTCTATCTCTCTCTACCCTATTATATAAATCTAATATTTCCCCCTGTATAGTTTAATCCAAAAGAAAAATATGAAAAAACAATTAAATCTTAAGAAGATGTAAACAAAAAAAAATTTGTTTAAATCTAAAAATATTAGCCACAATTACATAATATTAAATTTTAATTATTTTAGTTCATGTAATATTATACATTAGTAAATTTATTGTATACACAAGTGATCTTATTTAGATTATAATTTACAAAAACAAGACAAATAACATAACACTACCTTCTACATCTACAATATATTTATGTTATCGTGTATTCGTGTTGCATTTTTGATTCATATAATGTAAACAAAAATTCAAAAACTGAATAGTACATTAGAGAATTTTTAAATTTAAATTATATATTATACCAGTAAATTATGCAACAAAAAAAATTAAAATATTCATTTCAAGCATAACATGAATGATTATTTTAAATTTAACTATATAACGCATAACAAGTTAAAGTTAGAAATATAAAATGTAAATATTTACATAAAAATAATAGTTAATAAATTTAACAAAATCAAAATTCACAATCCGTTAATAGTTGGGAAAAGGAACCTAGTGTTAATAGATACAGCATATTCTGTTCAACAATAGTATTATTAACAGTAATATAAAAATATTTAATTTCATAACTTGATTTTGACTCACACACCCATACGGGTATATTTTCTAAAAAATATGTTGCTATTTTTTTTCATGTCAATATTAAGGGTTGACGAAAAATCCTAATCCAAAGAACCGAACTGATCCAATCCGAAAAAATAGTATCAAACCAACCAGAAATTGAATAAATATCCAAATTATTCAAAAGTTTGGTATTTTGAGAAAAAACGAATTCGATCAATCAAGTATTTTGGGTACCGAATATATCTGAAATAGATTTATATATATTACTTATTTTTAGATTTAATGTATATAAAAACATCCAGAAAATACATGATACTTTTAAATTGGTTTAAATACTTGAAAATATATACAAATAGTCAAAAGTAAATATCTGAAATTTTTAAAGTATACTCAAAACACCGAAAAATTAAAATAATTATTGATTCTCTATCCAAATATTTAAACCAAACCAATTTATATGTTAAGTTTAAGTATTATGACATATATTACAATTTTATATATAATAGATTATTTTGCTTATAGATTTTGAGAAATTTAAAGTATATAATGAATTTTAAAATTTTTAAAATAATTTAAATGGGTTATCGAATCTGAGCGAACCAAGAATCCGAATCCCAAACCGAAATTTAAAAATATCCAAATGGGGCTGGAATCTTCGACGTGAAACCCAAACAAAACCGAACCGAATAGGCAGCCACCTAATCACTATTCTATATCATATTTGTGTCATCATATAACTAATCGTATTTTATACATACCATCATATAAGCAATCATATAATTAATAGTATTTTATATGTACCATCATATAAATAATTACATATATTATATTATAAAAACTTAATGTGAAATATAAAAACCATAATTTAAGTTGGCATATGAAATTGGGTTTTGTATTGTATTTTTCTTATATATATTGAAAACAATTTTTTTAATAATGGTTCTTGGAAAATATTTTAGTAAAAATCAATTTAGGAATATATGTAAATTTTTGAATCAATGTTTGATATAAATCAACATTAAATTATTATTTTGATTTGAAATAAGTATATAAGTTTAAATTTTGTTTTATTATTATTTTAGACAAAAGATGTTTTTATGTGATTAGATTAGCTAATTTTTGTATATTTTAAAGCTGGCCCAAAAAGATAGTTTCTATAATATAGATGGACTTTTAATTTTTCTTAATAACATAAGTTCATTACATTTTTTTTAATATACTTCTATCCATGTTTCCAAACAAACCTCTTTTTTAAACTGCTATCTATGTTTCCAAACAAACTTCTTTTTTTAAACTGTTATCCATGTTTCCAAATAAACCTAATTTATATTTCAGTTTTAATAATATAGATTACATGATGTTTAGCTTGAATGGGAAATTTATATAGATTCCCATATTTTATTCTAGTCGGTTATAAGTATATAAAATATTAAATACATAGCTTGTGGACAAATTTTCAAATGTTTTATGAATAACATATGATGATGTATGTGTCATTGAAGCACCTAATATATAACACGGTATACAACGATTAAACTTCAAAAGCATTCTCTCTTTTATTTACAATGCCTGATATTAACACTATTTTTGAGCTGAAGGCATTCAAATCGCTGTGGAAGACCAGGGTGAAGATAATCCGACTTTGGAAATAGTAGTCACTGACCGGTGGTTGCACCATTAACTTTGGAACCCATTCAATGTTAATGCGAGTTTTTATCAATACACGTTTGACATACAATACAAGTTCGAAATGGTCATCCCCTGTCGTATTAAACGTATTACAATACTGAATTTACCATATATATATATATGTATGTATGATTCTTGATGTACATGAATGTTTATAGCTTCAGTTCTATATGGTATGTTATCTAACATGTAAATTTTTATTTTTTTCTTAAACAAGGAAACAAAATTCATGCCACCGTGAAAAAAGATTTAGTGAACCAGTTGGATCCTTTCGATGTCGATAATATAGTTTTGTGTTTTGATTTTAATATAAGTGAATAATTCACATAGTAATATATAAGTTTATCTTTACATATACGAGGTAGTATATAAATGTAAATGATTATTGTAAATGATATGAAATTAATCAGTCTAAATTTTGTTTCAATATCCATTACTTTAGTGTTTTATTGTTTTAGTAATTATTCCACAAAAAGAGAAAAAAACAAAATCTAAACCACAATTTGACACGCAGTAGAAGCATGCAGCTTTAACGTTCATGCATTCTTAAATTAATAATTAAAAGACAAAAGCGACATTAAATAAGTTACTTAAAGAGTTCTAATATATATTACCTCGGGAATTCCGTCAGGAAATGCATGTTTTCTTGTAGTAACGGCTGTATTAGCCTCAGTTATAAAAGCAAAGCTAATCTACATACCATAATTTCCACCTCTGACCACAAATTTTTTTTTATCTTTAAAGTCATGTCAGACTTGTACTAACTCTAGTGAAAAATCTCACTGGTGGAATATACCATTCTCAGTTCTCTCCAGTCGCAACCCACAAACTACGACCAGTACAACCTCTGGAGTTTGTGGTAATGGTTGGAGTTTCTGGTGGTTGCAACTGAAGAGAAGAGATCGGTATCTTCTGGCAGTGAAAGGCTTGATAATTTCCAGTGAGATTAGCATTTGAGTCGGTACAGTATGAACATGTAAAAATATTGTGGTCGAAGGTGGAAGTTCTGGTTTGGAGATGATCTTTGATCTTAATAACTTGGATGCTTATAACTCTGGTAAGTAAACTAATTAATTCCTCCTTGTATTTTATTTATTAATTTCTGAAAGAATGAACGTTAAAGCAGCACCCTTTTTTGCATTTCAAATTGGGTTTAGAGTTTTTTAGTGTGAAATAATTACTAATATGCCTCTCAACAATAATTGATGTTTTATCTAATTCATGGTTAAAAACTCATTTGAAGTACTGAGTTTGGAGCTCTATATACCATGGTATCATATGATAACGCTTAATCGCTATGATCTTTTGCTAATTTATTACAATATGAGTCTTATCAATGTCTTTGCTTTCTTCAACTTTAACAAAGACACCAAATCTTTTGTTTCTTAAAAGTAATAAACACAACATCTAACTTTTTAATATTCTTATTTTTCATAACCATATGTCGCTATATTTAATTCATTCTCTTAATTTGTGCAGATGCATGTATAGCAGAGGAAGGTATTGACTAAAGAAGAGCTATACATGGAGATGTCATTGCTGAAGTATTTCTGGTAACTATGGTTGGTACATTGGTGATGTTCATGGGAAAGGCATGGTTATTTATGTATGTATATCCTTCCAAATATGGGCTCGTCCGACCAAAACAAGGTCCTTTTGCCACCAAATTCTTTACCGGAAAACTCCAGTCATCAGTGTGGAAACTTTCCAAAAGATTTGCTGGCAAGATTTTTCGATGGACAATAAAAGATGCCTGAATCTTGTCGTTGTGAATCTCTTGGAAAGTTCCCAAATCGATGACTGGAGTTCTCCTAGTAAAGAATTTGGTGGCGAAAAACCTTGGTTTGGTCGGACGAGTCTATACTGGAGGATCTCCACCAATAAATAAAATTTCCTTAGCCATCAACATCACCAATATGTCAACCATAGTCATCGAGAAAATACTCAAGCAATGACATCCCCAACTATACCTCTTATTTGGCCAATACATGCACCTAAGGTTGGGAATTTTACCCGATACCCAAATCCGAACCCGAAACCGACCCAAAAAACCCAAACTGAAGTAGCAAAATACCCGAACAGATATTAAGTTAGGAGAAACTGGAGTTCAAAACTCATATGGGTAATATCCGAGCCCGAACTGGTAATATACAAACCTGAATGAGTAATATCAAAACCGAACAGCTATCGAAATAACCAAATATATGTATACTTAACCCTATATTTCTAATTTACTTCTCTCGTTTTATTCAAAATATTTATTTTAATGTTATATATGGCTCACAATCATATAATATGCATATAGTTGCGGACAAAGTGATTTACTATTCACTTAAAATGCATGTCAAGCTTCTTGTTTCATGAATTAACAAAAATTGCATTAAATTCTTAAAACAACAACTAAATTAATGTTTTTATATTTTCAAAATTTTGTTTCAAAACCTATTAATTGTTCAACATATTATAATTTTAAAAATCAGTTAAGTTAATTGTATTTTTGAAGTATAAGAAACTTGAGTAATGAAGAATTTGATTTTTTTCAAAATCTAAATTATTGAACCCGCCTGAAATAACCTAACCCGGATTTAAAAATACCTAAATCTTGCCCGATATATAAAAATACCAAAACTGATTCTAGAACTCTTTACCCAAGTACCCGAAAATTCATAATACCCGACCTGAACCCAAACATATACCCCATGCACATGCCTACATGCACCTGTACTAATTTCGTGAATGAATTGAATAAAATGACATACGGTAACAAAATATTAAGATATTAAAAAGTCTATTGGTTAAGTATTTATTAAAAATAAATTGAGAAATAAAAGATTTGTATACTTTGTTAAAGTTGAAGAAACCAAAGACATTGATAAACCTAGTGACTAGCATTATCATATGATACTATGGTCTATAGAGCTCAAACTCAATAATCCAAACAAGTTTTTAACAATGAATAGATAACATATCAATTATTGTTGAGAGGAAAATTAGTAATTATTTCACACAGAGAGAAAAAAAAATCTAAACCACAATTCGACATGCAGTTGAAGTTTGCAGCTTTAACGTTCGTGCATTCACAAATTAATAACTAAAAGACAAAAGCAACATTGACTAAGTTACTTTAAACGTTCTATATCTATTCCCTTGTAAATTCTGTCAGGAAATGCATGTTTTCCTGTAGTAATGGCTGTATTTGTATCCGAGTTATTAAAAGCAAAGCTAACCTACATACCATAATTTCCATCTCTAACCACAAGAACATTTTTTGCCTTTAAAGTTATGTCCAGACTTGTACTAACTTCGAATGTACAATCTTACCCATGGTGGCGTTTGATACCCTTCTCTGATCTCTCCGTCGCCACCACAAACTTCAACCAGTACAGTCTGGATGTGACTTTAAAGGTCAAAATGTTCTTGTGGTCGGAGGTGGAAATTGTGGTTTGAGATTATATTTTTAGATTTATATATGATAATGCTAATCACTATGATCTTTCACTAGCTTAGTAAAATATGTGTTTTATTAATGTCTCTGATTTCTTCAACTTTAACAAAGAAACCAAATCTTTTATTTCTCAATTTTTTTTTAATAAATGCTTAAACAATTAATTTTAATATTCTTAATTTTTTTGTTACCATATGTCATTTTATTCAATCTATTCTCTAAATTTGTACAAGTGCATGTATTGGCCAAAGAAAAGGTATACCTCGGGATGTCATTGCTTAAGTAATTTCATGTGACTATGGTTGACACATTAGTGACGGTGCTGGCTACAACAAGGTTATTTATCTCCGGATATCTCTCCAAGTATGGACTCGTCCGACCAAAAAAGGTCTTTTTCGACCACACTCTTTAAAGGAAAACCTCCAGTCATTGATGTCGCAACTGTCCAAAGATTCGTGCAGGCGAGATTGAGGTACCTTCCATTTTCCAGTGTCCATCAGATTTCATATTCATCTTTATTAATTTGATTGCTTATAATTTGATTGCTTATGAAATATATAATTTTAGATATTATCAGTAAAATATTTAAATTAAAAAAATGAAAAGGGAAGTATGAATATATAATAAGTGAAAAGAAGATAAAATATTTGAAAAAGGAAAACAAAAGGAAAAATGAGAAGAATTAAAGGAAAAAGTATAAAATATTATGTACTTTTTTCATATGACATAATTCATTTCTGGAAATGGGAAAAATACTTTGGCATGTCAATAGCAAAATATAATAAAATATTTATCTTGGGTATATTTTTATTTCTTAGTTTTCCATAGATCAAAGCTTCATTAAAACTCGATTTTCTTTTTGAAAAGTATAACTACTCTATTAAAATAGAATCCTAATTTTATCTACCATTAAAGTTTTCATTTAATTTTTGGCCTCTTTGAATTTTGTTAGTGTGTTACATAATTTATGGACCATATCAAATTTGTTATAATTAATGATATAAGATCTACTATCTATTTTAAATCCGGACAAGTTTAATTAAACCAATGATGCACTCTACTATAATTAAACCAAACAGATTATGCTGTTTAGAACTAATGGGCCAATTCTGTACCAACAATTATAATTTTGTAAAAACTATATGGGTCATAACGTGTAACATGTTTCTATTGGGCCATGTATTCCTTTCTTATTAATGAAGAAACATTCTGAAAAAATAACCTTTCAAATGTAAATGTAAGTTATTCTGAGGGTGTCATCCTTATGTGGCAGCACCAAATTCACTCTCACCTATATATTTAAATACCCATGCTTCCTAGAGAATTTACAAGAAATGTCATTGGCAGTTCAGCCATAATATTGACGTTACCCAATGTTCATTCAAATTATATTCTGCTTTATTACATACGATGGGCTTTATACAAAACACAATCCCATTATATTATACGAATAGCTCCCATCACTATAGTTATTTTTTCGACAGCTCAACCATACTTCACGATTATTCAGTTATCTGCAAGATAATAAAACACTATAAATATCATTTGTGTGTACATACGAAAGTATGTATTTTTGTATAACTCAAGAACAAATCATTTTATGGAGGAATATTAATCTTCACGAATCCAAATATTTGACCATTATGTATTAGAAAATCAATAAAATATCATTGTTAAATATAATAGCATCCTATTATGTGATCATATCATTGATTCATTTTTTTAATGCTGGATGTTTTTACGAGATTTTATTTCAGTTCGAGATAATTATCACCAAGTTGTCTTCTTTTTTTTTTCATAAGGCCAAACCATTATTTTGAGATTCGTGGATGAATTATTAACTAAACCGTGTGGCTAAACCATTATATTTTGAAATCATCCTGTAATATTAATGTTAAACGTGTGAATTAATACGGACTTTGACGTATATTTCATATTCAGAAAGCTCATATATTGATTTCAATTAAATTACGGAATCGGTTCTAACATATTGAATTGAATTGAATTTGATATTTAAATGGTATGCAATTCAAGGCACAGACATTTAATAGTGAAATTTCCCTCATTACTGATCGTACACGTTTAGTTACTATAATTTGTTTTTATATTTTTGGTGGGTGTAAAATATCAGTCACAACTATTGTTTCCTAAATTTTAAGCAAAAAGAAAATTATTGTTTCCTAAATTATATATGTTTTAATTCCAAAATGCTTTGTGTGTAAGGAAAATTCTTTAATATTGCAATTACAATTATTGTTTCCTGAATTTTGGTCAAACCCCTAAATTTGTGTATATGTGATGGACGAATATATGGCAATCATTAAGGTAAGATACTTTATATTACAATAGTATTGACAAAGTAAATCTATGCCTTAATTATGATAAATCTCTGGCATATATTTTATAGCCGATTTCTACAACCTATATAAGCGAGAGACCTATAGCTTTATAGTCATTACCTACACCACACTAAAAGTATTCGTGAAAAGTTCTATACTTCAATGGCTGCCATGAATCAAATTTCTGAGTTGAAGCCTTTCAAATCCATCTGAAAGATTAAGATTAAGATAATTCGTCAATGATAAAGGTGGATTCAAGCATGTGAGTAACATTGAAGGGTTTACCCGAATTTTTATGAACCTGATGAGGCTTTCAGAATGAAGTAATACCATTTCTCTATTGATATTTATAACTAATTGTCTATGTATGATTACTGAAAACTTTTCTTAATTTTGTGTATAGGATTCCAAGCAGAGCATATTGAAGAATTTTCTCAATGAAGTAATACCATTTCTCTATGTATGATTACTGAAAACTTTCCTTAATTTTATTTATTCAATTCTCTATTTATATTTATTACTAATCGAGGCCTTCAGAATGAAGTAATACAATTTCTCTATTGATGTTTTTCATATTTTATTATTTTCATGAAGTTTTGTTTTGTTTTACTTTGCGATACTTAAGATTATTTCAATATATGCTTGCATTTATAAACAAGCTAAACTAACTATGCTTGGATCAGTACAGACAATTACACAAGAAACAGAAAACTTTATGTTGCTAACCTGTGATAACGTTCATTTGTTTGTTGACCATCACCATGAAGTGTTGGCCGACAATGTCTGGGCCACCAAGATTGTTCTTTTAAAGAGCTGCCTCCCCTCATACATACGTAGTTTTTAAATATCCATGGACAGAAAAAATACTGCAACAACAGCCATAAGAAGATATTTAACTGTTATTCCTTTCAAACAGAAAAGAAACACTAAGATAAGTTTTCTGTATTTTTTTGTAACTTGGCTTTAAGTTTTCTGTATTTTTTCAGTATATTTCGTCTAACTAAATATTTGCTATATTATTTCTTCACTCTTTCGATTAATTTGGACACAAAGTCAGAATATATTGAAACGGTGTTTATATGTCATTGATTCCTTCTTACACTCTTGCTATATATGATGATCTAACCCAAAAAAATTACCCGATTGCGATTAATTTTAGTGATTGCAAAGTTTAAGAAAGAGAGCGAACAAGGTAAATAGAGAGCATGTCATGAAGAAGAAAACTGAGACGGAAAAAGGAGAAAACTGACCTAGGTAACTCCGTAGTTGGAGCTTCATCGATTGTAAGAGTGAATCGCGTTTGATCCCTAATCCCCTCTGTTTTATTTGTTTCCTCGCTTATGTCGATTTGTTTCTAACTTTTTTATAAAATAATAGACAAGAAAGGATGGTTAACACATAAATCTGTGTGGGATGGGCCTTAAATTATACGTTGCCCAAAAATCGTGTGGGTAGTACTAACTAAAGTTATGTACTCTGTTGGATCGTGATAATAGATAAAATTACCAAAATCCATTTTTTCTTCTATTCAATCTTTTTTTTGGTTAAATTTTAATGGAGTGAAATTTTCGGTTAGTATGTATTTATTAAATAATATCTTATTAATCTATATTAATTGAATAATATCTTATTAATCTCATGCGCAAGGCGCAGGTCTTAGCCTAGTAAATTTGAGTATTTATCAAGAAATTGTCTAATTATTTCATATATATATCAAAAATATAAAAGAAATGTATATTATATTCACATCTTAAATTATAAAATAGGATATATATATATATATATATATAAGAAAAAAATAATACCTCTAAAAACATAAATTAAAATTATATAATGTAATCTCGGTTTTTAAATTGACCATAAAAAAAATCTTAAGTATCGCAAAGTTAAGAAGCTCTTGGTTGATGTTTGAGACCTTTTCCCTACATAAAGAAAAAGAAAAAGAAAAAGAAAAAGAAAAAGAAAAAGAAAAAGAAAGATTCAATAAGATAGTGGGGAAGGGAAAACAAAAAGTGTTAGAGTTTAGAAATGTGAATTGTGAATAAAAGGGTCCTTAGTGGTTGAATCTTGAAGAAATAAAATTGTTCATTGGGTGAGTGATGTGAGTATTTTCAATTTTGGGTTATGGGATGAATAAAAAGGGTTTAGAACTTGTAATCACTTAGGAATGGGTAGAATGATGAGAATGGATCCATGTATGCATGAATTGCTCCTAGTCTTAGATAAATTTTGCATAATGATCAAGCTCCTTGATTCTTGAGTGATTGCCACCTTAAAAAGATGCATTGAACCCTCATTTTCATCCATATTAGACCATTTGATCACCTAGCCAAATGATTGAGATCATGTGCCCATTTGTGAGACTTCACCTTGTGTGTGTGTGTGTGAATCAATGTGAGAGCTGGTTAAGAGAACTTGTTGGTTGATAAGCATTGCATCTTGTGTAGAGGCATAAGTGTAATTGATAGGCCTTGTGAAGCTAGAGCATAATAAGAGAATTTTGCTCATGCTATTTGCTATGTTTCTTTAGGATGTCAAGTTGAGTGCTATGAGTGTTTCTTTTGGCTTTGCTTCCATCTCTATGTCTCTCCTCCTTGTGTTTTGAAACGATTACTTGAGGACAAGTAAAGGTCTAGTGTGGGGGAGTTCATATCTTGCATATTTACATGTTTTTAGCATCCATATCTCGTGCATTTTGATAATATAAGTTAGACATTAGGCATCTTTATGTCCATTTTGCATTCATTTGTCCTTATCAGGTGTTGGAGTATGCGTTGGTGTGATTTGAGGTGTTTGGAAGCCTTATGGCCCAAAAAGAGGTGAAGAATCAAGTTTGGCCATGAAAAGAGAAGTCAATCCATGATCTGGTCGAGACAAAGATGAGCATAGACGGAGGCCTTAGAGAAGTCTTCTGTTGCTAAGATTTTGTGGAGACACAGAAAATTGAGTTAGCTTTCCAATGGAAGTGGTTTCAAGTCATTTGGAGCTGTATTGGAGGAGTTATGATCAGTTTACTAGAAGCACATCAAGCTGGCCGGGAAGACTGGTCCAGGTACAGCCACCCGGTCGGGACGAGGGACGACCAGAACAGGACTGGACCGGGATGGTTGGACCGGGTTGGGTCATTTTCTCAACCCCTGACCGAAAATCAAGGTTGTTTCCCATTGGCTGAAGCCTATTTGACACCAAGGACCTTTTAGTATTTTTCTATGATGTTTTTTGGGCTTATAAGCCTTGTATAAATACTATTATATCTCCCAAAGTGGGAGTATCTCATTTTCTCTCAAGACTTTGCCTCATATTGTAAAAGCTTGAATCTTTTTATCATTTTAAGGAAGTTTTTCATCTCATATTTTGTTTCTCTTGATCATTAACATGATTAGCCTTGAATCTCACATAGATTTATGGTTTCTCATGAAGATTAGAGAGTAGACACACTTTGGATTCATGGGCTAGGGTGATTAAAGGTGATTAATGAAGATATAGGGTGTTTAGTGTTAGATCTACTTGTTTCCTTGCTTGTTGAGGGTTCTTAATGCTATTTTGGTCTTGATCATATCAAAATAGATCTATAGGCATTTCCGCCTGGAAGGTGTTCGATGAAATGCTTGAACCATCTCTTCAATGCTTTTAGCTTGCTTTACCTGAGGGATTAGTTGTTAAAGGAGCTAAGATTTCTATTAGACTTGTTCTCCATGCTTTCTTTAGTCATTACAGTCAAAGGGATTTGATGGATTGGGTGATCATTGCAAAAGAGCATTCATCTAGGGATAGAGCTTGCTTAGTTTTGTTGTTTAGGCATAAGGAGAGTGTTTGATTGATTGCTTGCCACCCTTAGATTGGATCTTAATCACCTAAAGTCAAGTCCCTAGTCCCATGGATCCTACCTTAGAATTTGATTGAGTTCTTGCACTTATTTCTTGATTGGATTCGAGATCACCTTGTTTATATTTTTAGGATCTTAGCTTGTTACCTTCATCCATCTTCTTGTTTGCTTAGATTAAGGAAGCTTGTGTATTCTTGGTGCTATAAATCGCTAGTTCTCTGTGGTTCGACAACCTTTCTATACTATTATTTGACTTGGGAGCCTTGAAAACTTCCACTATCAGTGAGTTTTTCAAATAATAAATCAGAATAGAAGTTGTGGTTGGGATGGGAAACCTTGGGAATGTGAATCTGAAGCAATGTCTTTCGAGTTTTGTCTTGGACAGCGAATCTTCGCATGCTCTCAACCACGTCAACATTCACCAGCTTCCTCTTCTTACCGATCAACCAGCCTTTAGGATAGTTTTCGGACTCAAAATCTGGAGGTGGCAAGAGGGAATCAGCATATGTTGGTCGCTTTCCGTTCAAGTTTGTAATGGGTTCGAGTGGCTCAAACAGAGCTTTTCTTTTCTCGGACAGAACAGGAGGAGTTGTGGTCATTGGTTCCCCAACTTTCTCTGTTTCCATCGCTGTTGTTGTCTCATCCTTCTCTGGTGTGACCTTCGTAGCAGCTTATGGTGCCTTGTCTGGGTTCACAGATGCTGCAATAGAAGTTGTTAATGCTTTATATTCCAAACGAACATATAACGAACGGATCAGCAAAGCTAAAAACTTTTCAATGTTCCGAGCTTAAGACTGAGAGATAACTAGTAATGAAGCTACCTGTCTAGATCTCTGGACACAGACACTTTGAGATAGCAGTTCGCATAGAGCTGATTTTCAAGCATGGCCCTTAACAATTGATGAGTATCTCTTTAATGCCTAAATCTTTTCGGCGATAAAAATGAAGGGACAGAAAAAATTGAAAAAACAAGAAACAGAGGAGAACCTGATCTTTTTCTTGACTTCCACGCGATCTTGGTAGTAGACACAGGAAAAAAATCGCGAACAAAACCATCACCAACTGTCTTCTTCTTCGTATCCCCTCCCTCAAATCCATTCCCTTTGTCCATTTTAATCTGAGAAAAGCTTCACGGGAATGAAACAGACACACGGTCTGGAGAAAGAGAAGCTGAACAAAGAAGAAGAAGAAGAAGGAGAAAGAAGATAGCGTACAAGAGAGAGACAGCGAAGAGAGAGAGTTGCACATTCTCAGACCTTGCACATCCTCTACGAGTTCAATATGCTTGCACATTCCTCCCACACCAGTTACTCTCTCTCTCTCTCTCTCTCTCTCTCTCTCTCTCTCTCTCTCTCTCTCTCTCTCTCTCTCTCTCTCTCTCTCTCTCTCTCTCTCTCTCTCTCTCTCTGTGTGTGTCGTGAAAAAATAGAAGAAACCAAAACCCCGATTTGATTTAGAATTGATAAATTATAAAATCTGGGTCGAGTCGGGTTATTTTAGATTGGGCAATCGCTATTTTTGTTTTATTAATCACGGTTTAGAAATTGATTAGAAAGGGGGATTAGAAAAAAATTAGGGGGAAATTCAAAGAGAAAGTGTATGATTGGGTGGGATTATGAAGAGCTTGATATTTTAGGGGAGAATAAGTGGATCAGTGTGTTTAGAGGGGAAATAGGCAGCCAACCCAAAAATATTATATATAACATTTGTTTGTCTAGATGTTTTTTACCAGTGGCACAAACATTGAATAAACAATAGTTAATTGTTTTTGGTCTTACGCAATATTTCATATTAGTTAAATGAGAATATTTCTTGGCATAATGTATTAATTACGTTTATTACTTTTCTTAATTGACGTTATCATAATTACATATTAATATTCCTGGCGTAATGGGAATATTTTTTTGGCATAATGTAGTACAAATTAATGGGTTAGGGAAAGTATAAAACTAATGTGTTTAGATCAGTGGCATTAAATTGTAATTATTTAGAAAAACTCAGGATCAAATTTTATTTGTACTCATGTATTAATAGTTTAGAAGATAACTTATTAAAAGTTTATAATAATAAAGATCAGGTTATGCTTATTAATCATGTGGAAAAGTATGAATACTATTTATTCTACGTGTTTTTTTACAGTTATAATATAAATTGAATGGAAAATGAAAAAAAAATCTAATTCACATCTACATGTATTCATAATTTCATGGGCTCGGATATCATATAATAAATAAAAAGGGAATATGGTGAGTATTTAGGTTATCCACATCAGCATGGAAAATCAACTAATGAGAAACAATATCTTCACCACGTCATTCTTCTCTTTAGTGTAAATAGGCTTAACAACAATTGTCACTGGCGCATTATAACTTTGTCCATTTATCATTTCAGCCCACTATCCGTAGCAACCGACATCGACTTCTCCACTTTACCATCGGTCCCAATTTCTACAAAACGGCGTTACGGTGTTTTTACGATGACCCATACCACTACTACCCATTCAATTCAGTTCTTTGGTCCTATCTTCAAGATGGTATCCTTCCACCTGCCTTTTTCTCCTCTTATATAACCTCTTCATCTAAGCTTACAACAATATTGAGCCATAATCATGAAACTGGTTGAAACCTCCGGCGATTCTCCGGTGGTCATATAACGCATCTTTCTCCTCGAGTGGCCACTGTTAAACATTAAAGAGAAATCAATCTAGTTCCAACCAATCACGTCTTCTTCTCCAACCATTACGCTGCTTACGCGTCACTTCATCATTGTGAGGGAACTTTCTCTGACGAGAAGAAAATCGTTGTACAAGTACAGATTCGCCAAATGGTTATAACCATCTCGGTTCTGATTCATCCCTTTTATTTATGATTCTGAAACATCTAAAGAACAGATTTATGATCTTTACATGAATAAGACAGTCATTACATGAAAAAAAGGTCCAAGCAAAAAGGAAAACTTTACAGTTGCATGTTTCTAAATAGCAAATAAATATGTTCTTAAGATGTTTCAGAGAGCTATTTAACTAAATGAAATATCAAGATATGCATATATGCTTTGTGGTCACGAATACAATTTGTTTCTACTTTATTCTTTGTTCTTACTCTTACCTACATTAAACAATTGAAGCTAAAACTCCTTCACATTTATTTCTATGTTCACATGTAGTGGTTTTGTAGAGACCAGTATATGTATATCCATCTTCTAAGCTGGAAGCAGACTAGGACAAGGCTGAAAACTGAAGTGAAGAAAAATTTTCCTCTTTTAGCTTCAGAGACTTTGCTTTGCTTTACTTTACTTAAATACTATTTCTAATATATCAAGTTTTCCAGTGATATACCAGAGTATGGATGAGGACGTGAGTCAAACCATGAACAAATAGATTATTTATGAGCTGATGAAGCTCTCTTTTGATCTCACACAGACAACAAATAAAAATTATTTATTTTAAACAATATTATATTAAAAACAGAAGGGAAATTTGATCTTATAACAAAAAAGTTATATTTCACCAACTGACTATGTCATCTTCTCTCTCCTCCTGTATGTTTCTATCTCTCTCTACCCTATTATTTAAATCTAATATTTCCCCCTGTATAGTTTAATCTAAAACAAAAATATGAAAAAAAAAATCAATTAAATCATAAGAAGATGTAAACAAAAATCATAATTTGTTTAAATCTAAAAATATTAGCCACAATTACATGATATTAAATTTTAATTATTTTAATTCATGTAATATTATACATTAGTAAATTTATTGTATACACAAGTGATCCTATTTAGTTTACAATTTACAAAAACAAGACAAATAACATAACACTACCTTCTACATCTACAATATATTTATGTTATTCGTGTATTCGTGTTGCATTTTTGATTCATATAATGTAAAAAAAATTAAAAAAAAAACTGAATAGTAAATTAAAGAAAAATTTTAAATTTAAATTATATATTGTACCAGTAAATTATGCAACAAAAAAAATTTAAAATATTCATTTCAAGCATAACATGAATGATTATTTTAAATTTAACTATATAACGCATACAAAGTTAAAGTTAGAAATATAAAATGTAAATATTTACATAGAAATAAAAGTTAATAAATTTAACAAAATCAAAATTCACAATCCGTTCGTAGCACGGAAAAGGAACATAGTGTTAATAGATACAGCATATTCTGTTCAACAATAGTATTATTAACAGTAATATAAAAATATATTTAATTTCATAACTAGATTTTGACTCGCACACCCATACGGGTATATTTTTTCAAAAATATGTTGCTATTTTTTTTCATGTCAATATTAAGGGTTGGCGAAAAATCCTAATCCAAAGAACCGAACTGATCCAATCCAAAAAATAGTATCAAACCCGAACCGAAATTGATTAAATATCCAAATTATTCAAAAGTTTGGTATTTTGAGAAACGAAACCGAATTCGATCCGAACCGAAGTATTTCGGGTACCAGAATATATCTGAAATAGATTTATATATATTACTTATTTTAAGATTTAATGTATATAAAAACATCCAGAAAATATATGATACTTTTAAATTGGTTTAAATACTTGAAAATATATACAAATAGTCAAAAGTAAATATCTGAAATTTTTAAAGTATACTCAAAACACCGAAAATAGTTAAAATAATTATTGATTCTCTATCCAAATATTTAAACCAAACCAATTTATATGTTAAGTTTAAGTATTATGACATATATTATTCAATTTATATATAATATATTATTTTGCTTATAGATTTTGAGAAATTTAAAGCATATAATGAATTTTAAAATTTTTAAAATAATTTAAATGGGTTATCGGAATCCGAAGCAAATCCGCAAAGATCCGAATCCCAAACCAGAATTTAAAAATATCCAAATGGGGCAGGAATCTTCTACCCCGGAAACCCAAACAAAACCGAACCCGAATAGGCAATGCCCACCCCTAATAACTATTCTATATCATATGTGTGTCATCATATAACTAATCGTATTTTATACATACCATCATATAAGGAATCATATAATTAATAGTATTTTATATGTACCATCATATAAATAATTACATATATTATATTTTTAAAACTTAATGTGAAATATAAAAACCATAATTTAAGTTGGCATATGAAATTGGGTTTTGTATTGTATTTTTCTTATATATATTGAAAACAATTTTTTTTAATAATGGTTCTTGGAAAATATTTTAGTAAAAATCAATTTAGGAATATATGTATATTTTTGAATCAATGTTTGATATAAATCAACATTAAATTATTATTTTGATTTGAAATAAGTATATAAGTTTAAATTTTGTTTTATTATTATTTTAGACAAAAGATGTTTTTATGTGATTAGATTAGCTAATTTTTGTATATTTTAAAGCTGTCCCAAAAAGATAGTTTCTATAATATAAATGGACTTTTAATTTTTCTTAATAACATAAGTCCATTACATTTTTTTCTTAATATACTGCTATCAATGTTTTCAAACAAACATTTTTTTAAAAAAACTGCTATCTATTTTTCCAAACAAACTTCTTTTTTAAAACTGTTATCCATGTTTCCAAATAAACCTAATTTGTAATTTAGTTTTAATAATATAGATTACATGATGTTTAGCTTGAATGGGAAATTTATATAAATTCCCATATTTTATTCTAGCCGGTTATAAGTATATAAAATATTAAATACATAGCTTGTGGAAAAATTTTCAAATATTTTTATGAATAACATATGCTGATGTATGTGTCATTGGAGCACCTAATATATAACACGGTATACAACGATTAAACTTCGAAAGCATTCTCTCTTTTATTTACAATGCCTGTTATTAACACTATTTTTGAGCTGAAGGAATTCAAATCGCTGTGGAAGACCAGAGTGAAGATAATCCGACTTTGGAAATAGTAGTCACTGACCGGTGGTTGCACCATTAACTTTGGAACCCATTCAATGTTAATGTGAGTTTTTATCAATCCACGTTTGAAATACAATACCAGTTCGAAATGGTCATCCCCTGTCGTATTAAACGTATTACAATACTGAATTTACCATATATATATATATGTATGTATGATTCTTGATGTAACATGAATGTTTATAGCTTCAGTTCTATATGGTATGTTTCTAACATGTAAATTTTTATTTTTTTCTTAAACAAGGAAACAAAATTCATGCCACTGTGAAAAAAGATTTAGTGAACCAGTTGGATCCTTTCGATGTCGATAATATAGTTTTGTGTTTTGATTTTAATATAAGTGAATAATTCACATAGTAATATATAAGTTTATATTTACATATACGAGGTAGTATATAAATGTAAATGATTGTTGTAAATGATATGAAATTAATCAGTCTAAATTTTGTTTCAATATCCGTTACTTTAGTGTTTTATTATTTTAGTAATTATTTCACAAAAAGAGAAAAAAAACAAATTCTAAACCACAATTTGACACGCAGTAGAAGCATGCAGCTTTAACGTTCATGCATCATTAAATTAATAATTAAAAGACAAAAGCGACATTAAATAAGTTACTTAAAGAGATCTAATATATATTACCAAGGGAACTCCGTCAGGAAATGCATGTTTTCTTGTAGTAACGGCTGTATTAGCCTCAGTTATAAAAGCAAAGCTAATCTACATACCATAATTTCCACCTCCGACCACAAATTTTTTATTTATTTTTAAAGTCATGTCAGACTTGTACTAACTCGAGTGCAAAATCTCACTGACGGAATATACCATTCTCAGTTCTCTCCAGTCGCAACTACCACAAACTACGACCAGTACAACCTCTGGAGTTTGTGGTAATGGTTGGTGTTTCTGGGGGTTGCAACTGAAGGGAAGAGAGATTGGTATCTTCTGGCAGTGAAAGGCTTGATAATTTCCAGTGAGATTGCGCATTAGAGTCGGTACAGTATGAACATGTAAAAATATTGTGGTCGAAGGTGGAAGTTCTGGTTTGGAGATGATCTTTGATCTTAATAACTTGGATGCTTATAACTCTGGTAAGTAAACTAATTAATTCCTCCTTGTCTTTTATTTATTAATTTCTGAAAGAATGAACGTTAAAGCAGCAGCCTTTTTTTGCATTTCAAATTGCGGTTTAGAGTTTTTTTAGTGTGAAATAATTACTAATATGCCTCTCAACAATAATTGATGTTTTATCTAATTCATGGTTAAAAACTCATTTGAAGTACTGAGTTTGGAGCTCTATATACCATGGTGTCATATGATAACGCTAATCGCTATGATCTTTTGCTAATTTATTACAATATGAGTCTTATCAATGTCTTTGCTTTCTTCAACTTTAACAAAGACACCAAATCTTTTGTTTCTTAAAAGTAATAAACACAACATCTAACTTTTTAATATTCTTATTTTTTCGTAACCATATGTCGCTATATTTAATTCATTCTCTTAATTTGTGCAGATGCATGTATTGCAGAGGAAGGTATTGACCAAAGAAGAGCTATACATGGAGATGTCATTGCTGAAGTATTTCTGGTAACTATGGTTGGTACATTGGTGATGTTCATGGGAAAGGCATGGTTATTTATGTATGTAGATCCTTCCAAATATGGGCTCCTCCGACCAAAACAAGGTCCTTTTGCCACCAAATTCTTTACCGTGAAAACTCCAGTCATCAGTGTGGAAACTTTCCAAAAGATTTGCGCTGGCAAGATTTTTCGATGGACAATAAAAGATGCCTGAATCTTGTCGTTGTGAATCTCTTGGACAGTTCCCAAATCGATGACTGGAGTTCTCCTAGTAAAGAATTTGGTGGCGAAAAACCTTGGTTTGGTCGGACGAGTCTAAACTTGGAGGGATCTCCACCAATAAATAAAATTTCCTTAGCCATCAACATCACCAATATGTCAACCATAGTCATCGGAAAGTACTCAAGCAATGACATCCCTAACTATACCTCTTCTTTGGCCAATACATGCACCTAAGGTTGGGAATTTTACCCGATACCCAATCCGAACCCGAAACCGACCCAAAAAAGCCAAACTGAAGTAGCAAAATACCCGAACAGATATTAAGTTAGGAGAAACTGGAGTTCAAAACTCATATGGGTAATATCCGAGCCCGAACTGGTAATATACAAACCTGAATGAGTAATATCAAAACCCGAACAACTATCCGAAGATAACCAAATATATGTATACTTAACCCTATATTTCTAATTTACTTCTCTCGTTTTATTCAAAATATTTATTTTAATGTTATATATGGCTCACAATCATATAATATGCATATAGTTGCGGACAAAGTGATTTACTATTCACTTAAAATGCATGTCAAACTTCTTGTTTCATGAATTAACAAAAATTGCATTCAAATTCTTAAAACAACAGCTAAATTAATGTTTTTATATTTTAAAAATTTTGTTTCAAAACCTATTAATCGTTCAACATATTATAATTTTAAAATCAGTTAAGTTAATTGTATTTTTTAAGTATAAGAAACTTGAGTAATGAAGAATTTGATTTTTTTTTTTTTCAAAATCTAAATTATTCGAACCCGGCCTGAAATAACCTAACCCGAATTAAAAATACCTAAATCTTGCCCGATATATAAAAATACCCAAACGGATTCTAGAACCCTTTACCCAAGTACCCGAAAATTCATAATACCCGACCTGAACCCAAACATATACCCCATGCACATGCCTACATGCACCTGTACTAATTTCGTGAATGAATTGAATAAAATGACATATGGTAACAAAATATTAAGATATTAAAAAGTCTATTGGTTAAGTATTTATTAAAAATAAGTTGAGAAATAAAAGATTTGTATACTTTGTTAAAGTTGAAGAAACCAAAGACATTGATAAACCTCATATTGTACTAAGATAGCCAAAGATCATAGTGACTAGCATTATCATATGATACTATGTTCTATAGAGCTCAAAACTCAATAATCCAAACAAGTTTTTAACAATGAATAGATAACATATCAATTATTGTTGAGAGGCAAATTAGTAATTATTTCACACAGAGAGAAAAAAAATCTAAACCACAATTCGACATGCAGTAGAAGTTTGCAGCTTTAACGTTCGTGCATTCACAAATTAATAACTAAAAGACAAAATCAACATTGACTAAGTTACTTTAAAAGTTCTATATCTATCCCTTGGAAATTCTGTCAGGAAATGCATGTTTTCTTGTAGTAATGGCTGTATTTGTATCCAAGTTATTAAAAGCAAAGCTAACCTTTTTTTTCTTTTTTTTTTGTAACACAAACTTTCATAAATCAGGGGATTAAGCCCCAACGTTCATTACATTTGATACCCTACATAAAGCTTGCTTTGCAAGAGCATCAGCATCCTTATTGTCTTTGCGGTGAATCCAAGAGAAAGAAATAAACTCAAAGTTGATAGATAGAGAAAGGATATCAGACGTGATCCCATGCAACTCTGCAGAAGAAGCTGCTTTTGTTAATGCGTTTATCAGTTGGAGTGAATCCGAGAACACCTGAAGCTTGCGCAGGCCTGTTGATATGCAGAAGGTGATAGCTTCTCGTAGGGCGAGTCCTTCAGCTACCAGAGGTGAGCCGACGAAGTAGCAGTGCGCCATTCTCGATGATTCAAGGTCCTTGTCTTCTAAAATCCAGGCCAGTCCCGCTAGATTCAGATCACTTCGCCATGCCGCATCAGATTTCAGTATTGCTGTGTCCGGTTGCCTTGTTGATGATCTCTGCATTTTTTGGTTTCTGAGCAGCGGAGTCCCGCATCTGTTCATTAATCCATTCCCTGGCTGTTGCAATGGCATTAGCGATAACATCATCAGGGGAGCTATGCTTGTTGTCGAAAGTCAACTTGTTCCTTGCATTCCACAGAGACCATAGGATCCAGGGAGCCAAAGGTCCTGCACTAATTTCCGTCGGGGGGAGACAAACGAAGCCACAAAGCGCAGGCCATACAGAATCTAAATCTACCATTCCTCTAGAGTCAAAGCAGTCACTAAATGGAGCTAGTTTCCATACTTGTTGAGCAAATTCGCAGTGAAGGAAAAGATGAGTGATAGATTCAGTTTGAGAGCAGCGCTTACAATCCAAAGCTGATGTAATGTTTCGTGTGGCCAAGCGATCTCCCACTGGCAAGGCTCCCTGAAAGATCTTCCACAGGAACACCCTTAATTTCGGGGCGACATTTAGCTTCCAGATTCCTCTGTGCCAGTCGAAGTTTTCCTGCTGCGGCGAGTGTATCGGAAGGTTATTCTTGATCGCAGTGTGATATCCAGACTTAGTCGAGTATTCTCCCGAGTCAGTGCCTAGCCAGATCAGTTTATCAGCAACTCCAGTTTTGCTTGGTTTGATCAATAAGATTGATTCCTCTTCGTGAGGGAGATGAAGTCGGATAGCTTCTCTGTTCCAGTCGGATCCGTCATGGAGGAGGAGGTCAGCTACAGTCAGATTACTCTGGTTCTCCGGAGCCGGTCCCATTGATCGGCGTTGTTCAGTGAGGCTGAGCCACGGTTCGGACCAAGAGTTTATAGAACTTCCATTTCCCACAGCCCATCCAGAGTTGTGCATGATGAGGTCCCTGCCAGCCAGCACACTTCTCCACCCATGGGATTCTACCGCTCTGTGCTTCCCATGGAGAAATTCTGAGTCTGTGCAATATTCCCCGGTTAGAACTCTACTCATTAGACACGCCGGATTGTGAATTATTCTCCAGCTGAGCTTAGCTAGGAGCGCTTCGTTGTAACATTGGAAGTCTCGGAATCCCAAACCGCCGTTTCCTTTAGGTTGGGTCATCTTTTCCCAGGATACCCAGGCCATCTTTCTGCTGCCATCATTACTATCCCACCAGAATAGGGTGACAGCAGATTGAATTCTCTTGCAGAGCGAGACCGGTAGTTTGAAGCAAGTCATCGCGTACGGCGGAATTGGTGTCAGCACACTTTGCAGCATCACCATCTTACCCGCTGAAGAGAGGTGTCGGTTTGACCAGCTCTTGGCTTTAATTTTTATCCTGTCCACCATGGATGAAAACAAATCTCGTTTCCGTCTTCCGAAATGCTCGGGAAGACCGAGGTATTTTTCTATTCCTCCTTCTCGCTGGATTCCTAGACAGTCCTTGATACACGTTTTGAGCGCGGCTAGGGCCTTGCGGGAGAAGGTGATGGATGATTTTTCTGTGTTGATTGTCTGTCCCGAAGTTGCTTCGTATTGGGCCAGAATTGTTCTCAGTGCAGAAGCGCTCTCCTGGTTCGCTTTAATGAAGAACATTGTGTCATCCGCAAAGAGAAGATGATTTACTCTAGGGCTTCCCGTCGCCACTCTTATTCCAGCCATTCGGCCTGATTCTTGAGCATTGTTACACAGGCCCGAGAGAACTTCCCCGCAAAGAATGAAGATATACAGGGATAGTGGGTCTCCTTGGCGGATTCCCCTACTCGGTTTAACTCTTCCTCTAGGCGAGCCGTTGAGGAGGAAGGCGTAGGTAACAGTTGAGACACACTCCATGATCCATAGAATGACTGTGTGGTGGAATCCTAGTCTCTCAAGAATGAGGCTGATAAATTCCCATTCAAGCCTATCATAGGCTTTACTCATGTCCGTCTTGACCGCCATGGAGCATCGAGATTTTTCCTGAGAAGTTTGGAGGAAGTGGAGGACTTCATGGGTGATCAAAACGTTATCGGAGATGGCCCTTCCTTGGACGAAAGCAGATTGATTCTCGGAGATAATCTCTGGTAAGAGCGGCTGAAGCCTTTTTGTGATGATTTTTGATATGATCTTGTAATATACATTACAGAGGGCTATCGGCCTGTACTCGGCTACTGCTTTCGGATTTTGAATCTTCGGAATGAGTCTGATGAATGTCTCATTGATCTTTGGGGGCAGTTTCCCGGTTTGGAAAAATCCCTGGATTTCTTTGACGATATCCTCTCCAATGGAATCCCAGTTGGAGTGATAGAAACCTGCTGAGAAGCCGTCCGGACCCAGAGCTTTGTCCGCATGAGTTGAGAAGGCTGCGGCTTTTATTTCTGCAGCGTCTGGTATCAGGATGAGTTGCTCGTTTTCAACTTGGGTGATCCGGGGTTGAAGAGCTTCTTCTATAATCGCTCGCCTCTCTCCTGGAGTGCTCGGGAAGAGCTTATGGAAGTAGTTAGAGATAACTCGGGCAATCTGGTCCTCCTTAAACACTGGCTGTCCCTCCTCATTTTCTATGACCGAAACTGTATTCGCCCTTCTTCGTTTTTTTGTTGAGGCGTGGAAATAGCCAGAGTTCCTATCTCCCAATCGCAGCCAGAGGATGCGGCTACGTTGACGCCAGTAAGCTTCCTTTGCTTTATAGGCTGAGGTCAGTTCCGCTGTGATTTTTTGGATCAGTGCTGTGTCGTTTGTAGGGCTGGATAGAGCTTCCTCGAGTGCTTCCTTCTTCTGATCAATCAGGATACGGCTGTTGAGGTGCTTGTCTTTGTTCCATCTCGAGATAGCTCTTCGAACATTAGCTATCCTGTCGGCGACTGTCCTGTTACCTGCCTCTTTCCACGCTGTTCTGATAAGCTCTGTCGCTTCAGGATTGTCTTTCAGTCTTCTGTCGTATCTGAAAACACAGGGTCGTTTTCGCTTGTTTGGTTCGAAAAAGGATATCAGCGGCTTGTGGTCAGAGCCTTCATAGGGCAGGTATTGGCATCTAGCTGTCGGGAATCTCTCAGCCCAGCTAGTGTTAGCCGCAGCGCGGTTTAGTCGGCATCGCACTAGGTGTTCTCCGCGCTGTCCCCTCCAGGACAAGGGATCTCCCGAGTGCTGTAGGCAAACAGATCCCCCTCCGCAAACAAAGTTCTGAGGTCAGAGAAAGAGCCTTCCGGTCTTTCGGGCCCTCCCTTTTTTTCCTCATTGCTTAGCAGGTCATTAAAATCACCTGTGATGAACCAAGGATCGTTGCGAAGCTCAGCCCAGTTAATCAAGTGATTCCACAATAATTTCCTTTTATTTCTATCACAGTCACCATACACAAAGGAAGCACAGAAACTCTTTCCTTCAAACTCAATAATAGTATCGAAAAGATTAGCGTTTGCGTCTAAAACTTCGAGTTTAACTTCTTGCTTCCAGAACAAGGCAAGACCGCCAGCTCCATGTCCCGTCGGGGGAACTAAGTCGTTGTAGTCGTATCCGAGCATTTCAAATTTCTTCAAAACAAACTCGTTGGGGTTTTTGGTTTCCATAACAAAGAAGATATCCGGGTCCACAGTTCGTTTGATTTCCCAGAGTCTTTGGACTGTCAAGGGATTCCCCAAACCTTGACAGTTCCAGCTCGCCACTTTTAAGGAACAGGAGTGGACGGATTGTGAAAATCCGTCTTCTTTGTCTTCTTGGAAGTCGCAGGGATCAGATTGCAAATCGGCTGGTTATCCGAGTTTTGTGGAGTTGGTCTTTTGTTTGTAGCTTCTCGGGAGTCCCCTGTTTTAGCTTGTGAGGCTCTGGAATTAGAGCCAGGTCGGCTTGTCCCTGTCGTGGTCTTTCGGCGAGTGGGAGTTGGTTTTGTTTGTTGGACCTTTCTGTTGCGAGAGCATGGTCCCACAAGCTTCAGTGGGCTGTTTGACACCTTCTTCTTCCCAGGAGGTCGCCCTGGTTTGCGACGGCTCGCAGGTTGGGGTGCAGGTGGTGTTTCTTGAGTTGGAGAGGGTCCAATCCGGAGAAGTGCAGGAACTCTTCGTGGGCTTTCCTCATGTGTCGGGGGCTTTGCTTGTTGCTTACTCAAAGATTCTTTTGCCATACTCCTGGCTGTTTCATCGAAATCTCCCTGTTCCTCAGCCTGTCTGAAGCGTTCTCGTCGAGCTGCGCTCTCTGTTGGGTCTCCACAGGACGTGTATTGCAGCATCGCATCACGTAGTTCACTCCGAGCCTTGTTCAAAAGGTTTTGTGGAATTTCAGTGGGAGCGTTATGATCCATGTCATCTCGTGATACTTCTGCGCGTGCAGCCTTTGAGCTGCTAGATTCTTCGCGATGGTCCGTGCCTTGGGTTGGTTTCTTTTGATAGCTAGCTTCCCTCGGTTTTGTTGAGGTCTTGTTGTACCCCTCTGAACTCAAGCCATGATGTTTCGCTCCTGTATGAGGTGGGGGATTGTCACTGTCGTTCCGATCCCTGTGGTAGTCAGCTCGGGGTTGACGATGATATGGGTGGTATGTTTGTCCCTGGTGTCCTCTGTCATCGCTTCTTCGGCCATTGAGATTTCGATGGTATCTTGGGTATGATCTATACTCAGATTCGCGAGATCCTCTTCGTTGATCATGATATGGATGCAGAAGGAATCCCTTTCTCGGTCCTCGCATCGGCGGAATTGGAGTGGATGGATTGTTGTCGACGGGGCCTCACCGTTGAGGGGAGCTTGCTCGGTCCGATCTTTCAGGTGGCCGATCCAGAAGTTTTGCTTGTTCTTCTCTTTTGTGCTTTTGCTTTTAAGCAATCTCTGTTCATGGTCTAGCTTGCAGCAGTAAGTGCAGTGCTTATCTAGTTTTAAGTAGACTAGGTGAGCTGTGACTTCTTCTCCATTTGGATACTCGACAATTGCTGTCTTGATTAATGGTAGTCGGCCATTCACATGGACTCGCATTCGGATCTGCAGAGTAGTGATGTCAGCCTCTTCATAGTTCCCGATGTCTTGGCCGATAGCTTTGATCGTTTCTTCTGTCCAGAGATGTAAGGGGATTCCCTGAACTTTGATCCAGAACAGAATTAGTGATGGGAATTCAGGTGAGGTGGTAGGTTCCCATCTGCACAATTACCATCCACTTAGCGAAAAGGTATGGTCTTTTCTCTAGCACAGCGGTTAAGTCCGCCTCATTTTGGAATTGGAATTGAAACATTCCCCTTCCTAAGTCAGAGCCTACAGGGCGAGTGTCTGTGCTCCATTTCTCAGTGAAGAAAGGTAGTAACGACCATACTTTTTGTACCGATGGATTTGTCACTCTCCCTAATATAGTGAGTGAGTGTTTCTGGAGGAGATAGGAGTTGTCCGGTAGGGCGACTCTCACTCTAGCTGTTCGTGGTGCTTGGTAGGATTCTTCTAATCGTCCCTTTCCTTTTTCAATGGCCGGCGATCGTCTATTCTCCATTCCGGGGTTTGATGATGTATGTATTTTATTGAGAGATGAAGTTGGGTTTGAAGATGCTTTTCAGGCGAAGAGTCTTTGAGCTTGGAATCCCACAGCTCCGAAAGACTTAAAGGTGTTTGTTTTCTTGTTGGAATCCCAGAGGTGCGAGCTTCTTCAGGAGCTCACCGAAGCGTTTTCCTCGGCTGAGATGTGGCCTACTTGGTTCTTCCTCGTCAAGCTTCCGTTTTTCCCTTCCATGGTGATTTCCGGTGGATTTGCAGCGGCGTTGGCGGTCCCTCCGACCCGGGTCGGGGGAAGAACCCGGTGGTTAAAAACCAAGATCAAACGATGGACCGCTGGGTTGTATCGAGAACGGGAATAATTTGAAAAGTTTGGTAAAGGTTGGTGAACTTTTTCTCCAAAAGTGGAAGTTTCTGGGAACAAAGCACGAGGCGCATTTCACGAACCTTCGGATAATAGATGCCTCGTCAAAGCGTGTCTGGGGCGAAAAGTTAAGCAAAGCTAACCTACATACCATAATTTCCATCTCTAACCACAAGAACATTTTTGCCTTTAAAGTTATGTCCAGACTTGTACTAACTCGAAGATTCTTTTGCCATACTCCTGGCTGTTTCATCGAAATCTCCCTGTTCCTCAGCCTGTCTGAAGCGTTCTCGTCGAGCTGCGCTCTCTGTTGGGTCTCCACAGGGCGTGTATTGCAGCATCGCATCCGTAGTTCACTCGAGCCTTGTTCAAAAGGTTTTGTGGAATTTCAGTGGGGCGTTACGATCCATGTCATCTCGTGATACTTCTGCGTGCAGCCTTTGAGCTGCTAGATTCTTCGCGATGGTCCGTGCCTTGGGTTGGTTTCTTTTGATAGCTAGCTTCCCTCGGTTTTGTTGAGGTCTTGTTGTACCCCTCTGAACTCAAGCCATGATGTTTCGCTCCTGTATGAGGTGGGGGATTGTCACTGTCGTTCCGATCCCTGTGGTAGTCAGCTCGGGGTTGACGATGATATGGGTGGTATCTTTGTCCCTGGTGTCCTCTGTCATCGCTTCTTCGGCCATTGAGATTTCGATGGTATCTTGGGTATGATCTATACTCAGATTCGCGAGATCCTCTTCGTTGATCATGATATGGATGCAGAGAAGGAATCCCTTTCTCTGGTCCTCGCATCGAAGCAGAATTGGAGTGGATGGATTGTTGTCTGACGGGGCCTCACCGTTGAGGGAGCTTGCTCGGTCCGATCTTTCAGGTGGCGATCCAGAAGTTTTGCTTGTTCTTCTCTTTTGTCTGCTTTTGCTTTTAAGCAATCTCTGTTCATGGTCTAGCTTGCAGCAGTAAGTGCAGTGCTTATCTAGTTTTTCGTAGACTAGGTGAGCTGTGACTTCTTCTCCATTTGGATACTCGACAATTGCTGTCTTGATTAATGGTAGTCGGCCATTCACATGGACTCGCATTGGATCTGCAGAGTAGTGATGTCAGCCTCTTCATAGTTCGATGTCTTGGCCGATAGCTTTGATCGTTTCTTCTGTCCAGAGATGTAAGGGGATTCCCTGAACTTTGATCCAGAACAGAATTAGTGATGGGAATTCAGGTGAGGTGGTGGGTTCCCATCTCTGCACAATTACCATCCACTTAGCGAAAAGGTATGGTCTTTTCTCTAGCACAGCGGTTAAGTCCGCCTCATTTTGGAATTGGAATTGAAACATTCCCCTTCCTAAGTCAGAGCCTACAGGGCGAGTGTCTGTGCTCCATTTCTCAGTGAAGAAAGGTAGTAACGACCATACTTTTTGTACCGATGGATTTGTCACTCTCCCTAATATAGTGAGTGAGTGTTTCTGGAGGAGATAGGAGTTGTCCGGTAGGGGGACTCTCACTCTAGCTGTTCGTGGTGCTTGGTAGGATTCTTCTAATCGTCCCTTTCCTTTTTCAATGGCCGACAGTCGTCTATTCTCCATTCTGGGGGTTTGATGATGTATTTATTTTATTGAGAGATGAAGTTGGGTTTGAAGATGCTTTTCAGGCGAAGAGTCTTTGAGCTTGGAATCCCACAGCTCCGAAAGACTTAAAGGTGTTTGTTTTCTTGTTGGAATCCCAGAGGTGCGAGCTTCTTCAGGAGCTCACCGAAGCGTTTTCCTCGGCTGAGATGTGGCCTACTTGGTTCTTCCTCGTCAAGCTTCCGTTTTTCCCTTCCATGGTGATTTCCGGTGGATTTGCAGCGGCGTTGGCGGTCCCTCCGACCCGGGTCCGGGGAAGAACCCGGTGGTTAAAAACCAAGATCAAACGATGGACCGCTGGGTTGTATCGAGAACGGGAATAATTTGAAAAGTTTGGTAAAGGTTGGTGAACTTTTTCTCCAAAAGTGGAAGTTTCTCGGGGAACAAAGCACAGAGGCGTACTACGAACCTTCGGATAATAGATGCCTCGTCAAACGTGTCTGGGAGCGAAAAGTTAAGCAAAGCTAACCTACATACCATAATTTCCATCTCTAACCACAAGAACATTTTTTGCCTTTAAAGTTATGTCCAGACTTGTACTAACTCGAAGATTCTTTTGCCATACTCCTGGCTGTTTCATCGAAATCTCCCTGTTCCTCAGCCTGTCTGAAGCGTTCTCGTCGAGCTGCGCTCTCTGTTGGGTCTCCACAGGACGTGTATTGCAGCATCGCATCACGTAGTTCACTCCGAGCCTTGTTCAAAAGGTTTTGTGGAATTTCAGTGGGAGCGTTACGATCCATGTCATCTCGTGATACTTCTGCGCGTGCAGCCTTTGAGCTGCTAGATTCTTCGCGATGGTCCGTGCCTTGGGTTGGTTTCTTTTGATAGCTAGCTTCCCTCGGTTTTGTTGAGGTCTTGTTGTACCCCTCTGAACTCAAGCCATGATGTTTCGCTCTGTATGAGGTGGGGATTGTCACTGTCGTTCGATCCCTGTGGTAGTCAGCTCGGGGTTGGCGATGATATGGGTGGTATCTTTGTCCCTGGTGTCCTCTGTCATCGCTTCTTCGGCCATTGAGATTTCGATGGTATCTTGGGTATGATCTATACTCAGATTCGCGAGATCCTCTTCGTTGATCATGATATGGATGCAGAGAAGGAATCCCTTTCTCTGGTCCTCGCATCGAAGCAGAATTGGAGTGGATGGATTGTTGTCTGACGGGGGCCTCACTTCGTTGAGGGGAGCTTGCTCGGTCCGATCTTTCAGGTGGCCGATCCAGAAGTTTTGCTTGTTCTTCTCTTTTGTCTGCTTTTGCTTTTAAGCAATCTCTCTGTTCATGGTCTAGCTTGCAGCAGTAAGTGCAGTGCTTATCTAGTTTTTCGTAGACTAGGTGAGCTGTGACTTCTTCTCCATTTGGATACTCGACAATTGCTGTCTTGATTAATGGTAGTCGGCCATTCACATGGACTCGCATTCGGATCTGCAGAGTAGTGATGTCAGCCTCTTCATAGTTCCCGATGTCTTGGCCGATAGCTTTGATCGTTTCTTCTGTCCAGAGATGTAAGGGGATTCCCTGAACTTTGATCCAGAACAGAATTAGTGATGGGAATTCAGGTGAGGTGGTGGGTTCCCATCTCTGCACAATTACCATCCACTTAGCGAAAAGGTATGGTCTTTTCTCTAGCACAGCGGTTAAGTCCGCCTCATTTTGGAATTGGAATTGAAACATTCCCCTTCCTAAGTCAGAGCCTACAGGGCGAGTGTCTGTGCTCCATTTCTCAGTGAAGAAAGGTAGTAACGACCATACTTTTGTACCGATGGATTTGTCACTCTCCTAATATAGTGAGTGAGTGTTTCTGGAGGAGATAGGAGTTGTCCGGTAGGGCGACTCTCACTCTAGCTGTTCGTGGTGCTTGGTAGGATTCTTCTAATCGTCCCTTTCCTTTTTCAATGGCCGACAGTCGTCTATTCTCCATTCTGGGGGTTTGATGATGTATTTATTTTATTGAGAGATGAAGTTGGGTTTGAAGATGCTTTTCAGGCGAAGAGTCTTTGAGCTTGGAATCCCACAGCTCCGAAAGACTTAAAGGTGTTTGTTTTCTTGTTGGAATCCCAGAGGTGCGAGCTTCTTCAGGAGCTCACCGAAGCGTTTTCCTCGGCTGAGATGTGGCCTACTTGGTTCTTCCTCGTCAAGCTTCCGTTTTTCCCTTCCATGGTGATTTCCGGTGGATTTGCAGCGGCGTTGGCGGTCCCTCCGACCCGGGTCGGGGGAAGAACCCGGTGGTTAAAAACCAAGATCAAACGATGGACCGCTGGGTTGTATCGAGAACGGGAATAATTTGAAAAGTTTGGTAAAGGTTGGTGAACTTTTTCTCCAAAAGTGGAAGTTTCTCGGGGAACAAAGCACAGAGGCGTACTACGAACCTTCGGATAATAGATGCCTCGTCAAATGTGTCTGGGAGCGAAAAGTTAAGCAAAGCTAACCTACATACCATAATTTCCATCTCTAACCACAAGAACATTTTTTGCCTTTAAAGTTATGTCCAGACTTGTACTAACTCGAATGTACAATCTTACCCATGGTGAAAGCGCTTGATACCCTTCTCTGATCTCTCCAGTCGCAACCACCACAAACTTCAACCAGTACAGTCTGGATGTGACTTTAAAGGTCAAAATGTTCTTGTGGTCGGAGGTGGAAATTGTGGTTTGGAGATTATATTTTTAGATTTATATATGATAATGCTAATCACTATGATCTTTCACTAGCGTAGTAAAATATGTGTTTTATTAATGTCTTTGATTTCTTCAACTTTAACAAAGAAACCAAATCTTTTATTTCTTAATTTTTTTAATAAATGCTTGAACAATTAAATTTTTAATATTCTTAATTTTTTTGTTACCATATGTCATTTTATTCAATCTATTCTCTAAATTTGTACAAGTGCATGTATTGGCCAAAGAAAAGGTATACCTCGGGATGTCATTGCTTAAGTAATTTCATGTGACTATGGTTGACACATTAGTGACGGTGCTGGCTACAACAAGGTTATTTATCTCCAGATATTTCTCCAAGTATGTACTCGTCCGACCAAAAAAGGTCTTTTTCGACCACACTCTATAAAGGAAAACTTCCAGTCATTGATGTCGCAACTGTCCAAAGATTCGTGAAGGCGAGATTGAGGTACCTTCCATTTTCCAGTGTCCATCAAATTTCATATTCATCTTTATTAATTTGATTGCTTATGAAATATATAATTTTAGATATTATCAGTAAAATATTTAAATTAAACAAATGAAAAGGAAAGTATGAATATATAATAAGTGAAAAGAAGATAAAATATTTGAAAAAGGAAAACAAAAGGAAAAATGAGAAGAATTAAAGGAAAAAGTATAAAATATTATGTACTTTTTTCATATGACATAATTCATTTCTGGAAATGAGAAAAATACTTTGGCATGTCAATAGCAAAATATAATAAAATATTTATCTTGGGTATATTTTTATTTCTTCGTTTTCCATAGATCAAAGCTTCACGAAAACTTGATTTTCTTTTTGAAAAGTATAACTATTCTATTAAAATAGAATCCTAATTTTATCTACCATTAAAGTTTTCATTTAATTTTTTGGCCTCTTTGAAGTTTGTTAGTGTGTTACATAATTTATGGACCATATCAAATTTGTTACAATTAATGATATAAAACCTACTATCTACTTTAAATTCGGACAAGTTTAATTAACCCAATGATGCACTCTACTATAATTAAACCAAACAGATTATGCTGTTTAGAACTAATGGGCCAATTCTGTACCAACAATTATAATTTTGTAAAAATTATATGGGTCATAACGTGTAACATGTTTCTATTGGGCCATGTATTCCTTTCTTATTAATGAAGAAACATTCTGAAAAAATAACTTTTCAAATGTAAGTTATTTACAGGGGTGCCATCCTTATGTGGCAGCACCAAATTCACTCTCAGCCTATATATTTAAACTAGGATCGGCCCGCCCTACGGGGGGGATATTATTTATTTGTGTATATTATAAGCCTTTATTAGTATTGCTATTACGAAAATATTTTTCTATCCCTCATTGTTCCGTGAAATCTTAGCACGCAAACTATTATTTGAATTCCTTGGTATTTTTATTATCAGTAATAGACAATTATTTTATAGTTGGGTAACATAATGAAAAAATATATTAGTTACTATTATTTAAAAAGTATATGACTGAATAATTAAATTTTATTATATTTAAAATGTTACTAAATGACATATGATCTCCCATATTCTTGTAGATTAGCTTCATCTACACTGACATTATTTAATTTTTATAAAAAAAAAGTTTATTTCCAATTTATTTTTATATAACTCATTTGTTAGAAATAATATTAGAATTGTTTGACATATATATAGATGATGATGAATTCCACTTGCTGATTTATATATTTGTAAGAAATTATTTTTATCTGAAAATATTAAAATAGTACAATATTTTAGTGTAATATTCTATATTTCAGGTAGTAACTCCTTACACTGTTTGGGAGTTATAAATTATGTTGGGTAAGTTCTTATTTGATATTAAAATTACAAATGATCTTATTTCTCCTTTTATATATGTATATATATAAATATATATATATATATATATATATATTTGATACAAAAATCTTTTATATTTCTTATTTAATTATAATACTTTGTATATTCTCTTTCTTTGTCTCGTAGTTTCCATTGTTAAGGAAAATGTATATTTCATGTAGCTTCTTCCTCCACTATCGTATATTGGAAACATGAACAAATGACTCTAGAAGACGAAAACTTATATTATTTTCAGTTATCACCAGTTTCTTTCCAAGGCATATCTGGTGTTATGGTTTACCACTTAATGTTAAGAGTTCTTTAACCAGATGACTGGTGATTCCTAATGTCTAGGTTAAGAGAAGCTTCTGAAATTTTCCTCAGATACTTGTATCGTTCAGACCTAGCTCATCTTATAAAAGTTACTATGTCCACTACAGAGCTATGGAAATGCTATAAATTGTAAAGGAAAATACTGAATTTAGTCCACGGCCTTAAGAGCAACTGAAAATATGTAATGGACAATTGAGAGATATTATCTTATATATAAATTTAAAATAGTATCAAATATTACTATTTGTTGTTTTTCCAAAAATTTACTACCTATTTTATTATTCCATTTAGAGATTATATACTTATTCAACCATTAAATCCCTATGAAGCAGCTGGTTTATATTCTAACTTGTTTATTTTAACTGAAAATGATAAGTTGTTTTTTTAGTTAAGCTAAAAATGATCCGAGTTTATAAATGTTTTCTATACAGAAGTGATTTAAGCTTTTTTGACATCAGTGATTCTTTTAAGCTTTATCTAGCTTAATATACACATGAATATACTAAAACAAATTTTGTCAATTTATTTAAAAAGGATGAATCAACCAAAAACTGATATCTTTCGAAGTATAAAACAGCTACACAGTAACAGTCACAAGCACTTATATGTTCATGACTTACTTTTTTTCTTATAAGTTTTCTAAGTTGGTGTCATTGTGCTACCCTCCTCTGTTACCACTCCACTATACAGATTCCGTGAGGCTGAAAACATCCACAAAACCCTTCTGTTTACATTCTTTGTTGCTTGGAACATCATGTGTGATAGGACTTCAGTTCCTAGTGACAACAAACCCGAATGCTTTATCACTGAGCTTAGACTGTACTCAAGAACCCACGTGATATGATCTAGTTGCAGAACCGATGTGCTCCATTTATTTTCCCCCACGAAATGTTGGCCTCACGTACCGAGTAACCAAATATCCCTTCTGACCACTTCAAGAAGAACATCAAAAACAGATATACTAAACAAACAAAGCATAGAGATTTTGAATGTGATAGTCAAATGAATTAGCTTTAGTTACATCAGTAACTCGGCCTGATAACAGGGTGAACGAACTTGAGGAGAAACCAGTACCAAACAATCCACCTGTCTGCAAAGGCCGTCCCCATACACTCACCTCTTAAAGTACAGATTTATATACACTTTTAGACTTCAACATCAGACCATCCTACAAAGAAAAAGGCAGAAACTTTTAATCAAACAAATAAAACTGAAATATAAAAGGCTAAGATTTTAAAATTTAAAATTACCTGATTGATTCTCCAATTGGAATTGAAACCCCTGCATCTCAAAAAGTTTCTACTTTTAGCAAAACCCATTAACTCATCTTCCAAGATCCTCACTTTCTCGCCAACATCACGACCAGAATGAGATCTCTCACCAGAGATCTTCACTATCTCCTCTGCAAACTCAGATTCTAAAACCCCTTTTCGCATCAAACTAAACCCTAACTCCAAACACAGAGCCAACACAACCACTTTCAGAACAGAGAAAATCAGTGATCTTCTTCTCTTGTTTTTCTTCGTCGTCCTCCTCCTCTGTTCTTCCGGTTTCTTTACCAATTTCTTCTCTCTTGGGGGGAGAAACCGAAGCGTCAAACAACGTCATCGGAGTGAATGATGTAAATTCCAACGGATTATCAATATTGACTCTACATCACATGAAACCAAAATCTATACTAAAAACAGGATCTTTACTAAACCAAAATCAATATTAATAATCACAATACGGTTCACAGAGAATAATAGATCAGACCAGCAAGACTTTATTTCTCTAAAAAAAAAAAAAAAAAAAAGAGACAAAAGTGTAAAACACGATCAGGTTAACCGGAAACACTATCAAACCTCACAAACAGCCTAAATCTCACCGGTGAATAATAACAACATGACGGTTAATACTAACTCAGACCGATTGATACATAGAAGAGAACAGAAAAATGACTCACGTTAACATCCACCATTAGCAAATCCATCCACATAAGCTCTCCACCACGCTTAATGTTCCTAGCTTCCCAGAATCTCAGAAGCCTCGCCTCGACAACCTTTGAACATTGACCGGACTTTAGGTCGGAGAAAAACAAATTAGAGTTAGCCATAGAGAGAGAGAGAGAGAGAGAGAGAGAGAGAGAGATGAATATTAAGAGAAGATGTGAAAGACAGAAGGATTAAAGTCGGAGTAATCATGATGCCTCCGTTACGTAGCTCGAAGGTCGTCCTCTCCGCCGCTCAATGAAAATGAAGAATACAATAGCTTTCATCACAGACCTAGGGTTATTGGTTGGGCTAGAGACGATACACGCGACCAACTCCACATCCGAGCCCACACGCGAGCCCAATATCTTAGTCACGACTCGAGATGCAGTGTTTCATTAACACGGACACGTGTCATTCAGCAGGAGACCTAATTATTGTGCTGTCAGCTGATGTGGATAGGCTGGGAGTGAAGCACACTGAACTTTATATATAAAGATACCCATGCTTCCCTAGAGAATTTACAAGAAATGTCATTGGCAGTTCAGCCATAATATTGACGTTGCCCAATGTTCATTCAAATTATATTCTGCTTTATTACATACGATGGGCTTTATACAAAACACAATCCCATTATATTATACGAATAGCTCCCATCACAATAGTTATTTTTTCGACAGCTCCAGCATACTTCACGATTCTTCAGTTATCTGCATGATAATAAAACACAATAAATATCATTTGTGTGGCCACACATACGAAAGTATGTATTTTTGTATAACTCAAGAACAAATCAGTTTATGGAGGAATATTAATCTTCACGAATCCAAATATTTGACCATTATGTATTAGAAAATCAATAAAATATCATTGTTAAATATAATAGCATCCTATTATGTGATCATATCATTGATTCATTTTTTTAATGCTGGATGTTTTTACGAGATTTTATTTCAGTTCGAGATAATTATCACCAAGTTGTCTTCTTTTGTTATGAATCATGAAGTGGATGGTCCATAACCAAGACCATACAAGTTCAAGACTAGAGTCCATTGGAGTTTTACATCCAGTCACATAGAAGACCCATTCAACCTTAGTCTTTATGAGTTTGACCATGTCATTATGTAGAGTATCTTTATAATCAATTCTCCCTTTGACTCCACCTTGTATGAACCATTATATATAGTGGTGTAAGCAATAAGAAACAACACAATTCACTCTTCACTCTCTCTCAAAATTTAACACGTTATCAGCACGAGTCTCTCTCCACCTGAGCTCTCTTTTCCGGCCATCTCCTCCGGCCCTCAGCCTAGTCCAGCCGGCCACAAAATCCTAAATTCGGACGCAACTTCAAACCAACCTATCTCTCAAACCCTATGGAGCCAGACGACGATCCACCTATCAATCTGAAGCCCAAGACGAGAGGAATCCGTTGCTGCAGCCGGCTTGCCAATCCAATCTCAGATGCGCTCTCACCGTCCGTTCTAAGCCACACCATCAAAGGATTTAATCCATCTGCGATTTCTCTCTCTCTCTTGGTGGTCTGGTTTCAGATCTTCTCTAAACAAAGGTAAATTGTCTGAAACTCTAAAAGAGAACACAAACAATCGAATTTGGTTTGGTGTTAAAGGTTTATGACCAATTAAAATTTACAAATACCCCATAAACCTTAATTAGGTTAATAGATCCTTACCTTTGAGTAAGTTGGAACTCTAAAAGTCCAACAAGAGATTGTTAATCAATTAAAATCACAGCCTCAACGGCTTGCTGAATCTCGAAAACATCATTGATCTGAATGATCAAATCATTTTAAGCTTTGAAGTTTATCCGGCCTTGAAACTGGATTGTCTAAAGGATTAAATCTCATAATCAAACCTTTGATTGGCCGCATTACCTGCTGTGTAAACAGGAATGTATAAACCGGCCATCAAAACCCCATCTAAGCCATAATCGGCTGAACCTCTAAATCCAAATCCGGCCATGATTTTTCCGGCCATAATCTTTTCCGGCCACAGTCTTTCCGGCCATAATCTTTTCATTCAAACCCAAATAAAATCAAAAATAAAATCTAATGAATGCATATCTTTGACCATTGATGTTTTTGTCTTTAATTAGAAACTTTTATGATTGTTTTAAAAGCATATCTTTGACTAGGTTGTATTTATAAAATATTATAACCTATAGTCGTGATTTAATTTAATATGACATAGGCTAAAATTAATACTAGCTTGAAAATCATTGATCACTTTGTTGTTTGTCAAAATTTTAATCTTGATCTAAATCATCCTTGAAATCGGATTTTATGATTGAATTATATACTTGTGTTGACTGAATTATATACTGATCATTCATACATACTTGATAGTATAGATTAGTAAATCATTAGATCAAAACTTGGATTACTCTGAATCAAACAATTTTCAATTGCATCCAATTTGTCATTTTATTAAAACTGATCATATAATAAATCTTTCTGATCAAGATGCATTTTATAAATGATTGACCAACCTGATCATGGTGCATTTAAATTAAAATCAAATTTGGTTCATATTGCTTGCATCTAATTGATTTATAATGCTTGCTTCTAATTAAATCGGTTATTGTTTAAACTAAGCATGTTTGCTTTAATTAAAATCATAAACCGGCCTTGAAACCGATTGATTGAAAATCTAATTGAATTACATATCTTGAGAAATTATAAATTTTTCCTTGTCTTGGTTTACCCTGTAAAGGGGGGAAGGAATCGGTTCTGATACATGCTACCGATTCATGCTTTTTGAAAACCAAATATCCTCATGCATATTAAAACCTTAAATCAATCTTCCTGATTAGGATTCATTAATTCAAAACCTGAATTGATCATCTAGTATTATGGATCCTTATGGATTACTTAATTCAGATGTTGAAAATCATCTTGAAATCTAAAATCTTGGTGAATGTATCTCTGATGACAATGAGTCATCAGAAAATGATAGATACAAGGCGATCTTAAATCATACACCATCACCTTATTAAAAATCTCAAAGATCAATATCTCACTATTAAGAATCCTCTAGGCCTTTTGGATAGAACTAAAATCCAGATATGATCACTAAATATCGGTGCTCTTACCAAAGACCTTAATCATTGGAGGAACCTATAGATCCAAGACTATAAGTCTGTGGACGAGTATAAATCGGCTCTATTCAAGATAGTCTCAAAGTTGAAACTGTGTGGAGAGACTATCATAGATGCTGACATGTCAGAGAAGAAATTCTCTAAATTCCACAAGCAATGTTTTGCTTCAGCAATAATACCGAGAAAAGGGTTCCTCCACATATGCAAATTTAATCTCTTGTTTATTGCTTGCTAAGCAAAACAATGATTTACTCATGAGGAATAGTGAGATAAAGCCTCCTGGATCTAAGGCATTGCCTGAGGCACATGCGGCCACAGTGCAAAAAAAAGAGTCAAACCATGTCCATGAGAATGACCGTGGAAGATGGCAAGGGCGTGACTGTGGGTATCAACCACAACCACGCCATGGTCGAGTCCCAGGCCGAGGTTATCAACCTTATCAACCTGGCCGTGGGTTTAAGTCCGATTTTAAAACCCATCCCTCGACCAAATATGCTTGCCATCGGTGTAGGATGAACAATCATTGGGCCAACCGATGTAGAACTCCCAAGCACCTTATTGAACTCTACCAGGAGAGCATAAAGGGAAATAACCCTATGGTCCATTGGGTCCATCACGATGGTGCGAATGATTTCGACCATGAGAATGCTGATCAGCTTGAATATGAGACTTCAGATTGCCTTAAGAGGCCACTTAGATTTCGACATCATTTTAAGTTTGTCTTTACTCTCTATAGTGGATCAAGCCACACTATATTAAGAGACAAAAGATATTTTAACCTCACCTTAAGAAATGCCAATATCAATACATTCCCCTAAATCAAAGTGGAATTTATCAAGTTTCAAAGACATTCGTATGAATGGTCTACATATTGAAACTATGGGCGAAGGAAAGAAAGAATTCCTTCTGATTTATGAAAATGCCCAAGGCCAAAGGAAAGTCCTAGAGACTATACCTGCTATATCTATAGGCCTTTATTGTGCCAAGAAAAATATGATTGAGGTTAATATCACTATTCACATTCAAAGAGTTCAAAGAAACCTTTAACAAATGGCACGACATGCTCGGCCATCCAGGCTCAGTTATGATGTATAAAATACTCTTGAACTCAACTGGCCATTTCTTGAAAGAAAGGAAAAGAAGCTCGACCAAGGCATTATATTCACCCTATAAAGGCCCATTGAATTGAAAAGAGAAAATGGTTTCCAACAATGGGCAAAATGGAATAGAAGTACCTAAATTAAAATCGCCTAAATGGTCGAGGCTACATTCTCTATTGATCTAGAGATCAATATGATATTAGGAAAATAGCCAGGACAACCATATTGGATTGACCCATGAAATTTATCACTTAGATGGCATAGCCATCCAGATTATGATGCAAAGATTAAAAGGGCACAAAAACTATCCCATAAGATCTCACGTGTGTGCAATATATCTATGCACAAGGGAATTTTTTTGTCCCAAGCACCACGAATTAGAGTATGTTCATGAAGGGGAGTGAGGAAAAATCCCATGATACATGACCATACTAAAATCCGTGAAACATGGTCCACAACCATATTATATATTGGTTGAATTAAGGTCCAAATTCTAAAAGTACATATGCTTGGGGACATCATGAGTTATAAAAGATTAACTTGCATCAGGTCATATAAATTATATCAGGCCATATAAGTGAACATAGCTATTCCCACCTCAGACTGATACGGGTCATGAGTGCAGACATATATCATCTTAAGATATTATGAATGAATCCACCACAAATATATGTGCCATCTAAGATCATGTGATCTTAGAATCTTATAAAGAGGATTGGGAATATATGTTGGATATATATATGAATATACTTTCTCCATAAGTGAAACTTTGAGCCAAAATGGGTGATCTATTATAAGGCCAAGGAACATGGATTACATAAGGTTTATGAATCCGAATATCCAACATTAAAAAGGAGAAAAGTAATAAGCTGGTAAAAGAATGATAAAGAATGGTATTTAGCTTAAAGCTAACCATCAATGTCTTGGCAAGATCCTCGGACTAGAAAATGATTTATAGACGTCCATATGCTACAATGATAGCAAAATAAAATGCTAGACACATTGACCCGAGAATAGAATGACTATGTCATCCCAGCTTAGCACCACACGGTTTTGATGTCTTAAAGACACAACCAAGTTGCTACAAAGTCTATATAAGATAGACCAGATAGAGTTCCAGATAAAGTTCCATAAAATCATAGGAACCTCGGAAAGAAAGGTGCAGAGATGAAGTCCGAGTTTTATTAAGGAAATCTTTCCAGACATTGAGATATAAGGCTGGCCAGCTGAACTACTAGGTACCATACCATATAACTTGGGACGCCAAGCTATAAAGTTACTAAGGTCTTAGATAAACGAAATCTCAAATTGATTTAGACCATGTCTATAACTAAAAGGAACCATATATAAAGATAAGTGTGTCGACACATACATTCATAGAAAATGCGCAAGTATGTAGCACATGAATACAAAGATATGTATCGAGGATCATGAACCCACGCAAGAGTACTCATAAAGAATAATGAAAGGGACGTGGGGATTAAGTGATAAATAAAGGCGTATTGTATTGGCCATGAATGTGTAAACGCCATATATGCCCAGTGAATAGATAAATCCTGAAAGATGGATAAATCGTGAGACAAACCGGGAAAGGTCTACGGAATCCAAAGTGGTGGATACTACTACATATATCACTACATATGATGTCTGGAAGAAATTCAAAAGATATAGTATGCTATATATGATTCAGTGGATGATGATAATATTATTGGTACCAAAAGGTATTGAGCTCAAGATCATAAGATGAGAAAAGAAGTTCTCAAGAACAGCATTTTCATAAAGCTGTTCATGGACTGAATTAAAATAGCTATATGTAAGCAATTGAAGAGTTCTATAAGAACAATTCAATCAATCCATAGAGAAATTTTAAATTCCTTGTGTTTATATTAACCAGCCTAAGATAGGTTAAATGCTTATTCATTAAACCTTAGAAAAGGGTTATAGACCATCACCACAAATTATCCAAAAGAAATTTGGGTAATGCTTATGGTTGGTCGAATTCTCAGCATGAACCAACCAAGTTGTGGTATGAATGAATGAGCTATCATAAAGATAAGCTATAAGATTAAAGTTCATTTTGAACAAAAGCTGTAGGACCGCATTTTGTGTCTATATGCGACCCAACGGGTCCGACCATATTATAAGATTTGCTCCATGATAAAGCTGTAGATCATGGACACCATTGGACATAAGTTTGATGATCCATAAGATCAATTCTATGTCATGGAAATGTCCGGCCTGGATCAGTCCAATCGTCCATATATATGTGTATGAATTGCTGACATATTAAGACTGAAAATGTCTTAGATTGATCATAGATAAACTATGGACAAATGTAAACAAGGATCATGATCTAACTGATATGACCTATGTATACAAGTTGTCTATGGCAAAGAAAGTTATACTCATAAAATTAAGGCATGTCCATAAGTCCTAAGGAGCTAAGTAGCCCAATGATGATCCATTTTATAAAAGGATCAAAAGTACTAGCTGACCAATATGTATGGAAAGGCATATAAGAATGATTTGGTCAAGAACCATAATCAAATGACCAGAGTATAAAAGTGGTACATTTTATCTAAAGTACCAAAAGTGGTCGATATCAAGGTGGTACATTTTGTTCTAAGTACCATCAAGATTCTAAGAGACATGATATGTCCGAACAATACAAGATTGTTCAAGTAATAATCATTGAACATCTATTCAGCTAGTGATGTTCAAATCAGGGGGAGTAATATGTGTTGTACTCTTTTTCCTTAACTATGGTTTTGTCCCACTGGATTTTCCCAAGTAAGGTTTTAATGAGGCAACATTAAGCATATTATGAACTCATATGGTTATGGCATCCAAGGGGGAGTGTTATGAATCATGAAGTGGATAGTCCATAACCAAGACCATACAAGTTCAAGACTAGAGTCCATTGGAAGTTTACATCCAGCCACATGGAAGACCCATTCAACCTTAGTCTTTATGAGTTTGACCATGTCATTATGTAGAGTATCTTTGTAATCAATTCTCCCTTTGACTCCACCTTGTATGAACCACTATATATAGTGGTGTAAAAAACAACACAATTCACTCTTCACTCTCTCTCAAAACTTAACATCTTTTTTTTTCATAAGGCCAAACCATTATTTTTGAGATTCGTGGATGAATTATTAACTAAACCGTGTGGCTAAACCATTATATTTTGAAATCATCCTGTAATATTAATGTTAAACGTGTGAATTAATACGGACTTTGACGTATATTTCATATTTAGAAAGCTCATATATTGATTTCAATTAAATTACGGAATCGGTTCTAACATATTGAATTGAATTGAATTTAATGTTTAAATGGTATGCAATTCAATGCACAGACATTTAATAGTGAAATTTTCCTCATTACTGATCGTACACGTTTAGTTACTATAATTTGTTTTTATATTTTTGGTGGGTGTAAAATATCAGTCACAACTATTGTTTCCTAAATTTTAAGCAAAAAGAAAATTATTGTTTCCTAAATTATATATGTTTTAATTCCAAAATGCTTTGTGCGTAAGGCAAATTCTTTAATATTGCAATTACAATTATTGTTTCCTGAATTTTGGTCAAACCCCTAAATTTGTGTATATGTGATGGACGAATATATGGCAATCATTAAGGTAAGATTCTTTATATTACAATAGTATTGACAAAGTAAATCTATGCCTTAATTATGATAAATCTCTGGCATATATTTTAATAGCCGATTTCTACAACCTATATAAGCGAGAGACCTATAGCTTTATAGTCATTACCTACACCACACTAAAAGTATTCGTGAAAGGTTCTATACTTCAATGGCTGCCATGAATCAAATTTCTGAGTTGAAGCCTTTCAAATCCATCTGAAAGATTAAGATTAAGATAATTCGTCAATGATAAAGGTGGATTCAAGCATGTGAGTAACATTGAAGGGTTTACCCGAATTTTTATGAACCTGATGAGGCTTTCAGAATGAAGTAATACCATTTCTCTATTGATATTTATAACTAATTGTCTATGTATGATTACTGAAAACTTTTCTTAATTTTGTTTATAGGATTCCAAGCTGAGCATATTGAAGAATTTTCTCAATGAAGTAATACCATTTCTCTATGTATGATTACTGAAAACTTTCCTTAATTTTATTTATTCAATTCTCTATTTATATTTATTACTAATCGAGGCCTTCAGAATGAAGTAATACAATTTCTCTATTGATTTTTTTCATATTTTATTATTTTCATGAAATTTTGTTTTGTTTTACTTTGCGATACTTAAGATTATTTCAATCTATGCTTGCATTTATAAACAAGCTAAACTAACTATGCTTGGATCAGTACAGACAATTACACAAGAAACAGAAAACTTTATGTTGCTAACCTGTGATAACGTTCATTTGTTTGTTGACCATCACCATGAAGTGTTGGCCGACAATGTCTGGGCCACCAAGATTGTTCTTTTAAAGAGCTGCCTCCCCTCATACATACGTAGTTTTTAAATATCCATGGACAGAAAAAATACTGCAACAACAGCCATAAGAAGATATTTAACTGTTATTCCTTTCAAACAGAAAAGAAACACTAAGATAAGTTTTCTGTATTTTTTTTTGTAACTTGGCTTTAAGTTTTCTGTATTTTTTCAGTATATATCGTCTAACTAAATATTTGCTATATTATTTCTTCACTCTTTCGATTAATTTGGACACAAAGTCAGAATATATTGAACCGGTGTTTATATGTCATTGATTCCTTCTTACACTCTTGCTATATATGATGATCTAACCCAAAAAAATTACCCGATTGCGATTAATTTTAGTGATTGCAAAGTTTAAGAAAGAGAGCGAACAAGGTGAGAAATAGAGAGCATGTCATGAAGAAGAAAACTGAGACGGAAAAAGGAGAAAACTGACCTAGGTAACTCCGTAGTTGGAGCTTCATCGATTGTAAGAGTGAATCGCGTTTGATCCCTAATCCCCTCTGTTTTATTTGTTTCCTCACTTATGTCGATTTGTTTCTAACTTTTTTTATAAAATAATAGACAAGAAAGGATGGTTAACACATAAATCTGTGTGGGATGGGCCTTAAATTATACCTTGCCCAAAAATCGTGTGTGTAGTACTAACTAAAATTATGTACACTGTTGGATCGTGAAAATAGATAAAATTACCAAAACCCATTTTTTCTTTTATTCAATCTTTTTTTTTTGTTAAAATTCTAATGCAGTGCAGTTTTCGGTTAGTATATATTTATTAAGTTACAAATTTTATGTAATGTAAGTAAAACTATATTAATTGAATAATATCTTATTAATCTCATTCGCAAGATGCAGGTTTTAACCTAGTAAATTTGAGTATTTATCAAGCAATTGTCTAATTATTTCATATATATATATCAAAAATATAAAATAAATGTATATTATATTCACATCTTAAATTATAAAAGAGGATATATATATATATAAGAAAAAAAATAATACCCCTGAAAACATAAATTAAAATTTATATAATGTAATCTCGGTTTTTAAATTGACCATATATTAAAAAAACATATTAAACTATATCTTAATCTTTCCTCCAAACTTACTATTTTTAAAGTATATCCATAAATTATTTGCACGGAATATGTTAATAATATATATTTAATAACATATAAATATATTTATAAGACAATAAATTAACAATCACATTTTTATTATCAAATATTAAATAATAAACGAAACATCTAACATTATACGAAAAAATACTATGTACAACATTGAAAATTTGTGCACACAAGAAAAAACACCATGCAAACAATATTATGTAACAACATCACAAGTAAATATATCTTTAAAAACTTATTATTTACCCTTCAATAATTAGAAAAAAATAATACAAATATATCATGTACTACTAATAATTGATTAAAAATAGACAGAACAATATCCGCGCTGCCAAGCGCGGTAGCGCGGGTTAGAATCTAGTATACTATTAAAAGAAAAATATTCTGAAAAAAATATACATATAAAAGGTTTTTGGATCTATTCATTTTTAACTTACCAATTAAACTAAATATAACTAAATTATTAATATGTCGTCGTATCCTATTTTTGTGGATGCTATTATTTTCAAAAAATATCCTAATAAATACCTACTATCTAGGATTCATATTTTTAATCATTATTAAATGGAGTTTACATACCTTACGATTCCAAAATGATTGTACACTATTTTTTATAAAATAAAGTTGACATATCCACTTAGATTCATGTCTTTATGCTTCAGCCCATCGAACTGGTATATCAGGCATTGTTCTTTTCTTCGGGAAATTCTTGGGTTCACCTCCTAAGTGAATCTATAAGTTCACCGACCAATGAGAATTGGTTATTTCATATGCAAATTTTTTCAAAAAAAGGAAATAAAATATTTAAAATTTATTTTTTAAACAAAAAGATAAAAAAATAAATAAAAATAGTAATAGCTGGAAAAAAAGAATTTTTTAATATTGTTAAAATCGTTTATACTAAACTCTAAACCCTAAACACTAAACCCTAAACTTTTGGGTAAACCCCAAACCCTTGGGTAAAGATATATTCCAAGGATTTGGAGTTTACCCAAGAGTTTAGAGTTTACCCAAGGGTTTAGGGTTTATCCAAGAGTTTAGTGTTTAGGGTTTAAGGTTTAGGGTTTAGCATTTAGGGTTTATTATGAACAGTTTTAATAATGTTTAATTTTTTTTCTTTTTGATAGCTACTACTATTTTTTATCTATAATTAAAACTGTTCATAATAAACCTTAAACCCTTGGAAAAACCCTAAATTATTGGGTAAACCCTAAACCCTTGGGTAAACTCTAAACCTTGGAATATTTCTTTACCTAAGGGTTCAGGGTTTACCCAAGGGTTTAGGGTTTAGTGTTTAGTATAAAGGTTTTAACAATATAAAAAAATTCTTTTTTTCCAGATACTACTATTTTTTATTTATTTTTTATCCTTTTATTTTAAGAAATAAATTCTAAATATTTTGTTTCCTTTTTTGAAAAAATCTGCTTATGAAATAATCAATTCTCATTGGTTGGTGAACCTATAGGTTCACCTAGGGAGTGAACCCAAGAATTTCTCCTTTTCTTCCACCTGCAAATAAAAAACATGAACATCCGGCTTTAGAGCTGCAACATTAATATGTTGTTAGTAATTATTCAAAATGTCATATAAGTGTTGTGAATTGAATGAGAGAAAATGATTACTTTATTCATAACATATAGGTTCCTTATATACAAATTACAAATAGACCGTAATAAGATAAATGAAAAGATAATTATTCCTAATCCAACTAGGAAAAGAAAAAACACCAAGACATAAGGAAAAGGAAAGTGGCCGACTCTCTCTCTCTCTCCAATGGGCCGGCTGGCTTGTTTCTGGTAGGGCCAAGGTTATGGGCCGTCCATCACTTGGTTTATAACACTCCCCCTTGGACGCCATAACCATACAGGATTTTTAATATGCTTAATGTTGCCTCATTAAAACCTTACCAGGAAAACCCAGTGGGACAAAACCATGGTGAAGGAAAAAGAGTACAACACATATTACTCCCCCTGATAAATGCATCATTGAAGGTTGCTGTTGAAATAGTTCTGCTGAATGGTAACTTCAATAATCTTGTAATGCTTGGACATCTCATGTCTTTTGGAACTTCGTTGGACAATACGTGCATCTTTGCTGTCGATTACCCCACGTTCTGGTCGGACGGGTTGAGTTATGTTCCTAGACCAACAGCCCTCATGGGTAATCCTTTTGCCATCATGATTGGTGCCGATGCATCGACTATACTTCAATCTGATCGATCCATGTTGATTCATGGACCTCCATGTCTACGGCTAAACACACTTGCAGACTCTGAATGATGTTGCTGCGGTGTCCTCATACATGTCTTATTGATTCTTCTTGCCGTAGGCCATGCCACATATTTGATCGGATACGCTGGATTATGGTCCTCGACCAAAGCATACTCCTGGTCACTATCTTCGGCCATTTTGGTCCTACTTTGCACACTTTTGATGGCGCCTCATGACCTTCATTTCCGTGGACCACACCACGCACTGAAACATATATGTTAGGTCACGGGTCTTGTTCACACACGCCCATAACTTTCCCATGAATGGCTCAGTTGTGATGCTGCAATGATATGGTTGGCGTGCTGCGATAATGTTATTGGAATGTCTTTATACATTGCTGTTGGTCCTTAGGACCTTTCATTCTTTTATGGATGCAAATATATATATATTAGCAGTCCCACGTGCTTTGTTTGGATAGTCCTTGACCACACGTGCTTATGTACTGCCACATGATGGCTGATCTTTCTTTTCCATTAGCCATACCACAATCTGGTCAGTTCATGTTGAGATATCGACCAACCACAAATATACACAAACTTTCTTGGCTAATGTTGCAGTGATGGTTTATAACTTGTCTGAACCAATTGGCCTCTCTTTGGGCTGGTTAACAAACACAAGGAATTCAAATTTCTTTGATACATGGACTGATTTGAATCGTTCTTATAGAACTCTTTACTAAGTATTCACTTAGTCTATCATACTATATGCAGCTGCTTTGTTTCAGTCCATAAATTGATGTTAGGAGTTTTCAAGGCTCCTAAGGCAAATGTTGTAGTATGAGTGAATGTCGAACCAGTTCTGAGGGATTCAAAGCACCAAGAATACAAGTACTTACTTAATCTAAGTGCAACCGATAATTTGGATGGTTTTAAACTACTGCTAATGAGAGAATGCAATAACATAATAATAAAGTAATAAAAGAAGAGACTTTCTTTGGCTATGATAAAAGAGAACTCATGGGTATAGGAATTAGACCTTGGGCGATCAAGTTTCGAAGTAAGGATGGCAAATGATCAATCAAACTATCAACCTTAAGCCTAGACACAATCTTAAACAAACTCTATGTCTAGATGAATGTTCATTTGCTAACACATTTCAAACATCAAATGTCTTTGGTTGAATAATATGAAAGCAATCATTACTAACAAGTCTATTGGCTATCTTAACACCTTTAACAACAAATGTCTTTGGTAAAGTATGTTAAAAGCTTAGGAGAGTTGTCTCAGGCATTTCATCAAACACCTTGTGGGTGGGAAATGTCTAAAGATCAACTTTTGAGAGGCCAACTCAGAAGATACATTATGAATACTCTACTAGCAAGGAATAAGAATGATCCACACCTAAACATCCTAAATCTAGCCTAATCACCCTTAATCTTCCTAACCCATGAATTCAAATGAGGATTACTCACTAATCTCCATGATTCCTCTTAAACTCATATTGGATTGAAGATTAATCATGTAGAAAAGAATAGATAATGGAATCCAAATCAACAAGATAACAAGAACAATGATCAAATAAATCAAAGAGAAGAACTTTTCCAAGAGGTTTTTTGGTTGTTTTTTCTCAAAGTAAAAGATAATCTAGCCTGATGGCTTACACAAAACACTTAAACTTAGGTTTTCAGAGTCTAAAACGGAGAGGGGAAAAATGGTAAATAGTCAATAAACAAGGCTTTCAGCGGCCTGGATGACGCGCCACAAGGCCGCTGGGGCACCTAGGCCGCTGGGAAACTTAAGCCGTGTGGGGCTTCTTGTTCGTGGCGCGGCTTCGTAGACCGCGGGATGAGGCCGAGTGAGCTTCCGTGCGTTTTCAACTTTGCAGCGGTATAGGTGATTGGGACGCAAGGCCGCTGGGACACTTAGGCGTGATGAGCTTTCTCGAACATGAATTTGCTCCAAAATCATCTCTAATGTCTCCAAAGTCACCAACTAGCATCTCCAATACCTGATAAGGACAAATGCAATGCAAATGCAACCTATATGCATTCTATATGGATTCTAAAGATACCTGATTCTTAGTCTATATGATCAAAATGTACAAGAATGAATGGTTAAAATCATGTAAATATGCAAGATATCATAAATCAGCTAAGTACAATGATGTCCTTTCTTTATCTTTGAGTTCAATACCTTTTGGTACCTTTATTATTATTATCCAGTGGACCATATACAGCTTACTACGTTCTCTATATGTTAATCTAATTTCTTTCTTATGACCAGACCTTATCAGTTTGAAATATGTAGTAACATCCACCACATGGGAGTATATCTCCTCAAAGTCTATTCCTGGTCTCTGTGAGAATCCTCGTGTTACAAGCCATGCTTGAATGCTGTAAGTAGAACCATGAACAACTTAGACCACATGATCATGTTCTACATCTCACGATTTTCTTTCCCTCACAAGACCCATTTATATCCACTGGTTAATCATAGGGCGTCCTTATATGTATGGCCAATACACCTCTCTTTCTTTAGATACTTTAACCCCACGTTTCTTTTAAACTATTCTGATCTTACGAGTACTCTTTCGTGGGTTCATGATCCTCGCTTATATCTTTATATTCAACTGCTACTTTCTTGTGCATCCTTATATGAATATATCATCTATGTGTCGACACTCTTATGTGGTTCCATTGTGTTCCAGACATGATCTAATCGATTTGAGATTATTATCTAGGACCTTTATTACCTTGCAGCTTGGCGTCCCAACCTACATGGTTTGGTACCTTAGAGGTTCAGCTCGCCAGCCTTGTCTCGATGTCTGGTCTGGTTTCCTCAGAACTTGGATTTGTCATCATTTTATGCACCTTTCTCTTTTCTTTCCGAGGATTCTTATCTTATGGAACTTATTGGTCTATCTTGTATAGATCATGTAGCAACTTGACTATGTCTCTTTAGGAAATCAATCTCGTTTGGTGCTAAGCTGGTATGACTCAGTTATTCTTCTTTCTTTTTTTCGGGTCAATATGTCTGGCATCTAATTAGCTAGCTTTGCATAATTATCTCTTTTTTCTTTGGACGTCTATATATATATATATATATATATATATATATATATATGCTTTTGGTCCGAGGATGTTGCCCAGACAATGATGGTTAATTCCATTCTTTTACTCTATTTCACCAGCTTATTACTTTCTCCCCCTGATGTTGGATAGTCGGATTTACTAACTCTTGTAATCTGTGTTCTTGGCCACTAAATAGATCACCCATTGTTTGGCTCAAGGTATTTTAAACTCGTGGGAGAAAACATATTCATATCCAACATACATTCCCATCCTCTTCTGAGGTTCCATCCTATACGGCACATATGTCTGTGGTGGTTTATTCAAAATCTCTTAGGACGGTATATGTCTGGCTCATGACCCGTAATCAATCTGAGATGGGAATATCTATAATCACTTATATGGCCTGATGCGTTATCAACTCATATGCATGTAAATCTTATGTCCTTAAGCTTTAGTCTGGACGTTTTGAACCTTATAGGTAATGGCTTATGTGTTTTATAAAAAGGTCTAGCCAAGCCGTTTTATAGTATGGTCATGGACCACGGTTTGTCCTCACTCCCCCTCATGAACATACTATAATATTTAGATGCTTGGGACATTATAGCCTAATGATTTTCCCTTGTGTACATGTTACACACGTGAGATTTTATGGGATAACTCTGTGTGCCCTTTTCAATATCAATCTTTGCATCAATTTAGACCAGGATGACTAATCCAGTCATGCCATAAAGTGCGTAATTTCGTGGTAAACACTCTTGTTACCATGGTATTTGCCTCTTATCATACTGATCTTGGCATAGTAAAGATCAGTGGAGGATGCAGGTATAGTCTTGACCACTTTCTTATGGCCTTGGGCGATTTTTCAAATCTGAAGGAACTATTGTTTCCTTTGCCCATTGTTTCAATATGGAAACCATTCTTATATCTTTATATCTCAATAGGCTTCTCTTGGGTGAATATAAATCATGCTCTTTAGGCAATGATACAATGCCCTGGTCGTGGTCCTTTACTGGACTTACTATACTTGCAATTTAAACTTATTATTGGTGTTTTTAATAATAAAAATCATTCATATTATCAAGCAAAAATCAGGAAAGATACTAGCAATAAGATAAACTCAAAGAAACACTAGTATTTAAAAGAAGACGTAAATATCAAAGTAAAACAAAACAAATGCCAAATCGGAAACACAAAACACAAAATCAGAATGTCGAAATCCTTTTAGGCAATGGTCAAGCCGGCCACTCCCTTTATTACTTTGGACGTGGCTTCTTTGGATTCCTTCTTATCTTCTTCAGTCTTATTGGCTTCAGGAGGTCTCATCTCACTGGTTTTCTTTAGCAACTCATTATTCTTCTCAGTTAGTAATAGGCATGAGAGTAGATCAGTATACGTGGTGAAACCTCTTTCTCTATAGATATGTTGTAACAACGGATCCCTTGGATCGGCTGTGAGGAAGGTCTTTTCCAGTAAATCCTCCTCTGTTACCTCTTCACCACATAGTTTCAATTTAGAAACGATTTTGATTAGAGCTGAATTATATTCATCCACGGACTTAAAGTCCTGGAATCTAAGATTCATCCACTCATGCCTAGCCTTTGGTAATAATACTATTTTATATATGGATTTTAACTCTGTCCAACGGTCTAGAGGGTTCTCAATATTTAGATACTGATCTCTGAGATCCTCAGTGAGATGGTGGCAAATAATCATTATTGCCATATATTTTTCACTTTCAGTTGCATAATCGTCCTTGATGATACATCTGCCAAGTCCTCTTAACTTCAAGACAATCACAGTTTTCATTGCCCATTCTAAATAATTATCTCCAGAGAGATTTAGGGCAGCATAGTCAAGGTTGCATACTTTCGACATATGAGATCATGTTATCAATCAATGTTTAGGATTTCAATCATGTGGACAAATAAATATATCAAGTCACACGGAATGCATATCAAAATAAAAAAAAAATTCTATTCGACCATGGTGCGAAATAAACCTAAAGTGCATGGTCTATATGCGGTTAAGATGATTAGGCCACACGGCCATATGATATTATGATACAACAATGTACTAAGGCCACACGGCCACGAATGTATATGCATTAAGCCACATGGTTTTCGGATCCTATATGATATCAAAGTGAATATGCATGCAAGTCATTTGATTATGACAAGGCCACATGGCTTACTGGAATGAACAACCTGATTCTATAAGTGCTTCTAGCAACCTAACAACCATTGATCTATCAACCTAACAGGAAATCGATCTAAACCAAAACCTAATTCCATAATTTAGGGTTTCTATTATCCTAGATTAGGGTTCATCAAATTTTAATTGTTCAAATCTTTATCAAGCAACAAAATCGTGTGGGTTCTCTTTTAGGGTTTCAAAATTTACCTCAGATTGTAGGGTTGAACCGGACCACCAAGAGAGAGAGAAGAACCTCGCAATCGGCCGTTTGAGCTGGACGGGCTTGGTCTGGTCGTCTATCGGCCGCCTGGATCGCTTTATCGGACAGTCGGGTATTGAGGCTGAGATTGTCTCGTCGGATCACGAACATGAGAGGAGGAACACGCCTTAGATTGATCTCGATGAGAAAGAGAGCAAACGCCAGAAAATAATTAGGGTTCTAGGATTTAGAAAATCGAATAGGGTTTAGGGTTTTGGGGTCGGATCGATTAGCTAGGGTTTCAGAGTCTCTCGTGCTGATAACGTGTTGTGAATTGAATGAGAGAAAAGGATTGCTTTATTCATAACATAAAGGTTCCTTATATACAAGTTACAAATAGACCGTCATAAGATAAATGGAAAGATAACTATTCCTAATCCAACTAGGAAAAGAAAAAACACAAAGATATAAGGAAAAGGAAAGTGGTTGACTCTCTCTCTCTCTCCAATGGGCCGGCCGGCTGGTTTCTGGTCGAGCCAAGGTTATGGACCGTCCATCACTTGGTTTATAACAATAAGAAAGTTTTGATGATGGGGAACAAAATATTCTTACTATTACACGACCTTACTATAGAGTTATTTTATCTGAAGCCATATCATATTAAATTTGGTATACCATATGTGTCTATCTAAAATATTTAATAATAAAAATCTTAATTGATCTAAGTGGTTAGAAGATCTCTTACGATTAAAAAGTATATTATGCAATAAAATGGCAAAATCTTACAAAATCTTATATTACTTCAAACTGATCAATAATATTTATACCATTAGAACAACAGCATTTCAAATTTTTTTTCTTTAATCAAAAACTCAATTTTACTAGAAATGTTTTTATTTTTAAAAAGAATTTTAGTTCTCATTAATGAATTTTAGTTTTTGGTTTTGAACCTATAACTTACAAATGCAACCAAGCAAATCTTAGGTTTGAGTCATTAATTAAATGTCTAAATTTGAAAACTCATTAGTATCATTTGAGAAAAAAAATTTACTATACACAAATGAAATTTAATCTTAAATATATCACATGAAATCAAACTCTTAATGGTCATATTTTATTATACACATAAAATTCATTAAGAACTATAACATTTTGAAAATTCATTATACACAAACAATACTTTTATTATATACAAATCAGTAGAAAAACCGTTTTAACCACATGTGTTATTATTTAAAACATAATTACTCAAAATATCAGTATAACAATATACTACGACAACATGACTATAACCCATCGGGATCTTATCAAATTCGACCACATGATATATCATTTCTAAGATATCAGATTAATTTATTTGAGACCATGTATTTGTTTCTTTAAAATTTTTGTTAGATTCAAGTTTTTTTTTATAGAGATTAGGTTCTTTGGGGGAGGGGGGAGGGGAGGGGAGGGGGGGTTTCTATCAAATTTTTGATTAATGATTTTTTTTTAAATCCAAACCAGAATGATTTTTTTTTAATCCAAACCAGATTATATACCGGATACCGAGTCTACTGTTTGACCACGGTTCCGAGTCAGATATAAAACACTGCTTCAAACTCAAACAACATAATAGACAACTCTTTTTTTTTCATCTAAAAGTTTCATTGAAATAGAAAAGCCTAAAGGACAATACAAGTCTTAGTCTCCCATACGAACAACAAAGTGGAAGAAAATCTCAGCAGAGAACTCAAACTACTACCATACCTTGGTAGAAAACAGAAACCAACGGGGTAATCCCCAAAATACACAACATCAAAAGCATCCATATTAGAGGCTTCGGCTTTCATTGACAAAGATTCAAAACAGCCATTCTGGTTGACCAGCAGCAAAATACGATTGCATTCGGCCAAACTTAGTGACACTTTGAGCAATGAAAGACGCACATCTATTTGCTCCTCTCAACACCACCTGCAGCTTCTTATCCTTTATCCCATTCAGCTTCAACCCTATCTCCGAGGACTGATACAAGAAAGCTGGCCAAGCGTCTGGCCTTAAGACAACGTCCATCAAATCCCCCATCTCACCCTCAAAGATGACCTTGTTCACTCTCAAGCTCTTCATGCTTTCAATAGCCCAAAGCAAGACTTCAAATTTTGCAGCCATTAAACTTCTAATGTTCATAAAAGCACTTCTGGCAAGAAACAAAACCACACCTCAGTCATTCCTTGCCTCCCACGTTGCTCCAACAAGTGACTTTTCGTTGCACTACTGAAGACCAATATTGCATGTCACCCAATCAGAAGGGGGAGGAAGCCATTTAATGGCTTTGCGCGTGACCATTGTTGATTCAACTTGATCAGCTTCCTCCTGAACTCTCTGCTCTAGAAACCACTCCTCTGCTGCTTCTCCAGCCTTGCTAATAATATCCATAGCAGAGAACTTTGAAGCTTCAAACAAGACTCCAGTTCTGTTTTTCCAGATTTGCCATAGGACCCAAGGCCAGAGTCTCCTAACTTCCTCCCTCACATCTCGACGCTTATTGATGGAAAATAGGTAGCTCATGTTAGAAAAAAATGGAGGAGGGATGAAAGCCATTTTGTTGCTGTGGTATGTTGGATAGCGCCCAAGTCTGTCTTGCTAGAGGGCAGGAGAATAGAATGTGATTAAACGATTCTCCTTCCTCTCCACAAAGCTGACAGACAATATCTACCTTCATTCCTCTTCTCTCCAATGAAAAGGCAGCAGGTAAAGCATCACTCAAAACCTTCCACATGAAGCATCTAAGCTTAGGGGAGGTGATGACTTTCCATACCTGTTCTTTAAGTCCATTCACCAACGGTAGGCATTCCGCTTCTCTTCGTACCTCCAAGTTTTTCAGGGATGTGGCCAGCCAATACGCAGACTTCACCGAAAAGGTACCACTTCTATTAAATTTCCAACTCCAGAAATCCTATTTTCGCACAATTGGTTGGTTCTCCGTCATCCATCTTACATCTCCCGGAGCCAGTTGATTCCACCTTCTTGTGAGGGGATCAATGAGAGAGGAGACCATGAGATTGACGTCAAAGTTGTAGTTCTTGATCCATGGAGCTCTAGGTCCCTCAATCTCATCAATGACCCATTTATCAAGCCATACTCTCGTGTGAAGGCCATTGCCAATCCTCCGAATAAGACCTTTGATGAGTAGATCTCTGCCAAAAAGTATACTTCTCCACGCATAAGACGGTCTGCTACCAAGAGTGGCCTCCAAGAATTCACAATGAGGGAAGTATCGACTCTTGATGAAAGAGTACATAAAGGATCTAGGTATTGTGAGAATGATCCAGGCCAAGCAAGCATAGCTTGATTGAAGCACTCCAAGTCCCTAAAGCTCATACCTCCTAGTTCCTTTTGGAAAACAAAGCTTTTCCCACGTCACCCATGAATCTTCCTGACATGCGCATCCGCACTCCACCAGAAGTCTGCCATAGAGCTTGCAAGGCTAGACAGGACTGTTTTCGGAAGACGATAGCCGACATCGCATACACTGGAATCACAGAGGCTGTGGATTTGATCAACACTTCTTTCCCACTCTGAGCCAATTTTCGCAAATACCATCCATTCATTCTTGCTTTGGATCTATCTTTCAAGTAAGAGAACATTTCAACCTTTGAACCAGAAAAAGCCTCCGGTAAACCGAGGTATTTGCTAGATCCTCCTGCTCTAGAGATCTCCATCGTCCTCCTAATCTCAGCTTCTATGTCCGCCCCAATGTCAGCTCCAAAAGAAATAGAGGGTTTTTTATAATTGATCATTTGTCCAGTGACGGCTCCATATCTCTTAAGGATGTTATGAAGCACCTGACATTCCGATAGCTCAGCACGACAAACAAACAAGCTATCATCCGTGAACAACAAGTGATGCAACTGAGGTCCCTAATTGGAGAATTTCAGACCATTCAGCACACCTTCTTCCTCCGCCTTTTTCAAAAGGTGAGTGAGACCCTCAGAGCATAGAACAAAGAGGAAGGGGGACAATGGATCACCCTGACAAAAACCCTCTTTTCGGATGGATAAGGCCAAATGGTTGATTGTTGATGAGAACCGAAAACGTCACCGTTGTTGATACACATCATGACCCACTGAACCCATTTCTCACAGAAACCCATAGCAATCAAAAGACATCTCAGATAACTCCATTCAACTCTATCATACACTTTTGACATATCTGTCTTAACCGCCATGTACTCCCCCGAGACTCTTTGATCTGCCACTAACGCATGAACCGCTTCGTGAGCCATAATTATGTTAAGATGAGTCGTTCACTAACAAAGTCTGACTGGTTACTGGAAATCAGCTCTCCCAAAAGAGGTTTTAGGCACGACACTAAGATGTTAGAGTCTGCTTTGTAGAGGACAGAGTGTTGGGGTCAAAATCGGTCACGACGAAATCAATGCCTGAGAGTCTCCGGAAAGTATTTCTCGGAACCAAAAGTCTTGTATAGTTTGAAAAGAAGTTATACGACAAGTTCGAATGTTCAATCACTTCAACTAACAACTCTCGGGAAACAAACAACGAAACGGAAGAAGGTCGGAGCTTGGTCTTACCAGGTCAGCTCGCCATAAGCCGAGCTCAGTCTTCCCAGGTCGCCCTAGGGCGAGCTCACTTTGTCCTCCTTTGAGTCTCGATCAAGATGTCTTTCATTTCGTCCCAATCGGAGTTTCCATTCAGATTTTACGAAGAGAACAAGACACAGCGCCGGCCACCTCGCCCTAGGGCGAGTTGGCTTGGGCGAGTTCAGCTTGTCCAACTCACCCTAGGGCGAGTTCAGCTTGTCCAACTCACCCTAGGGCGAGTCCAACTTGTTCTCCTTTGAGTCTTGATCAAAATATCTTTCGTTTCGCCGCAATCGAAGATTCTGTTGAGATTTTACGAAGGAAACACGGCACGTCTCGGCCACCTCGCCCTAGGGCGAGGACGGCACGTCCCAACCATCTCACCCTAGGGCGAGGACGGCTTGCCCAAGGCCACCTCGCCCTAGGGCGAGGACGACTCGTCCAAGGCCACCTCGCCCTAGGGCAAGGTTAGCTCCTCCAAAGCCACCTCCCCCTAGGGCGAGGACGGCACGTCAAAGCCACCTCGCCCTAGGGCGCAGCACGTCCCAGCCACCTCACCCTAGGGCGAGGACACCTGCGTCCAGGCCACCTCGCCCTAAAGCGAGGACGATCCCATCCCGACCAGTCCAACTTGTATCAACTCCCGTGCCCTCCGTATGGTTGTATCATCCAAGCCACGGACCTAGTTCCTCTCGTTTCATTTTGATTGGAGTTATTATCGAAGTTTTACGACAAAACCATGAAGGTTTTTTTTCTCGTAAAATCTATCGTATAAAACAGGGACGGTTAGCTCAAACATCGGTTCCTTCAGCTATACGATTCTTTTATGAAAACGACGATCATTCTGAGAAATCGTATAAACGTCTAAAGGCCTAAAAACGGCTCGCAAGGATTCAAACGTGCCTGGAGCCACACCTACGATTTTAAGATGGAATTCAAGCCCAAGGAGATTACGACGGTTTATCCTATCTCACAAAATAGAATAAATGTTAAGTTTCCGAAGATAAATGTCAAAGTTCGAGAATAATTATGAAGATTCGACGAAGAATGGAATATTTCCAAAAGAGATAAACTTGGGCCCAAAGGCAAATGAGTAAAATGGCCACCGACCTAAATACCTATACAAGGAGAGATGGAGCAGAGGATGAAAGGATCTGAGATTTTAGACTTAGAGAACTCCTGTTAGCTTAGAGAACCTAGAACTTAGGTGGTTAGACTAGCTAGGTTAGACTCAGGACGTTTTACCGCCATTTTGTTCTACTTTTATCTCGTTAGCATATCTCTACTCCTCTCGGAAGGATCCAACGATTCTTTTTACTCAGAGCTCTGCACTTAGAAACCCTAGGCATTATTTTTGACATGCCTGTTTCTATGACTTGCACTCATACTAGACAAACTCGCACAGGCAGTTCGATCTCTTGTTCAATTCTTTCTAACTGAACTACGTCCGACTTGATCCTCGAAAGGGGTACGTAGGCAGCCTTTCATAAGGTCCAGTCCCAAATCTTAACAAAACCTTTTTCATATATTTTTCGTCTTTTGTTATCGAGCTGCGACTCGATTAGGTTTTAGGCGGTAGAACTAGGAAACTTGCCGACAGCTCTCGCGGCCGAAGCTTTTATAATATTTTGTTACCACCGCAATGCACTTACGCAAATTCGAAATAAAGGTCTACTTTTTCAAAACTCGTTTTGTTATCTTTCTATATTTTCCGCATTTATTGGGTCACTTGTCGTTGGCTGTTGCAGAGAATCCGGACCTCAAGTAAAGTAGGGTTTTCTTTGCTTTCCTCAATCATTATTCATTAAAATCGACGGTGTGAATTTCAGTTCCCACACAGAGCAGAGACTGATGGGTCTGACATCCACCATTAATTCCGGGTTTGGGATCTTGGGAATGAGACAGAGAAAGGTGTAATTCCAATCCTTAGGCATTCCTGGAATTCCTTCACCATTTGTTCTCCTATTTTGTCCCAATATTTCTGGAAGAAGAGACCCGACATACCATTCAGCCCCGGGGCACTTGAAGCTTTCACCGCAAAGATGGCATCTCTAATCTCCTCTCTAGAAATCACATAAGTCAACTTTTCATTCATTCTAGCTGTGACCTTTGCTGGAAATCTCTGGAACCATTGCTGGAATGATTGCAGATTAGAAGATTTAAAGATCTCGTTGAAGTAGTCTATCGCAACTTCTCCCTTCGCCAGATCAGACCAATGTTCTTCCCCATTACTATCCTTCAATTTGATCAAATTGATTCGAGCCCTGTTAGCCTTGACAGAGGAATGGAAGAATTTTGAGTTACAATCCCCAAGTTTCAACCATCTTTCTCGGCTCTTTTGTTTCCAGTAAACTTCTTCCTCCCTATAAGCTTTCATGAGGTCCAATTTGAGAGCTTGAATCCGATGCCTACAAGGGAAATGCCTAGACTAACACCATTCCAATTGCTCTTGTATTAAATTTATCTTATTTTTTGCATTGAATCCTCCTCTTCTTCCATCGACTTAGAGCTGTCCTGCATTTTCTGATTCTGTCCGAGATCCTAACTCCCTGATTATTTCTTCCACTGTTCCACGCTCGGAGTATCTCTTGCTTGACATTAGGGTATAGCAGAAACCGTCGATCAAATCTGAACTGACCCTTGAAAGCTTCTTGTGCATCATTAAGCTTCACCCAAACAGGTCGATGATCAGACCCTCTTTTCGCCAGGAACATTTGGCTGCATCCTGGAAATAGCTCGAAGTAGGCTTTATTCCCAAAAGATCTATCCAAACAACATCTAACCCAGTGATTGCCTCTGCGACCTGCCCAAGTAAATTTATCACCACTGCTATTCAATTCTTCCATCCCACAAGCCTGGAGCATTAGAGAGAAGGGTTGAAAAGAAACTGCATCTCGCAAAGGACCTCCACTCTTTTCCTCATTACTGAGAATTTCGTTAAAGTCCCCAAAGCCTCTTCCCTATTGCATCCAATCCTACTAAATCTCTCCCACACTTTACTTCTTCCATCATGTGCCGGTTCTCCATATATACAGGACATATAAAACGAGAGAACCCCAAACTGAACTTGAAAATTCAAAATATTTTTATCCGCAAACTTGATATTAATCTTAATATTTTTCTTACAAAAAAGAGCACAACCACCGCTTAATCCTCTCGGTTCACAGAATACACCCTATCATACCCCATCCATTCTTGCAAATCCACAGCAACATTTTTACAGTTTTTTCGTTTCCATCAAAAACAATATCTCCGGGAAGATGTTTTGACGCATGTCATGGAGACGCTGAATTGTCAAGCCTTGAGGCCGCCCCAAGCCTTGGCAATTCCAGCTTATGAAGCTCATTACACAGTCGGCGATCCCTCATTTGGGATCACCCTTTGGCTCTTAGCCTCTGTTCTCTTGCTTCCTTCCTCGCTCTATCCCTCACATTTGCGTTTCTTGGAACCCACGGCTTGCTTGCCATCTCAATGCTCTACCTCCAACAGCACTGTCTGGATCACAATGGAGTTCACTATAACCCTCTTTGCTGTTCGCTTTGCTTTCGATGGTCTCCTTCTTTGTTGAGGCCTTTTAATGACTTTCCCGGAAGGACCCGCTTGGCCTGAACCAGAAGAGAAAACCGTTGGAAAGTCGTTAGAGGCTTAGAAGTGAACGAGGCAGAGTCCTCTGCATTCCCATACTCCAAGAGGACAGGGGAACTTTGAATTTGTGCTCTCTGACCCGCCCTGATTGCTCCCGACAAGAGCTTCTCTGAAGTTTGTGGAAGACTTTTACTTGAAAGGCTTTTCTTGTCAGTTGTATAAGCAAAGACAATACCCTTTCCCTTTTTAAGTTCTTTAGTGAAAGTTGGTATAGGCTCAAGACGTAAGACAGAGCGTTGAAGCACCGGATCATATTCTGCCACCTTCACCAACGCTCTGACTCTCTCCTCTCTAATAGCTATATCTTCACCCTCTGAAGCTATCAGGTATCTTCTCATTTCTTCCACCACTGGCAACACTATTTTAGGTCTTCCTGTAAGAGGGTTGATACCCACTTGAGATTCATCAAGCACACCCGTCAACGGGTCATCCTTGCTCAGAAAGAGCTTAGCTTGTTCTCTCTCCGCTAAGATCTAGTTCCTTCTCGTATCTGCTTCCTCTCTCCTTCTCCGTACCTTAATAGGGCAAGAGCTCTCTTTATGGTTCATACGGAAGCAGGTGAAGCATCTTTTCTGAATATTTTCATAGGTGAAATGGATATTAGCGGTCCTCCCTCCTTTCAAGTTGATACCTTTCGAAGTTCGAAGAGGATTCACTACATTGAAGAAAACCCTAACCCTAGTCATGGATTATTGGCTTCGAAGTATCGAAAGCTATGACATCAACTTTTCCTATTATGTCTCCAAGGGCCGAAATCGCCGCCGTCGAGTAGTAGTTTACCGGAATGTTGCTGATTCTCACCCACAGTGGTACGAACTGCAGATAGTCTTCTTGTGGATTCTCAACCCACCGTTCCAGAACCATCGGCCACTCATTGTAGGTTTGAACTTCTTTATCCAGGACGTCCTTGAGGCCGTGCTCGTTGTTGAAAATAAACTGATAGCGTTCTCGCGACAGAGCTACCCCATGAACTTTTCCTTCTTTATGCCACTTCCTTGGCATGGTGACTATCAGACCAGGCATTTTCTGACATTCTGGGTTCATAGCCTTCCCGAAAGATTCAAATTGTTTTCTTCTCTGGAGCTGAACCCTGGAAGATCGGACATAGTAAAAGGCTCGTCTTCCTACTCCAGCGATAAGGCCATTAAAGCCCTGTCCATTGCAGCAGACATCTCTTTCTCACAATAAAAGCAACATAGATGAAATTGGAAATCTCACCCACCCAGAAGTTAATGTTGAAGAACAAGTAGGTGAGAAACAGATAAGGGATAATAAATGCAGCGTTAACCAGTACTCAGAAACCACTAAAGGGGAAAAAATATCTTTTAGAAACGTGTTTTAATCAACTAATCCCATGGAACAAGGAAACTTGGGCCCACTACGGGTTACTCTTTGAGAGCAAAATTCTCTCTCCCAATGTTAGAAATGTTATTCAGCTACTAACAGACAACTTTTTAATTGTTTGTTTTTAATAAAATATTATAAATTCATGCAAATTTTATCACAATGGTCAACAAAAAAGATACTCATGCTTTGAAAAACAGGTCAGACGTTAAGGTCTTGAGAACAATGGACCTAAACACGCTCTATAAAAACCCAATGTCGGAATATTGGTGGGGGATCACCGGAGCTGTTCAAGATGCTATGTCAGTCGCTGAAGAGATCAAATCTATCTTTGCAACTACCAAGTATTAATGACTGTATAATAAATTGTAGGAAGCATTGTGTTGTTTTTGCTATGGTGTTTAAACCATGTTGTTTTTGGTATGTCGTTCATCAAAATAATAAACCATGTTTGATCAAGATATGTAAAATAGTGGTTTGTATGGTATATGTTCATATCTTAATGTTTGCCCCCTCGAACCATAGAATTACTGCAAATGTGCATCAGTGGAAGCTATATGTGAGCTATCTCGTGCCTATTTTTTAAAATATAAAATATAGCAAGAATTACGGTATAAATAAGTTATTTATAGTTTTATACTTTGTAAAACATAGATCTGTCGAACCTTGAGAATATAATGCAAAATTAAACATCTGAGGAAATTTCACCGGTGCTCGTCCTCATAAGATATAGTTATGCATAAATGACCACAAAACAACTATAGACCATCAAACCATTTGCTAGTAAAATTCTTTTATCATTACAAATACGATCAAATAGTGACCCAATATTACTAATCAAAATGTCTTTGATGTACGAACTATTATGTTCAAATACTTTTTTTTTTCTTTGAAGCTTATATATATATATGATTTGTTATCGTGCTATTATATATCATAACAATAAGCATTTGTAAGTCTTTTTTTTTGTTCAACTTCAATTTTATATTATCCAAAGGAGTAATACATGATTTTTAACCACAAAGGATTCAACCACAGTTATATACAAAGTGATCTATTATCACCTAGGAACACATAGATGGATCCTACACTACCCGATCTTCTACTTTGATGTAATTCTACCCAATGAGACAAACCTTTTCTACGACTCAGAAAAGACTGCCTCTTAAACCACCTAAATTCGACTACAGAAACTGAATAGCATAGACACCCAAGACAAACTAGTTCTAATCAGGATTAAACAATCTAAAGCACGAGCATTAATCGCCATATGATGAGAGTTCAGCTTTCGGACCAATGCTTCTTCACCTAACGGTACAATCCCAACTTGATCAAGCGTCATCGAGGTCTCGTGCCTCACTTCATAGTCGGAGCGACGGAACTCTTCCGTACTGAAAAAGCGAGCCTCGACAATTAGCAGAACAACCCGTACGGCAGATATGGCGTCCAATGATGAGGGTCTGTACCGCCGACGAGATAGAGGAACCACTGCCAGCGCTGGGAAGTACGACACCACCACATACCGACTACGAAGCTCCTTCTATAGGTTGACAACTCCGGCAGATTGGAGCCTTCGTGACGTACCTTCCTCGAGAACCGAGAAATAAACCATTTTCCGCCTCCTCCAAATTGCTCCTCTGTTTCGCTCACCATCTCTAGGGAAAGGAGATCTATGCCGGAGAAGGTGCCCCACTGAGTCACACGCCTTTGCTGAGGAGGGATCGCCGGAGATCTCTTGGCTATCACTATCCCGCTTCTAAGCCTAAAAAAGCAGACCTTGACGACAACAAACAGAAACGCAACACTCCAAAATCGCAGCTCACAACAGGTGTGGGGGCTAACCACCGGAGGGACCATGAGACTCTCCGGCGCTGGGAAGAAGCCTCCACCGCACTACCACCGCAAGAGCCTCTCCTCCGGTTGACTCCTCCGTCGACCAAGCACCTTGCCGCGCGTCATCTCTCTGAGAACCAGAAAGACAAGCCTCTGTTTGCCACTTTTTACGCTACTCCTCTAACGGACTCACCACCACGGAGGAGAATAGATCCGGTCCTGAGAAGGTGTCTCGCTGCGTCACGCGCCGTCGTCGGTAACGGTAGTGTTGTAGATCTGAAAAAGGGAAAATTAGATCTACCGCAACCGTCTGTCTTAAAACCCGACTCCCACCTCCGCGCTCTTCCTTAGACCTCGTGGTCACTCCATTAGAAGCCGCGACCGTCTCCGTCGACAAAAGATGTCTCTGGAAGACACGACAACATAGAGCTTCGTACATGTCGGCTTGGGTTAAGGGTGGAGGTGGAAACAAATGGAAAAACGAGATTTAGGGATGAGAAGGTGAGCTTTCGACGCCGTCGAATTGACGTCGGAGCTAGGGTTTACGGCCGTTAGTTGTCTGCAAGCTTCGTGAGGGAGAGGGATGAGAAGTTAATTTTTTTATTTCTTTCTTGTTCACATTATTCCATTTGTAAGTCCTTTATAGGCAGGAAGAAGAAAAAAATGGCGAAGAAGTAGGTTTTTATAAAAATGGTTTAAACATTTTTCATTAAAATCTTGTAGTTTCTTTGATTTTCATCAATAAACATTTAGCTTTTAACAAAAAAAAAAAATCACTAAGACCGAAAAGAACAAGAAACAAAAGCCCAGCCCACTAAGAAACTCAGCACATCTTTGACATACCCGTTGCCATTAAATTAAGAAAAATATATTTCCGAAATCAGACTTCCGCCACGTGGACGGCACAGATCAAACAACACCCGCGAGAAGATAGCCGTTAGATGGAAAAACGAAAAAGACAACTATATCCCAAAACCAAAACCAAAACGATTATAAATACAAACTCCTAAAACCCTAAACTAAAAAAAAATACATCTTACGCAGCTCTAAAACCTAGCAGTCGTCGTCTTCTTCTTCTCAAATTCGCCATGGGCAAAAAATCCGCCACCAAAGTAAATCTTCTTCTCCTTCTGGGTTTTTTCTAATTAGCTCTGTCTCGAATTTCTAATGAAACTTTGTTTGTGTTTCGTATTTTATAGGCTGAAGCAGCCCCTGCTGCCATTAAGGCCACAAAACCTTTGAAGAAAGGTAACAACTTTAGGGTTCTATATCTTATAGATAAAGTTATTTACTTTGGTTTGCCTTATTTGATATCTTTGTTCAATTGTTTTGGAATATATCTGTTATGCGCTTGCTTTTGTGTTTTGTTTGAATTATATTGATGTCTGAATCGTTATTGTTGATATAATCGTTTAATTCTGAAGGAGTTGTTTGATTTTAACTTTGTTTTTGTTCAGGTAAGAGAGAGCCTGAGGATGATTTGGATACTAAAGTGAACCTAAAGAAGCAGAAGAAAGACTTGGTTGCTACTGTTCAAAAGGAGAAAGCTGAGAAGAAGGTGCCCAAGAAGGTGGAGAGCTCTGATGAGGAGTCAGATTCCTCTGATTCTGAGGAAGAGGAAAAGGTATAATACTTAATGTCTTAACAGTCACATGTATGATTCAATTGTTTGAAATTTAAAATTTTAAAATTAAGTGTACTTTATATTTTGTCGTATATCTGATAATAAGTTATGTATTGCTTATGTTCACTGAGATACTTTGGATGTACCCTGTTCTTATTTGCCATGATTAAATTGTGTTAGACTAAGAAAGTTCCTGCCAAGAAGCCTCCTGTTAAGGCTGATTCAAGCAGTGATGAGTCTGACGACTCTTCTTCAGATGATGTAAGAGCCCTGCGGCTGTTTATCACTTTGCTATTAATTTAGTATCTTGTGAAGCATGTTGCTAAAACCTTCAATTCTGTTTTTGAATTTTGAAGGAACCCGCACAAAAGAAGGCCGTTGCTTCTACTAACGGAACTGTTGCAAAGAAGGCTAAAGATGAATCATCATCCGAGGAGGAATCTTCAGATGAGGTTAATTTCTGGTTATTTGTACAAGTTTAGCCTTCTCTTCTTGGCTTTTTTTGCTAACACATTTGACTGTTGTTACCTTCTCTCTCAGGAAGAAGTTGCTGCTACAAAGAAACCTGCTGCAGCTAAGCCAGTTGTGAAAGATTCTTCATCCTCTGAGGATGATTCAGAAGATGAATCTGAGGATGAGAAACCTGCTGCTAAGAAGGCAGCTCCTGTTGCTGCCAAGGCCGCAAGCAGTTCAGATTCGTCGGAGGAAGATTCTGATGAGGTTAGCTTCTCTGTTCTTTAAAGATATCATATGCAGCTTTTGATGACAAGGAAACAGTTTATTCATTTACCACGTGGTTGATTTACAGGAAAGTGAAGATGAAAAACCTGCACCAAAGGCTAAAGAAGTTTCCAAGACAGCTAAAAAGGATAGCAGTAGCGAAGGCTCTGATTCTGATGAGTCGGAGAGTGAAGATGAGGAAGAAACCCCAAAGAAAAAGGTTCGAGCAAAGCTTCCTGCCTATTATTTGATTTGCATATTGCTTTTACTTGCTTCTTGCTTATGGAAAATTACTCCCTTTCATGAAAACAGAGCTCTGATGTAGAAATGGTGGATGCTGAGAAGAAACAGGTAAGAGTTCCCTTGTCGTAACATTTGTAGTTATTGTAATCTCTTTCTCTACCATGCTTTGAATTTAATCTTCGTTTCATGCTTCGTCTTTCAGCCAAAGACACCATCAACTCCTGCTACAGGAGGATCAAAGACGCTCTTTGTTGCCAATCTCCCATTCCAAGTTGAAAGATCAGATGTGTAAGTAGCACTGCCCTCTCTCTAATCTCTTCCTGTGTGCAAGTTCATTTTTCATAACCTTTATTTTCCATAACCTTTATTTTCCATATACAGTGAGGAGTTCTTTAAGGAAGCTGGCCAAGTGGTTGATGTTAGATTTGCTATGTCAAAAGATGATGGCAGATTCAGAGGCTTTGGCCATGTTGAGTTTGCTTCTGCCGGAGAAGCACAGAAGGTGATAGTAGTTTTTTTGCTTATAATCGAAGTATTCATCTGAAAGGCCGATTGCTGATAAAAACCATTTGTACGTAGGCACTAGAATTTCACGGTAGACCGTTGCTCGGTCGTGAACTTCGTCTTGATGTTGCTCAAGAGAGGAGTGAAAGGTCCGCTTACACTCCCCAAAGCGGGTAAGTTCAATTTTTTTTTGTTTTTCTTGTGTTGGGGCTTGATGATGTTCTTGTGTTAATTAATGTTCACTTTGGCAAATTATTGCAGTGCTGGTAATTTCAGAAGCGGTGGTGGTGGTGGTGCTGAGGTTTTCGTGAAGGGATTTGACACTTCTCTTTCTGTGGATGATATCAGGAGCGCCTTGACTGAACACTTTGCTTCATGTGGAGAGATCACGAGGGTTTCTGTTCCCCGTAACCATGAAACTGGTGGTTCTAAAGGGTGTGTGGACTTACTCTCCACTTTGTTGTTACCGGTCTGTGAACTTCCTCAGTATGCTAACTAATTTTTGTGTGTTTTTACAGAATTGCTTTCCTTGAATTTAAAGAAGGCCCAGAGAAGGCGTTTGAACTTAATGGCAGTGAGATGGGAGGATGGAATCTCATTGTTGATGAGCCTAAACCGAGGGAGAACAACAATAGTGGTGGATTCAACGCCGGAGGAAGAGACAATTTCCGTGGTCGTGGCAGAGGAAGAGACAATTTCCGTGGTCGTGGCAGAGGAAGAGACAATTTCCGTGGAAGACCTAGTTTCACTCCTGGAGGTATTTAACATGAACATGTTATTTAATCTTGGTTCTTGAATCTTGATAAGAAAGTAGCCAACTTCTCACTGATTTTTTTGTTTATTTTGGCAGTTAATAAGAAGACTACCTTCAGCGACGAGTAGAAGCTTCTAGAAGAAAATGCTCTTTTATGTTTTTAAGTCTTAACTTGTGATACTTGGCATCCTTTTTATTGTTTTGGTTTTTTTTTCTCTTTCTTGTCTGAGAACCTTTAAATATTGGTTTGTTGTTAAGTTACTACTCAGTCTAGAGTACTTTTGGTGTTATATCCATTGTCTTTCGTTCGTCAAATCCTACAAGTGATTGCTTAATTAGACATCAAAAAAACATCTCTCAAAAGGATGCAAAGTCACAATTCTCTTGTCAGTTCTAATCAAGAGTCTTAGTAGTAACTTAAGACTGATACTTTAGCTTGAGGGCCACCTTGTACATAGACAAAATCATGAGTTTGTCCGGCTCTCAAAGTCTTTTGCCACTGAGGAAGCTGGTAAGTATTCTTTTGCCCTGTTGGGTTTAGACCCCATATAGGTCCTGAGAGATCTTCAATCTTGAGCTTGAGATCCGATATCTGTTTCTGAGAATTGTTCTTGATGATCACTTTGTGTCTGTAGTACCTCGTGTTCCCAGCCATCCAATTGGCAGTTATTGAATGTAGAAACTCAATTGGTGCGCCTGATTGTTTTGGAGTGTATGTTGTTGGTGTTGTTTTGTAAGACGAAGCTGTGAGAGAGTTTCAGATAAAACGAGAATCAGACCCTGTTTGAAAAAGGCAAAGACGTTGTAGAGCAAGTAAAGAAGATCATCAACCTGGTGGTTTTGTTGTTTGGTAAGGTTTGGAATATCCTCCTCCATAAGACCCTACAAAGCTCCATTACATTATTTGATGATTCATGGAACAAGCCTAGTTTGATCAGCAATGAGTACATAGTTTAGTTACCTAATTTTCCAGAGAGTTTAGCGAATAGACCAACGAGTGGAGCTGTTCCTGACAGAGTTGGTTCTGATTGCTCATAGTTTGTCCGGTCGTCAGAATAGTTATCGTTCTGGTCTGGTCCACCAACAAGAGCACCATGGATAACATTAGGATCTGCTTGATACCTTCTATACCAAGAATCAAATCCTTGTACACAGCTCACAGAAGAACGTTGAATAAAGATAGAAGGGATTGAAGCGCCTCTATGGTGAACTCGGATTGGATATTTTGGTCCATATCCAACTACGTAACTCATTCCCTGACGGTTCTTTCCAAGAATGTAATCAGCCTGAAAGAGGTAATAACTCTGTTACTTCATTGAAACCAACGAGAAAAATGATTTTGGTTCCTGGAAGATTTGGTTTTACCTGAGATCTAGCAAAGTCTAGAAGTGCTTGAGGTTGAACCGAACCATCAGGACAGTTGAGTTTAGCGTTTGATGCAGAGAGATAATCAGAATAAACAGCAAGAAGAAACGCAGCCGTAGATGCATATTGCAGATTGTTCCACTCTCTAACATACATCAAACCACCTGATATTTCACCATTAAATAATTCAGAAGATTTTACTAGCCGTTAAATTTGTTTATGACTTAAAAGCTGTACTAGTTAACATACCAGGAGTTGTTTGAATGTTGTAGCCACCATTCTTCTTGAGGCAAGCACATGCGAAGTAATCAGCTTTCATCTGATACTGCTTCAATGTTGAAGTATACGTACCGCCTTTACCTTCTAACAAGACCTATGCACACACATATACAAATCAAACAAGAATCAAAGATTTAGTATTCTTGAAACTGCAACAAGAACATTCTTCAAGAAACCAGTTTGGTTTACCTTGGAGAGAAGGACTTGAACACCAGCGTATTTGTTATCCCAAGAGAACTCTTTCATCCCCCAACCGGTTCCTCCCATGTAACCGGCATTGTCTATAGCGTATTTTAAGTAATACTGGTCCCCGGTGGCACGGTGTAGCCAAGCTGCAGCCCAAAGAAGCTCATCCTTCAAAGCATTTACACAATAGAAATAATCAGTGGAAGAAGACATTTCAGAGAAGGAAGAACGTTGAGACTTGAGAGGTAAGATCAAAGGTGTTATACCGAGTAACCAGATGACATGTAAAAAGCTTTTGCATTTGGGATTGAATCAGTGTACAATCCTCTGTACTTATCAGCAAATGAGAAGAGCTGAAAAACACAACAACAAAGATCAAAATGTTCAGATTCTAAACCGAACCGATTTATAATCAACACGAAACCGGAACTTGGACCAAAAATCAAACCATAATAAATAAACTAAACATAACCAAATGACTACTCAAAATCATTGATACTTCAAATGAGAAAACAGAGGAATGAATGAGCCAAACCAGATAACCAAACCGAAAGGAGGAGAAACGAACCTCTTTGGCATGACTTAAGAGGATCACAGAGTAAGAGGAATTATAAGGTTTGAAAGCCAAAGAAGCAGCGGCAAAAGCAGCAGCGGTTTCACCGGCTAAGTCTGAGCCAGGATGGTACTGGTCAAGCTTATAAGCTGTTCTTGAAGTGGTCATGTCCTCTGCACGCTCCCAACAGTAATGGTCTGATTGTCCATCTCCAACTTGACCCCATAGAACATTAGGTTGAGGATGAGCTTTGATGAAGTAATCAGTACCCCATCTGATTGACCACAATGTCTGTTGCATCTGGTTCAAACCGGACAGCTCTTTACGGTTATCAACGGCGGCCCACGATAGCATTGTCACTGAGAAAGCCATTGGTAAACCGAATTTCACATGGTCTCCTGCATCATAATATCCTCCTTCCAAGCTCAGCTGTTCATTAATGATATATACACCAAACTCAATATCATTATATAAACTGTATTTCTGACAAGCTAGTATCCTTGTTTTTTTTTTAATAATAAACATGCATAAATTCGAGAAGATAATATAAGCATTGTGTGTATGTTATGGACTTACGCCTTGAGCAAGACCATCCTTGAGACCAGAATGGCCACGCCATTTGACGCGTTGAGTAGCAGGCAACTTCCCTGATCGTTGAGCCTCGAAGAACAAGAAGGTCTTGTCAAGGGCACTTCCGTAATTGTAGTACTCTGCCGAGGTGGTGGCTGCTGCGAGAAGAACGGTCAGTAATAGGCTTACGCCGAACAAAGACCTACCAAACTTACTCATTTCTCACGACCAGTGTTAGGTTTTTAAGTTCCCAAGAAATGTTCTTTGTTGAGAATTGTGTGATGCGAGTTAGTACATATATTGAGAGAGGGAGATTGTGTCTCTGAGTTTGGTGACAGAGAGAGAGAGAGAGGAATGTACAGAATCATGTAGGTACAAAATTGTCTGAGCAATCATTGTCTTTGTCTATATTCGTGTTCGTGTGTGTTTTGTGTTGTTTGATAATACTAGTTGTGGCTTTCACGTTTTCTTAGAGCTTCTCACGTTGTACCTTGAGAGTTTTGTGCCGAAGCTGAACCAATATTGACTTACCACATGTATTTATTATTAGCCGTTGGATGAACGTGATATCGACCATCTATATGAATAGAAGAATAGATGAATGTATCTTGTATAGAAATAATTTAAAAATGTTTTAAGAATAATATATGGGTGGACTTTTGTTGTGTCAATGGCAAGCTTTCGTTCGTGGTCTTCACATCTTGCAATTCTTTTTTTTTCTTTTGTCTTTTAATTGATTTATACGTTCCACCGTTGTCGTCTTATGTTACATGTTTGAACTAGGATGTGCGATGAGACCGAACTCCAACAATATCGAAACATCACTTTGATAATATTGTACTTTATGTGTAATCTATATATAAATTCAATCGTCTTGGCGATTTTATTTGTGTGTTGCTACATTTGGCCGTTTGTCATGTTGGTTCACGATATTAGTGACGTATGACAATGCCGGACGATGCGTTTAATAGTCCTCTTAATAATGCAATGGAGTGGCAGATAAGTCCATCAAGCCTAAGTATTTGACTCCGATTGCTCTTATTGTTCTTGGAAGCCCATTGGTTGACCATATTTCCATGGCTAATAAATTGTGGTATGATCCTACTATTTTCTCCTCAGCTTCAGATTTAGTACATGACACAAGCAGGGGCGAAGCCACTTAGAACTTGTTAGGACACGAGAATCCTGTTTGAAAATTATGAAACAAAGTGTGATGACAACAATAATTTAAAGCGGTAAAACGTATAAAAACGATATGAAAAAGAAGAATATGTGGTGTCATGATTTGATCACTTTTCTTAACTCAATAAATCGTCCGTAGGTGAAATGGTTTCTGTACAGTTTTTGAATCCCATGATAAAATTACACGAGACTGTTTTGCATCACCCAAAACAGAATTTACAAACATAACAACCACACTATACTCTCAAAACTTACTTTGAAAGATTAGAGGTGTTGCTGAAACTTTGTATGATATGAGAGTTCACTTGTAAGTGAGACTGTGAGTATGAATGTTAATGTCTTTTCAGTGGAAAGGTAATATGTCTATTTATAGGAGATATTCATAAAGCTTAGTCATAAAGCGTGTCATTGAGTTTGCTTAAGCTTTCGACATTTGTTGCTAAGTCACCATGGTTAGACACCAAGTGGACTTTAGTATTAGTCATTTGTCACTAAGTTGCATAGCTTGATCACTAAGTTAGATTTACTTAGCTTAAGCCATTTATCACCAAATATACTTAGTTTATTCATCAACTTAGTAAAAGAATTTTCAATCATTTTACTTAGCCCATGGGCTTGCAAAATGTGATGGACTTTCTCCATATAAATTACAACATTTACTTCACATTAGATTAGATTTTTTACTTAGCCCAATAGTCTTGTAAAATTCTATTCACACATACTTAATTTTTACTCAACCCAATAGACTTGTAAAAATAGTTCTAACATGGCTAACTGATGTAAATGCAACGTGTGCAGCTGCAGACGTCTGCGGATGCCGGTGTTGCGGTCTTAAGCATTATTAAGAAATTTGTATGACTGCTATAACAATTAGAAATTTGTGTGTTTGCAGAATATTTATGGTTGGTTAACTACCAAATGTTGAAATGGTTAAATAATAAATTAATAATATTTATATTTCATATAATTATAAAATATTAAAAGTCATATTATTATAACTAATAAATATAAAAATTAAATTTATAAAATGATATTATTAAATTTTAAAAGATTATAGAAAATATTTTGTTTTAAACTTTTATAATATAAATTAAAATATAATATAATATATATACATTAGTTTTCTATTATTTCAATTTTAAATTTTAATTTAATATTTTTATATTAATATAGTTTTTTTAAATTGTTTTAACCAACCACAACCGCAAATGTTAGTTGGAACCAGCTTTTGAATTTAAGAAGTTTAGAGCGGTTTGAAGCGATTTAAGGGGCTAACTGGTTTTCCCGCTACCAACCGCAAACGCATCTTTTGCGGTTGCTAGCGAGTGAGAGCGTTACGAAATAATCATACAAACCGCTACAAATCGCTTCAAACCACTCCGAACCTCTTAAAATCAAAAGCTAGTTCCAGCTAGCGTTTGCGGTTGCGGGTGGATAAATAAATATAAAATTATTATCAATTTTTTAAAAAAAGTTTTAAAACTTAAAATTAAAAATGGAAATATTATAAATAAAAATATATACATATTTTATATGTTAATTTAAATTCACAAACATTATCATAATTTGTTTTATAAAACTTTAAACTAACTATTCATTAGAATTTTTAAAAATTAATATACATACATATATAAAGATATACACTTATATAAAACGAAATAAAATATTCTTTTAAAAGTTTTAATATAAATCTTCAAAACAAATTTTATTAAAATTATAAGTTTCAAAAATTTTAAAAATTAAATAAATAAGCATAATATTTTAGTTAATCATATTATTTTGATTATTATTATAATTTATTACAACAGTTTTTTTATTTTTTTTAAAATGTTATGATATGTTAATATTAGTAATTTATTATTAAACACCTGAAATATCTTATAATCAACAATTTTCAAGCGTTGTACTAGCCATACAAAATGTTTAATAACGCTTGAAACCGCAACCAACCGCATCCGTAAACTCCCGCACCCGCAACAACAACCGCTGCATTTAAACCAGTCAGGCTCTTGTAGTATATTCTATGATTGTTGAATGCAAAAACTGTTTTGCGGATATTAACGGGGAAACTAATCATGCCCTTAGTAGAAAGGTGCACCGAAACCTATAAAACTTTGATAAATTAAAGTAATTGTTAAGGAATTTTAAATGCGCACCCACTAAAATATATGATTGTGGACCCTAAAATTAATGTATTTGGCCAAAAGAAAAAAAGAGAAAATAATTTCAGCCCATTAAAAACTAAAAGTAGCTCTAAATCTCAATTATATTGTCTACTAGGGGTTTGTATGCACGAAGCGCAGAATATTATTTTATTGTTGTTAAATATAATTTCTGGATGTAATTATGTGGTTGTCTTTATTTGTTAAGATCATTATTTGATATTTTTATTGTGTTATGTAGTAATAGGTGATATGTTAATATATTATGTGTTTGTTTTTTCAATAATATGTTGTTGTGTGTATAGTAGTACTTGTTAGTGGTGTAGTGAGCATCTGATAAAGCATATTGAATTTAACAACTTTGCATTTGACATTTGTTGATTCTAAGATTAACGGTTTCAGTGTCAAAATTGTATTTTATTTTTTCAAAATTTTGAATGTTATTCTTTTAAGATCTATCGAACAATCCGTTAGCTCCTCCTACGCGATAGGAGCCGTGGAAGCTTCTCATCGGAGGGCTGCAGCTACAGGAGACAGGGCCGTGGAGCACGGAGATGGGGCTTTCGTGGTGCTCTCGTCGATGATACGAGAATCTCGCCGGAGAATAAGAAAAGGAGCTGGTGAAGCTCAGATCTTTCGAATCCTCGCTCCGATGATCATGACGCAAAGACGAAAAGTCATCTGCTTTGCCGGAGAAGAGCGAAGAGAGCCCTCCGACGACGATCGGTTTCTGCGAAGGCGATGTCGACAAATTGAAATCAGAAGCGGTGATCTGATGTGGCGTGGAACACACGCACACCAAGTGTTCGACGAAATGCTGATCTGTTTTACGAATGGAAGAGGAAAGAGTCGAGCTTGATGAAGAGATTGTGAGGAGGAGGACCAGAGTCGGAGAGAGGGAGCTTAGGCACATGGATCTTTAGGTAAGGTCTTTCACACATTAACTCAAGGTCAGTATAGTCTTTCATACATTAAATGAACGTGGTATTTATGAAAATGTTCTTTGATTGGTGGTAAAATTGAAAAGTGGTATCATATAAAGTGTAAAAGTAAAATTTCTCCTTTATTCAGTTTAAAAAAATATATTTTTGTATAACTTGTTCTTTTCGTATTTTATTTCCTAGGTAGCTATGTTTCGTTTTATCTTATATTCATAATTTATATTATGAAAATCATAATTCTATTCCATGTGTTCCGTTTTATCTTAAATTCATAACTAATTTTATATAAGTATATGCTTACGCTTATAGATTTACTTCCACAAACTACATTTCGATTACGCTTTACCAATAACACAATTTTTTAAAAAAATTGAAGTTTACCTTATATAAACATGCACAATTTCGTTACATCTTTTTTTATATAACATGTATTATTTGTGACCATGACTTTTATCTTTTAATATCTATAGATTAAAAGTTATAATTCACCACCTAGTTGTTTAGTAATCAACTACCATGTTGACTGCTAGTACGAAGTCCAACCCAAATCTTTCCATATATGATTTTGTTTAAAGGGAAACTCGAACTCTAGAAAAGTGTTATATCACATTTTCATAGTGACGCGGGCGTGAATTATTGATTTCACATCTTTTAACTAAACATCAACGCTTGAATTTCATTAAAAACTTGTAAATAGTTTACTTGCATCAGTAAGATTATATATCTCGGTCAAACTAAAACATTTTTCTAACTCAACTATTTAGATAACAATTCATATATAAGGTAAGTCATGATTGCTCCAGTTCCATCGCCATAATGATTTATATAGTAATATTCAGTTATTCACTAACGTTAACAGATACAAGGATCCCGTTTCGAGTCTTTCGACGACCCCATATATTTTTGGTCAAAATTTAAGACATATATCTGATTCTTGAAGCGGCTATCCAATCGAAACCACATACCACCCAAACATGCACTTGCTTTTATTCGTCGCGCTATATTTTAATTGAATGGCTAGTGAACAAACACAACCTTTATGTTGACATTTGGAAAGATCGATTTACGTAGGTCCATGTTTTACAAATGTGGCATTGTTTTCTTCTACATGTTAAACGTCAATACCACCAACTATATGCCATTCTAAATCTTAAAGAAAAAAAGTTCCAAACTAAAACATTAAATAACTTATATTGAACTATATTAGAGATCTAATTGTATATAGTACCCATAATATTTTCTTAACATATGATCATAAAATTTTACTATTAGTTTCTTTAGTAAAGAAGCTAGTTTCAATTTTCAAAATAAAATAAAAACATAGAAAATGTACCAAATATACAATTATTATTTTATAACCAATAAATTTAACAAAAAGAAAAATATATTCAGACAAAAGATTAACGCTGTACGTACCTTGTCTCGATCGATTCACATAAATTACTTTAGAATCTTAAGAATCAGTGTAGTAAGATAGCAGAGAGATCTTACTACACTGATTCTTAAGATATATCTTAAGAATCTGAATCCTTTAGCAAAAAAAAAAAGAAAAAAAGAAAAAAAGAGAGATCTTCAACCAGTTTACAAAAAACTAAAGCTATTGATAGAGGATAAGAGCCCCATTTTTCAAACCAAGAAACCATACACAAATATAATGGTTACATCAATATAATGCACTTCACAACATAGATTCATGATCCATGGTCATGTATGTAGTAGTCAAAACAATATATTATTCAAAAAAACAACAAAAATCTATTGAATCAAATCAAACTTTAAAACCCTTTTAGCTAGTGATGCAAAGGGTTTGGACCGCTAGGTACGATCCGGTCCTCATCATTATACCAAGAATCAGTTTCCTTTTTTGTCGAGCTTCTACGCTGACGTTGAGCACGATCTTTGTTTTTGAAAAACGGAGTAAAATCAAAATTACTTGCTAGAATTCTCTTATGACCGAGACCAGTGCCGGCTTTACGCTTGTACGAGGTCGTATATGCAAAAGAAACAAGAAGAAAGACGAATAGCACAGAGATTATAGAGATGTGGAAAAGGAAACTACACGGTTTAGGGTGTTTCTTCATGGCCTTGCAGATGAAATATATGAAGAAGAAGCAAAAGAGCTCATGGAGACAGAGACAAGAGACAGAGACAAGAGACAGAAGGAGAAAGAGAGATGTATAATTAAGAGAAATGGTGAGGAAAAAAAAAGATATGTGATTTATGATTTAACTTGAAGGTTGTATTTTGTTAATCTCCAAGAAATTATATACAGCATGTGTCGAGTTTCTAAGAGAGTAAAGTACAAGTTATATATTTAATCTATAAGATATGGTATGGAGTAATATTTGGCGTATACGTGCGAGGTTTGTGTATAGGATTTGTGAAACAAATTTGAAAATGAGGTAAAGAAAATGATGCAGATAACTATTTGGAATATTTCTAAATATCTTATTAATTATTTATTTTAGTAATTATATTAAGTTAGATAATTACCTTTTATTGTATTTTTTATATTTTAATGGTTTTCCTATTTTAATTAAGATTAGGGTTTTCTAGATCTAATGATTTATTATAAATAGGCATTCAAGTATACAATTGTACGGAGACTTTTGATAATTAATAAACTAGCTTTTGCTTTATACCTTTAAAGAGATTTGATTCAATTCATCTTCTTTGAGTTGCCTTGTTTAGATTCGATTAAATTCATCAGACAGGAAGTTGGTCTCAAGACGCTATCGAAAGAAACTCTTGATTGATCCAAGAACAGGTCTCTAGAACCCTAAAAGTTCTTAGATTGACCGTTCAACCTATCGTCCGCTGCATCAGTTGGTATCAGAGCTGCGTTTCTTTGATTTCTTAATCGAAGAACGATTTTGGATGTTATGGTGAATGCAAACATCTATCCTATCCAGGACGAAAGTCCTTTTGTTGAGAGAGAAGAAAACTATGAGATCTATCGAGATATATATGGTGATCCGATCTACGACGTTTACGAAGATGATGTCCATGTTGTGGACTTCATCTTCAATGAAGATTCTTTTGCAAATCTCCTCCGTGCAAAAATCGTGCAGCATGAGGTCCGTGCAAAGTTTGTGCATGATGAGTTCTGTGGAAAGTCTGTGCAGGACGAGTTTCGTACAAATTTCGGGCAAAGTCAGAAAATTCGGTTTTCTGCAGATTTTGGATTTGAAGAACAATATTTGACCACAAAAAACCTATACAAGATTCGAGGACGAATCTTTTTCAACCCGGAGAAAATGATGCAGATAAGTATTTGAAATATTTCCAAATATCTTATTATTTATTTTAGTTATTATATTAAGTTAGATAATTACCTTTTATTGTATTTTCTATATTTTAATGGTTTTCCTATTTTAGTTAAGATTAGGATTTTCTAGATCTAATGATTTATTATAAATAGGCATTCAAGTCTACAATTGTACGGAGACTTTTGATAATTAATAAACTAGCTTTTGCTTTATACCTTTAAAGAGATTTGATTCAATTCATCTTCTTTGAGTTGCCTTGTTTAGATTCGATTAAATTCATCAGACAGGAAGTTGGTCTCAAGACGCTATCGAAAGAAACTCTTGATTGATCCAAGAACAGGTCTCTAGAACCTTAAAAGTTTTTAGATTGACCGTTCAACCTATCGTCCGCTGCATCAGAAAAGAATAGAAAAGGTTACTTTACGTTCAAGGAAGAATGGGGGTGGGGTGGTGCCATGAAAAGAGGCCAAATAGTCAAAGTTTTGAATTTATTACATTGTATTTGGTAAAGACCTTATTTTATTGGAGGGTGAGCACATTATTAAACTTTACATCTTCGACGTGTATATATATTTATAATATTATTCCTTATAGTTCAGATATACGGGTTGTAGTTCAGATATACGGGTTCTGCTTAAGCCGAGATTAACTTTTGTGCTGCTTTAAATATATAAGAAACTATATTCAAATTAATTGAGCTGTATAAGTAAGTTTGAGCAGTCCGACGTTTTGAATATTGCACATTCGTCCATAATGCACGGTGGTAGTTGACTTGATGATGACTTTCATGATATTACTTTTGCTGGTTTCATGACTTTATCAAATATAATGATACTACAATATTAGCATTTTTCAAGAAAATCAAGAAATGGTCACATGTGTTTAATTATAATAGCTAGCATTGATATTAGGTAATCAGATATGGACTAATGAAAACAATTGAGAACTTGTTTATGGTTTGTTTATATTATTTGATTTTAACTATACTCGATTATTTGTCCAGTATGAATTGTATTTTAATAAAATTACTTGTTTCAAATTAAGTAGGACGCTTAGATAATGAGATACATTAAATATATGATATTATTAGCAGAACAAATCTCTTGGGATAAATAATTTTATTAAAACTAAGAGTGTAAACTAATAGGCATTGATTCAAGCTTGATTAGATTTATTTATCTCATATAATATCTATGGAAAGTTTTTTTTTCCTTTTTTTTTGCAACTGATCTATTGAATGTTAGTATTTGTAATCCCCTATATATTAATATAGGAACATTTGAAAAGATGTAACTTCAATTTTGTAATAATTAAAAAAATTTCAATGCTTATGTGTCAATCAATTAGATAGTTAATTGAAAAAAGAAGGTCTAATTCAATTAATATGTCTCGCTAGATACATTAAAGCATTAACTATATAATATAATGTGCTAGGAAACATTATATTAACCCAAAATATTAAAAGAAAGTATATCTTCCTTATATAAAAGCTACGTAGTTACATAATATGATCACATATTTATGACAATTAGTGATTATAGATAATAAAGATTTGATAACAATTTGTGTATCATTTTTCAATTTCGTTTAATTTTATATTATTAAAAGAAAATCAGATTTTTTCTTACATGCTATATTTTGAATTTTTAAAACAGCTATAAATTACTTTGAAAATTTTGTAATCAGTGTCTTAATTTTTTTTATTATAACAAGATACAAAAGATCATAAATTCGTATTAATATGAATTTTTATGTAATAGACATTCACATTAAATAATATATATATATATATATATCAATTTTAATACCGTTTATATGTACTATTTAAAATACATAAATATGTTAATTTTGGAATTTGCATTGAAAAAGTATTCAGACCTTAACATTTAATTTTGAAATTTTCATCGAAAAAATATCACATCAAAAATTCTGAAATCAATTGTTTAAATTTTTTGTTACATAGAATATACAAATGTTAATAAAACCATATGAGTAAGAAGTCTCAATAATAAATGTTTATATTCAAATATACTATATATTTATGTTAACATCATTGAAATTTAATTATATACCAAATAAAATAAACAAGATGATTATTTTGATTTATTTACCATAAAAATATTGTAAATAAGCAAGATGTATTGTTTTGATTTATGTGATTACTCTAATCTCCTATATATTAATTGAGAAACAATTTATTACTCTATTAAGTGTAAGATTTTATTAATTAATATTTTTCAAAAATCTTACAAGAGATCGATACAACGAAGATTTATTTATAAACTATTGAAATCACCTTAAGAGACATGGAGTGCGTATCAAATTTGCTTTACATCTTGCTTATTTACAACACCAAATATTCCAAATATTCCATTTTGGTATCTCGATAATGGAGCCAGTAATCATATTCCCTTTCTATTCATCACAACACCGAAATAGAATATTTGGAAGTGTCGATTGACAATTTGAAATGGTAATGTGTTTTTAAGTTCAGTCAATTGATTTCCTCAAATTGACATAGAACAGCTTTTAGTGATTAACTAAATGGGTCACGTGCATAGTAAAATGTGTTTTGGTTTAAAAATTGTTGCAATAAAAATATAACGTTGAGCAAAAAAATCTAAATCTAAAAAACGAACCAAGTCTGATCCAAAAATAGTACTGAACTTTAACCAAAACTGGTTAGATATCCGAATGGGTTCAAAATTTTGGTATCTAAAGAACCGAAACTGAACTCAATCCGAACAGAAACATTTCTGGTATTCGAATATATCTAAACCAGATTTATAAACTTAAAAATATTAATTATTTTTAAATTTAATATCTAAAATAATATACACAAAATATAAGATGTTTTTAAGTTGTCTAAAATACTTGGAAATATATACAAATAGTTATAAGTACATATTTAAAATAACTAATTGATACTTAAAATACCAAAATACTTTAAATATCTTTTGATTTCCTATCTAAAAATTGAAGTTAAACCAATTTTTATGTTAAGTTTAATTATTTTGGCATACATTATTCAAATTTATATGATATATTATTTTGATTTTTATACTTTGAAAAATTTAAAACATATATGAACTTTACTTTTTGAAACTTTTTTAAATAGGTTATCTGAATCCAAAACCGAACCAAATCCACGAAAATCTGAACCGAACTAAAACCACAATGATCCGGACCGAACCAAATCAAATGGTGCTCAAATATCTACCTCTAACCAAATGTAAAGAATGTTATTGATAATAAAATGTATATTTTTTATAACATTTAAATACAATATTTTTTAAAAATATTCACTCCGCGCAGGTCGCGGGTTATCATCTAGTTAATATTAATATGCATTGTACACAAAGCAAACGAATCAAAGAAAGCTGAAACCTCTTCTGAACGAATAGTTGATATTTTCCAATGTTTACATAATGTTAGACCAACATAATGTACACTAATAAATGTTAAAATATAATTTTGATTCCCTAAATATAGTACACATGCATGAATATAAAGACACGCAAATGTTGCACTGCAGCAGACATTTTCTTAATTATTAATCAAGTACACTCATATCCCAAACTTTAGGCCTATTCTCATATTATATGATGTATATGTCTACTTAATTATTTCATAATTGCATTAAAAATTTTGAAACCCAGAAGAATCAAAGCGTCTGTAGTTCTTCCGTACATTGCGTTAAATGTGATTCATTTCACAGCTGTTAACCAATGCCACCTTCGGCTTTATTTAGCTTATATTGATTAAAATGTAATACATATGAGCCTATAATGGGCCTCCATTAAAATGTTTAGTAACGTGTGTCCACTAAAGGCTCAAATAGCCTAAAATGTTCGATTACAGAAGTGTGTACCAGAGTTTGTTGAGCCTTAAAAAGATTTTTGATTAAAGAAAAAATGAATCATCTAAAATAATGAAAGAATATCTTCAAAATCAGACATATACCGAGCAAACAATTCATGGACGGACAAACTTGCGCAAAATGTTAGGAGTTCTCCTTTCGGTATGTTCTATAACTAATTTACACTTTCGGTTTGGATATCCGAACCCGTAGGACAAATATCATAATTTAGTTATTGTTGTTAAAAAAAATAATAATAATAACAAGAAAACTTGCCCAAACAAGGAAATGTGCCTAGAAGAAAAAAAATACTTTATGTTTCATATTATAAGTTGTTTTAGACAAATTTTCTTATTTCAAAATATATGCATTTTCATATCTCAATGCAATTTTATACTTATTGGATATTATCTGATCAATTAAATAATAGTTACTTTTTATAATTGGTAAAATTTAATGATTAAATGATACTTTTAAAAAACAATAATTTTCTTAATATTAGTGTTTTTAGGATAAACTACATACATTACGAAACATAGAAAATGTGTTAAGTATAACTAAAAAGTACCTTAAATGCAAGTTTCGTTATGCTAATTAAAAGATAAAGTAACTTCTCAATTAACATATAGTAGGATAATATAGCTAAGCAATAAATTATATTGATAACAATATCATTAATACCTTTGATTTAGGCAGACGACTAAATATAGAAAATATATACCTTAACTATTTCCATTGATCATTACATATATTATACAAGTATACAAAACAAAATTTTATTATAAAGAAACGTAAAAAAAAAAAGTATTTGTGCGATTGCACGGGTCAAACACCAAACATATACATTTAAAATTATAAATATATATTATATCAAGTATGCAAAAAAAATTTACCTATTCAAAAAAAAATATCCACACATTAGTTGTAATATTAAACTTGGTCATAATTAAGTTTTGATCATTCAAAATAAATTAATTGAAAAGAGACTCCTACATATTAATTCTAAGATTGCATTTCGAAAAAAAACTAAATATTTTATTTTTAATATAAATATATATTTGACTATAAAAATTAAGTGAATTCATGATTTTAAAATTGATTAAGGAAAAAGTATGAATTATTACTTCAATATTAAATATTAAAATAAAATCAATTCAAAAATTTTAAATAAATATGTTACTTATAATGCGGGTCTGAATAATTCAAAATTTTCTCAATTTATTTCACCTAAGAAAGATAATCATAATAAATTGTACATATAATATTTTATAATTATATACAAACTCAAAAATAAACAAACTATATAAATTATAGTTTTTGGTACACAAAAACGTTTTTTTGAAAGTTATTTACATAAAAATATTTAAACAAAAAGGTTATTCACACGCGTCAAAATCTAGTAGTTTCTTAAAAGAGGTTAATTTCAATACTTTAATAAAATTTTCTTTTTTTCAATTTTTTTTTGTTAAATACGTAAATGAATTAAACGTGAAACATATACATCAGAGAATCTCGAGAGGTTCTAGTTTCTCTTTTGAGAACCTTTCCCTCATCTCTCTTATTTTTTTCTTTTAAACTTTTTTATCAAAAAAAATTTCAATCCTACTCAATTTTTTCACTATAAAATAGAGTTTAAAATAAAATCGTTAACCAACTCTATTTTCCATTTACAATAAAGTAAAAGATGGGTGTCTCAATAAATAGTAATCCATTTATTTAATGTTATCTAATTCTATTATCGAGTTAGAAAATTTTTAAGAATAAAATAGAATGAATTATTGGAAATGGTCTAAGATACTTAACCAGAAACTACTATTGATTTTTTTCTAAGAATAATCTTAAGAAAAAGCAGTCCTATAAAAATAAGAGAATCTTAAAAAAAAAAATAATAAGAGAATCTAGAGAGCTTTTAATTGTGAGAGTGTCATAGGCTTTTTTTTCTTTGCTCGTGGTGTTAAAGCAGGCCGGTGCTGATGATGATATACATAATTGATATCTTGTGTATTTGCATGATTTTCATCCTTGTTTTAGCTTCTTTTTGATTTTCAGAATCCATATAGAATGCATATAGGTTGCATTTGCATTGCATTTGTCCTTATCAGGTATTGGAGATGCTAGTTGGTGACTTTGGAGACATTAGAGATGATTTTGGAGCAAAAGGATGATTCATGTTCGAGAAAGTTCACCACGCCTAAGTGTCCCAGCGGCCTAGGTGCCCCAGCGGCCTTGCGTCCCCGTCACCTATACCGCTGCAAAGTCGAAAACGCACGTAAGCTCACTCGGCCTCATCCCGCGGTCTACGAAGCCGCGCCACGAACAAGAAGCCCCACACGGCTAAGTGTCCCAGCGTCCTAGGTGCCCCAGCGGCCTTGTGGCGCGTCATCCAGGCCGCTGGAGGCCCTGTTTATTGACTATTTACCATTTTGCCCCTCTACGTTTTAGACTCTGAAAATCTAAGTTTAAGTTTTTGTGTAGGCTATCAGGCTAGATAATCTTTTACCTTTGAGAAAACCACCAAAAAACCATTTTGGAGAGTTCATCTCTTGGATTTATTTGATCATTGTTCTTGTTATCTTGTTGATTTCTAATATATTTTCTGTATATCCCTACATGATTAATCTGAAATCCAATATGAGTTTAAGAGGAATCATGGAGATTAGTGAGTAATCCTCATTTGAATTCATGGGTTAGGAGATTAAGGGTGATTAGGCTAGATCTAGGATGTTTTAGTGTAGATCATTCTTATTCCTTGCTAGTAGAGTATTCATAATGCATCTTCGAGTTGGCCACTCAAAGTTGATCTTTAGGCATTTCCCACCCATAAGGTGTTCAATGAAATGCCTGAGACAACTCTCCTAAGCTTTTAACATACTTTACCAAATACATTTGTTGTTAAAGGTGTTAAGATAGCCAATAGACTTGTTAGTAATGATTGCTTTCATGTTATTCAACCAAAGACATTTGATGTTTGAAATGTGTTAGCAAATGAACATTCATCTAGACATAGAGTTTGTTTAGCATTGTGTCTAAGCTTAAGGTTGATAGTTTGATTGACCATTTGTCATCCTTAGTTCGAAACTTGATCACCCAAGGTCTAATTCCTATACCCATGAGTTCTCCTTTGTCTTAGCAAAGAAAGCTTCTTCATTTATTGCTTTATTATTTTGTTATTGCATTCTATCATTAGTAGTAGTTTAAAACCATCCAAATTACCGGTTGCACTTAGATTAAGTAGGTACTTGTATTCTTGGTGCTTTGAATCCCTCAGAACTGGTTCGACATTCACTCATACTACAACATTTGTCTTAGGAGCCTTAAAAACTCCTAGCATCAAATTGGCGCCGTTGCCAAATTCTGAGTAGATTTAAACATTGAGATTTAGTCACTTGCTTGAGACTAAGTCGTTTTTTCTTTTATCTTGTTACTGATTCTCTATCTTCATCTTCCTTGGCATTTCAGGTGTATGAACTTGAGGAGTAGAGGCACAACAAACCTTGTTCCAAGAGTTGAAGACATTAGAGCATTTGAAAGGGAAACTAGAAGAAAGAGACAAGCAGAAGAGCAACAGGCTCACTTTGCAGAGGTTAGATACAGACATGGAAAACTTACCACAAGGTGGAAATGTGAACGGTCAAGGTGCTGACAACAATCCACCACAAGGGCCACAACACCCACATCGACCAGCTCGACCCATTGGAACCTATGACCGCCCTAACATTCATGGTCGTAGGTTAGGAATCCGAGCACCAGCTGTGGAAGCCAACAACTTTGAGGTCAAACCAGGACTCCTCAACGTGATCGAGAACAACAAGTATCATGGCTTGGCTGTAGAGGACCCATTTGATCACTTGGACAAGTTTGACAGTTACTGTGGGTTGTCAAAAACCAATGGTGTGTCCGAGGATGCTTTCAAGCTCAAGCTATTTCCTTTCTCTTTGGGGGATAAGGCACGTCAGTGGGAGAAGTCTTTACCCGATGACTGCAAAAGAGCATTCCTGGAAAAGTTCTTCTCTACCTCAAGAACTGCAAAGCTGAGAAATGAGATTTCCAGTTTTCAACAGAAGAACTTGGAAGAATTCAGTGAAGCTTGGGAGAGATTCAAGAGCTATCAAGCTCAATGCCCACACCATGGTTTCTCCAAGGAAAGCTTGCTAAGCACATTCTACAGAGGTGCTCTTCCTAAGTACAGAGCCAGGTTGGATACTGCAAGTAATGGGTTCTTCTTGGGAAGAACTGAGGAAGATGCAGAGGAGCTAGTTGACAACATGGTGAAGAGTGACGCAATCTACAGTGGAGACCACGACAGAAGCGTTAGAACTGATGATAAGCAGACAAGGAAGGAGCTAAAGGCTCTGCAGGAGAAGATAGACATACTCATTGCTGATAAAGCTACACAAGAGCAGCTGAACTTTGTTGGAAACAAAAACCAAGAGGCACCACATGCAGTTAATGAGGTTGATGGGCTGGAAGGGCAAGAAGAGCTATGTTTCATCAACAACAATGGTAGTTGGTACAGGAAAGAGCCTAATTTTCAGTACTACAACTACCCACAGAGATCTAATCCCAGCAACCAACAAGGAGGCTACCAGCCCAAGAGCAACTACAACCAGCAGAGTGGAAACCAGCCTAGGAACAATCAGCAAGGCAACTATCAGCCTCAGCAGAACCCTCCTCCTGGCTTCCCTAGCAAAGGGAACCAATCTTCTCACCAACAGGCTAGTCCTTCTAGTTCCACTCCTCAGGAAAACAGCACTAATGTTCTACTGAAACAGATCTTGGAGTCTCAGACTAGAAGTGAGAAGCAGGTTGGATATTAGTTGAAGAACATTCACTCCAAGATTGATGGAAGTTACAATGAGCTCAGCAACAAGTTCAAGGCTTTGGAAAACCAGTTTGCTTCCATGAACACTCACCAGAATCGCCAGCAAGGGTCTCTACCTGGAAAATCTGAGAAAAATCCCAAGGAGTATTGCAATGTTGTCCTCTCTACTACTTCTTCAGGGATTGAACTGAGTAACCACAAGAAAGAGGTAGATGAAATTGAAAAATTGGTGTTTGGAACTGAGATTGGACAGGTTGAGCATCTGATTGTAGCAACAGCTGAGGCAAAGATTGCGGAGGAAGCTGACAAGATGGTTGAAGCAAAGATTTTGAAGGGAGATTAACCCATGGCTGACAAACCAGTTGCGAAGAGAGCTGACCAGAATCTGAAAGAGGTCAAGCTGGAGGACACCACTGAGGTTGAGCAGTCACCCTATGACAAGCTCCCATTTCCACAAAGGGTCCTCACCAAAGCTCAGAAGAAGGTGATTTCCAAGTTCAGAAAAGACCTAGGTGCTATTGGAGTTAAGCTTCCAGAGATCTCGGGTATGCGTGAGGCTCATGTCCAAATGATGCTCATCAAGGATATTGTAGACCACCAAGCAGAAGTAGCAGAGCTTCTCAACATCTCAACTTTGAAACTTGATCCACCAGTCACACCAAAGTCTCTCCATAAACTAGAATCCCAAGGGAAGTTCACCTTTTCTTGCTCCCTTGGTAAGCTCACCTTTGATGATGCTCTTGTTGATTCTGGTGCAAGTGTGAATGTGATCTCATTGGAGATGGTGAAGAGTCTTGAGATTGAACACATGGAGCCAGATACTTCCTCTCTCACGTTTGGGGATTCTTCTTCTACTACCCCTATTGGTATCATCAAGGACTTCCCTTTGAAGATTGGATCATGCACCATTCCTATAGACCTCACTGTCTTGAAGATGGCTACTGAGAAGAGAGTTCCATTGATCCTGGGCACACCATTCCTTACTACTGTGGGTGCTTGCATCGATTTTTCCAACAAAAATGTCACACTCCTCAATGTCAACAAAGCTGTCTCTTACCCAATTCAGTCTCCCCTGGATGTTGAGTATTGTGGAACCATCACTTGTGGAGACCCCTCCATTGAGAAGATCAAGGCTGCAGTGATTGTTAGTGAGAAAGAAACTCTTGAAGGTGGGAAGGATCCCCCTTCTCCACTCTCCACTTGAGGTACCACTCCACCACCTTTCCCTTGTATATACCAGTTATTTTTTTTTTTTTGCATATTAGCTTTCTTTTGGGTATTTCTCTCAACTTAACAACACAGAGACTGTGTGACTTAAGTTTGGGGGAGGTACCAGTATTTGATCATGTTTGCTTTGATGTTTTTGCATTGAGTCTTGCATTGTACATATCTATTTGCATAAAAATATATATTTTGAAAAATTTGAAAAACACAAAAAGAATCATTTAGTTTGCATCACTTGCATTTCTAGGAGAGTCTAGAGCATATAGGCTGCATTCACTTGCATTGGGAGACCTCGCGCTTGAGTAGCTTATGCACCTCTCAAAAAGACTTGTATGCTTCGAGCCTTGAAAACTCTTCCTGAAACTTGTTAATTGCTGAAACTCCGTCTTTGAAGCCAACTACAACCTTATTTGAACTGGACGAACTTAATGCATCTTGCTCATGGTCCCTTGTGTGCTAAATCATGGCTATACACACTTAAGTTGTCACATCTTTTATGCCAATCTTTTTGACAACCTCTAGTGGTAGACCTCTCCCAAAACCCTTTCCTCCTTTTAAGCCTTCATTGATTGATGAGTGAGGCATTTTTTCGGAAAGTCTTGCATGCACATAATGTTGAGAGTATTGGGAACGACAATGCTTGATCTTCATTCTTGATAGATTAGACACACTATTGTCTAGCCATAGGATGGGGGTGAGTGTTGTAAAATTTGATTTGGGATTATGAAAAGGTTGAAGGAAAAGAATAGACTCTTTGTTGCTTAAATGACTAGTCTTTATGGGATAAGTAGAGAACCTCTAGCTCAAGCTGTGAAAAGTCTTAGCCCCCAAATATAAAAAGAAAAAAGAAAAAAAAAATATATATAAATTAACAAAAAAAAAAAAAAGAATAAAGAAAGGGGGCTAGCAAAGTTAGTATGAGCTAAGAGGTGTTCAAAAAGTGTGATGAATCCCTTGTAGAATAAAGAGTTTTATGTGGAGAAGTGTTCTTTAGATCTTTGGGTGAGAGATGTGAGTTGGGATTGGTATTGGGAAATGAATGTGTATCATATATGTTTGGGAAAAGGGTAGAACAATGGAGATTGAGCATTGTATGCATGAGTTGATCTCTTTCTTAGATATATTATGTGCAATGTCAAGGCTACTAGTCTTGAGAGTATACCATCTTAAAGATCATATTTCTTGAACCTCTTGACTCACTTGAATAAAAAGCCTACCCTTACCCAAATGATTTGGACCAATTGACCATTTGCAAGAATTCACTTGATACTATGCTTAATGAACATGAGAGTTGGCTGATTTGTATGTGTGAATGCATGATGATGAGTGTAGGGACAAAAAGAGCTAAGATAGGCCTAGAGAAGCTAGAGTATAATAAGAGAGAGTGTGCTCATGCTGAATTTAGATGTTGATTTGAGTGCTATGTGTGCTTCTTTTGGTTATGAGTTTCTCTTTCAAACCTCTCCTCCTTTGTCCTTGCTAGTTTACTTGTGGACAAGTAAAGGACTAGTGTGGGGGAGTTGATATCTTGTGTATTTGAATGATTTTCATCCTTGTTTTAGCTTCTTTTTGATCTTCAGAATCCATATAGAATGCATATAGGTTGCATTTGCATTGCATTTGTCCTTATCAGGTATTGGAGATGCTAGTTGGTGACTTTGGAGACATTAGAGATGATTTTGGAGCAAAAGGATGATTCATGTTCGAGAAAGCTCACCACGCCTAAGTGTCCCAGCGGCCTAGGTGCCCCAGCGGCCTTGCGTCCCCGTCACCTATACCGCTGCAAAGTTGAAAACGCACGTAAGCTCACTCGGCCTCATCCCGCGGTCTACGAAGCCGCGCCACGAACAAGAAGCCCCACACGGCTACGTGTCCCAGCGGCCTAGGTGCCCCAGCGGCCTTGTGGCGCGTCATCCAGGCCGCTAGAGGCCCTGTTTACTGACTATTTACCATTTTGCCCCTCTACGTTTTAGACTCTGAAAACCTAAGTTTAAGTTTTTGTGTAGGCTATCAGGCTAGATAATCTTTTACCTTTGAGAAAACCACCAAAAAACCATTTTGGAGAGTTCATCTCTTGGATTTATTTGATCATTGTTCTTGTTATCTTGTTGATTTCTAATCTATTTTCTGTATATCCCTACATGATTAATCAGAAATCCAATATAGGTTTAAGAGGAATCATGGAGATTAGTGAGTAATCCTCATTTGAATTCATGGGTTAGGAGATTAAGGGTGATTAGGCTAGATCTAGGATGTTTTAGTGTAGATCATTCTTATTCCTTGCTAGTAGAGTATTCATAATGCATCTTCTGAGTTGGCCACTCAAAAGTTGATCTTTAGGCATTTCCCACCCATAAGGTGTTCAATGAAATGCCTGAGACAACTCTCCTAAGCTTTTAACATACTTTACCAAAGACATTTGTTGTTAAAGGTGTTAAGATAGCCAATAAACTTGTTAGTAATGATTGCTTTCATGTTATTCAACCAAAGACATTTGATGTTTGAAATGTGTTAGCAAATGAACATCCATCTAGACATAGAGTTTGTTTAGCATTGTGTCTAAGCTTAAGGTTGATACTTTGATTGACCATTTGTCATCCTTAGTTCGAAACTTGATCACCCAAGGTCTAATTCCTATACCCATGAGTTCTCCTTTGTCTTAGCAAAGAAAGCTTCTTCATTTATTGCTTTATTATTCTGTTATTGCATTCTATCATTAGTAGTAGTTTAAAACCATCCAAATTACCGGTTGCACTTAGATTAAGTAGGTACTTGTATTCTTGGTGCTTTGAATCCCTCAGAACTGGTTCGACATTCACTCATACTACAACATTTGTCTTAGGAGCCTTAAAAACTCCTAGCATCAATAATACACTAGGATAAGATCTGTGCCTTGCGCAGAGTAAAATATTTATTTAAAAACTTATGTTTTTATATTGTAAAATCTGATTATTTCTGAATACATGTGTTCTTGTGGTCAAAATATATTTGGTATTTATTTTTTTCTCAGTATAGAATAATTAACTAACTTTAAATATTTGGTACACATAGAATAGTATAGAAGCCCAAAATCAAACAATTTCAATGCAATATCATTGATACTCCTATAATCATAAATTAAGAGTTGTAAAGCAATTTTATGGTATTTCTAATTATATAGCTTACAAAACTTGAGTATATATTAGAAACTGATTCTTGATAGTATAATAGACTATGTCTCTTATGAGTATAGATTGTGTCTCTTCCAAACATATAATTGTCTACTGCAACACAGAATAACATTTACACAAATGATATAGAGATTCTTGCTTTAACAAAATTTTGGACCTACTAACAATAAACATTTGAAATTCAACTTTTGTTACTTCTCATTTGTGAATTAATGATTTGTTTGTTATGAAAATTACAATTTTGTTAACTCCAAGGTTGTGAAATGTTTCGGACAATGCACTGACGACGAAACAAAACTTTCAAATGTTTTGCTTTGCGTTCTTCTCGATAATATTGTTATCTCGTATTGCTCTGTCCTTTTAAATTTTTTTTTTATCATATGCTTTGTTAATTTGTGCTCTTTTCTATATGGTGTAGGTGAAAAAAGAATAAACAAACATCGAAAATTTTATATTTAACCGTTAACAAACGCTCAAGTGGTTATTATAACACCATAAATAAAATAGTTATAATATGTATCAAGTGGTTACGCCGAATACTAAGTTAATAAAATCACCGAGTATTAAGTTTATTATATACATTTATGTTTGGATTAATATAAGTTTTCTTAGCAGTTGGATTTTGGATTTACTAATTTTTTCAATTGACTGTTATGCTGCTACCTAAACTAAATTGAACATCTTAATTAAGTAAAACCTAAGCAAAGCTCTATTTTAAATAATACAAACTTAAGGTTATAATTTTTTAGACGAATCTCTATTAATATATAAGGATGCGTGAAAGCGTTTCAAAGATTCTGGAAAATTAAATGACACTTCGAGAAAGATTTCTTTTTAGTAGTAAAATCAAATTTTGGTAGCTTGGAAGATGCGAGCACTGTCCGCAAGTTTTTTAAAGCGTGGGAAAGTGTTACATATTAAAAATTTAAAAGCATTTGAGAATTGCTGATTCTTTGTTTCAAAGTTATTAGGATTTTCGGGATTCCAATTTTGATAACATGCTAAATTTACTAATTTGGAAGCATATGTGTATTTCTAGTGCTCTTGTAACCATATTAAAAAATATTACTTTAGTTCAAAAAGAAATTATGAACTCCTGCTGTGTATTCAATATAACATTTGAGGTGATTTGATTTTTAATGGAGTTTTAGATGATTTCAATAAGTTGCAGAGATTTAGGTGATTTTTGTTAAACCACTCTAGAATATCACCTAAAACCATGAGATTTGGGTTTTAATTTTTTTAACTAAGAAACTCCATCCAAACATCCTAAAATCACCTGAAAACTTTAAAACTCCACAATTTAAAAAAGTTCAATAACAGTAGATTTCAGAGTACTTTACGAAATGTCAAGTTCAATAACACTGGATTTTAAATGAGTTTTTAAAATTCATGTTTGAATAACAGTGGATTTGTCATTTTAATACAAATCACCTAAAATCTCAGTTGAATACACCCCTTAGTTTTTTTTTCTTCTATGCAAACAAATGTGACTTACGAACTATTCTAAGTAAGATCATTATAATTTTCATATTGTTATAGATTTTATAGTTTGTTGGTGTCTATTTTATGAGTAACTTAATGCACACACACACATATATAATTTCAACGCATATTCATTCACTAAAAAGTAAAAAAAATATTGACATACTTTTCGAATACTTATTTCTGATTCCATATATGCAATAGAAATCAAAAACATTTTCAAAATTAAAAAATATCAAAAACGTTCTACGAGCTCACTTATCTTTCACATTTGTTTCCAATTAAAAATATTAAACCAAAATGACCAAATCCCTAAAGAGTGAGGGTTAGTTTAAAAGAAAAGTGAGAATGATCGTCAACTACAAGAATCTTATCTTGTGCCTACTCTTTCCTTCCGAGTGACACAATAGAAAACGAACCCAGCTGATTGATGCTTAAGTTACAGTCCCTATCAAACCTCTTATCCTGCACATATACACTGTCAACTCTTAACCTGCGCATATACACTGTCCATTTTTATCATGCGCACCTCAAACACAAAAGAAGTTTTACACAAAACTCCAAAAAGCAAAGAATCTGACCCATTTACATACGTTTCACAAACACCATCATGTCTACCACACGATCAAAGAGGAGAGTAAAAGAGGAGAGAGAAGCATAGAAGAGAGAGAGAGAGAGGGAGAGAGAAACAGAGATTGAAGCAAGACTCAAATGGAGAGTGTATCAGTGACATGGAGCAGAGAAGAAGAAAAATTATTTGAGAACGCAATTGCTATGCATTGTGTAGAAGAAGAGATAACAGAAGAACAATGGAGCAATATGGCGTCAACGGTTCCAACAAAAACATTAGAACAAGTAAAGAAACACTACCAAATCCTTTTAGAAGACGTGAAGGCAATAGAGAACGGACAAGTCCCATTACCTCGTTATCACAGAACCGGAGACGAAGCTGCAGAAGCTTCTCCTGCGAACAGAGACTGTCATTCCTCCGGTGGAAGTGGATCATCGGAGAAGAAATCAAACCACGGAGTCTCCGGGACAAATGGCGGCGGAAGAAGTAGTTCAAGACATGAGCAGGAGCGAAGAAAAGGGATTCCATGGACAGAAGAAGAGCATCGGTTTCTTCTTCTTGCTCAAGTGCTCTGTTTATGTTTCTTAAAGAAAGTGAAAAAGATGTTACCTCTATTCAAATGCTCTGTTTTTGTTTTCTTGTTCTTGAAGGTTGTTTCTTTTGGGTTTGGAGAAATTTGGGAAAGGAGATTGGAGAAGCATCTCAAGGAACTTTGTGATCACAAGAACACCAACTCAAGTAGCAAGTCATGCTCAAAAATACTTCATCAGGCTTAATTCGATGAACCGAGATCGAAGACGGTCTAGCATTCATGACATCACTACCATAAACAATCAAGCTCCTGCGGTTACAGGACAACAACATCAACAACAACAAGTGGTTAAACATAGAATTGCTCAGCCCCATACACAGTCGCAACAGCATCATCCGGGTACAACGATGGCTGGACTAGGGATATATGGCGGTGCGCCAGTGGGACAACCAATCATTGCACCACCTGATCATATGGGTTCAGCTGTTGGAACACCAGTGATGCTTTCACCTCCAATGGGAACTCATCATCATCATCCCCATCATCTTGGAGTTGCTCCTTACGCTGTACCGGCTTATCCGGTTGCACAGCAACATCCAGCTCCATCGACTATGCATTGACGACAACAATTGGTGAAAACTGACACCACATTGTAGTGATAACTTGTGTAGATTTCTCAAAATGAAAAGCGACTGAGAAGAGCAATAATGTACAGCAGAGTGATATGTTTTTCCCCATTTCAAGAATCTGTTATCTTTTTTATTTCCTTCTGAAATTGTAGTTACATTTCTTGAAATAAAGAGTGTTTATATTCAGAAGGGAGACAGATAAAATTGCAGAAGAACTCTATTGTACCTTCATATATGTGCCAATATGTTGTGATCTAAAGAGTTACAATAAACAAGACAAAACATAGAAGGAGTTTACTTATAGTTACAGGCTTACAGCTGTAATTCTCTTCCAAGAGATGCTTTTAATCTCAGTATCTATAAGAAACGTAAAAGCATTTCAATCAATGCTTTAGTATGCTAAAATTCTTTTGAACAAGGCGTGTGGGCCAACTCACTCCCAATACTGATTAAATACATCCCATTCAATTCACTTCTTTCTGAAACTGACAAAAAATGGAGATTCCGTTGCCGGGATCGAGTCACCCGCGGCAGGAATACTTAGAACTATACTACAACGACTTGATGTTCTAAGTATTCAGTTTAATTATATAACTTCAAATTGTAGTTGTGGATGTGTTAGCGTCAATCACTACTTATTTGCACCAAGTTAAGAGTCTTCTAAGCTAAAGAAAAAATCAGGAGAGAGAACCATGTGCGTGTACTATCATGTTTTTTTTTGTAACTTAAAAGTTTAAATCTGGATCTATTAAAGAAATAGACCTAACCTCCGGGTGTGAGGTACAGTCCACAAATAGACTCTTTCCCGAATATTTAAATGGATTGAAAAACACTAACCCATATTTGTATAAAGTGATCAGGAAGATATAACTTAGTTTCGCATAACTGGTGAATCGAAACTGACATGTGGTGACATCCCAAACCCTTCCACTTACCACTCGACCACATGCTCTCCGTCAAGAGTCAATAGCAATTGATTTTTGTTTTCTTCTCTTATAGATTGTAATCTTTTCTTCAAATGATCAACGGAATAAGTCAACAATATTTTAGAAGTATTGTTTAGGTTGTGATACAGCTAGATAAAAATTAACAAACTGATTCATTGTTGCGAATATTGGTATCCACTTTAATCTTTCTCAAAGATATTCCCAAGCTATTTGTATACAAGCTTGCTTTCTTCAGGTAAGAACACCCCATTATTTGTCGATATCCGTACCATTACTAATGAGAATAATTCTATCATTACTTATACTAGATGGGTAGCGTGGGTTTTCTTCTTATTATTTTGTTTCATATTTAAAATTTATTTAGTTTTTTCTTTTTGTAGAAATTACATTTACATGGCTAGATTTCGTGAAATTTTTCTAATACGTTGTTTCCCATTTTCACTATAAGAAATTGGCTAAGGCCGCTACCTCTCGTCAGAGCCGATCCTAGAAATTGTGTGGCTAGAAGCCAATTTAAAAAATGTTGCTGGAGACCTTCGAACCTGTGACCTTGAATAGGTGCAATATCAAGCCAAACCGCTAGAATACAAGAATTATCTGTCCAAATGTGGCCATTTAAACAGATAATATTTGGCGGCCGCAAGCAGAAGCTTGGTTGGCTTCCCTCCAAAACCGGCTCTGCCTCTCGTGACTTTATGGGTAGCACGTGATGAACAATGATACCCAGCTCTAAGACATAATGGAGATAGAGCAACCTCTATTTTAAACAGACTAATGGTTAACCTGCGCTACTCGCAGACAATTTTGATTCTCAAATGTTAATTATATAATTATTTTGGACATTGTATTTTGAATTGTATGTTTGTGTGAATATATGAGTGCTTTCTATTTATTGTTTGCATAATAGAAAGTTTTCATATTTCTCAAGTTAAAATTATTGTATTATAATGTTGATGTGAGCATTTTTTGCGATGTTTTAATTTTGTTGTTGTTTGTGTGCTTAACGTAAGTGATATTGGTGTTTAACCATTTATTTCTTCTGGAAATAGAAAATAATGGCAAAATGAGTAATATAAATCAAAACGTATATAATTACACATATTGTATATTTACACATATATCCATAGAAAAAACCAGAAAAACTATACATTTTTCAGATAAATTTTTAATGTAGTTTTTCATTTCTTATAGTGTATATTTACTTATTATTTAGCTTTTCTTATATTTTATGTTTATGTATTCTAATTTTCTTGCTTTTATATCAAATAGTAATATTACCATATATGTTTAATGTAATATTTCTATTTCTTATATTGTATATTTATTTATTATTTTATTTTACTATATTTTCCAGATATTCATTTAATATAGTTTTTCTAATATTGCATATTTATTTATTATTTATTTTACTATAAATTTTTCAAATAGATGTTTAATTTAGTTTTCCATTTTTTATATTGTATATTTACTTATTGTTTATTTTTCTTATTTTGTATATTTACTTACTCTAAATTCTTGCTTTATAACAAATGATATTATTACGATATATGTTAATGTAATATTTATATTTTTATATTGTATATTTACTTATTATTTATTTTTCATATATTGTATTTTACTTATAAAAGTATTTAAAATTAATCAAAATGTAAAATTATACATTTTTCAGATAGATGTTTAATGTAGTTTTTCCATTTCTTATATTGTATATATAGTTATTCTAATTTTTTTTCTTTTATATCAAATAGTAATATTACGATAGATTTTTAACGTAATATTTATATTTTTTATATTGCATATTTACTTATCATTAATTTTACTATACATTTTTCAGATAGATATTTAATGTACGTTTTCTATTTCTTATATTGTATATTTACTTATGATTTATTTTTTTACTCAGATATTATAATAGATGTTGGATGTAATATTTATATTTTTTATATTCTATATTTACTTACTATTTATTTTACTATACATTTTTCAGATAGATGTTTAATTTAGTTTTTTCATTTCTAATATTGTATATTTACTTATTACTTATTTTTTCTTATGCTGTATAGTTACTTGTTCTAATTTTTTTTCTTTTATATCAAATGATAATATTCTGTTTGATGTTTTGTGTAATATTTCTATTTTTTATATTATATATTTACTTAATTTTTAGTTTTTTTCTTATATTGTATATTTATTTATTCTAATATTACGATAAATGTTTAATATAATATTTCTATTTCTTATATTGTATATTTACTTATTATTTATTTTACTAATTTTGAGAGAGATGTTTAATTTAGTTTTTTTTTTTCATTTCTTAATTGTATATATAGTTATTGTTTATTGTTTTTATATTGTATATTTACTTATTATATTTTTTCTGCTTTTATATCAGATAATAATATTATGATATATGTTCAGTGTAATATTTCTATTTCTTATAGTGTATGCTTGTTTTTCTTATATTGTATATTTACATATAAAAATATTTAGAAATAATAAAAATGTAATACATTTTTCAGATATATGTTTAATGTAGTTTTTCCATTTCTTATATTGTATATTTACTTAGTATTTAATTTTTCTTACATTGTATAACTACTTTTTCTAATTGCTTTGATTTTATATCAAATTGTAATATTACGATAGATGTTTAATGTAATATTTTTATTACTTATATTGTATATTTACTCATTATTTATTTTTCTTATATATTTTATTTACTTATTCTAATATTATAATAGATATTTAATGTAATATTTTTATTTCTTATATTGTATATTTACTTATTATTGATTTTATTATATATTTTCAGATACATGTTTAATTTAATTTTTCTATTTCTTATATTCTATATTTACTTTTTTTCTTGTATTGTATAATTACTTATTTTATTTTTTTTTCTTTTATATCAAATTTTAGTATTAAAATAAATGTTTAATGTAATATTTCTATTTCTTATATTGTATATTTATTTTATTATACATTTTTCTAATAGATGTTTAATGTAGTTTTTCTATTTTACTATAATTTTCATATAAATGTTTAATTTAGTTTTTTTTTCATATTGTATATTTACTTATTTTTTTTTCTTATATTTATTACTTATTCTTTTTTTTTTTGCGTTTATATCAAATAATAATATCACGATAGATGTTTAATGTAATACTTCTATTTCTTATATTCTCTATTGACTTGTTATTTATTTTTTCTTATATTGTATATTTGTGTTTTTTGGTAATAATGCCACATGGCATCTTCTGGGAAAAGTTTTTTCGTTGATGTGGACGCTCCTTGAAACCTCAAAAGGCTACTTTTAATAGTATAGATTATATGATATAAATAAAAGAAGTTCACTTTACTCCAATGGTTTGACTAACGGTTCATTAATATTTTATATTAAGAAATCTGAGTTTCGAATTCTATCAAAGAAGAATTATGCAGGTTTATGGAGAAAATATTCAGGAGATCTTTAACATGGCGCAATGAGTAACATAAAGCATTAAAGCATGAAATTCATAGGACAGCTAAGGATGATGCAGTCAGAAGTGAATCATTTTAAAATTTCATAGGACAGTTTAGATAGAATTATCGGCTGTAAAATCGTAAGGTTTTTTTATTCATTTCAAAATATTGTTTTTAATTTGTCCCTAAAATTTTCTCTTAACCATTCTATTATACCCATGTACAAAATTGAAACAAAATCTTTTAGAAGTTATTGTGGCTTGTGGCGGCATGGACAAAAAGTATAATTTTCATGATTGTTTTGTTTAAACACAAACAACAATTAATAAAGGGGTTCAACTGGTTATTCAAAATAGTAGCTATATGATCATTATATCATCCATTTTTATTTTATAGGTTTTCTTTTCATGATCAACTTAGCAGACAAAACCATGAGCAGCTGACAAAAAAAGTAGATTATTCAGTTAAGATTAAATTATCATTTTATACTATTGATTAATAGATTCAAATACAATGTCGAGTATTTAAACATTTATAAATATAATATTAATAAATTTTATCTTATTTATTTTTATTAATATATAATAAACCATGAAATCCTTTAGTTACTAAACTAAAAATGAACTTCAGTCATTTAATTAGTATTAATTAATTTTACACTTATTAATATATATTTAATCATTTTACACCGGTTAATAAATAGTAAAAAAAAAAATTAAACTGAATGTACATGGGATTTTGGGATTTATAAAAATGGAGATGAAGGATCGCCTATCGGCTATACTGGTCATGTATTGAAAATTGAAAATGGTGATAGCAGTGATCATAGTGGAGAATAATGTTTATCTCACACATCACAGATTCTTGTTTAGCTTTGATCAAAACTTTAACATATATAATATTTTTCAAAAAATAATAATATGTATATAGGTACTCCCATCCATTAGGCTTGCGAAGCATTGTTTTAGGCTACACATTTAAGTTAGTTTTGAAATTCCCATTTTAGGTTTTCTGTAGTGCCCTCGTTCCGAAGACTAAGTTTGAACAGTCAGAAGACGAGTTTGGCTATATTGTTCAGACGAGCTGGTCAGGATTTTTCAATTCTGAGAAGATCTATCCAAGGTTGGATGGACTAACCTTAAATGGAATATTATCCAGATAGATGTACATTAAGATCAGATTGGAGGAACCGATGATTATGTATAGGCTAGGATCAAACTATTTGGAGTAATTCAAGCTCAGTCAGTTGGCCTTACGCCTAGAAATGACTAATTTAACGGTTAATGAAAAATGACAAATCTAACCTTCATTGGTTCTGTTAAAAAAAATCCAGTTTTAAAAATTAAAAATGCTTACTAGTATCTACAAATTCAATAACGTTAACAAAAATATTTGTCAATAATGTTGGAAGATAAACTCTTCATTTCATACTTTAAATTTCCATCATCCAAAATATCTTTCTACGACAGTCAACAAAATTTTGTCATAAGATATCAGACCAAAAGTAAGTGTTCATTTTTTTTCACAAGGTTCCATACCAGAAATACTGTTTAACCATTTAGCCGTTAATGATAAACAACAAATCAAAAACTTATTGGTTTCGGTAAAAGAGTTTTTGGTTTTAATAACTAATAGTGCTTACTAATATCTACAAATTCAGTAATGATAACAAAAACACTTATCAACAACGTTAGACAGTAAATTCTTAATTGGAGACTTTAACTTGTCTTCATCCAAAAATACATTTCTCGAACAGTCAAAAAAAGATTTTTGTCATAAGATCTCATACCAAAATTAATCATCTAGTTTTTCACAAAAAATTCATATCAAGAATATTTTTTTAACAATTAAAACGTTGAGGACAAATGATAAATGAACCTTATTTTTTCGTTAAACTTTTCGAGTTTAATGATTAAAAATGTCTACTAAAACCGAATTCAATAGAGAAGTGCACACCAAAAACATTTTTCAATAACATTAGAAGGTAAATTCTTCATCTGAGACTTTAAGTTACCGTCATCCAAAATCTAACTTTCTGTAACAGTCAACACAATTTGTTTTCTTAAGATTTCAGACCAAAAGTAATCGCCTAGTTTTGCCACAAGATTTCATACCAAATTTTTTTTTTTAACAATCAACCATTAAGGACAAATGACAAACTGAACTTGCATTGGTTCCGTCAAAACAAGTTGTCGGTTTTAATGATTAAAAGTGTTTGCTAATATCGACAAATTCAATAAATAAATGAAAAATAAAAATATTTGTCAACAACGGTCGAAGGTTAATCATAGAATTTAACTTGACGGTATCCAAAATATAACTTTCTGAAACAGTCCACACAGTTTTTTCATAAGATTTCAGAGCAAAAACATTTTACAACAACATTAGAAGGTAAATTCTTAATCTGAGACTTTAACTTACCGTCATTCAAAATAAATTTCTATATCTGTCAACACAATTTTTTTGTCATAAGATTTAAGGCCAAAACTAATCATCTAGTTTTGCCACAAGATTTCATACCAAAAATATTTATTTTAACAATTTAACCATTAATGACAAAAGACAAATCAAACTTTCATTGGTTCCATGAAAACAAATTGTCAGTTTTAATGATTAAAAGTGCTTACTAGTATCGACCCATTCAATAAAGAAATGAAAACCAAAAACATTTGTCAACAACGTTCGAATGTAAATTCTTAACCATAGACTTTAACTTGACATCATCCAAAATGTTACTTTTTGTAATAGGCAACAAAATTTTTTCATAAGATTTCAGACCTAAAGTAATAGGATGTTTTTGTCACAATATTTCATACCAATATTTAAAACAATTTAGTCTTAATAACAAACGACAAATCGAACCTTTATTGGTTCGTTAAAATTGTCAGTTTTAATTTTGAAAATGTTTACTAACATTGAAAAATTAAACAAAAATGAAAAAAATGTCAACAACATTAGCAGGTATATTATTAATCTGAGATTTTAACTTGCCGTCATCCAAAATAAGACCATCCACAAAATAAAAAACGAGTACAACTATTTTTCATTTGATCTTAGGTCAAAACCATCAATTGGTAACCCATTTATAAAAATAAAAAAAATAAAAATATAACTTTTTGATATTTATATCAGTAAATAGGAATATAATTCTAATATATATACAGTTTTGTTTTTATTTTTCAGATTCATTTCTATACGAAAATTATAGAACATCTTTTCTCATTAAAACTGAACAAGAAAAAGAAACAATTAATTTTCTATAAAAATTACAATTATTTAAAATAATATTAATATGCTATAGAAATTATTGATTTAAAGATTTTCTTTATTTGGTTTATTAAATCATTTCTTTTAACTATGAGCAGCCAAAGTTATTGTTTAATATTTTTTGTAAACAGTTGTTTTAAATAAAAAACAATGATAAATTCAGATCTTAATCTGCTACTATTTTGAGTTTTCATTTTTATGTTTTAACTAGAGCTTTGGCCCGCCATACGGGCAGGTGAATATACAATAAAATTATTTTCTATTTAAATATATTTAATTTTATAGAACAATTGAAATATTGTTTTAAAATGAACATGATAATTTTGTTTCTAAGATCATATTGTAAATTTAATTTAATTTTGTTGGTTTAAGTAGAAAAAACCACTAACATTTTTATAAGAGAACAAAAAGATTTAAATAAAATAATTTTTAAAAATGTAATGATACAGATGGGTGAATTTTTAATAAAATTATTTTATATTAAAATATATTTTAATTTTATAGAGCAATTGAAATATTGCTTTTAATTGAACAAGATAAAAAAAAATCTAAGATCATATTGTAAATTTAATTTAATTTTGTTGGTTTGAGTTGAAAAAACCACCAACGTTTTTTAAGAATTTTAAAAATGTAATGGTACAGACGGTGAATCTAAAATAAAATTATTTTATATTAAAATATATTTTAATTTTATAGAACAGTTGAAATATTGGTTTAAATTGAACATGATAAAATTTTCTTTCTAAGATCATATTGTAGATTTAATTTAATTTTATTGGTTTGAACTGAAAAATAATGTTTTCTAAGAGAACATAAAATTTTAAATAAATGAATTTTTAAAATGTTATGGTTTATATTTATTCCTTTGTTTTTATTATTCGATAGTATAGACAAAGGTTTTTATCGTTGTGGACATCAAATATATATGTCAACTCCTTTCAAAAAATGTACATCTTTAACAATTTTACATGTAAAATGTACCTTATTAACCGACAGTGGCACAGGCAGTGTAGATTTGGATCTACTCATCGATGCTTCGATGTTGTAATTTTGAGGGAAATACTTGACGTGTGCACTGCTTAGTTGCATGGTTATGTATTCTATAAAAGTTAGTAAACATCAAAAGTTTATCATAAACTGCTTACGTAGACTACCAAGTGTTTAGAAGTACAAACATGACTACTTGACCTATCTTAACAAAATGTTAAACATGTATTCTAAAAAAAGTTGCATTAAAAATAATTCAAAGACTGATCACTACAGTGAGTTCAAAACAAAAGTAGAAAAAGATGCTAAAGCATTATTTGATAAGAAATTTAGTGGTTGTCAAAGGTATCCACGTGAACTTATGCCGAGCGTGCCTTCTTGGACCCACTCTCGCTCGGAACAAATCGCTGTTTGGTTGATGGTTCACCTTCGGCAGTTGGATCAGCAGACGTGGATGGCTGGGGCGCAACATTGGACTTCTCATCAGCAGGGACATCCGAAGCTAGTGCACTCACTCCAGGAAGCTGAGCATCAGGAACCTCTACACCCCCCTGTTTACAAAATATTAAATACATCGTTTATATAACTGAGTTAGCAGCTAATATAAATTAGGATTAGGTACCAACATCTATAACAAAGCCTGGCAGAGGTGCCTGCTGCGCGCAGCCAAGATACGGGAGACGGTAAAGGTTCGGTGCTTTGAAGTGAAATTGAATTCGCCTAACTTCAGCTGGAAGGTGTACGTCTTCCCAACAATTTCAGCAATGAACCGAGGGAGTTCAGTATCAACCCGAGCATAAACTCCTTCCACCTGCAAAACGTAAGACAGATTTAATTAGAATACTTGACACAGAAGCAAATGGAAACAATGTTGTTGAATTCTAACATCAGTGCACCAATGGCGTTGGTTTTATTACATGGGATAATGTTGTTGAGTTCTAACATCAGTGCACCAATGGCGTTGGTTTTATTACATGGGATACATGTGAAGGAAGATATCTCTCAGAGGAGTTTTTTTGGAACAATTTCGGTCGCTTTGGCCATGCAGAGAAATTCAATTATCTGTGATTCGAAAGGAAACATTATCTTTTGGTTGGGCTAATTCACAGGACTTTCTAAAATAAAACACATAAAAAGTTTATTAAACTATTTCTAAAATCACCATTTCTCTTAGTCCTTGTTAGAAGATTAATTATGGGGAGCTAACGTTCTTTAGCTAACAAATATCACAGTCTTGATAGGAGCAGTTGAGTCATTGAATGATTGTGTCGTATAGTACTATTCTTGTAGATATAGAGAGCTTACGTGGAATTTGGATCATATCTTCGAGTGTCGAATCTTATCTGCAGCTACCAGCCTCGGTAGGGCGTAGATGTTGCTGTAAATGAAACCAATTTCGTGTGAGCATTGTAGACTACTAACATGTTGTCTAGTGAATGTGTTTTAAAGTTCTCACCAGCTATATCCTCTGCTGCATTTGTTGGTATCACAGCATAGGGGCCTAGGCTTTGTTGTACACATGTAGAAGTTGGTGTTGTACTACTGCTGGCATGTTGAGCTGTGAACAAATGAAAAATTTGGCTGGTATAAATCTTTCAGGCTTCGAGAATGGGAGATGTCCCAAGCGAAGCTTCATTACGACCCATTCAAGGTGTGTTGTGAGTTGTTAGTTGCACCGCACCTTAGCACAACGGTTAAAGGGAACATGTCAGAAAGGATAGGGCCAACGCGAGATTAGTTTTAGTTCGAGAGCCTTATGGTTTCGCTAGCTTGCCTGCTTGATTGCGAGAAAGTTGCTAGCTTAGCGTAGCTGCATGCTCATTTGGCTGGCTGACTTCCCTAATGAATGTAATAAATTAAGTAGTATCAACTTGAATCGATGGATTATACCTTATGAATGTGGGAGACCGTAGACTCTATATAACAGGATATACATTTCCGGGCAGTTTCCTCTCGTGTGCTAAAGCTGGTAGATGTGTCCTCCTGTAACCATGGTCATCGTAGCATAGGAGCTGAGTTTGCGTTATCATTGATATCAGATTCCGAAGATTTAGAAATCAAGTATGAACTAAACTCTGAATGTACACAATACCAACACCTTTTTTTCTCTGTGTGATGGAGACGGGTTGATATGCAGCGGCCGTCCCACTCTAATCACTCTAAGTCTTTAATATCATTCACTAATATCTTCATCTTCTCCATCCTGTTTTCTCTTAACCATGCCTGCAGGAAATATTGATGTTCAGTTAGGGAAGTTGATTTGTTTTCGAACTTAAATTATCTTGCTAATAATCAATCAGAGTTCAATAAAATCAGAACTTAGTACCTTGAAGAAGTATACAATCTCTGTTATAGTAATCATATGCAATCAAAACAGATCAGAATTAGAGAGCAGGTCAAGATAAGTGGTTTGACGTCAAACATGAATCAAAACGCCGAATAGCAAACTTTAAAGAAACCCAAAAGGCAGAGACGCATATGGTCAATAGCAGAGGTCTTGAGCTGCTCAAGGGCCGAGATGCTTGTTAATTTGGACGGAGAAATCTCTCAACGGGCTCTCTGGCTCAGGAATCGTCTTGACCCGTTTTTTCATCAGAGAGCACGAGTCCTAATCAGACCCGGTGGTGTTGGAGAAGAAGATGGATCACTTGGATTCGATAGCAGCGTATTCAGCTTCGAGTTGACAAGGAAGGCGTTAGAAACCTCCATAGAGCAATCCGAAAACAAATTAGAAAACGAAGAAAACAGAAACAGTCGTCAACTTGCCATCGACCATTAACAGATCAACACCCATGAAGATGGGTTTCTTAAGGTCCCATATTAGAAAAACTTAGAAACTGTAAGCGTGGTTACCTTGCCATGGACCTGTAACATATCAAGTCCGAGCTTTCCAGAATCAAAGGAGCCTTGTTACAACACTCTCCCAACAGCGACCTAAGGATGAGAAGCTGTACAGTGAGGGTTACGCGGATAGAGATGGAAAGCAAACGACACAAATCGACGCTCTTTCATAATTTTGGGTTTAATGGGTTAAACCTAAAGATGAAATAATTTGGGCCAGCGTAGTCTTAAGTTTTATGGTATATAACAAAGTGAAATTGAAAAAAAAAATGCCAGGTGGCGAAAAATTCTCCTATGTCATTGTTGATGTGGAAGGCTGAGAAGAGAGTACAAGTCTATTTTATTATAGACTAGGGCAGATCCGTGCTACGCGCGGGATTCGATGTATCAATTTTTATGAAATATATAATTTGTGTAACTTTTATTCTATGTTCAGTTGATATTTTTAATAGATGTATTTTTAATTATATTATTTGTTTAAAGAGTATTATATAACATATGATGCACATTTAGTGTTAATGGGTTATATTTTAAACTTTGAATTAGCTAATTGCAGATTTGTTGAATTTAGTTATTTTAATGACTTTATAAATTAGTGTAGAATGAGGTATTTAGTTAAAGGAATTCTTTGATGAAAATTTCATGGTTGTTTTGGAAGGTGTTATTAATTGACAATATTAAATTAGTTATTTTTTTCTAAATAGCCTTTGTTTGTTTTTTTTTGTCTGATTATTCTTAGCTTATTTTTTTATATATTATTTATAAAGAAATAATTACTTCTGATTACACAGGGTCGGGGACCAACCTACTGAGATCGATTATGTTGATTTTGTGGATTGAATGAGCATTCGGGCCTGTCTAGCTGATCGTGTTGCAATTCCTTTATGATCACCTGATGGATATGTATGTACGGGAATGTTATATGTATGATACACTATCATGAGATATGTATGCTAAATGTTACTGTGGCATATACTGTGATGAAGTCAAAGGCAGATCACTCTGAAGATTATAATATATGCATAAATAATACAAACCGGAACTCGAGACACCCATAACATTTGGTTTGTGGTATCAGCATCAGCGCCTAAATCTCTTTCAGTGGTGCATCTCAACTCAGTGGAACCAGTTTTTTGAGTTTTCATAAACATCTTTTTCACCATCACTCGAGCAGTTCTCACAGATCAAAGAGCACTGCAAGGGAATGTTTATCTGCAATGTGTATGATGAGAAAAATAATAGTGATTGTTATTGTGGTTTGTATTATTGTTATTATATTTTTTATTTGTGTGGTTAAATTGCGAATAGAATTGATATGGATGATACTGATTTATGTTTTAAAACGTAGATTAGGTGGATGGTTTGATTGGATAAGGGATTATATGTGGTAGGTTTATCTTGCTTGTCTATTTCTCTATCCATAAATCTTTGTACAGGAGACTTGTTTTTGAGCACAGCTCCAGAGTTTGTTTAGGTGTCTCACCAAAACCGAACCACTGCAAATATTCTCTCATCGTCGAAAGAGTTAATGTGAAACTATCTCATCAGAAAATGATGCATCATATAATTAGTCCATCGCTACTGCTTATAAGGTGGTGTGTTGAATATTTTAATTAGTGGGTGAGATTTTTTTCTGTTTGACATGTTTTCGAGATTTTATTTGTTGGGATTTTTTTTTGTTGTGTTATGAGTGATTGTTAATGTTGAACTCTTATTTTGGTATATTATGTATGTTTTTCGTTTTTTGTTTGTTTGTTGATGTTAATTTTGGAGTCATTTGGGATTATTTAAAAAAAGATGATGGTTTTTTTTTTTCATTTTGTAGGGGTTACATTATAGTACTACGATCGCAAAGGTGTTTTATTCAGAAAATATTTATGCATTTAATACGAATAATTGTTAATTTGATCCAAAAAATGAATATGCTCGAAAAGTCACTTTATATAAATAGTAGTACTCTGAATTATGGTTATTAATATTTTATTTTGGGCTGTAATTCGTTTTCTTCTTCTTTAGTTTGTATAATGTTGTCGTTGATGGTAGGGGTGGGACGGATCCGGATATCCGGGATATTCGGGAGACCCGGATCCGGATCCGGATCCGTCGGATCCGTTTCTTCCGGATATCCGGGATATTCGGAGACCGGATCGGATCGGATATCGGACCTAAAATCCAGATATCGGATTCGGATCGGATCCGTCAAAATAATTAAAAAATATATTTTTAAAATACAAAAATCTATAAATATTACATAAATTAAATATTTTTACAAAATTTATAAATATATTTATGCATATAATATTATTAAAATTAAAATATAATATTATAAGACTAATTTTATGTATAAATATTAATAAATAAACTATAATTATTAATAATATTTTAAATTTAATATATTTAAAAACAACGGATCGGATCCGGATATCCGGACCTAAAATCCAGATATCCGATTCGATCCGATTCGCGGATCCGACATTTTACTATCGGATTCGGATCGGATCCGTCAAAATAATTAAAAAAAAAAATATATTTTTTAAAATACAAAAAATCTATAAATATTACATAAATTAAATATTTTTACAAAATTTATAAATATATTTATGCATATAATATTATTAAAATTAAAATATAATATTATAAGACTAATTTTATGTATAAATATTAATAAATAAACTATAATTATTAATAATATTTTAAATTTAATATATTTAAAAACAACGGATCGGATCGGATATCGGACCTAAAATCCAGATATCCGATTCGATCCGATTCGCGGATCCGACATTTTACTATCGGATTCGGATCGGATCCGGATATCCTATTTTCGAGCGGATCCGGATCGGATCTCGGATCGGATCCGGATCTCGGATAATAATTCCATCCCTAGTTGATGGTAATCTTACACATTAATATCTGGTTCTAAAAGTCGAATGTTTCTGATGTTATTTATTACGTTAGTTAACCCTGATCTGTTTTAATAAGTTGTTTTCTCCCCGGGATGCCTTGTGTAGGCTGACCGTACTCACGCTATAGTTTAAGTTAGGGCTGGGCATTTTATTCGTTAAATTTGATTTGATTCGTTATTCAGTTCGATTCGATCCAAAAATTCCGAATATCCGTAAACTTTCGAAACAAAGCAAATATTAAAAATCAATATTCGTTAAAATCGAAGCAAATCACAAATATTAAAATTTTGGAAAACGAATATCCGATCCGATCTGGCAATATATAAATACATATATATCTTGATTATATTTTAAAGTTTCAAATGTATAAAGTATATAATTATTATTCTAACATATGATTTGACAAATTATATTCACATTATTACTTATATAAAAGTATTACATAAAAGGAAGAGAAAAAATTTATGATAGTTATAATTTTTTTCTTAAGTTTTGTGTTATTATAACTGTTAATTAAGTTTAAATTTTTTTAAAATATATAGATTCACTACTTCTTTTAATTTTTATTTTATATATCATGCAAAAAATATTTTATAAAACAAACTTATATCTATTTTTTAAGATTATTTGTATTAATCAAAACAGATTAGATATCCGTAAGTATTCGTAAATATTCGCAAATATTTATTTATTTACCGAATATCCGTTTTTCGGATATCCGTATTTTTCCGAAGCAAAGCAAATCGAAAAATGAGATATCCGTGGCATTCGAAGCAAATCACAAAAACCTTCAAAAATCCGGATATCGGATCCGTGCCTAGGGCTAGTTTAAGTAGTGTGTATGTGTAACGCTTTCATTTTGTGCATATTAACATGACGATTTTCAACTTTTGCCAATCCTTTTAGCCAAAAAAAAACCTTTCGCCAACTTAGTTATTCTTTTTGTGATAAAAGCTAATACGAATTATTAAATGCATCCTGGTGTAGTCCTTATAACTATCACAAAAAAAAAAAGAATAATTTAGTGCTTTTAACTGTCACCAAGACATCCCATAGTCATGGTTAGATATCAAAGAAAGCATCATGTAAAATTAGAATAGGGTCTCTCTCTCTCTCTTATCTCCTCTAAATCTTATAGAGAGAGAGAGAGTATCGATTTTGGTTTCATCGCTCGTTCGTCCATCGTTCGAGTCTCCTCACCGGCTTCGGTGTCATCCGACCGGTTATGGTTCCGGCGACGCACTTGCTCTTCGGTGGTTGGCTGGCTTTGTCTCTGGCGTCCTTACCTTCTTCTCCGGTGATGGACGGCCGGCTTCTGACTCCGACGTCGTACCTACCCTTTCGGTCACGACGGCTGGCTTTTACTTCGGGGTATCCCGGATTGTTTGGCTTCATCCTGATCTACGATTCGAGCCTCTCTTTCATTCATTTGAGCTTCGATCTTGGGACGATTGTTCTTCCTCTCCTTTGTTAAGGTTTTAGCATCTTCAAGCTTACTCTTATCATAAAAGATGCCTATTTTTAATTCTGAGGTTAATCGGATCCTTGGAGAACGATCCTCTGCAAATGGATCTCTTGTCTATTCGTAGATCCGGCAGGTTGAGTTTTCTCTATGACGGGTGCTCGTTGTTGAGCCAATTCCCCATCATCATGTGACTGAACTGTCTCTCCTGATATTGGACTCCGGTAAAGAATTCTCTGTCGGTGTTGAGGTGCGCCGCGTTTGGTCGATTAGAGTCACCGGCGATGACTTTCCAGTTGCTGAAGCAAGGTGACGGTTCTTCTTCTGAACGCGTGTCCTTTCGTCGCTTACAGTGTTCAACACGTGTGTTTGGAAACCGTTCGCTGTCTTCCTTTGGACTAATTTTGATGTTGGGCCTTTTAGGTCTCTGTAATTTATTTGTTGCCCTGTTGGGCCTTTAGCTGTATGCTTTTTTATGTTAATAATACCAATGAAAAAAAAACTGTCACCAAGAGAAAATGCATAGTCTGAAAATCTGTTCTCAGTAAACACAACCCAAAAGATAAAGTACATAGAATACTTATAAGGAAAATCATAACAATGAAGATGAAACTTGCGACTGGGTGGTTGAGGTTCTTGAGCCCAACACATGCACTCGCCCAGACAATAGCTTTGACAGCTTCGTATTGACCAATAATTCTTTTGTGAAGGCACTGCTTCATCTTGGGAAGACGGCCAGGTTCATCACACGATACTTTTTTAACTGGGACTCCTGTGTATGTGGAGACAATGCGTTGGATGTCAGACTCAGTGAGATAGGTCTCCTTCGCCAGCTTCAGTCTCAGCTTTGCTCACTTATTTGGTTTTGGCTGAAACAGCAGCTATCTGGTCCCTAAGTTCTATTTTATGGTCATAGTGAGAACCAGACTCTTGGAAAAGAACACACGGAATTGTAAACACTAATATTGAGTTTATAGACGGTAAAAAAAGCTCAAAGACCATACCTTCTCAATGTCTGGCCTCACACAACTTCATTCTTCTCCTTAATGATCTGTCCGAGTGGCTTCAAGCTCTCTAGATTCCTTAGGGATCTAAAGAAACAAAACCTCCATTTTGAATTAACTAAAATAGAAAATTCATTTTCTGATAATGTAAGAAACATGCAACTCTGAACCTGAGCATGGCATAGCTTAACCCGAATCCATCTTCATCAATCAAGGGAAGAACCAATCACTATTCAATCAAGAGAAGAAACTGGTTTGAGTAATTGCTGAAACATTTTCGGGAAAAACCAAGTTGGCGAGAAGCTGAAAATAGGAAGAAACAAAAACCTGATGTAACCGATTGGCAGCAGAAACCAATGCACTGAAAGTGTTCCGAAGCTTGTGGTGGATCTCATACCGCTCACGCATACCGTGCAATATCTGTATAGCAATCTTAGTACTAATATTATTTATCCATGTATTTAAATTTGGTATAAATGACCGAAGGATCCTAGTAGCCGTACGATCTTGTTGCTGATGCGCATACATCATCTTAATCACCATCTCCAGATCGTTCTGAGCACCGGTCGAGCTTCTTCCTGTCAATACGTGTACACAATTTAGTAAATTTTTCTAAGACAGAACACCTATGCTTACTCTCATCTCTGCCTACCAAACCAAGTAGCATAGATACATATGCTTACAATTTCTGCAACATAAAAAAATTGGAATCATGGGAAGATCTGAACCTACTAAAATTTTAACTATAAACATTCAACGATCCACTCACTGATGTCGATCAACATAAACCCAATTGGTAAATAACTACTTAGTCAAATTGAAGTTACAACTCAGAAACTACACTGAAGCGATTACATCTAACAAACCCTAAAAACGGAAGAGATCTCAACGATTGTTTTTACCTTCTGATTCTGCTTGATTTTTGGTAGCTTCTGGATTTTCAAATCGAATTCTCTGTTTTGTGATGTTAATTGCAGAAGAGAGGATTCTACTCTGACTTAGGTTTTTCCTCTACAACCTATAAATCAACTCGAGCCATGGCTTCTATTGGAATTGTAGCAAAAATCAGAGAATCTGAAGCGAGGTTTAGCATGGAGCTGTTACTGTGTTGGAATGTTGAATAATTGAAGGAGGAGGGGAAAAGTCGTGAAGGGGAGGAGCTCAACCCACATGAGCTCGCCACCATGTTTAACATTTCTCGGGGAGCCTAGCCTCGACGACGGCGGAGCACTTGCCTTCGGCAAAATAAAAAAAAAACTCTAGAATTAGCCATAGCAACAGGAGAAAGATTATTGCAAGAGATAGGAAGAGAAGATGAGTTCAATAGGAGAAATACTCACATATTTATACAGATCTCACACCGATTCGCAGATACTATGAACGGAGCATTGAATGGTGGGGGCAGGGTTTAATGGGATTAATCACGCAATCACAATTCTGGCCATTGCATCTAGCGAATGGAAGAACAGAAGTCATGCGTGCCGTCGCCGATAAGGTTTAGAGAGGAAAAAATCTGTCCCAGGCCGGACACCGTCGAAGACACAGAAGCCCATTTACGATGAAGAAAGCGAAGCCCAATAAAACACTCTTTTAATGAAACGATGCGTTTCACGGGAATCGCCTTGAGATTTAGTGACTTATTGACGTGGATGAACGAGGAAGAAGGAAACTGAACTTTATATATATAGATATATAGATTATAGGTAGATTATAGATAGATAGATAGATTACTAACGATATATTAAGAATAGGTAAACAAAAATAAAACAGAAAGTAATGAAATTGTTTCAACAACAATTGTTTCAGCATAACTAGAAGATACTCGAATTGCTGTTATCTAAAATATAACATTCCACAACAGTATATTAAGACCAAAGTAATTGTACAGTTGACTAATTGTTAGTAACAACCGGAAAAACTAATGAACAGATCGAGACGAAAACACTTCTCAACAAAATTTGAAAGCAAACTCTCAATCTAGAATTTTAAGGTGAAAATCATCACTATAAAATTGCAAAAAAAAAAAAAAAAAATTCTTCGTTCCAATTTATTTTAATCGAGTTTTATCTTTTGAAAATATACGTTTTATCATTGTATTTCTTATATATAAATTGAGTACTAATACTTGTTGTCCAAAAAAAATTGAGTACTAATACTTTTACTATGCAAAAATTATGAATATCTTTTGGGGCAAAATAAGTCACTACAAGAAAACACAAGATTAACGACGGCTGAATTCCTCGTGAATTCGTCGTTAATGAGGTATTACGAGGAATTAGTGAGGAAAACGGTTTGGTTGTTAATCGTTCGTCGTAACGCGTATTTCGTCGCCAATTCCACGTCAGTTAGCGAGGAAAAGATTTCGTCGTAAAGACCAAGTACATCATTTCGTCGTAAAGATCACGTAAGATTTCCACGTAAGGAACTCGCTAAGTTTCCTCGTAAATATCACGTAAACATTTTCACGTTAATTACACGTAAATGTCACGAAAATATTTCCTCGTAAATTCGACGTTAACTTTCCTCGTCATTTCCACGTAAATTTTCCACGTGAAAGACACGTAATGAAGTCGAAAAAAAATCCTCGTAAAGAACACGTAAAACTTACGAAGTTATTTCCTCGTGAATTAACAAGGAATTTACTTCGATTTTTATATACAGAATTAAAAAATAATAATTAGAAAAATATTTATAATTTTAATTATAATTATAAAATTTGAATTAAAAAATACAGAAACAATAAAAAGAAAAATATATTTATTCATAAATAATTAGAATTCATATTTACAACAAAATAAAAAGGGAAAAAAACTATGGCTCGTTCATCGCCTGGTAGAACTCCTCACTCCTCCTCTCTACATCCGCCTCGTTATGGGCCTCGCTAGTCGACTCGCCTGGAATTGGATTTTGGCGTCGCAAGTTCCTCAACAAGGACTCCCATTCCGGATTTGTGGCCGCTATGACGTCCAAGAAGCCCTCGACTACACCCTGTCGAGCTGTGAACGCAGTTTTTGTCGAGGCCAACTCGTTACGCAGCTCAGTGACCTCGTCTTCCCGTCTCTGACCATAAGACGATGTTGCTCTCGGAACATCGTTGACGGAACCAATCCCCAGCGTACGTTCCTTTTTCTTAGGGACAACCTTAAAAACCAAAAAAAAATTATTTTTAGTAAAAATTTATAGTTAAATTAAATGAATAATTTAAAAATTATAATTTTTAAAAATTTACCTCCTCGTAAATCCTATCCACTTCAACTGTGGATAAGGTGACGGGTAGTCCGTCGGAAGACTGCTGTGTCAGCTGGGTCTGACGGTCTTGAACCCGGTCAGCAACTTCATTGAAGATTTGCTCGGACCTAGGATCTACGAATCGACCCGACTTGTTCTTGTGGGTCTTCTCGTAAAGTTGCATAAGAGTCGGGAGCTGTCCCGTCTCTTTGGCCTACAAAACATTTTAGAGAGTTAGTATATATAAATATATTATATAAAATAAATTAATTAAATTCAATATTTAATTACATACCATCTCCAAACGGATAGCAGCGTGGGGTTTTTGGCCCGTGGAGTGAAGCATCGGCCCGTAACCGTGTTCATCTACCGTGTTACGGGAGGCAGAGCAACCCTGGGCGATTCTTATGGCGTCAGGAGTTTCCCAATAACGGATGAGGTCATCCCACACCTCAGTGGTGAGCTCAGCGGGTTTACCACGCTCATATCCCTTCACGATCCAGTCCCCCTTCCAGTTGGAGACCGTGTCCAACAGGCGAACTTTCACCTTAGCGTTGAACGCTTTCCTCACCTTCTCATTGACCCCCAAGGACCAATGATACTTTTGCTGTAACAGAAAAAAAGTTAATAATTAGTATTAAAAAAATTTGAAATATAAATAAAAAATAATACTATATATATATATATTAATAGTAACTTACAGCGAAAATCTTGAACCACGTCTTTCTGATGTAGACGAGCGTCTTCTTCCAGTTCGGATGTGGCATGGAGAAGTAACCCTTCATCGTGTTGGTTACGTCTGATGCGAGACAAAGGTCAACCCCAAACCTAAAAAAAAAAAACAAATTTAAAGTATAAATTAGATTCTAATGTTATTAAAAAAATTTAATAGAATGTAAAAAAATGTAACATACCACAAAGTTCGGGGTCTATGACTGGTAAACCTTCTCTCCCTGGCTGAGAAGAATGTCCTCGACAGTGTACTGTGAGTAAGGAGCACTCGGCGGCACCATCTGATCGGGATGAATGGGAGCCGGCATCTCCGCCGGCATCTCCGCAGCCATCGGTGGAGGCACATGAGGTGGCGCAGGACGTGGCACCTCTGGGACATGATGATCATGAGGAGCCGGTGGTGCAACCCATTGTACACCAGAAGGAGAGACTCTCTGAGAAGACTGAGTCTCTGGGACGCTATCCGGACCAGAAGAGCTAGGTGCTGTAGAAGAAGAACCGGGGTGTAAACGACTACCCGGCTCGCCGAACATCTGTCTGTAGTGGGCAGTATTTTTGTTTTTTCGTACCTATTAAAAAAACATTCAAAATTAGCTTTTAAACTTCATATTTTTTATAGAATAAATTCCTAATTAATCACCTAATCAACACTAATTAACCTAAAATCCATAAACCTATCTAAATTCCCTACACTAACCACCTAAACTACCCTAAACTAATCTAAGGAAGGAGGGAGGACTTACCATGGTTTTAGAGAGGAAGTAGAGAGGAAATGAGAAAGTGTGAGATTTGGTGGGTATATGTAGAGGATATATAACCACGTAAAAACCACGTAATGTAACGAGGAAATCGCGAGGCCCGTGTTTTCCTCTACGAGGAAATCGCGAGGCCGTGTTTTCCTCTACGAGGAAATCGCGAGGCCGTGTTTTCCTCTACGAGGAAATCGCGAGTCCCGTGTTTCCCTCTACGAGGAAATCACGAGTCCCTTGTTTCCCAGTAACGAGGAAATAACGAGGCTCTTTCTTAAATCCCTAAAATCCAAAACCCTAAACCCTAAATTATAATTTTAGGAATTATGTAATTGCTGGAATCGTAAGTGGGAAGAGCCCGTGTCTTCCCACTCATGATTCCAGATATTTCTTCTATTTTTAAAGAATTCTTCAAAGAAAGAGAAGAAAGATACTGGAATCATAAGTGGGAAGAGACCGTGTCTTCGCACTCGTGATTCCAGACCTTTCTTCTCTTTTTTTTAAGAATCTTTCTTCTTTTTAATATTTATGAATTCTGAATTGTGACAAAACGGTCTTGGTATATATAGATGTACTTTTCCTCGCTAATTCCTCGTGAGTTAACGAGGAAATAACGAGGCATGTCTCTTCGTTTCCTGTATTCCTCGTTAGTTCCACGTGAACTCACGTGGAAATCGCGAGGCCCGTGCTTATTTCCACGAGGAAATAACGAGGATTTTTTCTAAATCCTTACAAACAAAAACCCCAAACCCCAAACCCCTTCTTCTTATAACTTTATAACTTCAACCTCTACTTCTTATACAATCCATCAATCTCTAAGGAAGTTAGGGTTTAGGGTTTAGGATTTTGGTTTAGAATTTGAGGTTTGGAATATATGAAGTAGAACATAAGGAAGATAGGGTTTTGGGTTTAGGGTTTAGGATTTTGGTTTAGAATTTGGGGTTTGGAATATATGAAGTAGAACATAAGGAAGATAGGGTTTTTGGTTTAGGGTTTTGGTTTAGGATTTTGGTTTAGAATTTTGGTTTAGAATTTGGGGTTTGGAATATATAAAGTAGAACATAAGGAAGATAGGTTTTTGGGTTTAGGGTTTTGGTTTAGAATTTTGGTTTAGAATTTGGGGTTTGGAATATATGAAGTAGAACATAAGGAAGATAGGGTTTTGGTTTAGAATTTTGGATTTTAGAATTTAGGGTTTTGGATTTTGGCCTCGTTATTTCCATGTAAGTTAACGTGGTCTTTACGACGATTTGTGCTTACGTGGAATTAACGTGTTTTATTTTTTTAATAATTAAATTTTCCTCGTTATTGACACGTAAGCTTACGAGATCTTTACGACGAATTGAGATTACGTGGAAATAGCGAGGCCCGTGTTCTTTATTTCTCACTTTCGTCGTAAAGAACACGTTATTTTACGTGGAAATAACGAGGTTTATGTTTAAATCCCTAAAATCCAAAACCTAAACCCCAAACCCCAAACCCCATCTTCCTTATCATCTACTTCATTTATTCCAAACCCCAAACCCCATCTTCCCTTTAACCTCAATCTTTTTATTCCATTCCACAATTCAAAAACCGCAATCCCTTAAGTCTTAAAATCAATCATACATCAATACAAATACGTACATCAATCGGATACATCGACATTCTCGTCATCACTAGAAACATCATCATTTTCATTAAAGTCGTCTTCAACAACTTCTTCTGTCGCGTCGTCGGTAAGATCTTCGTACTCATGATTATGCGGATCAATGAGAAGTATGTCATCTGTGGCTGCTTCAGGCTCCTCGACTACATTTATCTGTTCTTCTTGCAATGGTGGTTCTTCTCCACTTATGATTCGTCCACGAGGTGTAACTTTGATCACGGATAACCAATTTATTCCTGATTCTCTCATCTGAGGGTATGGAAGGAAGCTAACTTGGTCTGCTTGTGAAGCTAAGATGAAAGGCTCAAATTTGTTGTACATTCGTCCACTATTGACATCAACTACACCAAATTTGTTAAACCGAACACCTCTGTTGACGACAGGGTCGAACCATTCACATTTGAAGAGGACGCATTTCAGCTTCAATATCCCTGAGAATTCGACTTCAATAATCTCCGTCAAGATCCCGTAGAAATCTGTTTCCCCTTTCACACATATTCCATAGTTACTGGTCGTCCGCTGTCTACCATACTCGTATGTGTGAAAAGTATAGCCTCGTGTGAAAGACATCTGTGATGTGGTGACCTTTACATGTGGAGATTGAATTACTTCGTGTAACCATTTAGGATAATCTGCATCGTCGTCATAATCAACCTTAAAAAAAAAGAGAACGTTGAAATATTAGTACATATAATGTATGAAAAAAATAATTTGATCGAGCTGTAAAAATTAATACATGATTCTTCAACAACTTAATAAAGTGTTGATCTTTCCTTTTGTTTACGTCACTTGTGGATATACCTGGGAATGTTTCTTCGACTTGAGAAACAAATAAGCTGTAAAATCACATTTTATATCAATTAATCTTAATTTCACAATTATATAATTTATATTTATTATGTGTGTTTAGAAGTGTCCATATGTACCTTTCAAAATAACGCATCACTGGATCTTCGCAATTGAGTAGAATATAGGTGTGTGCACTATGGGCGTCTTCTTCACTTTCGACCACCAAACCTCTTTTGATTTCCCACCGAGTCGCCCAATCTGGCTAAAGATGTCGGAACACCAGCAACTGCATATGTTGGTAGCGACACCACCATCATCATATCTTCTAGGAGCTCTTTTCGGTGCGTACTTTTGACCCAAAGTAGTGCGATGTGAAGTGAAGTTTCTTCGTCAAACTTCCAGCAATCATAGAACCTTCAACTTTTGCGAGGTTTTGGCTTTTCCTTCAAATATTTCATGGCTCGCTCATACTGATACATCCATCCGTAATGTACAGGTCCACGAATCAATGCCTTATATGGGAGGTGGATAGCTAGATGCTCCATGACATCAAAAAATCCCGGAGAAAATATTTTCTCCAAGTTGCACAATAAGATGGGAATGTTCTCCTTAAGCTGTTCCACAACTTCTTCTTTAAGAGTGTGTGTGCTCAGATCCCTGAAAAATGCTCCGATGCCTAATTCAAAAAAAAAAAACACATTAGTCATATATTATTGCAAACTAAACCATTATAAAATTACTGGGTTATAATTTATTACCGCAAGTGCTTCATGTGCGTTTGTTGGAAGTAGCTCATAAATGCAAAGGGAAGTAGTCGTTGCATAAATACGTGACAATCATGACTCTTCATCCCGAGAACTTTTGACCCTTTTCAACACATCTAGAGATTTGAAACATACCCATCGGGAACTTCACCGATGCCACCCGGTTGAACAACACCGACTTTTTTCTGAAGACAATCTGAATATCGGAGCGAGAACTTGTCCATTGCTTTTTATATGTAACTCACTTCTTGAGCAAATATCTGGCAAGTCCATCCTCGATTTTATGTTGTCTTTTGTCTTTCCTGGGACATTCAATATTGTATTCATGATGTTCTCAAAGAAATTCTTCTCTATATGCATCACATCGAGGTTGTGGCGCAAAGAAGATCCTTCCAATATGGCAACTCCCAAAATATACTCTTCTTGTGCCAATTGTGCTGAACACCGTAAAATCAGGCATATTACGGGGACATGCCAATTACCACGAGGAACTGTTTCGAGCTCCATAGTAATCGAGTTGCGCTTCAATTTGTTCTCCAGTTAAATATGGAGGATGAGTGTCTCTCACAACTCTTTTGTGCCTAAACAATTTCTTGTTTCTTGATGCGGATGGCCAATGGGAAGAAATCGGCGGTGACAATCGAACCAACTTGTCTTCCTACCATTCTTCGGTTGAAGCATCTGTCGTTCCATTACAATATAGACAAGCTAATCTCCCATGTGTAGTCCATCCAGATAACATCCATAGGCAGGAAAGTCACTTATGGTCCACAAAAAGCATCGCTTCGCATCGTAAAATTAGTCTTCGTTGAGCAGTCATCGTCCTCTTCCTGTTGACCACAAATCCTTCAACTCTTTTATCGGTGGTTGTAGGAAAACATCAAGAGACCTTTTGGATGGTTGGGACCAGGTATTAATATGGTCAAGAATAGCAACTCTCGTTGCATGCACATCTCGGTGGCAGGTTGTATGGCGTAAGAAAGACTGGCCACAATGAATATTGTCTCCCTGACATTCCGAATGGACTAAATCCATCTGTGCATAATCCGAGATACACATTCTGGCTATTGCTAGCGAATTCTGGATGTACTTTGTTGAAATGTTTCCAGGCTCTTGCATCGATGGATGAGTCATCTCACCATCCGTCTGAGTGTGCTCGGCATGCCATCTCATCTTCCTAGCAGTCTGCTCGATTGGTACAATCTTTTCAATCAATGCGTAATTGGTAGGTACCACATCCTTTGATGCGGTACCTGTTCGTCCCGTCCTTGCAGCTTGAATCGTGGCTTCTTGCAGAATCGACATTCTTCTAACTTCTCATCATCTCCCCAGTAGATCATGCAATTGTCAATGCAAACATCTATTATCTCCGAAGGCAAGCCAAGACTATAAACCATTTTCTGAATCTCATAATACGAATCAGCAGACACATTGTCTTCCGGCAAATACTCTTTAAACAAGTCTGCCCATTCATTCATGCAACTTTCAGGTAGATTGTGATCAGTTTTAATATTCATCATTCTAGCTACCAACGACAATTTAGAGACCTTCTCTACAACCATCGTAAAGTGGCTGATTCATAACATCTAACATTTCATAAAACTTTTTGCATCTATATTAGGTTCTTCATCTTCATCATGAGCTCTGAATGCATCAGCTACCATATCATGAACCCTATCAAAATCTACCATCTGCTCTTCTTGATGGTACTATGTTCATTATGCAAATGATGATGATCAACGGTTGTTCTTCACGAAAATTGCTATTACTACTACTAGCTTCATGATTCTCATCATAATTATAACCTTCTCCATGTTGAAACCAGATATAGTAATTTGGCGTGAAACCTCTATTTATTAAATGCTTCCAAATATTTTCACGATTTGCAAATTTCGAATTGTTGCATTTCCGACAAGGACAGAACATCTTACCGCTTTCTTGGGCCAGCGGTGTGGAATCTGCCTGATGCATAAATGTCTCCAGCCCTGCAAGGTATTCTTTCGTCACTCTCCGTTAGCATCTCTATGCATATACATCCATCTCCGCCTTCGAAAATATTCCCGAGTCCGACATTTTTTCTTTCCGTTTTTATTTTATTTTCTTCTTGGTGTGTTTAAAATGATCTTCAAAGGTTCATATTTATAGGAAATTTTCGAATCTGGTAGTTGAGCTTTTACTACGAATTAACTACGAAATTTTGTTAGGTAGCCGAAAAAAAACGTGTTACACCTACAAAGTTGGTAGACTCGAAATTTCGTCGTTATTTACACGCAAATATTTTCCTCGTAAAGAACACGCTATATTTACGTCGACATTACGAGGAAGACAATTTTCCTCGTAAGAACCACGTTACATTACGTCTTTTTTACATGGAAATGTTTTCCTCGTTATTTTACGACGAAGTGACGTTGCTTTCTAGTTTCCTCGTAAGTTACTCGTAAAAGTGACGTTATTTAACGAGGGAAATATTCTCCTCGTTAAACTTCGTCGCTAAAGTTGTGTTTTCTTGTAGTGAGTATTCGCAAAATACATCGTTATGGACACTAGTAACTGACCTCTATAGATTTTTAAAATAAATGAATTTTGCATGTGTATTTTAGCTTTTTATTGGAACATTTGGTTAAAGTTTCCTGTTTGACCCCATGTTTCAGGTTTGAATCTCTTCTTTGAGCCACCTTATAGTAGTATTACATAATTATTTTTATAAATGACCCCCTTAAGAAGTGATGCTGCCTCCGCCACTTGTTGTTCAGTTTCCTAAAGGCCACATATATTGGTTCAGGGCACCAAGAGTGAATATGCACTGCCCTGCTCATTTAATTATATGGATTTGAATAAGAGGCAGTTTTGGCACTACAAAATGCCAATGTCTAGCCATACTTCCATAGTTCCATTTCCATTTTCTCTTGTGGTGCGACGTCACTCTCACCTGTTTATTTACTTTTTAACATTAACACATCGAAATTTTTCGATGGGTTACATTTCCAAACGGATAAGTTAGAGAAGAAGAATCTATTTCGAATAGTTTACAAAAAAAAAAAAAAAAAAATCTGTTTCGATTTCGGTATATCCGAACGTTAGGAAACGGTTTTCATCACTACCAATCTTAACTTGGTTGGGCATACGACGAAACCATCTTTTGGATACATGCAAAGTAAATAGATTCCAGTAATGCATGGACACGTTCATGTAAGGTATATAGTAAACCAACATCATTTCTTGAATACACAATGTGTGCAATAACTTCAGAAATGATTTGTTCCATCCATTTAAAATGTATCTTTTTATAACTTTTCAAATATATTAAGAGAACAGAAAAAAAGGTTAATAACACTCTACTACTGATCATTTCAAAATATTTTTTTTTGAAACTTCCAATCTTATATAGATAGAAGAAATAACCATAAAAGTATTTAAATATATAATTATTGTAAAAATGACCAGATACAAAGAATATCAGTCTTTTTCTATATAAAAAAGATGATTGCAGTAGTTTTACAATAAATATGACACTAATATTGTCTTTTACCGCGAAGCTAGACAGTCGTGTAAAGTTTAACTATTTTAAACATATGCCTACGTTTTAAGTAGTTCAATGAAAATATAAAATAATGGATTTCAGTAAATTTTTAAGAAAATTGTCAATTATTTTCTAAAAATTGTTATTTGTCAGAACTTTAGGTGTCATTCCACTTACATATTTGATGTGTATTTCAAAATTAAAAATAAAAAAAACGCTTAAAATAAGAAATGTTTTTATGATTCTGTATTTTGGCATATATGTGATAGTCTTATCAAATATATACAAAACAAATATAAATATCTAAGCAAGTATAGTAGTTAATATCACTGTAAAAATGTATAAACAAAATAGCATATAGTCAAAATAAAAATATGTGATCATATATCCTCTCTGCCAACTCACCATTCAAATGTAAGGCACGTAGATTAAGGATTAGATGGTTATATTTGTTACCTTATGCTCTTAAGTTCGTAACGTTTTTTACTTGATAACTAGGTTCGTAACGTTTATATCTGCTAGTCTGTGTTATAACTTATAACTGAACTCTCTCCTTTAGTTACAGAAATTATGTAAATAATTCTTGTTGGGCTTCCTCTAAGCCCATGTTCAACTCTACATTGTCCGATTATTACGATATTGTCCACTTTGGGTCCGAAGGCAAAGCCCGTATAGATTTGGTTTTGGGCTCCTTCCCAAAAGGCCTCGTACTAATCAGAGTTGAAAATCTCTATATATCCTAGATATTATTTGTCTAAACTTCCAATGTGGGACTTTGTTTGCATTCACAACAAACCTTCTCTCAAACCAAGTACCAAATGAACTTTTGGTTTCCAACATCCAGAGATATTTGGTACACATCTTGTACCGCCGTAATCACCAACGGGACTCTTCACCTAACCTTATTACACCATTAGGATTTATCCACCTAATCCTTGCTACACCATTAAGACATTCACCACCTAATCCTTGCTGCACCATTAAGAATATCCACCTAATCCTTGCATCGTCGTTAGGGAGAGACTTTCGATACATGTCTCTGGAACAACTTAATCGCGAAGTCACCTTGAGGATTCTCCTCCCACAACCGAAGCTTCTAGGATCTTTTGATAGTCTCTGCTACGGACCTCTCCTTCCCATCGAAGATGACCCCTACTCGAACTTGAAGGGTATTTTATTCTTCTTGCAGATATTCGTTAACCTGGCTCGATACCAATTATTGGGCTTCCTTTAAGCCCATGGCCAACTCTACATTGTCCGATTAGTAAGATATTGTCCACTTTAGGTCGAAGGCAAAGCCATATAGATTTGGTTTTGGGCTCCTTCCCAAAAGGCCTCGTACTAATCAGAGTTGAAAATCTCTATATATCCTAGATATTATTTGTCTAAACTTCCAATGTGGGACTTTGTTTGCATTCACAACAAACCTTCTCTCAAACCAAGTACCAAATGAACTTTTGGTTTCCAACATCCAGAGATATTTGGTACACATCTTGTACCGCCGTAATCACCAACGGGACTCTTCACCTAACCTTATTACACCATTAGGATTTATCCACCTAATCCTTGCTACACCATTAAGACATTCACCACCTAATCCTTGCTGCACCATTAAGAATATCCACCTAATCCTTGCATCGTCGTTAGGGAGAGACTTTCGATACATGTCTCTGGAACAACTTAATCGCGAAGTCACCTTGAGGATTCTCCTCCCACAACCGAAGCTTCTAGGATCTTTTGATAGTCTCTGCTACGGACCTCTCCTTCCCATCGAAGATGACCCCTACTTCGAACTTGAAGGGTATTTTATTCTTCTTGCAGATATTCGTTAACCTGGCTCTGATACCAATTATTGGGCTTCCTTTAAGCCCATGGCCAACTCTACATTGTCCGATTAGTAAGATATTGTCCACTTTAGGTCCGAAGGCAAAGCCCGCATGAATTTGGTTTTGGGCTCCTTCCCAAAAGGCCTCGTACTAATCAGACTTGGACATCTCTTTATATCCTAGACATTATTTGTTTAAACTTCAAATATGGGACTTTATTTGCATTCACAACAGTTCTTAAACATTTAGCAACAATAACTACCATTTTGCATTGGTTTACATGTGACAAAATACATACAGATTCCATATTTCATTGTTTTTGCTCATACATCACCATGTGCTGATACTCTATATAACAATACAATGAACACTTCAAAGTAACACACAAGAGAAAATCCACCAAAGCTAAAACACGAGATAGATATGGAGACTGTAGTGGTGATTGTGGGAGCTAGACCAGCTGGTTTAGTAACATCGGTTTGTCTAAACCGACACTCAATCCCAAACATGATCCTCGAGAAAGAAGACATCTATGCATCACTATGGAAGAAATGAGCCTACGACCGTCTCAAACTTCACGTAGCCAAAAACTTTTGCCAGCTACCTTTCATGCCGCATGGTCCCGACCTTCCAACCTTCATGCCCAAAGAGCTTTTCATCGACTACCTTGACGCTTATGTAACCCGATTCGATATAAACCCTAGATACAACCAAACTGTAAAGTGTTCAACGTTGGATGTGTCCAACAACAAGACAAACACAATGACCGGAGAAATCGAGGTGTACTGGTGACCGGAGAGAAAGGAGACCAGTACATTCCAGTGGTGGAATGGATTAATACTTTTGTAACATCCCAAGTTGTGATATATAGAAAGGCTTAAGAGGATTGATTTGGATACCTATATTACCAAAATTGACTTACCTTTTCCGTCACACATCCATTTGGAACTCCAGAGTTAAGCGTGTTTAGGCTGGAGTAGTGAAAAGATGGGTGACCTATCGGGAAATGATTCACAATACCGTTCGAGTGAGGCCAATACACGGGAAAAGGTCATGTGGTGATTACAGGGTCTGTAAACAATGGTTTCCAGCCTTGAACAAATTTACGGAATGACCGTCAGATGGGATGGGACCCACGGGCCAAGTGAGCGAGCGTGGGTGGCCCATTAGTCGTATCGATCGATACTCCTATAGAGTCATCGATCGATACAGATTTCTGTCATCGATCGATACAGATTTCTGTCATCGATCGATACAGATTTCTGTCATCGATCGATACAGATTTCTGTCATCGATCGATACAGATTTCTGTCATCGATCGATACAGATTTCTGTCATCGATCGATACAGATTTCTGTCATCGATCGATACAGATTTCTGTCATCGATCGATACAGATTTCTGTCATCGATCGATACAGATTTCTGTCATCGATCGATACAGATTTCTGTCATCGATCGATACAGATTTCTGTCATCGATCGATACAGATTTCTGTCATCGATCGATACAGATTTCTGTCATCGATCGATACAGATTTCTGTCATCGATCGATACAGATTTCTGTCATCGATCGATACAGATTTCTGTCATCGATCGATACAGATTTCTGTCATCGATCGATACAGATTTCTGTCATCGATCGATACCTCTCGAAATTCCCAATACTGTTGCTGTTGCTGAGAGGGATGACTTTGAGATGAAACCTATCTATGTCGCTCTTATGGAACAGCGTCCATTTCATGGCTTTCCTCAAGAGAAACCGATGGATCATATCAACATGGTTGAGGAATTGGTCTCGTTTATCTTTGATGGAGTCGTTGAAGACCACCACTTCTGCAAACTCTTCCCTTACACCCTTAGTGGAGAGGCAGCATGTTGGTTCAGGAAGTTGCCACCACGATCTCTGACTACCTGGGATGACATCGTGAACGTCTTTCTCAACAAATATCTCTATGATGCTGCAGCAAATTCGGAGATTGAGATAAAATCTATGCTGGAATATACGGTAGAGGATGATGAACAACATGGATTTGGAGAGCCGAGAAAGCAGAGGAAGCCGATACAAGTGATCCAACTTCAGCATCGATCGACACTGTTCATCATGTATCGATCGACACTGTTCATCATGTATCGATCGACACTGTTCATCATGTATCGATCGACACTGTTCATCACGGTACTGTTCACTGAAACACTGTTCATCGCGACACTGTTCATCATGTATCGATCGACACTTTTATTCGCATCGATCGACACTGTTCATCGCGACACTGTTCATCGCGACACTGTTCATCGCGACACTGTTCATCGCGACACTGTTCATCGCGACACTGTTCATCCGGCGTCGATCGATACTGTTCATCCGACGTCGATCGATACTTTTCACTTCGACACTGTTCATCACGGTACTGTTCACTGAAACACTGTTCATCGCGACACTGTTCATTACGGTACTGTTCATCGGGACACTGTTCATCAAAACACTGTTCACCGCGACACTGTTCATCCGGATATGTTCATCCGATGCAGAAAAATACTATTCATCAAGGGTCGACCGACACAAGTTCCGTGGAGACAGAGAAAGTCGAAGTACTCATACTGAGCTTCGATGAGAATGGGATGTTAAGAGACAAAGAAGGTCGCCCTCGCAATAGCATAGGACAATTGATTAATGTAGAGGATGCTGTGATCCCTGATGTGATTAATGTTGCTGAGGCAAACGACTTTGATCTGGACCGCGAATAGTATGATGGAGTAGGTCAGAACCCTTTCCAGGGTCTTCCTCACCAAGATCCCATAAACCACATCGAAGAACTTGAGGATCTAGTGTCAAGGAGTGAGCAGAATGAAGTGTCTGAATACCACATGCTCTGCAAGATCTTCCCCTATTCCATCTCTGGGGATGCATTTAGATAGTTCAGTCAACTACAGCCAGGATCACTAACTAGCTGGAATGACATTGAAAGAGCCTTCCTTTACAAATTCCTTGATGATGCTGAAGCAACTCGAGAAAAGGAGAAGAATGATAAGTGGGATATGCTCATGGAAAGTTGGCAGATAAAGAGGGAAGATATGATTCCAAGACAGCTGATCTCCTACATTTTGGGAGAGGGTGATGAACAACATGGATTTGGAGAGCCGAGAAAAGCAGAGGAAGCCGATACAAGTGATCCAACTTCAGCATCGATCGACACTGTTCATCGCGACACTGTTCATCGCGACACTGTTCATCATGTATCGATCGACACCCTCCAAGCAGCATCGATCGACACCAACATAATGAGATCGATCGATACCTCTCGAAATTCCCAATACTATTGTTGTTGCTGAGAGGGATGACTTTGAGATGAAACCTATCAATGTTGCTCTTATGGAACAGCGTCCATTTCATGGCTTTCCTCAAGAGAAACCGATGGATCATATCAACATGGTTGAGGAATTGGTCTCGTCTATCTTTGATGGAGACGTTGAAGACCACCACTTCTGCAAACTCTTTCCTTACACCCTTACTGGAGAGGCAGCATGTTGGTTCAGGAAGTTGCCACCACGATCTCTCACTACCTGGGATGACATCGTGAACGTCTTTCTCAACAAATATCTCTATGATGCTGCAGCAAATCTGGAGATTGAGATAAAATCTATGCTGGAATATACGGTAGAGGATGATGAACAACATAGATCTGGAGAGCTGAGCAGAGTAGAAGAAGCTGATATTAGTGACAGAAGCTCAGCACCTATCGACCCCATGACCTCCACATCGATCGACTTTCAACTTTCAACATCGGTCGACAATCAGCCTCATGAATCGATTGACACGAAGCTTGCAATATCGGTCGACACCCTCAAAATTTCAGAACACAATGAGACTGGAAAGTCTAAGTCTGGGAAAAGGACGAGGAATAGGAAGAAGAAAAAGAAAAGGAATGCAGATTCACATGTCCTATCATTAGTCCCTTCACAATGTCAAGAGGAAATTCTTAAGTATAGAATGCGCTGCAGAGGGGGTCCAAAACCTTTTGCCAAGGTTAGAGTGCTATGTGATCCCAAACTGAGTAGAGTAGAAGGAGCCGAGATTAGTGACACAAGCTCAGTATCAATCGACACCACCACCTTACCGTCGATCTACACCAGCACCTCAGAATCGATCCATGAAAGTTCGAGTTGTCCTCGGGACATTGCAGACTCGACACAGAAGAGCATCGATGTATCAAGTTGTTATCCTGACCCAGATGTAGAAAAAGAGATCACCATGGAAGATTTCTTGGAGCTAGAAGAATTCTTGGAGTTAGAGGATGGAGAACAGCTTGGGGATTTGGATTCAAGTGAAGAAGTAACTATAGAAGACTTCTTGGAGCTGGAGGAATCGCTTGAAGATATGGATCAGAGTTCAGAGAAGAAGCTTGATGATTAGCATACTTCGAGAGGAGATCTGGAAACTTCACCAAAGGTTAGCATCGATCGACACCAACATAATGAGATCAATCGATACCCTCCCTCTACCATCGATGGATATCCACCCAACATCGTCGATCGACAACCGCCATTTATCATCGATCTACACTCACCCGATTGCATCGATCGACACTCATCGTTAGACGAGTCGTCAGGATACACAATTGAACTAGGACCGATTGAAGAAAGGATGAACATGACTAAGGCCTCACACCTTGTTGTCCCTAAACATCAGAGACCACCTATGTGGACAGACGAAGCTGTTGGGTTTCACAAAAGAGTGAAGAGGATACATGATCCTGTGAAGATTGTGGTTCCATGCGCTGTATTTGAAGCTGAATCTCCTATCCCACCAGATAAAGGTGCGCATCTGAGTTCTTACATTGAGGTAGTGGATTGTCATCAGCACGTAGAAGCTTCTCAAAGAGGGTTGAGATTTGGATATGAAGTTGATAAAGGTCCAACAGAAGCAGCATCAATCGACACAGATCAGATACAATCGATCGACACAAACAATTCATCATCGATCGACGCAGATCGCATATCAGAGCAGGATGAGTTTGAAGTGTGTCAAAATCTTCTTGATAAAGACACCAACACACGATCATACAAGTCTGGGGGAAAGAAGAAGAGGAACTGGAAGAAGAGAAAAAGGATCAAGGGAGATCCTCCGTTATCATTGATCCTCACTTCTCAGATGATATCAGAAAATCCAGAGTACACAGCAGATGCTTCTTACAGCCATTTGCAAAGCCTAGGGCACTCCTTATTGCTGAGATGATAGACAAAAGAGAAGAGTCTATGAAGGAGGCTTTCACACAAGAATGATAAAGCTTCAGAGAGTAGACATTGAGACTTGGTTTGGAGCAAGTTCTCATTCTCATTCGGACTGAATCAGATCTCCAGAAGTCAAGCTAATGACTGAAAATAAGCGCTGAGTGGAAGGCAACCCACTGTTAGGTTTGTTTTAAATTTGGTTTTAATTTCATTTATTACTGATTCTTGTCTTTAGCTATTGCGGGTAAGAAAAAGTGAACGATAGCAACGATGCTGTAACAGCGCTTTATGCAGAGCTCTTGTAACAAGAAAATCGATCGACAACGTAGCGTGGAAATCGATCGACACAAACAATTCATCATCGATCGACGCAGATCGCATATCGAGCAGGATGAGTTTGAAGTGTGTCAAAATCTTCTTGATAAAGACACCAACACACGATCATACAAGTCTCGGGGAAAGAAGAAGAGGAACTGGAAGAAGAGAAAAAGGATCAAGGGAGATCCTCCGTTATCATTGATCCTCACTTCTCAGATGATATCAGAAAATCCAGAGTACAGCAGATGCTTCTTACAGCCATTTGCAAAGCCTAGGGCACTCCTTATTGCTGAGATTATAGACAAAGGAGAAGAGTCTATGAAGGAGGCTTTCACACAGGAATAATAAAGCTTCAGAGAGTAGACATTGAGATTTGGTTTGGAGCAAGTTCTCATTCTCATCCGGACTGAATCAGATCTCCAGAAGTCAAGCTAATGACTGAAAATAAGCGCTGAGTGGAAGGCAACCCACTGTTAGGTTTGTTTTAAATTTGGTTTTAATTTCATTTATTACTGATTCTTGTCTTTAGCTATTGCGGGTAAGAAAAAGTGAACGATAGCAACGATGCTGTAACAGCGCTTTATGCAGAGCTCTTGTAACAAGAAAATCGATCGACAACGTAGCGTGGAAATCGATCGACAACACTTTGTCGCCAGCGATCGATTGTTCTTCAGTGTCAGACGATTGCTCTTGCCATTTGACTGATGAGACCATGTCGATATCAATCGACAGAACTTCAGCAACAACGATCGATTGTCTCTTCATTGTGTTGTTCGACCGCGAGCAGGTTATCGTTCTTACTTGTTACATTGAGTACTTATGGTTTAGTTTCCCACCAATCTTAGACTGTATAACACTGGTGACAGTGTTGTTTAAGTCCGGGGATGTTTACTGATATTAGTTTACTTTGTGAGTCTTATCAAATGTTATTCAAAAGTTTTTATTGAGTCAAGAAGGGGACAATGAACTTTTTCAATCTTTACTTGTTATCTAACCACTCTCTAGCACCATTCTTAGATTTGTTGACTGCAGAATATAATATAGATGCTAAAATGGATCACCTGTCAACTATGACCACACTTGCTATGAATGTTTGAAGGAACCAAAGCTGACCTCCAACCTATCTTGACATTACCTGCTTGTCTTGGGGCTTGGTATACATTGGATCGGGTTCCTCCTACAAGTCTGGAAGGTAAAAGTCTGTGTGTTTCTGATTCTCTTCTCTCTCTCTCTTCAAGCATCCTAGATATAAAAGATTGAGATGATTTCCCAAGATGAAGAGGGGTAGGTACATTACCAATAACTCCATTATTCTAATTCAAATGAATGATCACACATTGTTGGAAGCGAGGGATAGGTAAATTACCTGTGACCCCATTATTCACCTACACTTTGTCAAAAGAAAGAATCAATAAGATGAACAAAACTGTTCATTGGCATTGATGTTAAAAGAAAAAAATTTAAAAGATTGAGATGATTTCCCAAGATGAAGAGGGGTAGGTACATTACCAATAACTCCATTATTCTAATTCAAATGAATGATCACACATTGTTGGAAGCGAGGGATAGGTAAATTACCTGTGACCCCATTATTCACCTACACTTTGTCAAAAGAAAGAATCAATAAGATGAACAAAACTGTTCATTGGCATTGATGTTAAAAGAAAAAAATTTAAAAGATTGAGATGATTTCCCAAGATGAAGAGGGGTAGGTACATTACTAATGACCTTATTATTCTAATTCAAATGAATGATCACATATTGTTGGAAGCGAGGGATAGGTAAATTACCTGTGACCCCATTATTCACCTACACTTTGTCAAAAGAAAGAATCAATAAGATGAACAAAACTGTTCATTGGCATTGATGTTAAAAGAAAAAAATTTAAAAGATTGAGATGATTTCCCAAGATGAAGAGGGGTAGGTACATTACCAATAACTCCATTATTCTAATTCAAATGAATGATCACACATTGTTGGAAGCGAGGGATAGGTAAATTACCTGTGACCCCATTATTCACCTACACTTTGTCAAAAGAAAGAATCAATAAGATGAACAAAACTGTTCATTGGCATTGATGTTAAAAGAAAAAAATTTAAAAGATTGAGATGATTTCCCAAGATGAAGAGGGGTAGGTACATTACCAATAACTCCATTATTCTAATTCAAATGAATGATCACACATTGTTGGAAGCGAGGGATAGGTAAATTACCTGTGACCCCATTATTCGCCTACACTTTGTCAAAAGAAAGAATCAATAAGATGAACAAAACTGTTCATTGGCATTGATGTTAAAAGAAAAAAAAAATTTAAAAGATTCAGAGAAGATAGAAAGAGGGAAGAAAGGGATCAGAGAAGACTACCTGTGTGTTCAGAAACTTGCTTGAGTAAGAACCCATGTGTCCTTTGATCGATACTCCCAAGGTAAAGCCTACATTTTTATTTATGCAAAGAAATGAGGTTAGTAGAGGGGTTAGTCAGACAGGATTTGCTAAGTTGATGGCTAGATGAATTTGGTTGCTAAGTTAGGATATGGTATATAAAGTACTTCTAAAAGTTAGGAGATATTTGATGTGGCTTGCAACATTGTAGAGGTGATGATTCTAAGTTCAAAGATTTTGTGAGTCCCTACTGTTTTCAAACCTCTTTCAGATAGACTGTCTGTTTGTTTTGCTTGAGGACAAGCAAAAGCGTAAGTCTGAGGGAGTTGGTATGCCATATATTTTACCCACTTTTACCCATGGTTTATAAGTGTTTTAGGATATATTTATTATGTTTTGGATTCTATTTAGAATTTTTTCAGGTTCAGGTACGTTATGGAGAAATATGGTGATTTTGGTGTCTTTTGGAGCCTTTTGAGTTTTGAGTGCAGGACTGCACAGATGCGTCAGATGTTTAGCTACGGATGGAGACCTTCCCACCGATAGATTGAGCCTATATTTTGGCACAAGATATAGCTTTGAGTTAGCTTTCCAATGCCACCGGTTTGGGGTCAATTAGCATTCTGTAGCAGAAGTTATGCCCGTTTTACTGAAGAGTGGTCAGTCTGCCTCGCGAGAGGAAGTTGTCGAGAAGATGAATGGATGTCGATCGATGCCACAGCCTTGGTGTCGATCGATATGGATGTCAGAATGTGGGCCAAGCATATTTTATGACCGATTGAATCCCAGGAGCCACCACAAAGTTACCAAAATACCCTTGGACGACCAAAAATCCTATTTATGTGTTTTCTAAGCCATTGTTGACGGCTACACACGCTTTCTATGCTTTCTTTACTTCATTGTTCTATTGTTCTTAGTTAGGAGAGAAGGGGGGAACTCCTTCAGAGTCCTTCTGGAACTCCATTGGTTTTGGTTTTATATTATTTATGCTTTTCATCTATTCATCTATGATATCTGTGATAAATTTCATGTTTGAATAGATCCACCTGTTGGATTTAGGGTTCAAATAGGTTATGTGGGATTATCCCCAAATATGAATACTTGAGCATGTGATATTCATCTTAGAAGATTGTTCTTAATGCTTGCGTAGGAGTAGCTAACCTACACATGAATACAGAGATAACATCCTTGGATCTATCTTCTCTGAGCTAAGAATTTACTGGGAACAAGCGATAGCTGACTTGGCAAATTCTCTAGTAAAATGTATTCAACTACACGCTTAAAACTCGCTAGTAGCATATCGATCGATACTCCTATAGAGTCATCGATCGATGCAACAGAGTGCATATCGATCGATGCAACAGAGTGCATATCGATCGATGCAACAGAGTGCATATCGATCGATGCAACAGAGTGCATATCGATCGATGCAACAGAGTGCATATCGATCGATGCAACAGAGTGCATATCGATCGATGCAACAGAGTGCATATCGATCGATGCAACAGAGTGCATATCGATCGATGCAACAGAGTGCATATCGATCGATGCAACAGAGTGCATATCGATCGATGCAACAGAGTGCATATCGATCGATGCAACAGAGTGCATATCGATCGATGCAACAGAGTGCATATCGATCGATGCAACAGAGTGCATATCGATCGATGCAACAGAGTGCATATCGATCGATGCAACAGAGTGCATATCGATCGATGCAACAGAGTGCATATCGATCGATGCAACAGAGTGCATATCGATCGATGCAACAGAGTGCATATCGATCGATGCAACAGAGTGCATATCGATCGATGCAACAGAGTGCATATCGATCGATATGGATGTCAGAATGTGGGCCAAGCATATTTTATGACCGATTGAATCCAGGAGCCACCACAAAGTTACCAAAATACCCTTGGGCGACCAAAATCCTATTTATGTGTTTTCTAAGCCATTGTTGTGGCTATGCTTTATTTATTTATTTACTGTCTTATAATCTATTAGCCTAGCTAAATTATATAACTTTTAGATCTAATTGGTTGCTTAGCTCCTTGTGGATTCGATCCCTAAGTACTACAACTGAACCTCTTATTTAAGAGAATAAAGTCACTCCTTAGGGTAATTTGAGTGATATCACGAGCCTTGGAAAATTTACGGTTAGATTGTTCGAATGGAATAGAATCCACAGGATGAGTGAGTAGAACTGAGTGGCCCTGTGGACTGTCGGGGCGTTATAACTTTCCCCGTTGAAATTGTGCATTCTAGAATGCACAAGTCGGGACGTGAATTTAGCGGTAAAAACGTTCTTGTAGTAGGAGGTGGAAATCCAGGTATGGAGATTAGCTATGATCTTAATAACTACGATGCTAATACAGCCGTTCTCATTAGAACTCCGGTATGTATTAATTCATTAATGTTGCTTTTGTCTTTTAATTATGTTTAATATATATATATATAATTTTTTAGTAAGAAAGAAAAAACATGAAAAATATAATTTTTTTAAATATAAGAAAACAATCACATCAAGTTGGTGAAAAAGTTTAATGATCTATAACTTTATTTAGATTTAGCACACAAAATTACAAAAATAATTTGTAAGAAAATAAAATTTTATCAATTTTGGCATTGTGCATAACACTTTTGGAGAAGTCTTTTAGAGAAGTTTTCTAATGAAGTCTGAAATCCAATATTGTCCTTAGATATGAAAAACTTACATATCCAAAAACGCTAAAATATCTTCAAAATAGAAAAAAACTTCAAAAATAAATTTTGTTATGCTTAAATAATAAATAAAGAATTATATTAGGTTAAATCAATATTTTCTGAATCTAACATATACTAATACAAAAATACATATCTAAAATTTATAGATCTTATTTTAAAGGAGTGGAAGATGAAAACCATGAAATTAAAAACCTGCAAAAACAAGATAAAATATTGAGAAAAAATGCGATAAAAATATCAAAAATTGATATAAAGTTTTATATCTTCAAGTTCAAAAAGATTTTACAGAGGTTGGAGAATTTTAGAATGAGAAACAATATATTTTTGTTGCAGCAATTTGTGAGGAAGAGAAAGAATGTGTAAATTGTTTTTATATAAAGAAACATTAATTGCAATTATGTTAAAATATTTTTTGGTTTGGAAGACTTCTTGGAAAGTCTTCTAACATCAAATGCACTAGAAGAGTTCCCAGGAAATCTTCAAAACACTAAATTTACTATTTATTCAGTAAGAATTCCAAATAAATCATATTTATCCTAAAATCAAATAATTAACTAAATAGCAACAAGCGCTTCATTAAACATAAAATCATCTTATAAAATGTTTAATATATATATAACTAAACACATCTGTGTCAGCCTACCAAAAAAACACATATGTGTCAAATTTATTTTTAAAAATATTTTTAATATTCTAAAATCAAACGCCAGATATTCAAACAATATTATAACACAATCTTACCAAACCCTATACCAAAGACAATAATGACTTACAACCCATATTTACTCATCTATGTTGAAAAAATTAGTTTTGGTAAATATAAATTTACATCATTTAATTGTTTAATAGTTACACGATTTAAATTTATTTTCCAACAAATATTTTTTTTTATAAATTTTATTAATTATTTAAGATCAAATATATGTGAAGACTTCACTACCTGATAAGACTTCGCATGGTTATAATCGTAAAAGTGATTGCTCATTTTTTATCATAAAGATATGGTTGTAATTTCACTATTCTTTTAATAAATTTTTTCATTTTATTTAATTTAGATATATCTTTTCATTTAAAATCAAGTTTTAGATCATTTTTGATAATCATCTTTAACGTATGTATTACTAAATATTGGTTAAATGAGTATGTCCACGTAAAAATCACTATTAGTCTTAATGAATAGTTAGATATATATATACATATATATATATATAATGAGGAAATATTAAAAACAAAATAAGAGAAAATATTCATTGATTTTAATAATTATCATTATCATAAATTAGTTTATATTTTGTTATCCAGAAAATATTTTAATCATAAAACTTTTAGATTAAGAAAAATTAAAGAATATATATATATATATATATATATATATATTGTTTCCAAGTTTATTATACACAACACAACTAAAAGTATATGAAAAACACCAAACCGAACCGATCCAAACCGACCCATCCAAACCCAAACCAATCTAAACCAAACAAAAATATATGTCTAAACCATTTGGTTCAACATTTAGTCAACCCCGATGGTTTCGTTTGGTTTGGTTTTAAACCGAACCAAACCAAAAAACCGAAGTGTTTATTAGATTAACTAAATATACTAATAATACTAAGGTTTTATATATTTAGTTATTTAAACTAAGCAATTAAACATAGTTTATACATTTTAATTCTAAATGAATAGAATAAACCCGACTAAATAAAATAAAAGAATATGAATCTCATTAAGATCAAAACCGAAAATTTTCCTATAATATTTATATTAGGTTTGTTGATGATAACATAAAATAAGCATATTACATTTTCTATATTTTTATTGTGATATATGGATTTACGTTTAAATATGAAGAATATGATGATTTAGTGTCAAATGATGATTTTTGTATGTTTTTATATATTTGATTTTGTAACTGAATATGATAAAAATAAAAAATCAACTCAATTAAATTGAACAAACACAAATTAAACCGAAGCAAACATAAACCAAACCGAAGTAAAACTAAACCGAACATAAAACTAAACCGAACATAAACCAAATCGAACTTAAACCGAACCAAACCGAATACAAACCAAACCAAACTAATATGGGTTGACTTTGGTTTAAGATTTTTTAGACCCAAATAAACCAAACCAAACCGAACTCAAATCGAACCTGAAATTAAACCGAAATGCCCACCCCTATAAAAAATTATTGTGTAAAAAGTATGATATTTAATTTACTATTAAATATTTTAAACATATAGGTATTTTTTAATTTGTTTTACACAATAAAAAAATTATAATGAAAAATTATTTTTAATTTTAATAGTAAATATTTTGAAACTATAAATAATAAATTATTCTCATAGTTTTTCAACTGACTATATATCTAATTATAAGTATTTATAAAATTTGTCCACATGTACAAAACAAAACACCAAGTTATTCATTATTTGCACCAAGTCAAGTCTTCTGAGTTTTCTTTGTTCGAACTGAAGTCAAAATCTTCTAAATTTTTTTTTTTGGTAAAATCAAGTCTTCTACAGTTGCAAAAAAGTAATGATTGACCATGTGCGTGCACAGTCATGTTTAGCATTATCAGATAACAATATAATTTTCCTCAGTAAAATATATATATATATATATATATATATATATATATATATATATATATAATTTTCCAGAGTCCATAGTAATTTGAGTTTTGTTTTCTTCTTTATATAGACAGTAATCTTCTCTTTAAATGCTCACCACCAGAATAAGTCAAAAAATATTTTGAACCCACATTTGTTTAGCACCGTTCCCCAAGTATAGTTTAGTTTGTTATACAGTTAGATAAAAATTAAAAACTGAATTAATGGTGTGCTTACCCGAAGAATGGCCAGCGTTTGCTATACACATGGAAGAATTTAGACACAGTAAGACTTCTTCTCTAACTTCAAAATCAGACATATTCCAAAGGCGCAAAATACAATGGTGGATAAGCTTGCACGAGACAATGGCGGATAAGCTTGCACGAGGTGCAAAGAATTCTCTTTCAGTCGTATTATATATCGATTCTTTACCTCCTACTTGGCTACCTGAGCGGGTGATCTCATAGGACAGTAGATTATTGTTGTAAAAAAAAAAATTAATGGTTGCGAATATTAGTATCCACTTTAATCTTTCCAAATATATTCCCAAGGTATTTATGTACAAGCATGTTTCTTCAAGTAACACCGCATTATTAATGACGATATCCGTATATTACTGAGAATCTTTTATCATAACTAATATTCATTTTGTAAAAAGATAACTAATTCATAAACCAAGTTATAATAACTTAATTAATAGTCCCTCTGTTTCTGTTTAACTGTTGTTGTAAATCAAAATTTTGTTTCAAAGTAAATATTTTTTTAAAAAAATTAATACAAAATTTATTAACAAGATTTTTCTGTTTATTTTTCTTCTAGTTGAATTATGGCTAGGTGTATAGATATTTTGGAAATATACAAAATTAAATAATTTCTTAATCTGTGTAGATAAACCTAAAACGATGATTAAAATGAAATGGATGGAATATATATCGTAGAGGTCGAAAACAGATAGGGTGTATGAAAATAAATTTCAAAAGTTCCCTCGATTATCAATTCTATATACGCAACAATATTAACAAAATGATATACACACCAATGAACTAAATCTTTTTGTTTTTGTTGTTGTTACTGTTGCAGTTCTGCTGCAAATTGCGATAGATGTTTTACTAACGATGATAATTTTCCTTTTGTAATAAATTCAAGTTTTGTGATAAAATGCGACAAATTTTCTTGAAGACGCTTTGGCTTTAGTTGGTGGCGAATTCTTGCATATAGTTTTAAAACTTCGTTGAAAGGTAACTGTACACTCATATGTTATATGTTGGAATTGATCGTGATAGTATAGTTAGTTTCATTAATTATAACGAATTAATTTTATATCCTGTGTACTATTTCCATGGTATATGATAGAAACAGTGCAATATGTCAAAACAAAAGTGCAAGATGTTACGAATGTTTTTACAAAAAAGAAAGATGTAGCGAAAGTTTCAAACTAATTCAAGTTGCATAGAATCTACCCCTATATAAATCAAACCTCCATTGAAGTGTTTTATCACAATATACAGTAAAAGAAGAAAAACTAACCTTCATTCTCAAACCCTAAGCAGTTTTCTTCAGTTTACAAATGGGTCGACCAGACCAAAATCCGGTGTCTCATGCACAACCTGCACCCTCACCGATTGGAATACCAGGTCAACCAATTGGAGTACCAATGACCGGAGCCACCAGCAACCAACCATCAAAATGGACTTCAGAAATTTTTGATTGCATGAACAACAGAGAAAATGGTTAGAAGTTTCAAAAAAAATTAAACCTAGACATTTAGTTTTTGATTTAAGTTCATTGGTTTTTGTTATAAATGTTTTTCTTGTTGCTCCACTGTAAGAACTTACGTGTGATTTTAGTTGCCTTTGATGTGTTGTCGAATCAGCTCTCATCACATGTTTCTTCCCGTTCATCACGTTCGGACAGATTGCAGAGGTTATCGATGAAGGTGCAAGCATTAAGTAACAGCGGAACATGTGTAGCATGCATTAATATAGATCACTGAGATTGTGGAATTAGGGAATCAGCATTTTAATATTCCCAAATTCTTACTAAATCGTCGTTTATGTTTAATTCATTATTATGTCACACAAAAATTGGATTTATCATTCCGGGACTATTTGGAGACTTAATAAATTATCGTTTCATTCTTTTTTGCATATTTCATTTTCACGATTATGTAATTTTGTGTCATTATAAATCTTGTATAATATATGCGCAGGTTGTGGGACGAGTGGAATGTTGTATGGAGTTATATGCTGTCTATTAGGGATACCCTGTGTTTACTCATGCACATTCCGGGCCAAACTCCGAAGCAAATACGGGCTACAGGATGCTCCAGCTCCAGATTGGATCACTCATTGCTTCTTTGAATATTGTGCACTTTGCCAAGAATAATATGAGCTCAAGAACCGTGGCTCGATCCTTGATATCTTGTGTATTTCATGGTTTTAAGAATGCATTTTGCATTCATATTGATCATTTAGACTTGCATATAGGTTTGTTTAGGTTGCATTGCATGGTGTTTGTATGTTTTCAGGTTTGGAGGAGTACAAATCAGGTTTTGGAGCTTAAGGAGTCACAAAATGTTCAAAGTGATGCAAAATGGCGTGGTAGCAGTCATCGGCCGCAACCAAATGGTGACCGTGAAGAGGAGCACAAGACCACAGGCGTCCTTCGCGGGAAGAAGATGACTGCGGCGAGACGTCGACGAAGCCTTGCCTTCACCCGAAAATCCCGCAAGCAAGACCGCAGCATGTAGAGGCCGCAAAATGGAGCACACGACCGCAGGCTGGTTTCGCGGGAGTGTGATGTGCGCGGCGGGTCGTCGACAAAGCTAGCCAGCTTGCTTTGCGGGTGATGGTCGCAGGAAGAGATGGCCGCGGGTTTGAGAATGACGATCGCGACCTCCAGATCGCGGGATAGTGATGGCCGCGGCCTTTATCCGAAGCAGTGCATTTTACTACTTTACCCTTATGTTCTCAAGCTACTTTTTTTGATCAAACAAACATTGCGTTACTTAAGAGGGTTTTAAGCCCCTGAAATGGGTTCGTTACAGACATAACTAAGGTAGATTTTTCCGCGGAATCAGCCTCTGAATTGAAATTGCGCGAAATAAAATCAAAGGAAATAACATCAAACAGAGATATGAAATGATAGATATCGAACATGATACCGAACAGTTCAGGTTGATGCCCTCTCGTCTTTAGCAGGTTAATTAGAGATAGGAAATCCGTTAGAACAGCAAGGGATCGGACGTTTGAATAGACGGCAAGAGATACCGCACGATGGACAGCTATGGCTTCCGCCATTAAAGCTGATGAAACATGACTGAATGCTTCAGTCATAGTGGGAAGAGTTCGCACTGCTTCGCCTGAGAAGATACCTCCGATTCCGCATCCTCCGGTGGCGACATCCCAAGCAGCATCCACGTTACACACAAGCATCCCGGGCTGGAAAGTTGGGGGAGGACAGGAAGAACGAGCCATAGCAGGGTATGGAGTGAGACCAAGTCTAGGAGCGCCTTTGTTGACCAATTATGCATCATTCCACTCCTTTGCATCCTTTATACTTTTGGTAATGATCTCTTGTGCTGTGAAGTCTTTATTCTCAAAGATAAGCTTATTTCTGGCCTTCCATAAATTCCACAAAATACATGGCCATAGGGGAGCATTTAAACCAGTCGGGGTAGAGAGAAGAAACTACTACCCTGTTTAATTAGCTCTGTTACAGACAGTAAGGTCGATGGAGGTCTCTGGACTGTCGGAGCAAGTCGCCATACCTCCTCCGCTAGTGGGCACTTGAGAAAGACGTGTATGTCCTCCTCATGTTCTCCACACTTTTTGCAGTTGAAACTTGGTACTCCTCTTTTCTCGAGATTAGAGCTAACTGGTATGGCTTTTTTAAGCACTCTCCACAGAAAATCTTTCAGCTTGGGACTTGTTTTAACATTCCAGATGTGTTGAAGCCAGTTCACTGGTTCATTATCGGGGCTCCTCAACCTGCCAGTTGTAATTCCAATGCCATATCTGGTCTTAACTGAATAGGATCCAGATTTTTCTGGGAGTCAATGAAGTGTATTCGGAGCTGCAGTGGTACTCGTTTTAATCATCAGAACAGCGCCCTCATACTGAGGTATAAAGCTTCAAATCTTCTCCAAGTCCCACCTGTTCGTCAACGGACATAACAACTCGCTCACCCTCATCAAGTTGTTGTTTAAAGTTGCAGGTCCCATCGGTTGACAAGGTGCTCTGAAAGAAAGCCATGGATCATCCCACACTCTTATATTTTCGCCGTTCCCAACGACCCAGCTGAGGCCTTTTCTCAGTATCTCCCTTCCTGCCAACACACTTTGCCACCAATGGGAAGCTGTCGTTGGAAGTGAGCAGTCCATGAATGAAGAGTTTCGGGAATACTTCCCTAATAAGACGCGAGCGAGGAGAGATTGGGGTTCAGTGATCAATCTCCATCCTACTTTTGCAAGTAAGGCATCATTAAAGGTTTCAATATCGCGAAAGCCTAGTCCCCTGCATATTTCGGCAATACCATCGTTTCCCATGCGACCCAACAAAACTTCTTCTTTTCCGGGCTCGTATCCCACCAGAACCGCGTTAGGAGAGACTGTATTTGTTTGCACAACGAAACAGGGAGCTTGAAGCAAGACATTGTGTAGCAAGGCATCGCAGCTAGCACTGATCTAAGCATAACCTATTTTCCAGCCCCGGACAGAAACTTCGCTGTCCAACTGTGAGCTTTCTGCCGTATTCTGTCCAAGATTGAAGCCAAAATATCTCTCTTTCGGCGCCCGAATTGCTCGGGAAGTCCCAAATACTTGCCAATCCCGCCTTCTGTAACTATCGACATTGTTTCCTTAACTCTGGCACAAACTGGAGCTGGGGTCTTGGCCGAAAATGTAATGGCGGACTTTTGAGGGTTTATTCTCTGTCCCGATACCTCTTCATAGGTAGATAAAATCTCCATCAGAGCTGTGACACAGGATGGTTTTGATTTGCAGAAAAACATGGTGTCATCGGCGAAAAGTAAGTGATTTATGGATGGGCTGTGACGGGAGACTCTAACTCCTGGAAGTGATCCATTCGCCTGACCCTTCTCACATATTTCAGAGAGTACCTCAGTACATAGAATGAAAATATGAGGCGATGGGGGATCTCCCTGGCGCAGGCCTCGAGACTGCTTCACTTTTCCATGAGGAGCTCCATTGATCAAAAAGGAGTAAGAAACTGATTCTATGCAAGCCATGATCCATGATACCCAAACCGGATCGAAACAAAGAATGTTCAACACTTCCTTGACAAAACCCCCATTTGATCCTATCGTACGTCTTGCTCATATCCGTCTTGACGGCCATGGAGCAGCAGTTTTTTTTGCCTCCGAGGTTCTCAAATAGTGGAGAGTTTCATGTGTGATGAGGACATTGTTCGTGATCCCCGGCCCTACGAACGCTGATTGAGTGTTGGAGATGAGAAAAGGCAGTAGCGGTTTGAGTCTCCGTGTAAGTATTTTGGCTATGATTTTGTAATGGGTGTTACATAAAGCAATCGGTCGATAATCCGCCACTGATTTGGGCGGTGATCTTTGGTATTAGCCGGATATGGGTTTCATTCTGTTGTGGGTGTAGCTGACCAGAGGTGAAGAAGCTCCTGATATATCGTATCACATCCGAACCCACAATATGCCAATAAGACTGGTAAAATGTGGCTGAGAAGCCATCCGGTCCGGGAGCTTTGCCTCCGTTTATTGCCTTCAATGTGTCCTTTATTTCTGAATCACTCGGTATCCTTGTCAGCATATCGTTCATCTCAAGCGTAACCTTCATGGTGAGCAGACCTTGCATCTTTGCGAAAGAGGTGTTGCCATTAGAAGTAAAGATTTTGGTGAAGTAATCAGAAATCACCCGAGTAATGTCTTGTTCCTCATAGACAACTCCTCCCTGCTCATCTTCTATAACCGGAATTGAGTTGATGGTTCTTCTAGTTCTTGTCGGCATGGAAGAAACCCATGTTTTCTGTCTCCTTGCTTGAGCCACTGAATCCTACTTCGCTGTTGACAAAACTGTTCTTCCGCCAGGTAAACTCGCCGTAGCTCAGCGTTGATAGAGTCGATGAGGTCCGAGTCTGGTTGGCCACTAGAGAGCTTTTCCAGTGCCTCTTGGTTCTGGTTAATTATTAAATTGCTCTGAATCTGCTGATCCTTGGTCCACTGGATAATATTTCTGCGCATTGTTCAGTTTCTGAATAACCGAATCCAGTGGCGAAGAGTTCCACGCAGCATCTACCAGCTGTGTTACCTCCTCTTGTTCAGTGAGTGCTCTATTGAACCGGAACAAGCCTTTCCTCTTAGGCCTATCAGCATTGAAGTAGGATATAAGTGGTTTGTGATCCGACCCTTCGAATCTAAGGTATCTACACCTTCCCATAGGAAACGCCTCTGCCCACGCACAATTACCCATCGAACGGTCAAGTCTCGATCGGATAAAGTGTGTGTAATGATTGCCGCGCCATGATAGTTGTTCCCCGGCATGCTTGAGATCCCAAAGTCCATTCTGAGCCACAAAGGATCGAAAGGATGTAAATGATCCCTCAAGACGGGTTGGGCCTCCTACTTTTTCCGCATTGTTGAGTATGTCGTTGAAATCTCCGGTAAGCAGCCTTGGAGAGTCTCTTCCAAGTCCCACTGCACTGACCTTGCGCCAAAACTCAGTTCTATTTTCCGTGGCAGGGCTCCGTATATGAACGAGACATGCAAAGTTATACCCTTGTATACAATCCTCGTATCGATCAGGTTGGGAGAAGAATCGAGGATTGTAATGTCAGAGTCGTCATTCGAAAACAAAGAAAGTCCGCCACTCAAACCAATGGGTGGGACAGAAAAATAGTACATGTAATGGATACTTTGTAGCTTCTTATTAATAAACTCATCATCAAAATGGACTTCGGAACTTTTTGACCACCACCAGCAACCAGCAATCAACCATCAAAATGGACTTCAGAACTTTTTGATTGCATGAACGACGGAGAAAATGGTTAGAAGTTTCAAAAAAAAAATTAAACTTAGACATTTAGTTTTTGATTTAAGTTCATTGGTTTTTGTTATAAATGTTTTTCTTGTTGCTCCACTGTAAAAAGTTATGTGATTTTTGTTACCTTTGATGTGTTGTCGAATCAGCTCTCATCACATGTTTCTTCCCGTTCATCACGTTCGGATAGATTGCAGAGGTTATCAGCTCTTACTAAATCGCCGTTTATGTTTAATTCATTATTATGTCATACAAAAATGAGATTTATCATTCCGGGACTATTTGGAGACTTAATAAATGACCGTTTCATTCTTTTTTGCATATATTCATTTTCACAATTATGTGATTTTGTGTCATTATAAATCTTGTATAATATATGCGCAGGTTGTGGGACGAGTGGAATGTTGTATGGAGTTATATGCTGTCTATTAGGGATACCCTGTGTTAACTCATGCACATTCCGGGCCAAACTCCGAAGCAAATACGGGCTACAGGATGCTCCAGCTCCAGATTGGATCACTCATTGCTTCTTTGAATATTGTGTACTTTGCCAAGAATAATATGAGCTCAAGAACCGTGGCTCGATCCTTGATATCTTGTGTATTTCATGGTTTTAAGAATGCATTTTGCATTCATATTGATCATTTAGACTTGCATATAGGTTTGTTTAGGTTGCATTGCATGGTGTTTGTATGTTTTCAGGTTTGGAGGAGTACAAACAGGGTTTGGAGCTTAAGGAGTCACAAAATGTTCAAAGTGATGCAAAATGGTGTGGTAGCAGTCATCGGCCGCAACCAAATGGTGACAATCAAGAGGAGCACAAGACCGCAGGCGTCCTTCGCGGGAAGAAGATGACCGCGGCGAGACGTCGACGAACCCTTGCCTTCACCTGAAAATCCAAACCGGGTCACCCGGTAGATTTCAAAAGAAAGAAAGAGTTCTAAGTGAGAAAGTGTTCTTGAGTGTTTTGAGAAATCTTTGGGTGAGTGAAGAGAGTTGATGTTAGGAGTTTTCAAGGCTCCTAAGGCAAATGTTGTAGTATGAGTGAATGTCGAACCAGTTCTGAGGGATTCAAAGCACCAAGAATGCAAGTACCTACTTAATCTAAGTGCAACCGATAGTTTGGATGGTTTAAACTACTGCTAATGATAGAATGCAATAACAGAACAAATAAGAAATACAAGAGGAAGCTTTCTTTGATATGATAAAAGGGAACTCATGGGTATAGGAATTAGATCTTGGGTGATCAAGTTTCGAACTAAGGATGGCAAATGATCAATCAAACTATCAACCTTAAGCTTAGACACAATCTTAAACAAACTCTATGTCTAGATGAATGTTCATTTACTAACACAATTCAAACATCAAATGTCTTTGGTTGAATAATATGAAAGCAATCATTACTAGCAAGTCTATTGGCTATCTTAACACCTTTAACAACAAATGTCTTTGGTAAAGTATGTTAAAAGCTTAGGAGGGTTGTCTCAGGCATTTCATTGAACACTTTGTGGGTGGGAAATGCCTAAAGATCAACTTTTGAGTGGCCAACCCAGAAGATGCATTATGAATACTCTACTAGCAAGGAATGAGAATGATCTACACCTAAACATCCTAGATCTAGCCTAATAACCCTTAATCTCCTGACCCATGAATTCAAAGGAGGATTACTCACTAATCTCCATGATTCCTCTTAATCCCATATTGGATTTCAGATTAATCATGTAGAGAAACACAAATAATAAACTAGAATTAGACAAAATGATAAGAACAAGAGATCAATTGATTCAAAGAGATGAACTTTCCAAGAGGTTATTTGGTGGTTTTTCAAAGAACAAAAGATAATCCAGCCTAATGGCTTACAAAACAAACTTAAACTTAGGTTTTTCCAGTCTAAACGTAGAGGGGCAAAATGGTAAAAAGTCAGTCAGCAGAGCAGCCAGCGGCCAGGAGACGCGTCACTAGGCTGCTGGGGACAGTAGGCCGCGGGGAGACTTGGCCGAGAGAGGGTTTCTTTCTCGTGGCGCGGCCTCTCATGCCGCGGGACGAGGCCAAGGGAGCGTCCGTAGTTTCTCCAACTTCGTGTCAACTTGCAGTGGTCTCGGTGACAGGGACGCAAGGCCGTTGGGGCAGCTAGGCCGCTGGGACACTTAGTCGTGTGGGGCTTCTTCGAACTTGAATCATCCTTTTGCTCCAAAATCAACTCTAATGTCTCCAAAGTCACCAACTAGCATCTCCAATACCTGATAGGGACAAATGCAATGCAAATGCAACCTATATGCATTCCATATGGATTCTAAAGATCAAAAAGAAACTAAAACAAGGATTAAAATCATGCAAATACACAAGATATCAACTCCCCCACACTAGTCCTTTACTTGTCCACAAGTAAACTAGCAAGGACAAAGGAGGAGAGGTTTGAAAGAGGGGACTCATAACCAAAAGATGCTCTTCTTAGTTATCAACTTGATAACCTTGCATAATCATACCAACTAGCAAGAGCAAACACTACCAAACTCTAACTTCTCAAGGCCTATCAAAACTTTTTTATCTCTAGACAAGTTGTAATGCTCATCAATCAACAAGTTCCATCAACCAACTCTCACATATATTCACACACACACACACAAAAGGTGAAGTCTTACAAATGGGTGCATGATCTCATTCATTTGGTTTGGTGAGTAAAAGGGTCTAATGCAAAACAAGAGGAGGGTTCAATTGCAATTTGGGGGTGGCTAACACTCAAGAAAAGTAGCAAGATCATTATGTAAAATCTATCTAAGAAAATGAGCAATTTATGCATACAAGTGCTTGTTCTCATCATTCAGCCCCTTTCAAAATTCCAAAGATCACACTTTCCCCACTCACCAAATGAACTCTTTTTTTTTATTGCTTGGGAGCTTTTCTTCTTTTTTTTTTTTTACTTAGCTCTCATTATTATATTTTTTTATTTGATTTTCAAAGGAGCTTTTTTTTTTATAAATCCCAAGTGATTTTCTTTCTTCTCTCACTCTCTATGCTCATGTTTTCTTTTCTTCACATCCCAAAACCCAAGATCATAATCAAGCTTTCAAATCCAAGATGAGAACAAACCATTTTCGCTCCTAATACTCTCAAGTTTTTGCACATGACAAGCTTTCACAAAAAGGCCTCACTCAAGCAAAACAATGATGGTCTCAAGGAAGGATAGGAGTCTAAGGGTAAGGAGGTGCCATTTGGGTTAATCAAAGGGTGGTATAATGGAGAAAGATAACCCAAATGTGTATGAAATCCATGATCAAGTATGCATGCGCCCATATGCAAGAGAAATTAAGTTCATTAGGTTCAAATTCAGCCTGTAGTTGGTTTTCAAGAACAATGCCAATATCAAGCAAGCAACTAGTTTCAAGAGAGTTTTCAAGGCTCGAAGTCTACAAGCTTTCTAAAGGCTGCTCTAGCTACTTGCCATGATTACAAAGGTTATCAGTTTGAGTACTTAGCATGAGCAACTTTACAAGGTAGAAATCATCCTTGTCCCCAATGCATGATGCAACCTATATGCTTAAGACTTCTAACTAATAATTTTTTTTATATATGCAAATAGATGAAGGTTCTAGACTCGATTCTAATGCAACTACATGATTCTTTTTGTATTTTTCAAATTTTTCAATTTTTTTTGGTTTTTCTATGCAATAGCTATTCACAAATGCATGCTCATGACAAGAAACATAAGATGATCAGCAACTTGGCACCTCCCCCACACTTAATTCACACAGTCTCTGTGTTTGTTAAGTGGTGAAAAGGGCCTAAAGGGGAAGCTAAATGCAAATAAAAACTGGTATATATAAGGGAAGGTGATGGAGATACCTGACTAAGGGTAGAAGGATGTACCCTCCGTGTCCCAGTCATCTGCAGTGGCTACTGATGGAGACTCGTTGGAGGATTCGCGCGCTGGTGGAGAGGGGTTCCTGCGTCGCCTGCGAAGCTCATAATCTGAAGAACGGGATGGCTCATGTGGTGCGCCTCTCTGCTCATAATAAGAAGGTCGTGGCAGTGTCGAGGGACCGGCTTCACCCATCACATCATCTACTTGGCAACCAGAGCCAATGGTGGCCTTAGCAAGGAGTGCAGTAACTTTCTTCATCTGCCTCTTCAAGATCTTAACCGAGTTTGTGAGTTTGCTGATGGTCCTGTCTTGCATCTCGGTCCATTTCTGCAACTTGACATTCTGGGCAAGGGACTCTCGCAGGGCTAAGCTCATCGTGGTGCCTTCATAAGGCTGAAAGTGGTAGCGCTGCGTGCCATAGCGAGAAGCTGGGGTCGCTTCATCATCAACATCACTGTGTCTAGCAGCCTGAGAAGATCCTGCTCTCGATTTCCTCTTTCGTGGCGCTGTGACTGATGTAAAAGGGGGGTGGGTATGTAGGCGAGGCTCTGGATCAAACTGAATGTTGCTGTAGGTGAGTACAGTGGTCATCTCTTCATTAGGCAGGAGGAAGTATGAGCTCTCGGTCGGGTCATAACCTGAGTAGAAGTCATAAGCAAATCCGTCTTCCTTTTTTCCAGCAAGGAAGGATGTCTTCTTCAGGTAGGGAATGTCAATATGAGATGGTTCTTCTGTCAGAGGTCCCAAATCAATCCTCAATGCAGCCAGTAAGGGTGTGATCAGACTACCAATGAACAGCTTCGGAGTCTTGTCTGATGTAGTCCATGCCCAATGCTTGTAGTAATCAAACCTCCTCATAAGCACTCCTATCAATCCCAGGCCTTGGTAGTCTCTCTGAAGGGTGTTTGTCAGATCGTCCTCTCCTACCAAAGGGAGAAGTCCCAAACCCAAAAACTTCAGCTCATCCTCATTTACTGCACATGGTTCCCTCCTAGCATAGAAGGTGTGACTGAGAACCTTAGCAGCATACCTCACTCCCGGATTTGTGATTTCATTACACTTATCTGACCCTGCGTAACGGTCCTCACTAGCAATAAGACCCCAAACATCAGTGGCAATGTCGCTCTAAGAGGGTAAGAATGAATCCCTGCCATCGCATAGTCCAAAGATGGAGCTAAGTCTTGCGAAGCCAACCTTGTGAGCCTTGCCTCTGATCTTGAAAGTGATGTAGCCATACCCATCAACCTCATCTCTCTCATAATGGTGAACCACCTCGAAAGAAGCTAAGAACTGGCAAGACACCTCCTTGTGCACCGGGTAAGCCATATCAAGAAATGACTCCATGCCCATATTTCTGAGAAGGATGGTTACATCTTCCAGAATTCCAAGTTGTTGCAGTGAGTCGCGATGAGGAAATCTCATTGGAGCCTATTTGATGAGCCTCATGCGCTTTGCCAGGGTGGTGAAACAGGGGAGAGCTGTTCTCCTTAACCTCTTCCGCTCTTTGGGTGATTCAACCTCTTCCTCAGCATCTGAACGAAGACCTTCCTCAATCATCCGTTCAACTTCAGCTTCTTTCTCAGCAAGAACCTCAGCAGGTATGGTATGACGGCGCGCAAGGGATTCCCTAGGTGGTTTCCGATTTGGGTTCCCAAATTTTTGATCTGCTGTCACAAGTTGGTCTTGGGAGGCAGATGCAATTCCCTTGCCCTTGTCTTGCTTGCCCTCTTTCCCATGGTCTCTCACCATCGTATCCTACAAAACAAAAACTTGGTAAGTGTTTGAGTCTCATGAGGATTTATCATCACACATAAACCAATTTATCAAGCACAGCTCATCAAACAACAATCTCCAGGCAAGAGTTAACCATTTAGAAGACTTTAGAAGCTCAAACAATCATTTTTCCTAAATTTCCGAAAATCTCAATTCTCAAGAACCCTAACTTTTGAAATTTCAATTCAAGACAATTAAACTCGTTTTTCATCAACCCAACTCATCAATCAAGCTAATGGAAGCATAAACAACGATTTTAGAGCAAGAAATTGAGCTAATCCCATGTTTTAAAAATCTGAACTTTTTCATCCAAGGGAAAAATCAATTCGAAATCTCAGTACCTTAGCTTGCTTTCGAGTTCTCAGCAACAAAAATCGATGGATTTGGCTGAGAATTGAGAGAGTTGTGTTCTTGAGTTCTTGAGAGAGTTTGAGATCTTTTTTTAGAAATCGTGAAAGAGGGGGTGGGGGAAGGAGTCGCGGGTAGGAAGAAAGGGGAGGGGGGACCGGTCCGGTTCACTTGAATTGAACCGGAATCGAGTTGAGAAACACTTACCTGGACGCGCAGCGGCTTGGAGGTCGAGGACGCGAGGCCGCTGGAGACGCCAGGCCGCGGGGAGACTTAGCAAAATCTGTCCGAACTTCGTGATGCGGCGGCTTGGAGGTCGGGGACACAAGGCCGCTGGACATCCAGGCCGCGGGGAGACTTCACAAAATTTTCACTCTTCCTCTTTTTTTTTTTTTTTTAAACGTGGCGGCCTCCGAGGCCACGCCGCAAGACCGAGTGAGAGATCGGCAAATCACACACAAATCGCCGCGACCTCTCCAGGCCGCTGCACCAGGCCGCTGTGACACTTGACCGATTTTCGCCTTTGTTTTCCCAGCGGCCTCCCATACCGCGCCACCAGGCCGAGTAAGAATCCGGCAATTGAACAAATTAAACCCCGCGGTACACTGGCCCCGCCACAAGGCCGCTGGAACACTTCAAAAGATCAGGCAACGCCAGTTTCATTGCTCCAAACATTCCATGCTTGCTCTCAAACCTGCAAGACAATATCTTGACCAGACAATAGTAAAAAGAAATCAAAAATAAAATCAAATATATACAAGGATAGACATGGGACTTCCTCCCAAGTGAGCTTGTTTTAAGTCTCTAGCTTGACTTTGCCTCTTTTAGGATTAGGCTGGGGTAGGATCAGAAAGTGGAGTTGAAGTTCCACCTTCCTTTGGTGCAGTAGCCATGTAGAGCTTAACCCTTTGCCCATTGACTGTAAAGTCTCTTCCATCCGTGCTCCACAACACTATTGCCCATATGGCCTGACCTCCTTAACCTTGAATGGACCAGACCACCTTGACTTAAGCTTTCCTGGAAATAACTTCAACCTAGAGTTGTAGAAGAAGGACTTGATCTCCTTCTTTGAACTCTCTTTTCAAGATGTTCTTGTCATGGAAAGCCTTAGTCTTCTCCTTGTAGATCTTTGAGTTCTCAAAAGCATCCATTCTTATCTAATCAAGCTCATGTAGTTGAAGAATTCTTTTCTCCTTGGCACTCTTGATGTCAAAGTTCAGCAACTTTACTGCCCATAATGCTTTGTACTCAAGTTCTACTGGCAAATGTCAAGCTTTTCCATACACAAGGTTGAAAGGTGTGGTTCCCAAAGGGGTTTTGTAAGCTGTCCTATAAGCCCAAAGTGCATCATCAAGCTTAGTAGACCAATCCTTCCTTGTAACCCCCACAATCTTTTCCAAAATGGACTTTATCTCTCTGTTAGAGATCTCAACTTGACCACTTGTTTGAGGATGGTAAGGAGTTGCCACCTTATGCTTCACACCCTTCTTTTTGAGAAGTCCTTCAAATAGCTTGTTGATGAAATGAGAGCCTCCATCACTGATCACAACTCTTGGAACTCCAAACCTTGGAAAGATGACACTCTTGAACATCTTAGTTACAACTCCAGCATCATTGGTGGGACTTGCAATGGCTTCCACCCACTTTGAGACGTTGTCAACAGCTACAAGGATGTATTTGTTTCCATAGGATGATGGAAATGGCCCCATGAAGTCAATACCCCACACATCAAACACCTCAACTTCAAGGATTGGATTTTGAGGCATCTCATTTCTTTTGGTGATGTTTCCTCTTCTTTGGCATGAATCACACTTTGAAACAAAGTCTTGTGTATCCTTGAACATGTGTGGCCACCAGAATCCAGCTTGTAACACTTTTGCAACTGTCTTGAAGGTAGCAAAGTGGCCTCCATAGGATGATCCATGACATTGTGTAAGGATCCCATCAACTTCTTCATTAGCAACCACTCTCCTATAAAGCTGATCCTTGCAGAGAATGTAGAGGTAAGGCTCATCCCAGTAGTACCTCTTCACATCCTTGTAGAAATTCTTTTTGGCATAGCCCACAAGATTCAAAGGTTCTTTTCCTGTGGCTAAGTAATTCACCAAATCAGCATACCAAGGTTCTTTCTCTTCAGTAGCCTTAACCTCTTCAAGCTTTCTGCCGGTTTCACAGGCTGCAATCACTGCTCCAATGGCCATGATCTACTCTTCTGGAAGTCCCTCATCAATGGGGATGCCACACTCTATTTTCAGCCTGGACAAGTGATCAGCTACACCATTCTCAACTCCTGGCTTGTCTCTGATCTCTAAATCAAACTCTTGAAGCAAAAGGATCCACCTCAAAAGCCTGGATTTTGCATCTTTCTTTGCCAAAAGGTGTCTCAAAGCAGCATGATCTGTGTAGACAATAACCTTTGACCCCACTAAGTAGCTTCTGAACTTCTCAAATGCAAAGATAATGGCTAGCATTTCCTTCTCAGTTGTGGCATACTTCATCTGAGCATCATTCAAGGTTTGGATTGCATAGTAGGTTACATGAGACTTGCCATCCTTTTTCTGCCCCAAAACAGCTCTCACAGCATAATCACTAGCATCACACATGATCTCAAAGGGGAGATCCCAATCAGGTGGTTGAACAATGGGAGCACTCACAAGCTCACTTTTCAGCTTCTTGGAAGCTTCTAAACATTCCTCACCAAATAGAAAGATCTCTTCCTTGCAAAGCAGTCTGGTGAGTGGTCTTGCAATCTTGGAGAAATCCTTGATGAACCTTCTATAGAAGCCAGCCTGCCCCAAGAAACTCCTGATGTCTTTCACTGTCTTTGGAGGAGCCAAACTGATCATCACATCAATCTTTGCCTTGTCTACCTCAATCCCTTTCTCTGAGATCTTGTGTCCCAGTACAATCCCTTCTTTAACCATGAAGTGACACTTCTCCCAGTTCAGCACGAGGTTAGTGTCTTCACATCTCTGTAGGACCCTGCACATATTTGACAAACAAGCAGAAAACGAAGATCCATAGACAGAGAAGTCATCCATGAACACCTCTACAACATCCTCAATTAGATCAGAGAAGATTGACATCATGCACCTTTGAAAGGTGGCTGGAGCATTACATAGCCCAAATGGCATCCTTCGATAGGCAAAGGTACCATAAGGGCATGTGAATGTCGTTTTCTCTTGATCATTGGGATGTATGGGTATCTGGAAGAACCCTGAATACCCATCAAGAAAACAATAGAATGGGTGATTGTCAAGTCTTTCAAGCATCTGATCAATAAATGGCAATGGAAAATGATCTTTCCTAGATGCAGAGTTCAGTTTTCGGTAATCAATGCACATTCTATGACCAGTGATGGTTCTGGTTGGTATCAATTCATCCTTGTCATTTTTATTACAGTGATACCACCTTTCTTTGGGACAACATGCACAGGAGATACCCATTTAGAATCTGAGATAGGGTAAATCACACCAGCATCTAAGAGTTTAAGAATCTCTTTCTTTACAACATCCTTCAGGTTAGGATTTAACCTTCTTTGATGCTCAATAGAAGTCATTGATTTATCCTCAAGATGTATCCTATGCATGCACAAAGAGGGTGATATCCCTTTGATATCATCAAGTGAGTAACCTATTGCTTTTCTAAATCTTTTAAGTGATATTAAAAGTTTAGACAGCTCATTTTCAGTAAGTTCACTACTCACAATGACTGGATAAGTCTCATTAGGGCCAAGGAATGCATACCTTATATCATGGGGAAGAGATTTAAGCTCCACCTTAGGTGCCTTAAGCTCGTTCCAGTCATCTTGCTGGACGTTCTCTTGTTGAGTGACCGTGGCTTCTTGATGAACCACATGTGGCAGCTCCTCATACTGATCCTCACTAGCAAACCCCTTGTGTGAATCCAGCATCATCCCATAAGCAGTACTCTCCACATTCTCAATCACTACAACCTCTTTCTCTATGGTCAAAGCATGCTGTAGGGAGTCCTGTAGTGATAACTCTTCAAGGAGCTCATCAGCAAGAGCATCCATCTCCTCAATGTAGAAGCCCTTGAGTAGTTGGTTTCTTCATTACCTCCTTGATGTCAAAATGGAGGATGTGCCATTTACCCAAATGGAGATTAATCTTGCCTTCTTTCACATTAACAATAGCTCCTGCAGTGGCTAAGAAAGGCCTTCCAAGGATCAAGGGATCTTGAGCTTCCTCCCCCATCTCAAGCACCACAAAGTCTGTAGGGATCTCACAATTTCCAACCATCACAGGGAGGTCCTCTAAGATACCCACAGGGTACTTCACTGAACGATCAGCCAGAACTAGAGAAAGTCTACACTTCTTGTACTGAGTGAATCCAAGCTTCTTTGTCACAGATAAAGGCATCAAGCTGACACTAGCTCCCAAATCGCAGAGACACCTCTCAAATACCATAGGTCCGATAGCACAAGGTAGTGTGAAGCATCATGGATCCTCTAGCTTTCTTGGAACATCAAGCCTCTGAATGATGGCACTGCACTCATGAGTAAGGATCATCATTCCCTCAATCTCTTTCTTCTTTGCAGCTATAGCATCTTTCAGGAACTTGCTGTATTGAGGAACCAGCATGAAAGCATCAATGATAGGCATTGTGACCTGAATTTCACTCATCTGCTTCTCAAACAGATCTTTGTACTTCTCTAGCAGCTGCCTCTTGAATCTTCCAGGGAATGGGAGTTTGGGTTCATAAGGAGGGGGAACAAAAGGTTTCTTATTTGCTGGAGCAGAATCTTCACCAACCTTTCCCTTACCCTTGGCTTCCACAATCTTCTCCAAGATCTCATCATTGGTTTTCTCATCCACAATCACTATCTCATCATCATCCATGTTGATGGCAACCCCCTCACCTTGTTTCTCAGCATCCTTGGTGAGAGTTCTAGGAGGTAACTGCTTTCCACTCCTGAAGGTAGCAGCTTTCATTGCCTCCTTTGGGTTTTGCTCAGATTTTCCAGGTAGAGAACCTTGCTATTTTTCTGAGTGTTCATGGCAGCAAAGTGGCTCTCCAAAGCCCTGAACTTGTTGTTGAGATCATTGTAGCTTCCATCAATCTTGTTATGGAGGTTCTTCAACTCATATCCAACATGCTTCTCACTTCTAGTCTGTGATTCCAGGATCTGTTTCAGTAGAGTATCAGTGCTGCTTTCCTGAGGAGTAGAACTAGAAGGACTAGCCTGTTGTTGAGAAGATTGGTTCCCTTTGCTAGGGAAGCCAGGAGGAGGGTTCTGCTGAGGCTGATAGTTTCCTTGTTGATTGTTCCTAGGCTGGTTACCACTCTGCTGGTTGTAGTTGCTCTTGGGCTGGTAGCCTCCTTGTTGGTTGCTGGGATTAGATCTCTGTGGGTAGTTGTTGTACTGAAAATTAGGCTCTTTCCTGTACCAACTACCATTGCTGTTGTTGAAACACAGCTCTTCTTGCCCTTCCAGCCCATCAACCTCATTAACTGCAGGTGGTGCCTCTTGGTTTTTGTTTCCAACAAAGTTCAGCTGCTCTTGTGTAGCTTTATCAGCAATAAGTATGTCTATCTTCTCCTGCAGAGCCATTAGCTCCTTCCTTGTTTGTTTATCATCAGTTCTAACGCTTCGTCGTGGTCTCCATCAGACTGCGCCACTTTTCACCATGTTGTCAACTAGCTCCTCTGCATCTTCCTCAGTTCTCCCTACGAAGAACCCATTACTTGCAGTATCCAACCTGGCTCTGTACTTAGGAAGAGCCCCTCTGTAGAATGTGCTCAGCAAGCTTTCCTTGGAGAAACCATGGTGTGGGCATTGAGCTTGATAGCTCTTGAATCTCTCCCAAGCTTCACTGAATCCTTCCAAGTTCTTCTGTTGAAAACTTGAAATCTCATTTTTCAACTTTGCAGTTCTTGAGGTAGAGAAGAACTTTTCCAAGAATGCTCTTTTGCAGTCATCCCAGGTGGTGATAGAATCGCTGGGTAAAGACTTGTCCCACTGACGCACCTTATCCCCCAAAGAGAAAGGGAATAGCTTGAGTTTGAAAGCATCCTCAGACACACCATTGGTTTTTAACAACCCACAGTAGCTGTCAAACTTGTCCAAGTGATCAAATGGGTCCTCTACAGCCAAGCCATGATACTTGTTGTTCTCGATCACGTTGAGGAGTCCTGGTTTGACCTCAAAGTTGTTGGCTTCCACAGCTGGTGCTCTGATTCCTAACCTATGCCCATGAATGTTAGGGCGGTCATAGGTTCCAATGGCTCGAGCTGGTCGCTGTGGGTGTTGTGGCCCTTGTGGTGGAGGGTCGTCAGCACCTTGACCGTTCACATTTCCACCTTGTGGTAAGTTTTCCATGTATGTATCCAACCTCTGCAAGTGAGCTTGTTGCTCTTCTGCTTGTCTCCTTCTTCTAGTTTCCCTTTCAAATGCTCTAATGTCTTCAACTCTTGGAACAAGGTTTGTTGTGCCTCTACTCCTCAAGTTCATACACCTGAAATGCCAAGGGAAATGAAGATGGAGAATCAGTAGCAAGATAAAAGAAAAAACGACTTAATCTCAAGCAAGTGACTAAATCTCAATGTTTAAATCTACTCGAGAATTTGTAGCATCAATTTGATGTTAGGATTTTTCAAGGCTCCTAAGGCAAATGTTGTAGTATGAGTGAATGTCGAACCAGTTCTAAGGGATTCAAAGCACCAAGAATGCAAGTACCTACTTAATCTAAGTGCAGTTTGGATGGTTTTAAACTACTGCTAATGATAGAATGCAATAACAGAACAAAGAAGCAATAAAAGAGGAAGCTTTCTTTGATATGATAAAAGGGAACTCATGGGTATAGGAATTAGATCTTGGGTGATCAAGTTTCAAAATAAGGATGGCAAATGATCAATCAAACTATCAACCTTAAGCTTAGACACAATCTTAAACAAACTCTATGTCTAGATGAATGTTCATTTACTAACACAATTCAAACATCAAATGTCTTTGGTTGAATAATATGAAAATCATTACTAGCAAGTCTATTGGCTATCTTAACACCTTTAACAACAAATGTCTTTGGTAAAGTATGTTAAAAGCTTAGGAGGGTTGTCTCAGGCATTTCATTGAACACTTTGTGGGTGAGAAATGCCTAAAGATCAACTTTTGAGTGGTCAACCCAGAAGATGCCTTATGAATACTCTACTAGCAAGGAATGAGAATGATCTACACCTAAACATCCTAGATCTAGCCTAATCACCCTTAATCTCCTGACCCATGAATTCAAAGGAGGATTACTCACTAATCTCCATGATTCTTCTTAAACCCATATTGGATTTCAGATTAATCATGTAGAGAAACACAAATAATAAACTAGAATTAGACAAAATGATAAGAACAAGAGATCAATTGATTCAAAGAGATGAACTTTCCAAGAGGCTATTTGGTGGTTTTTCAAAGAACAAAAGATAATCCAGCCTAATGGCTTACAAAACAAACTTAAACTTAGGTTTTTCCAGTCTAAAACGTAGAGGGGCAAAATGGTAAAAAGTCAGTCAGCAGAGCAGCCAGCGGCCAGGAGACGCGTCACTAGGCCGCTGGGGACAGTAGGCAGCGGGGAGACTTGGCCGAGAGAGGGTTTCTTGCTCGTGGCGCGGCTTCTCATGCCGCGGGACAAGGCCGAGGGAGCGTCCATAGTTTCTCCAACTTCGTGTCAACTTGCAGCGGTCTCGGTGACAGGGACGCAAGGCCGCTGGGGCAGCTAGGACGCTGGGACACTTAGTCGTGTGGGGCTTCTTCGAACTTGAATCATCCTTTTGCTCCAAAATCATCTCTAATGTCTCCAAAGTCACCAACTAGCATCTCCAATACCTGATAGGGACAAATGCAATGCAAATGCAACCTATATGCATTCTATATGGACTCTAAAGATCAAAAAGAAACTAAAACAAGGATTAAAATCATGCAAATACATAAGATATCAAGAGTGAGATTTGGCATTAGGGAATAAGGGTAGAACTTGCTTTTATGTTTGGGAAAAGGGTAGGACAATGGAGATTGAGCATTGTATGCATGAGTTGATCCCTTTCTTAGATATATTATGTGCAATGTCAAAGCTACTTTGTTTTGAGAGTAAGCTACCTTAAAGATCATGTTAAACCTCTAGATTCACTTTGCACAAAAGCCTTTTCTTACCTACCCAAATGATTTGGACCAATTGACCATTTGTAAGAATTCACTCATGATTTTGCTTAATGAGAATGTGAGAGTTGGCTGATTTGTTGTTTGTGGATTCATTATGATGAGTGTAGAGGTTATAGGAGTTAAGATAGGCCTAGAGAAGTTTGAGTTGGAAAAAGTCTTTGCTCTTGCTATTTGGTATGATTATGCAAGGATATCATGTTGAGTATTAAGTAGAGTTCCTTTTGGTAATGAGTCCCCACCTTCAAACCTCTTCTCCTTCTTGATCTTGAAAGTTTACTAGTGGACAAGTAAAAGGCAAGTTTGGGGGAGTTGATATCTTGTATATTTCATGGTTTTAAACATGCATTTTGCATTCATATTGATCACTTAGACTTGCATATAGGTTTGTTTAGGTTGCATTGCATGGTGTTTGTATGATTTCAGGTTTGGAGGATACAAATCAGGTTCTGGAGCTTAAGGAGTTACAAAATGTTCAAAGCGATGCAAAATGGCGTGGTAGCAGTCATTGTCCGCAACCAAATGGTGACCGTGAAGAGGAGTACAAGACCGCAGGCGTCCTTCGCAGGAAGAAGACGACCGCGGCGAGACGTTGACAAAGCCTTGCCTTCACCCGAGAATCCCGCAAGCAAGACCGCAGCCTGTAGAGGCCGCGAAATGGAGCACACGACCGCAGGCTGGTTTCGCGGGAGTGTGATGTCCGCAGCGGGTCATCGACAAAGCTAGCCAGCTTGCTTCGCGGGTGATGGCCGCAAGAAGAGATGGCCGCGGGTTTGAGAATGACTATCGCGACCTCCAGATCGCGGGATAGTGATGGCCACGGCCTTTGTCCGAAGCAGTGCATTTTACTCCTTTACCCTTATGTTCTCAAGCTACTATAAATACTTGTTAGACCTAATTTCAGATCTAATCTTGTTTTCTCTCTTAAACACTTGACATATTGGTAAAAGTTTGATCCTTGAATCTAGATTTCATCTTATTTCTTGTGTTCTTGAGTGATTATTTGGTTTCTTAACATGGTTAAGCTTGAATCCATCATGTGTTTAAGAGTAAACATGTCTATTAGTGAGTAGATCCACTTTGGATTCATGGGTTAGGGTGATTAAGTGAAGATCTAAGGAGTTTAGTATTATATCTATCTTTTTTCTTTCTTGTGGAGTGATCTTAAAGCTAGTTTGGAGTTCGCCTCTCTAATCTAGAGCTCTAGACATTTCCTGCTCACAAGGTGTATGTTGAAATGTCTGAGCCGACTCTTCAATGCTTTTAGCTTGCTTTACCAAAGATATTTGATTTTAAAGGAGCTAAGATTGCTAGTAGATTTATTCTTAATGATTGCTTTAGTTATTTGAACCAAAGGCATTTGGTGTTTGAATCTCTAGAGTAAATGAGCATTTATTTTTACAAAGAACTTGTTTTGTGTTGTGTCTAGGCATAAGGATATTGATTGATTGAAAGTTTGCCACCTTTAGATATAATCTTGAGCATCCAAGGTCAAATCTCTAATCCCGTGGATCCTATCATCTCACCTTGAAAGAAAGCTTGTTCCTTTATTGCATTTTAGTCTTGTTTTTACGTATTATCATTTAACTAAACTGGTTACACTTAGATTAAGTAAATTCTTGCATTTTCATTGTATTTTCATTGTATCATGGTCATTTAGAATTGGATTGACACTCATCTTTACTTTAGGATCCTTGAAAAGTCCTTGTCAGTCATGCCATCGGTAATCTACTTGCTTAAACATTTTTTCACTTATTGTAATAATTGATTTCTGTCTGTTTGTAACATTTAGGAATGTAGTTAATATCTTGTGTAACTAGGATGGAGTGGGAATCAGCAAAAGCAGCGGATGGGTCAGCAACAAGAGATGATGGCTCCTCCCATGGGCCAACGAATGATGGGTGACTTGGGTGTTGTTGTTTTCCTTCTTAAACATTATTCTCTTTTCTGGTCAAGAAACATTAATCTCTTTAATAATGTATTTATTTGTGTGTTTTTTATTTCCTATGTCCGCATTTATTAATTTTACAACTAAAAATAAATGTCAACGGGGATTCGTGTTCGTGGATGGAGATACAACTTTTAATATTCCCCGCTACAATTTATAATTACACTCGAAACACAACAAACCATTTCTAAGAACATAAATTAGTGTCAGCGTATTTCGAATCTCGCCAATAGAAAAGAAAATCACAGTTTATGTAATGCCCCTCGATAATGAGCTTCTATACACCCATTTACTCAGTTCATGGATGTCATCTCATGTAACGGTTGGTGCCTTAGTTTTAGCAGGCTTAAAGAACTTGTTTATTAACCTTACAATCGCCATGTGCTTTTTTCATGTATTTTGACCTCATTGGTACAATATCGTGAATCATCAAAGACTACGTCAAAGAATCCATCATGGACTTCGTCAAGACTTGGTGATGAAATCAGACAAGGCATAACTCAAACCAAAACATAGATGTTATTAAAAAAAAAATTATTTTTATTGTGTTATGGAAGCTGATAATATCCTAGAAATACTTTTCACAGAGTAATGAAAATTAAAAGTATTGTAGAAATATTCATAATATGTTTATGGAAAAGAGAGGTTGCCCTACTCCAATGCGAGTTTGTATGATTGATTCTGGTTATAGGTCAAATTATGTACCACTACACACCATAAATTGAGATATAACCATTCCACTCACAGAGCGTAACGTTTTGTTACACACCAAAGTTCAACTCCAAGTAACAAAAGCTCCATAGAACAGGTGTCAACCCTAGCCATCTCCGTGTCTACCCTAGCACCTAAAATGAGATTATGAGAGAAAATGAGGAAGAAGAAGAAAGGAGAGAATATCCCACATTTTCGAAAAGATTTTATTACCGACCCTACAATTACTAGATAATATTTTAACGTGCTTTGGCATCACTTGGAAAGTATCGCGAATCATTTCCATATATAAACCATCACTCGACTGTTCCAGCTCAATATGCTTAACCCTAAAAATGTCTAGACATGTGACCAAAATGATAAGTTGCTTTGGTAAATTAATAACTAAAACCAAATTCCTTAAAATCTTTTTACATGTACTTTTTTAAACAACATGGGTCCGACTGGTGACCATTCTGGTAACAAAAGGAATGAATAGGAAAAGAACGTAGAGGAATAAAATGGCAGGAATGAAAAGGAATGGTTGTTCCTCCTCAAATTTAACAAGGAATATTTTTGTTCTTTATTTCTCTACAAAAAAAGGAACGAGAGGGAATGAGAAGAAAAATTTATTCCTTGTGAATGGTGAATTTTTTTAGGAATGTTAAGGAATGCATTATTCCCCGTCATTCCCTGGTCACCATTCATACCCATAATCTCCATTCATGATTAAACAATTACATGTATAAAAGGCAACATCAGACATATGATGTGCAGTTTAGGAAAATTAAGAGCAAAGCGAATTAAAAATAGAGACACAAACTTAAACAAGTTTAATAAAGTGTCGAAAATTGTTTCAATGGAGTCAGTCACTCGCTAGTAACCACATGGAGAAAGTACTACACCCTTTCCGTTATTGAAAGGGACACAGTTTCTACATATCACATGATGCATATGTATGCATCTTAGTAATCAAAAATGGACGTTACATAGATTGGAAAATTTAGTGATTGTAGATAATTATGTAATTAGCTAAATTTATATTTTACGTACACATAGACAATAGATTTGAGTTTCTAGGATTCATCGAACAAAAAGTAAAACTTATGTTTCAGCAATAATTAAATGACACAATATTTTTCATATGTGTGCTTCTAATTTATATTTTTCCAAATTTTTATGACTTAAAATATTTTATATGAATTTCTTAAATAACCCATTGGTATCAAAACTCCAAAATGAACCAAAAAGGTTTTATGACAAAATGACTGTTTATCAGCAGCTTATTCTATTTTAGCAAATTTCCCTTTAGCTATTTAGGTTTTTCTAAAAATTGATGAATTGTTAGCACCAACATGTTGCAAACCACATCAATTAACACTGTATTCTATTTTAGCTAATTTCACTTTAACTTCACATTTCTATCTAAGTTAGTGAGTAAAACGAATCTTTTTATTTTCCCAAAAAAATTGAATCATTTTAAGGCATATATATATAACATCGCTTTGGTCCTCAACTAAATTTAACATACATAACATTCAACGTCAAAAAAGTTTTCTCGAAAAGGCTTTGGCGTTCATATGCCCATTTTCTTCGTAAATAGTGGGGCATCAATAATAGTAGTTGAAACTTCAACAAGCAAAAGAAAAAAAAATATACACCCAAGGTCCATGTTCTAAGAATCATGACAGTAGAACTAGTTCCTTCATTAATACGCAAAAAAAAAAAAAGAATCAAAATAATAATGAGAACGAAATTGCAAGATGTATACAGCATTGATCATGTTATATTATAAATAAAAAGTGCAACATGTAAAGAAAAGTTCAAAATAATTCAAGTTGCACAGGATCACCTTTTATATAAGTCGAAACTTTATTCCAAGTTTCTTTCACAATTCAAAAATAGAAGAAAACAAAACATTTATTCCCTCAAACCCTAATCTATTCTCTCTGGTTTACAAATGGGTCGACCAGATCAAACTCCGAGTAAGAAAATGCACAACAACTTCAATCCTATGTTTCATCCAGCACCTGGACCTGAACCACCAATTTACGAAAATCAAATGGTCAAAACCGAGCAGAGCTATCCCAACAATGGTGGAATTGTTAACCAACTAACCGGAGTACCGAATATGGCCAGACCGACCCAACCTACGTATATCAATCCCGGTGGAATGGGTAACCGGCCAACCGGAGTACCTAATATGGGTAGACCGGCTCAACCTACGTATATCAATCCCGGTGCAATGGGCAACCAACCTTATGGAGTACAAATGGCCCGACCGGTTATTCAACCATCAGACTGGACTTCAGGACTTTTTGATTGCATGAACGATGGTGAAAATGGTTAGACACTATGAACTTTTCAATTATTTTGTTCTTAATGGTCTGCTTATTGTTACAAAATGGTTTTGATCTCATTAAATGTTTGTGTTTTCGGACCAGCAATCATCACATGCTTCTTTCCGTTCGTCACGTTTGGTCAAATCGCAGAAGTTACTGATGAAGGCGCAACAAGTAAGTATATATATATAATGTATATCGATGTAGCATGCATATATAGATTATAACTGGTAATTAAGGAGTCACATAATTAAGTTTTCACTAATCACATTATCTTGGGAAGCGGTTTATATTGTTACGATTCCGTAGTTGTATAATGATACCAATCAGCACAGTATATTCTTGCCTTTTTGATTATGTATATGTATATATGTGTGGCCAGGTTGTGGAACGGGTGGAATGCTGTACGGACTGATATGTTGTCTGTTTGGGATACCATGTGTTTACTCATGCACATTCCGGGCCAAGATCCGAAGCAAGTTCGGATTACCAGATGCTCCAGCTCCAGATTGGATCACTCATTGCTTCTGTGAATATTGTGCACTTTGCCAAGAATATCGTGAGCTCAAGAACCGTGGGCTCGACCCTGCCATTGGTAAATTGACCATCTCCTATTTTCTCTCGAATACTCTTTTCAATTTTTTTAATCTTTTGTTGTTTGTTTGTTAATATTTAGTTGCCTTATAGTATATAATATCTTGGTGTTTTTAGGATGGAGTGGGAATGTGCAAAGGCAGCGAATGGGTCAGCAACAAGAGATGATGACTCCTCCCATGGGTCAACGGATGATGGGTTGACTTAGAGATTAATTTTATTACCCAACATGCTTTTGTAATATTATTTGTGTTTTGTTTCTTTGTACCTATTTTGTTTTGCGGCCAATTAAGAAGTAATGTCAGCTAGGATTTTCGATGACAACTTTCGTGGGTAGACATGAACTAATCTTTGTTGTCATGTGAACATCTCTGCTACAATTTCTTTGTATTATCATGTCTCTGTGACATTCTTTTGAAATTCCAAAAATAATAAATATTGTTTTTCTTACTTATACTTTGTATTGTATGGATCCGAACTTGTAACGCAAGAACAATAACTCAAACTCAAACTTTATTAATCTCACGATCTCAATCTCTCAACACTTTAGGAAACTCACTCAAAACCTAAAGCTTTCAACTCACAAATCTGTTTTCGATCATCACATCACATGATCTCTTCTTTTATACTACTATATTTATCCTAATCCTATTAGTAAACACACACATTTAGATAACTCCAAATCTAGATAACTCTTATCTTCTTAATACTCTTAGGATTAGGATAACTTCCTTCTCAAGCTAACTTCAAGCTAACTTCAAGCTTATCTCAACATTCTCCCGCTTAATCTTGAAGTCTCTTTTCTCCAAGTCTTGTACTCCAATGAAGTCCCTCATTTCTCTGAACTTGATTCTTCCTAACGCCTTGGTCAAAATGTCTGCCTTCTATTTATCACCCGGAACGTGCACTACTTCAATCTGTCCTCTTTCCACACACTCTCTAATAAAGTGGTACCTTGAATGTATATGTTTACCTCTCCCATGAAAGACAGGTTTTTAGTCATGGCAATGGCAGAGCGATTATCAATCCTTATTACCACCTTCTCACACGGACTACCTGTGATCTCGCTAAGCAACTCTTGAAGCCACAATGATTGCCTTGCTGCCTCAGTACCAGCCATGAATTCGGCTTCAAGAAGATAGGGCTACCACATCTTGCTTTTGCGAGCACCAAGTAATGGGGCTTTCTCCAAGAAAGAAAATATGCCCTGTTATACTCTTAGCATCATCTTGATCGGAATTAAAGCTGCTGTCACTGTAACCTATCAACCTCGGTATGCCGGATGCCGTACGTATGAAGCTCAATCCATAACCTGTCGTCCCTTGTAAGTACCTCAAGCATTTCTTGATTGCAGCACCGTGAGAATTCCTTGGACTATACATGAACCGGCTGAGCACTCCAACACAGTAGCTCATATCCGGCCTTGTATGTAATAAATATATCAAGCAACCAATATTTAATCCTCAGACGCGCAGAATAGTGGTGTGCAGAGATGTAATATTCGACGAAGAGAAGGGTTGGAGCTGGAACAAAACAGGTTCTGAACAGAGTCAAGATATGGAGTTTGAACTAGCATTGGAACGACTTGCTAGTAGAGGAACTCAAGGTATGCTGGAGGAAAAGAAATCCGAGGATGAGAACGTGTGTGAGGGTACACAAGGAGGTGATAGTCAGAGTACAGAGGAGGAAGAAGAGGAAGCAACACAACCCGTCTTGCGAAGATCAGAGAGACAGAGCAATAAGCCCAAGTACCTGGATGACTATGTTTTTCTTGCAGTAGAGGAAGGAGAACGACTACTACTCAGCATCAATAACGAGCCGATAAACTGGTATGAGGCAAGAGAATCGAGAGAATGGGTTCAATCCTGCATCGAAGAGATTGAGTCGATCATTAAGAACAACACTTGGGTCCTTGTTGATCTTCCGGTTGGAGCTAAACCAATAGGATTGAAGTGGGTTTTCAAACTTAAGCGCAACGCAGATGGAAGTATTAATAAATACAAAGCTCGTCTCGTAGCCAAGGGATATGTACAGCAACACGGAATTGACTTCGACGAGGTCTTTGCACCGGTAGCTCGACTTGAGACTATTCGACTCCTTGTAAGTCTTGCGGTAACTCACGGCTGGGAAGTGCATCATCTCGATGTAAAAATAGAATTCTTACATGGGGAGCTGAAGGAAGTTGTTTATGTCAAACAACCTGAGGGATTTGAATTGAAAGGGCAAGAAGAGAAGGTGTACAAGCTCAATAAAGCTTTGTACGGACTGAGACAAGCTCCAAGAGCCTGGAATACTAAGTTAAATCAGATTCTGATGGAGTTGAAGTTTTATAAATGCACCAAGGAACCCTCTGTTTATAGAAAGATGGTGAATGAACATCTGCTAGTGGTTGCTGTCTATGTGGACGATCTGTTCGTCACAGGAACAAGCAGAGACGTCATTATAGAGTTTAAGAAAAGAATGGCTTCAAAGTTTGACATGAGCGATCTCGGTTTTTTGACTTACTATCTAGGAATAGAGGTCTGTCAACACGATGGAGGTATTGTTCTAAATCAAAGACGTTATGCGATGAAAATCCTTGAAGAAGCAGGAATGGATAAAAGCAATATGGTTCAAACACCAATGGAGATGAGTCTAAAGCTGTCGAAAGCAGAGGAGGAAGGTGAGATAGACGCGACAGCATACCGAAGAAATATTGGTTGCTTGAGATATTTATTACATACAAGGCCGTATATGAGCTACTGTGTTGGAGTGCTCAGCCGGTTCATGCATAGTCCAAGGAATTCTCATGGTGCTGCAATCAAGCAATGCTTGAGGTACTTACAAGGGACGACAGTTTATGGATTGAGCTTCATACGTACGGCATCCGGCATACCGAGGTTGATAGGTTACAGTGACAGCAGCTTTAATTCCGATCAAGATGATGCTAAGAGTATAACAGGGCATATTTTCTTAAGATGATTGATATTCGGCTTCTTCTCATGATAGAAATCGTATGGAGTCTTGTCTTTAAGCACTCTTGTGGCAATTCTGTTAAGTAAGTATGTCGAGTGCCTGACTGCCTCTCCCCAAAACGAATTTGGCATGTCCATGTGGTTTAGTAAGCTCCTCGTCATCTCAAGTAATGTCCGGTTTCTTTTTTCTACTACGCCATTTTGCTGCGGACTGTAGGGGGCTGTACGATGTCTTTTTATTCCAGCATTCTCACAAAAGTTATTAAATTCCTGCGAGATAAATTCTCCTCCCCTGTCAGTTCTCAGAACTTGTATCTTCTCCCCTGTTTCCTTTTCAATATGAATCTTCAATTTCTTGAATCTTTCAAGTGCTTCATCTTTATTTTTCATTAGAATGCTCCACATATATCTTGAATAGTCATCAACCAAAACGAAAATATACTTGTTTCCTCCTGGAGTACTCGGCGTTATGGGGCCACAAAGGTCGCCGTGAATTAGATGTAGTCTTTTGCTAGCTCGGTACGACGTGGCTTGAGGGAATACTTGTCTGGTCTGTTTTCCCATCAGACAAGAGCCGCATATTTCCCTTTCAAAGGTGATATTCGGAATCCCTAAGACGAGCTCCTTTTGTATCATGGACTTAATTGTCTCGAGATTAACATGTCCTAACCGCGCGTGCCACTTGCTTGACTCTCTCGCTGTCGTAAATTGAAGATGTGAGCATTCTTTGATCCCCATACGCACTTTATATAATCTATTTCTTGATCTGCTCGCAGTTACATGTAACCTTACCTTCTGATCATGCATTGTTAGCTTTTCTCCCTTCATTCGGACATCACACCCGGCTTCTGTGGCTTGCCCAAGGCTGATGATGTTACTCTTCAAGTTAGGGATGTAGTAAACATCAGTCATCTTCCTTGACTCTCCGTTCATGTCAGTGAAGGATATGGTTCCTTTTCCTCTTATATCGATCCTTGAATCGTCTCCGAATCTCACCTTCCCGGTGACTGTTCCATCAACAACAGAGAAGTAACGTCTGTCACCTGTCATATGGTTGCTCGCGCCGTTGTCGAGATACCAAGTATTCTCATCTCTGGTATCTGACTCATACTCTCTGGTAAAATATTTTTCTCGTTCAAGAACACAACTTCATGCATCATGAGTTCATCAGCGTTCTGAGTTTCTGTGTTCTCAGTATTCTCTTGAGTCTCCGTTAGCTTGAGCTTGAGATCAGGACAATCTACAACAAAATGTCCCATCTTGTCACAACGGTAACACACTACCCTTGACGCATCCTTTTCATTGTTAGTTCTGTACGCATCCCTCTCATTATTGTATCTGCCACGACCTCTTCCCCTGTAGAAACGTCCTCCACGGCCTCTGCCTCTATAATTTTCACCATAGGAGCTGTATGGGTTTCTGTTGTGGCCGCGACCTTGACTGCTTTGCGTATCTGAACTTGCGTACATGAGCTTTCCCTGATCATCATCAACTTCTTCTTCTTCAGAGATGCTTTCTTCATATGCTTTTAACCTTCCTATTATATCTTCAGAGTTCGTAGTGTTAAGATCCAGTACTTGCTCAAGTGATGCGACAATGCGTATATATTTTTTTCGAGGCAGGCTCTTGAGAAATTTTCGAACCAGCTTTGGTTCTTCTATGGTTGCTCCTAAAGCGGCAGATTTTGATGACAATTCGGAAAGTTTCCTTGCAAAATCATCAATGCTTTCTGAATCCTTCATCTTCAATCGATCGAATTCAGCCATCAATGTTTGGAGTCTGGCCTCTTTCACCCTCTCTGCTCCCAAGTGACGCACTTTGATTGCCTCCCACACTTTCTTTGCTGTATCAAGCTCGCCTACTTGCAGAATTAATGACTCTGGAATTGACTGAAATAACAGAGCCATAGCTATGTCGTTCTTCTCGACGCTTTCTTCATCCAACTCAATAACGTCCCATGCTTTGTGTACTCTGAGCGTAATCTTCATTCTCATTGACCAAACCGTATAGTTTGTCGCAGTGAGTATTGCACACTTTATTGAAGATGATCCAACGCCTTCTTTTTTCCCGGTTACGGCAACTACGTCTCCCATGATTGCCTCTTAGCTCTGATACCACTTATTGTATGGATCCGAACTTGTAACGCAAGAACAATAACTCAAACTCAAGCTTTATTAATCTCACAATCTCAATCTCTCAACACTTTAGGAAACTCACTCAAAACCTAAAGCTTTCAACTCACAACTCTGTTTTCGATCATCACATGATCTCTTCTTTTATACTACTATATTTATCCTAATCCTATTAGTAAGCACACACATTTAGATAACTCCAAATCAAGATAACTCTTATCTTCTTAATACTCTTAGGATTAGGATAACTTCCTTCTCAAGCTAACCTCAAGCTTATCTCAACACTTTGACTGTAGATAAACTCATCAAAAGACAAATTCCTCAGCTGAATCTTTGACTGAATATATTTTCTTTTCCACAAGAAATAAGTTACTCATACTTTCACAATGTGTTAACCACGATAAGCCTTGGTTTCCGATCAAATTCGGTTCAGGTTCAATCGAATTTCGTTTTTTATGTATAAAATTAGATTCCTATTTAGATTTTTTAAAAAGTTAATTTAGATTTGGTTCGATTTTTCCCGGATTCAGCTCAAACATACTAAACACATCACAAACCTAGTTGAATCCACTCTGACTTGGGATTCAGTTTTACATCAGGTTTCAGTTATCCAAATGCTCGGAAATATATATTGTAGTTCACATACTTGACAAATCTAAGCAACTTAAACTAACAAAAATCTGATAGCATGATTAGAAGTGCTAATTTAAAACAAAGAAATATAAACAAACTAAATCTATCAATTAACAACTCTATAAAGGTACAATAAACACTATTTAAACTTTAAAATAAATCAACTTATTTTTATTTTACAAAGTAAACTTATTGGTTTGCATAATAAGTTGGTAACTGGGTTACTTCCGAATTGGAAGTGGAAGGAGTTGCAGTAGATTACTTAAAAAAGTTATTTGATTCAACACACCCTTTGATTTTGATATCTTTTTAAGCGAAGAATCGGGGACAATTACTGCAGAATAAAATAATGCACTATGTGCTTTGGCGTCTGATGATACGTGCTCAAATTACTCTAGGAGTAATTTTACTTTCATCAGAAGAGGTCAAGTTCTATTACTTAGGGATCGAATCCACAGAGAACTAGGGCACACACTAGATCCTAATCAGCAGTGATTAAGCTAGGTCAAGATTATTAATTAAAAGCAAACAAGGTGAACAAGGTAGTTGTTCAAGTAACTGGATTGAGGTTTTTAAGAAATAATAAGAAAGCGTTAGACTTAGGGTTTCTATTCAGGTAATCAGGATTATAATGATATAGAGACTAGCTGTTGCTTACAAGATATTATAGAACTCAACTGCGAGTACAATCTATCAAGTTTCGTTTGTTTAGATTGTCTAATATCTAGATCTTGTATCTCAGCTTTCGCTTGTTGATCTCAAGAAAGTGTTGATCGATTATTCTATATGAATATTGATCGATACACCTTTCACAATATCGATCATCAATCTATATGATTGTCGATCGATATCGCTTCTAGCAAGCTTTAATATCGGGTTGAATGAATGTTCACTAGGCTTCCTAGATCAACTCTCGTTTGTTTCTAGCAATCCTAGCTCAATAAGATTGGTTTCAGATAAAAGATCAAGCTCTCGTTTGTGCCTAATTATTATAAGATCAGGGTTCTAGTTGGCTACTATAGAACACAAGCAGTAAGAACAATCTATTGATGAATATCACAACTTAGAAATTCTATATTTGGGGCTAGTTCTTCATAACCTATTTGAACCCTAAACCTAACAGGTGAATTACTCTGACATAGGTAAGCAAATCATAGCAATAAATAAATAAAACTGCATAGATAGATAATAAGTAAAACTGGAGTCTTGGACCTTCTCTCCAAACTATTAAAAACCCTAAAAACCTTTGCTGTAAGAAAAAAAGAAGTAAAAGAAAGCGTGTGTTGCCTAGAACAATAGCAGAGCACATAAATATTAGGTCTAAAACTCGTCAGGGGTAATCTTGTAAATTGTGTTGACTTGGGCTTTAAGTCGGCTGGAACCATTCGGGCCTTGCTCGCTTCGCCGTCGATCGATGGCACAAGGTGTGCATCGATCGATTATCTCTGATCGTTGACCCTTCGGTCTGCTCGATGTGGGAACCGAAATTCACACCGTCGATTTTAATGAATAAAATGGAGGAAAGTCAAGCGAGCCCAACTTTCCCTGAAGGTCCGGACTCTCTGCGTAATCACACGAAGTCGAAAAAAAAACAGATAGCAAAATATAGGTGAAAAAGTCGCTCTGAGGCGTTTTATTGATTGAATAATATGAATACAGACTTCTTCCGGGAAGAGGAGAGTAATGCTAACAAGATAAAAAAAAATAGAACAAGAGGCAGTACAACGTTCTCAGGATTGCCTTGCTAGTCTAACCACCTAACTTCTAAGTTCTCTAAGCTAACAGGAGTTCTCTAGGTCTAAAATCCCGGATCCCTGCATCTTTCGCTCCAGCTCTCCTTATATAGGTGTTTAGGTCAGTGGCCTTTTTTACTCATCTGCCTTTGTGTCCAAGTTCATCTCTTTTCGAGAATATTTCATTTTTTGTCGATCTTCATAATTATCCTCGAACTTTTACATTTACCTTCGGAAACTTGACATTTATCCTATTTCGTGAAATAAGATAAACCGTCACAATCCTCTGGGCTCAAATTCCTCTTTACAATCGCAGGTGGGCCTCTAGGCACGTTTTAGGTCCTTGAGGACCGTTTTCAGGCCTTTAGACGTTTATACGATCTTTCAGAAGGATCATCGTTTCCATAAAAGAATCGTATAACCTAAGGATTCGATGTTCGAGCTAACCGTTCCTGTTTTATACGATATATTTTTATGAGAAAACAAACCTTCAGAGTTTTAGTCGTAAAACTTCGATAATAACTCCAATCAAGACGAATCAAGAGATACAAGGTCCGTGGCTTGGATGATATGACCATACGAAGGGCACGGAAATTGATACAAGTCGGACTGGCCGGGACACGGGTGTCCTCGCCCTTGGGCGAGGTGGCCGGGACACGGGTGTCCTCGCCCTTGGGCGGGGTGGCTGAGACACGGGTGTCCTCGCCCTTGGGCGAGGTGGCCGAGACACGGGTGTCCTCGCCCTTGGGCAAGGTGGCCGAGACACGGGTGTCCTCGCCCTTGGGCGAGGTGACCGAGACACGGGTGTCCTCGCCCTTGGGCGAGGTTGCCGAGACATGAGTGTCGTCGCCCTTGGGCGAGGTTGCCAAGACACAAGTATCCTCGCCCTTGGGCGAGGTGGCCTTGACACGGGTCGTCCTCGCCCTTGGGTGAGGTGGGCTCGGACGGGTCGTCCTAGGGCGAGGTGGCCTTGACACGGGTGTCCTCGCCCTTGGGCGAGGTGTCCTCGGAAGGGTCGTCCTCGCCCTCGGGCGAGGTGGCCTTGACACGGGTGTCCTCGCCTTTGGGAGAGGTGGCCTCAGACGGGTCGTCCTCGCCCTCGAACGGGTCGTCCTTTCCCTCGGACGAGGTTGCCTGGCCGGCTCTTGAACCTTCCGATCGTCTTCTTTCACACTATTCTTCCCGGTGTCTTCGTCCGTAAACACTCGCATTGTTCTGACGTCTCTTTCGAGTGAACCCTTTGGAAAGAATTCGTAAGGAGCAATGATCTTAACCGTTGATTTCGAGATAACCCATTTTGACCCCAACAGTTAGCCCCCCAGCCTGCAAGCTTTGGAGACGGTTTTGCGGGCGAATGAAGTGTTTTTAATCGGAATTTTTGGTTGAAAATATGATTTCTCGCAGATTGTTTTTCCAGATTATTTTTATTGCGGAAATCCACGTCACCCTCATACTCCTACAAGTAGCAACCAATCATTCCTCATTCTCCACACATCTTATTTCTTTAAACTTTTCTCCCCTTGTTCTCTCAAACAAAAATGTCTTCCTCCCAAAACAAAAAGAAGAATTCCGACGTTGAGATGGGTGAGACTAGTCCCAACTTACAGTCCTTGGCTGTTTCCGATGCCACCCCGTCCTTTGTCGCTGGATTCCTTTCTTTTAAGGACAAGTTATCTCGATGCAGTGCTGAGAAGGAGTCGAGCCGAACTCATGCTGGGGTATCGGTCATTCCTTCTTCGTCCGTGTTCTTGGCCTCTCCCTCTGGTCCCAAGTCCCCATGTGGTGCTGCCCCTTCTGTAGGACGAGACGCCACATCTGAGCAAGCACCGGACGTCCTGGCTCATCCTTCAGGTTTTTCCACTACGCCGATTGTCATCGTCGAAAAAGAGGAAGCGGTGGAATCTATGACTGCCTCCGGACAAGAGGGAGACCGTCTTGGCGCTTCCCGCGCCCAGTGTTGCACCGTTACCCAAAGGTCGCAAAAGGACCAGTACCGCGGCCGAGGCGGTCAAGAGGAGGAGATGTACCAAGGGCGAGAAAGGCGAGCCTTCGGGACTATTGTCGCAGCGTCGTGCCAAGGTTTGTTTGCGAATATGATTCCTTATTGATCACAAGAAACATTACTTTGAAGTTATCCTTACTTTTCTCTGGTGGAAAGTTTGTATCGTTGATCGATGGGATAATCAACGACTGCGGATCAGAGGTTGAACGTTTGACAAAGGAGCTAGTCGTATCACAGGAAACGTCGAGGCGCACCTAGGCTATGCTAAAGACCATTGAGGGCACTCACGCTGCCAAAACATCTTAGCTCGAAGTCCGAATCAGTGATCTTGAGCGGGACCTTGGAAAGACTGCGAGTTCGTTGCTCAAGATGAAGAAAGAGAAGAGAACCAAAGCTTCCGAAGTTCGTCGTCTCCAACGACAGATCCAGAGTCAAGGGGAATCAAGGACTTGTGAGCCAGTGGAGGCCACTGACCCTCGGGCCGAATTTCACGCCCGCTTATCGAGAATGTTTTATTCGAGTCTCTAATGGCTGTTCGTAAGAAGGAATTGGCCTTGGCAGGTATCGAGGGGGATGTTGGACCCAAGAATCACAATAAATAAGATGGGCCGAAGCCCATCAACATGGACAATACGATTTTGGTTAAAGAGGTCGACCAAAGGATTTCTAAGCCCGGATCAGATAAAGGTGTGACTATGGATAAAGGCCCACCATGACATGAATGAAGACCTATTCTCAGCGAACTCAAAGAGATTTCGGAGATCGAGGAAGAAGTTAGACGAGATCGCGGAGTTAAAGTAGTATAAGAGAGAAGACAAGCTAAAGAAGAAACAGAGGCAAAAAAACCTAGAAAGAGAACTAGCTATACTTCAACCTCTTCAAGCTCGTTTTAGATCTATTCTCATTTCGATCTCAATTGTAGTTCTCGATCTCATTTCTTTATTGTAAGCATCCTTCATAAATCAATAAAAGTTCATTTTTGTCAACCAGAATCTGATTAAATCGTTGTGTTCTAAGGAAGATGTTGCCTACATCCTTTTTTCTCCATAATTTAATATCTCAAACACTACAAAATACATAGTGTAGATTTTAGGATCTACATTTTGGCGCCGACTGTGGGGAGAAAAACGATTAACATTGTTGGGGTCAAAATCGGTCAAAGACGCAATCAACACCCGAAAGTCTTTGGAAGCAATCAAGTGACGAATAAAACCAAGGAAAAACTAGTTACTCGACCTAAACGCCGGAGGGATGATCGCATCGTAGCCCGGACACCAGCAGGAGCTGCCACGCCTAGCCCTCGGCTGGCCGCTCGCCTGCTGGCACCGGCACCGGCACCGGGTTCGCTCGCCTGCTGGCACCGGGCGCCGAGCTGGCACTACTGAAAATATGTCACATAGTATCTTATTTTGTTCACAGTTTTATTTATCTTATTTTTTAACATTTTTTACCTACTAAAATCTTTCCTAAACATTTTTTCATTATAATTAATTTAGGGATTAATTAATCTCATTTTATATAGTTATTAAGTCACTTAATGAAAGGTTAATTTTGGGATTATGAAAAGATTTATACTATAAAGACAACTATGTGATTATACCAAGGGGACAACACCCTTGTTTTTTTATTCTCTATTGGCAATTTTCCCTTAAATCAATTCTATAAAAGATTTTTATTAAGCGGGAGATCAAAAATCTATTGTATACCCAATTTTTCTTTTCGGTAACACTTTTAACCACCAAGACTTAACTAAATTTTGGTTTTGACACCAAAACTTTTCGTTTCTGGGAAAATTGTTTTTTTTTCTTTTAAGTCCTTTCTTCCCTTTTCAATCAACCGACACCATCTCCAGACCTCCCCAACATACATCTTCTTCTTCTTCGGTCAATTTCGAGAATCTGGCCCTCACTTCTTTTCTCAAGAGATTAGTAGATCAAATTAACCTCGCTAAAGGAGAAAACCCAAGATGTTAATAACTCTTCAAAGGTTTTTTTTTGGTAAAATGTTACGATTTATACCATTTTCGATTTTTTAAGTGTTGCAAGCAACTTATTACAAAGAAAAGAGAGAAAGAAAGAAACAGGAACAACCCAATCTAAGAAGGTTGTTGCGGGAACTGGAAGCGTTTCCAAGTCCGCTAGTCTCATAACTCACCGTACGTCTGCCGGTCTGGCTTCTCCGGTGGCCCCGACGCCTTCTCCTCCCTCGCAACCCGATGATGTCAATAAATAATATCTCGCATATTTACATGTTTTTAGCAATCATATCTTGTGCATTTTGATCATATAGATTAGGAATTAGGCATCTATAGGGTCCATATTGCATTCATGAGTCTTTATCAGGTGTTGGAGTGTACTATGGAGTTATTTGAGGTGTTTGGGAGCTTTATTATCCAAAAGGGGTGAAGAATGGAGTTTGGCCAAGTTTGGACAAGCCAGGCCTTACCTTGGACGAGATGACCCGGGTGCACCACCGGGATGAGTAACCCGCGCGTCCGGCCGAGGCTTAATCAAAGATGGGATGGCTGCGGGTTGGACAGCTCGGGACGGAGCACCCGCGCGGCCTGGACGCACAAACCGACGCGGCTTGGAGGCCGCGGTTCAGCCTACCCACGCGCCTGGTCGGGACGAAGAGAGACGGTCGACGCGGGTAACCTCTACGCTGGTTGGACGAGCTGCTCCTTACCCGGTCGCGCCAGCTTCTTCCTTTTGCTGGTTTCTCATTGGTGAAACTTAAGTGACTCCAAGGGTTTTAGACTTTTCTCTTGATGTTTTAGGGCTTTCAAGTCTCATATAAATACTCTTGTTATCCCCAAAGTGGGATTATTAACCGGGCTTCTAGCTCTAGTGGTAAAGGGCTCACAGCTGTGAGTTCCGCCACCGGGTTCAATCCCGCCCCCGAGGAATTAACATTTCGGCATCGCCAAGGACAGAGGACCGACACGTGTCAACACGTGACTAGTCTGGACCACTTCGTGAGGCCGGATACCTCTCAGATAATTCAAAAAAGTGGGATTATTCTTGGATTATCTTCTTTTCTCAAGAGATTAGTAGATCAAATTAACCTCGCTAAAGGAGAAAACCCAAGATGTTAATAACTCTTCAAAGGTTTTTTTTTGGTAAAATGTTACGATTTATACCATTTTCGATTTTTTAAGTGTTGCAAGCAACTTATTACAAAGAAAAGAGAGAAAGAAAGAAACAGGAACAACCCAATCTAAGAAGGTTGTTGCGGGAACTGGAAGCGTTTCCAAGTCCGCTAGTCTCATAACTCACCGGACGTCTGCCGGTCTGGCTTCTCCGTGGCCCCGACGCCTTCTCCTCCCTCGCAACCCGATGATGTCAATAAATAATATCTCGCATATTTACATGTTTTTAGCAATCATATCTTGTGCATTTTGATCATATAGATTAGGAATTAGGCATCTATAGGGTCCATATTGCATTCATGAGTCTTTATCAGGTGTTGGAGTGTACTATGGAGTTATTTGAGGTGTTTGGGAGCTTTATTATCCAAAAGGGGGTGAAGAATGGAGTTTGGCCAAGTTTGGACAAGCCAGGCCTTACCTTGGACGAGAGATGACCCGGGGTGCACCACCCGGGATGAGTAACCCGCGCGTCCGGCCGAAGCTTAATCAAAGATGGGATGGCTGCGGGTTGGACAGCTCGGGACGGAGCACCCGCGCGGCCTGGACGCACAAACCGACGCGGCTTGGAGGCCGCGGTTCAGCCTACCCACGCGCCTGGTCGGGACGAAGAGAGACGGTCGACGCGGGTAACCTCTACGCGGGTTGGACGAGCTGCTCCTTACCCGGGTCGCGGCCAGCTTCTTCCTTTTGCTGGTTTCTCATTGGTCGAAACTTAAGTGACTCCAAGGGTTTTTAGACTTTTCTCTTGATGTTTTTAGGGCTTTCAAGTCTCATATAAATACTCTTGTTATCCCCAAAGTGGGATTATTAACCGGGGCTTCTAGCTCTAGTGGTAAAGGGCTCACAGCTGTGAGTTCCGCCACCTGGGTTCGAATCCCGGCCCCTGAGGAATTAACATTTCGGCATCGCCAAGGACAGAGGACCGACACGTGTCAACACGTGACTAGTCTGGACCACTTCTGTGAGGCCAGGATACCTCTGTATAATTCAAAAAAAAAGTGGGATTATTCTTGGATTATCTTCTTTTCTCTCAAAAATCATAAACCTCTTTGGAGAAAGATTGATCTTTGAATCTATTTTCATCTTTTAATCTTGTGTTCTTGAGTGTTTATTGCTTTCTAATCATGTTTAACCTTGAATCTAGATCTAGGGTGTTTTAGTGTAGATCCTGCTTGATTCTTGCCCGGAAGGTATTTGATGAAATGCCTGAACCAACTCTTCAATGCTTTTAACATTTCTTACCAAAGAAATTTGTTGTTAGAGGTGTTAGGATAGCTAATAGACTTGTTGTTAATGATTGCTTTAATAATATTCAATCAAAGGGATTTGATGCTTGAGTTATTTTAGCAAATGAACATTCATCTAGGGATATAGCTTGTTTAGGATTGTGTTTAGGCTTAAGGGCCTCTTTTGTCCAGTAATGGAGAGGTAGACCATGAATGGTTATCCAGAAAGGAATGAAAGCTGGGAACTGGTCTGAGACAATGGGTTCCCAGCGCTGCAGGATAAACATCCACCTTTTGAAATGATAAGGTGCATTAGACAGGATGGTGTCTATACCAATAAAATGGGCGGCTTTCACTACAGACATAGAGGAGTTCTTGCGATATAAACGTTTCTTTCCAACCTTTGTAATTCGACACACTCCAAGAACAAAAAACACAATAGTTGACAAGTTAGCACGTGGTGTTAGAAGTTTGTCATCAGCTATGGTCTATGTCAATTCAGTTCCACCGTCTTGGCTAACGGGCTTGGATTCTTCTTGGTCTAGAGTAGCCTTTTGTTGAAAAAAATAAATAAATCAACTTTGTTTTAAACAACAAAATAAATCAACAGTGTTTAACTTTCAGAACCAGACCTATAAATGAACTTTAAGAGAAATTGTAAAAACATTAAAATTATAATACTTAACCAGATACAACAAATATATATATTTATCTATATTTGAGTTAATTGTTTATGCAGTATATAATTATCTTAGCTATTAACTAGTATTTTAAAAAAATTTGAATACTTTATCAGAGATTGAGTTCTGTCTTGTATGATTGTTTTTTGGATTTTTAAAACTTTCATTTTTTCGTACGTTCATCTAGATTCAGATTTAGGTAAAATTCATAACCCCAAATATTATAAAACAAGACGTATTTAGTATTTATAACGAATTTAGTTCCTTTTATATTTATTTTATATTTATTTTGTTGAGTTGGTTTGGTTTGGTTCGAATTTTTAGATTCGGTTTATTTTGCCTATCCTAACCATGATTTTGAAAAACGACCACCAAAGATCAGTCGAAACAAGAATCACCTACAAAATATATATATACATACATATATTTAAATTTCTTTTATTCGAATCACATTTCGAAAACACTAGTTTATCAATATACCAATCGAAACAAGAATCACTGATAAATCATTTATAATAAAAATCATAAAAGAAAAATACCTGGAAAAATAAAAGAAAATAAAAGAAATTTTTTTGCATAAAACAGCAAACAGATAAAAGGAAGCAACAAATTGTAAGTTAAAATAAAAAGATACAGAGGAATAACACAAAGCTGATGAACGCAAATCAGATGTTGATGGTTGCATCCCACAGCCGGAGAACTCCATTCCGGCCACCACTACATATTCTTTCTTCTCGAGATCTGACGCAACACATCTCACCTGAATCACAGATCCCATTCAGTCTCAGTAGCATAAGAAAATGTAAGCCTTTTCAGCTTATGCAGAAAAAGAGGATCATCATCATCATACCACAGCGGCTGTTTTTTGTGGTACTCTATAAAGTTGCCAGCCTGAGACTTTGGTTCCAGCGTTAGAAGGACGATGGAAAAGAGACATCGAGTTATCTGCTGCTCCAATGCCTAAACAATGTTCGCCAGCGTTGATTGATAGTATAGACAAATTATGGAGCGTTATGTTCTTCACGCATTTAATGCCATCTGTAAATCAAAAAGACCAAAGTACATTATGAGATTATCAAGTGCAAGTTGTGAAAGTTACACTATAGATTTTATATGGTAGCCAAATAAGTTTAAGCGAATTGGGTCAGGTGAGGTCAGAGTTAATAATGAGATCCTTACCGTCATCATTTTCCCAAAAACGGAGCAATCCATCAGCAGAACCTGCAAGGCAAAAGACAGCAGCAGTGAGCCTTGATGTTTATGTTCGAAATCACAATTCTCTCAATTTTATTTTCAGAATTGGTCTAGATGAAATTATCATGGACCTGTGATGATTCCTTTGTTGAGTGTGGAGTATTCGACAGCTTGTACTGGCCCAGCATGGCATGCTAAAACAACGTCGCATGATCCTCTGGAGATAGACCACACTCTTGCTGTCCAGTCATCGCTCCCTGTTATCAAGGTATCTTCCACCATTCGAATTGATCTGCAGAAACGACACGATTTTATCAAACAAGTCACTTATCTTAATATCCTACAGCAGTTTACAATGTAATAACAAAGGGTTAATATCAATTAAAACCCATAACAAGATTAAGCAACCCTACAACTCGTAAAAGAACATCATTTAACAACTCGTACAAAAAGAAAAAGCTATTAAGGCTCAAGCCCAAGCCAATCAAGTTCAGTCCAAAGCCCATGTAACTAGGGTTCTCAGCATGTTGATTTCATATACTGTAAATAGAATTGTATTGCTTTGTGTAATGGTAACTTTGGCTCTTTGAATGCAGCTCCTTCCTTTCTATGATTATCAATCTACAAACATTTCTATCTTGGTGACAATCTAAAGCTTCTTCCTCTTCTCTTTACTTTCATTGCACAATAAAGGAGATAGGAGATGATCTGAAGGCTCGGAGAGTAACAAGAAACTCAAAAAGTGTGACCAGAACCGTTTCAGAAGCAAAGGCCCAAAGTACAAGCAATATAGCAAGTACTGCAGGGAGGAAACGCAACACCAAAAACCTTTAATATGTCGAGTTTTTTCTGGAACATTAGAGGTTTCAACAAAAAGAAGAAGCATCCGATTGTGAAGAATTGGGTTCAGGAAAACGGTTTCAAATTTGGAGGGCTGTTAGAAACAAGAGTAAAGAAAGGAAGAAGTGAGAATATCCTATCGACAGTGTTCAAAGACTGGAGTACGATTTCGAACTATGAGTTTAATACATTGGGGAGAATATGGCTTGTGTGGAGATCAGATGTGCGTGTGACTCCTTTTTTTAAAAGTGGGCAGCTTATCAATATCACTTGAGGGAGCAGAGCAATTTTTCTATTCCATTTTCTATGCCTCAAATGAATTAGAGGAGAGAAGAAAACTTTGGAAGGATTTGAAATTACAACAAGATTCACCCATTATTCGTTATAAACCTTGGACAGTTGTTGGTGATTTTAATGAGACATTGGATATGGAGGATCATTCTTCTCTTGCTAATGCACCTATGGTAACACAAGGAGTGAGAGAGTTTAATGAAGTTGTGCAATATTGCTCTCTGTTGGACATGTCATCGCATGGCCCTCACTATACATGGTGTAATAAAAGATCAGAGGGTCTTATATCGAAGAAGATAGACCGGGCTCTATTCAACGATCACTGGTTAGCTGCTTATCCCCAATCCTATGCAGTATTTGAGAGTGGTAAATGCTCTGATCATCTCCGCTGTCGCATACAAATCAAATCAGAGCTTGGCCGGCCAAAAAGGCCTTTTAAGTTCGTAAATGCAATTACGAATTTGGAGGAATTTACACCAGCAGTGGGTCAGTACTGGGAGACAACGGAACCACTATTTCTCTCAACATATTCTTTATACAGATTCTCAAAAAAACTCAAGGGTCTAAAGCCGGTTATTCGTGACTTGGGAAAGAAGAAATTGGGGAATCTATCGGTAAAAGCAAAGGTTTCCTATGAAGAGCTGTGTCTTAAGCAAGAAGAAACTATGAGAAATCCAAGCGATCAGAACATGGAGGCTGAGAGCTCGGCGTATAAGCGATGGGATTTTGTCTCGGGTTTAGAGGAAAAAATTCTCAAGCAGAAATCAAAGATGCATTGGCTAGAAGTTGGTGATAGGAACAACAAAGTATTTCATCGAGGAGCAACTATGCGTGAGATATCAAACACCATAAAGGAGATACAATGGCCTAATGGAGCATTAGTAACCTCGCCAGAGGAAATTAAGAATGAGGCTGAGAGGCACTTCCGTGAGTTTCTGCAGCACAGACCGGGAAATTATATGGGTATTGAAGTAGACAAACTTCAAAATCTTCTCTCTTACCAGTGCTCCGATAAGGAGAAGGAGAATCTGACCAAGGAAGTTACTTCTGAGGAGATACAGAAAGTGTTATTCGCAATGCCAAATGACAAGTCCCCTGGACCCGACGGTTATAATGCAGAGTTCTACAAGGCATCATGGTCTATCATTGGAGCTGACTTTGTGATGGCAATAAAGAGTTTTTTTGAGAATATTTTTCTTCCCAAAGGAGTTAACACCACCATCCTGGCTCTTATTCCAAAAACAACAGGAGCAAAAACAATGAAGGATTATTGCCCCATCTCCTGTTGTAATGTCCTCTACAAAGTGATCTCAAATATCATAGCCAATCGTCTTAAGAAGCTTCTGCCTCATTTCATCAGCTTCAATCAATCTGCCTTTGTACAAGATAGACTCCTCATTGAAAATCTTCTTCTAACTACAGAGCTTGTAAAAGAGTATCATAAAGAATCAATCTCTGAGAGATGCGCGGTAAAAATTGATATTTCAAAGGCGTTTGACTCAGTGGAATGGTCGTTTCTCTTTAATACCTTGACGGCTATGGGACTTCCTCAAAAATTCATACACTGGATTTCACTCTGTGTGACTACACCATCTTTCTCTGTCCAAGTGAATGGTGAATTGGCAGGGTTTTTTAGAAGTGAGAGAGGTCTGAGGCAGGGGTGTGCTCTCTCTCCTTACCTGTTTGTTATCAGTATGCACGTTCTATCGAAACTGCTTGACAAGTCTGCGGCTGAGCATAAGATTGGCTATCATCCTAAATGCAAGAACTTGAGCATTACACACTTGAGCTTTTCAGATGACATTCTTGTCTTCTCGGATGGAAACGTGAGATCAATACAAAGTGTTCTGGACGTTTTTGATAAGTTCGCACAGATCTATGGTCTGCTGATGAGCGTAGAGAAGTCTACTATTTATTGCGGTGGTATGCGAGAGGAGAAGAGACAGGATATTCACGCCCAGTTTCACCTAGAAGTTGGCCAGTTACCAGTTAGATACTTGGGACTCCCTCTTTTGACAAAGCGAATGGGTAAAAATGATTATCAACCTCTCATTGAGAAGATAAAGAAGCGCATCAGCCTCTGGACAAACAGATTCTTATCAATGGCAGGAAGATTGCAACTTATTAAGTCCGTACTTATGAGTATTGCAAATTTTTGGATGAGCTCGTTCTGTCTTCCGGGGGCATGTCTCAAAGAGATTAACAGTCTATGCTCTGCTTTTCTCTGGTCTGGTCCTGTGTTAAATACAAAACGCGCAAAAATTGCTTGGGATGTAGTTACATTGACGACAGATGAAGGGGGTCTTGGCCTGAGACCATTGAAAGAAGGTAACGCCATTTGTTGTCTGAAGTTAATATGGAGAGCCACTTCTTCCCAATCTCTTTGGACACGTTGGATTAAAGAATATTTGCTTAAAGGTGAATCTTTCTGGGCAATTCGAACGAACTCTACCTTGGGTTCATGGGTCTGGAAGAAGCTCTTGAAATACAGAGATAAAGCAAAGGATTTTCATCGCATGTAAGTAAGGAATGGACATCGTGCGTCTTTCTGGTTTGATGTATGGTCTGACTTGGGACGCCTACATGAACTCGTCGGAGCAAGGGGGTGCATCGACATGGGAATATCTCTGTCTGCAACAGTAGAATCTGCTATGTCACGACGTCCTCGACGACATAGATATGATCTATACACTATGATTGAGGAAGCACTAAACAAACAACGGAGCAAGATGAGTGTGGAAGAAGATGTCGTGTTATGGAAACAAAATACTGATGTCTTCAAAGGAAAATTTGATACAAAAAGAACGTGGTCTCTTCTAAGGACCGCAAAGCCGAAAGTCGACTGGCACTCTAGTGTTTGGTTCTCCTTTTCAACACCTAAGTATAGTTTCATGGTATGGCTTGCTATACAAAATCGACTATCCACTGGTGACAGAATGCTCTTATGGGGTAACGTAACAAATCCAGGATGCATCTTGTGTCAACATCAACTTGAAACGAGAGAGCAGCTGTTCTTTGACTGCAGCTACTCCAATGAGGTCTGGTTGAACCTGACTCGCAAGATCATACCCTCTCGATCTTCATCCCGATGGCAAGATATCATTACACTTTTGTCAGACACGTCCCTTTCGAAGCTAGAACTCTATCTCCTCCGATACAGTTTTCAGGTGATCATCTACTCAGTGTGGAGAGAACGAAACAACCGCAGACATGGTGCATCACCAATACAGGCCCCTGCAATGATTAAAGTCATCGACAGACAGATTAGAAATCAATGCCTCATATTGATCTCAAAAAAGACTCGGATTATGGAGCTATCCTTCAAGTTTGGTTAGCGACTAGATAGGCACTTAAGGAAAAACAAACTGATTTTAAATTCTCTGTTTTCAAGTAGCTCTGTCTGTACAAAATAATTTTTTCTGAATAAATTTTACATATTATTCAAAAAAACAATAAAGTTTTAATAAGCTATTTCATTTTCTGTGTCAATAAGCTCTTATGAGCACAATTCTATCTTAGTTTGAAATCTCTTCTTTTTATATTTCTGCACAATAAAGCTTCTTAAAGCTATTTTCATTTCAGTTTAATAAAGCTCTTTGAGCATCCAATCTCTATTGTTTTGAGATTGTCTTCAAAAGCCATAGGTTTAAATAATTTGTGCTTATGCAAGACCACAACAAATGAAACATGTTGAAGAGAACATTGTGAGGCTCACCGTATCCATTTCGTATGCCCTTTCAGTTTATCCATCTGTCTTCCTGAACGAAGATCCCATATATTCGCGATCCTGGTTATTTATTCAACCATATAGCTGAATACGTAAGTCACATTCAATATAGCAAAAATCCATATGTTACTTTATATGTATTATAGTATATATACATACGTATCTCTGCCAGCAGCAGCCAAGATTCCTGTGGAGTCATCATATTCAATTGAAAGAATAGCACTAGAGCATCGGCCAACAGTTGAGACACACATATCAGTTCGAACATCCCCTATCTTAACCGTTCCATTATGTGCAGCAGTGAGAACACGTTCACTTGATATCATCTTGACACAGCTAACCTGCACATATTTGAATATACATGACGAAACAGTTAATAAACGTGTTAAAAAAAGCTTCCTCTTTGGTTTCCTATGACTGATTAATAGGTATGAGCTGATCAAGGATATTAACTTTACAAATTTAAATGATCGTTGATCAATTGTCAATGTGCAGATGCTAGTGGTGGCAGCTACAACATTTTCCAAATGGAATTCCAATGATTGATAGTTATCTGTTTAGTTAATTACTTCAATGTCTATATGTTTATTCTGTGTTGACCATTAATAATTTACCCTGTTGAATTATGTCATAATATCTGCTAAGCACTAAGGGCGCAGTGGAAACCTGAGCATCGTGGCCTTTCAGTTCTTCTAGAAACTGAAGTGTCTGTTTGTCCCATACGATAACAGATTGATCATCTGATCCTGAAACTATCTTTGCTCTGTCAGAGCTTATAGCACGCACGGTTCTACATCAAAAGTTGAAAAAAAAAAGAAACGAAGCACTGTTAAAGAAATGAAAACTAACTAAATCCCACAACTCCTGAGAGGCATCAAGTCGAATAAGAAATATATACCCAGTATGTCCTTTCAGAGTCGCCCGAAGTTCAGAACCACGCAGACTTGGATCCCAGATTTTAACCTGCACAAATTCAGGAAGCAATCAAAAGAGGATACTAGGTTATTTTTACCGATTCTGAATTTGCGCAAAACTATGGTTAAATCTATCTGAATTCCAAGAAATCATTAAACAAGTTGGTTTAGGAAATAGGCAAATTAACATTCTTCATAGTATTAGGAGATATCTAATTACTATAAGAAAAAGGAAATAGGAATTATCTATTTGTTATATAAACACGTCTCTTGAGTTGTGAAAGATGTGGTGGATCATAGATTCAAAGTGTTTAGTTTTGAGTTATTTTCTAAGCACATCAATAAGGAGAGTTATTGTTTATACATAGTTTTTGTTTGTTCAAGCTAAGATCCGAGCTTACACACATCACGTTTTTGTGAATTTATTTGGTATCAGAGCGCTAGGTCTAATCGACGACTAGAGAAGCACGAGACATGGGAGATATAAAACCTCCAACGAAGTCTAAGGAGCTCACAGTATCGTCGGTTACATGTCCGATGTTAACAGCATCGAACTACACTGTATGGTCAATGAGGATGAAAGTGACCTTACTTGTTCATGAGGTATGGGAAGCAATAGACCCTTGGACAACTGAAGCAAAGAAGAACAACGTCGCAACTGCTTTTTTGTTTCAAGCCATACCTGAGAACCTAATATTACAAGTCGGTAATCTAGATTCACTTAAAGATATATGGGATGCAATCAAGGCGAGACACCTTGGTGCGGATCGAGTTAGAGAAGCGAGGCTTCAAGCTCGTATGTCTGAATTCGAACGTTTGCAAATGAAGATATTTGGTTATCTAGCTTACTTGAAGGTTGAAGCTGCAAACTTCAAGAAGCAAGATGATAAATCACAATCTTTAGTGCATCTTGGAATCGAGCTAGGATCCAAGGCATATAGACTGTACAACCCAACTACACGAAGAACTGTTGTAAGTCGTGACGTAGTGTTCGACAAGAAAATAATGTGGAGCTGGAACAAGATGTCAAGCAGATCAAGTAGGGATCCGAGGATGTTTCAGACAAGATGGGGCAAAGTTGTAGATGCAGGAGAGGGACCCGTGGTAACTAATAATGAAGATGTCAAGCATCAACATCAAGAGAATGATAAAGTTTCTATTACGCGTGATCATGTTCAATCTCAAAACAAGCTAGAACAAGAAAAAGAAGTAGAAATTGAAGAAGCAGAAGAATCTAGTGAATGGATATTGGCGTGTATTAAGGAGATAGATTCAATCAACAAGACCAAGACGTGGACCTTAGTTGATAAACCAGCAGGAGTTAAAGTGAGTGATCTCAAATGGATTTTTAAGATCAAGAGAAACTCATATGGCACAATGTACAAATTCAAAGCAAGATTAGTTGCTGGTGAAGATCAATGTGCGGACATTTTAACAAAGATCCTAGCAAGAATCAAGTTCACGAAGGCGAGAAGCCTGATCGAGTTCAAGATCTCTGAAGCTAACTTGAAGCTTAAGGGTGTAATGTTGGGTAAACTTCAGATAGAGCCTGAGTTTTCATTAAACAAGTCGGTTTAGGAAATAGAAAAATTAACATTCTTCATAGTATTAGGAGATATCTAATTAGTATAAGAAAAAGGAAATAGGAGTTATCTATTTGCTATATAAACACGTCTCTTGAGTTGTGAAAGATGTGGTGGATCATAGATTCAAAGTGTTTAGTTTTGAGTTATTTTCTAAGCACATCAATAAGGAGAGTTATTGTTTATACATAGTTTTTGTTTGTTCAAGCTAAGATCCGAGCTTACACACATCACGTTTTTGTGAATTTATTTGGTATCAGAGCGCTAGGTCTAATCGACGACTAGAGAAGCACGAGACATGGGAGATATAAAACCTCCAACGAAGTCTAAGGAGCTCACAGTATCGTCGGTTACATGTCCGATGTTAACAGCATCGAACTACACTGTATGGTCAATGAGGATGAAAGTGACCTTACTTGTTCATGAGGTATGGGAAGCAATAGACCCTTGGACAACTGAAGCAAAGAAGAACAACGTCGCAACTGCTTTTTTGTTTCAAGCCATACCTGAGAACCTAATATTACAAGTCGGTAATCTAGATTCACTTAAAGATATATGGGATGCAATCAAGGCGAGACACCTTGGTGCGGATCGAGTTAGAGAAGCGAGGCTTCAAGCTCGTATGTCTGAATTCGAACGTTTGCAAATGAAGATATTTGGTTATCTAGCTTACTTGAAGGTTGAAGCTGCAAACTTCAAGAAGCAAGATGATAAATCACAATCTTTAGTGCATCTTGGAATCGAGCTAGGATCCAAGGCATATAGACTGTACAACCCAACTACACGAAGAACTGTTGTAAGTCGTGACGTAGTGTTCGACAAGAAAATAATGTGGAGCTGGAACAAGATGTCAAGCAGATCAAGTAGGGATCCGAGGATGTTTCAGACAAGATGGGGCAAAGTTGTAGATGCAGGAGAGGGACCCGTGGTAACTAATAATGAAGATGTCAAGCATCAACATCAAGAGAATGATAAAGTTTCTATTACGCAGCGTGATCATGTTCAATCTCAAAACAAGCTAGAACAAGAAAAAGAAGTAGAAATTGAAGAAGCAGAAGAATCTAGTGAATGGATATTGGCGTGTATTAAGGAGATAGATTCAATCAACAAGACCAAGACGTGGACCTTAGTTGATAAACCAGCAGGAGTTAAAGTGAGTGATCTCAAATGGATTTTTAAGATCAAGAGAAACTCATATGGCACAATGTACAAATTCAAAGCAAGATTAGTTGCTGGTGAAGATCAATGTGCGGACATTTTAACAAAGATCCTAGCAAGAATCAAGTTCACGAAGACGAGAAGCCTGATCGGAGTTCAAGATCTCTCTGAAGCTAACTTGAAGCTTAAGGGTGTAATGTTGGGTAAACTTCAGATAGAGCCTGAGTTTTCATTAAACAAGTCGGTTTAGGAAATAGAAAAATTAACATTCTTCATAGTATTAGGAGATATCTAATTAGTATAAGAAAAAGGAAATAGGAGTTATCTATTTGCTATATAAACACGTCTCTTGAGTTGTGAGAGATGTGGTGGATCAGAGATTCAAAGTATTTAGTTTTGAGTTATTTTCTAAGCACATCAATAAAGAGAGTTATTGTTTATACAGAGTTTCTGTTAGTGTTCAAGCTAAGATCCGAGCTTACACACGTCACATTTTTGCGACTTTAAAGACTATCCTATTTGAGTAAGCAATCATCATCTTGAGTGAAAAGAAGCATCATACACATTATTGTTCCAGTTCTACTTGAGCATACTTATTCTTCCAAATATTCCATCTACTATATTCACAACTTTGGTAACATTAATTTAGATATATGATAATAACAGAAGAATGAACTACCCCTTTTACCCTTTATGCAATGATCTTTGGCCTAACAGAAAGAGGATGCAGCCATCATTTAGATTTAAAAGAACACAACACTCTTTACGTCATCACTGTGTGTGTTCTCAGCGATGATATTAAGAACATGTATAGGTGCAAAGAAAATCTAACCAAACAATTAATAACTGACGAATGAAAAAACAAAACCCATATAAACATTCGTGTAACCATGCATTTTATACCGACCAGACAGTCTGTACTGCCACTAATAAAGAACCCAGCATCTTCGTGATCGCCCACAAGATCATAGACTTCGCTTCTTGTTACAGAGCGCAAGGCAGTGACAGCACCGCTGTGACCCTTCAGAACACGTACATTGGTTTGGATTTTCTTCTGTGCAGCAGCAGTTATGTCTGTTTTGCCAAGATTGGTATACTGACTTCAGCAACAATAAGGTAGAATATCAGCTACAAAGGGAGGAGCTAATCATCGACATACCTGACGAAGCATTATCAGAAACCCACTTACGAACACGACTGAACGAATTCGCTCTTGACGCTGTATCTCTGCTAAACATACTCTGAACCCAACTCCTTCCAGAAGCTTCTGAAGGTTGATGGGTTTCATCAGAGGCATCTCCTTTTGGATGTGGTGATGGCAACCCAGAAGATATAGACTGCTGCTTAAATGAAGAAGCGCCCCAATAGCCTACACGAAGTTGCTGAACATGCGACAAGAACCCTCTGAGTTTAATCTGAAACAAAGTTCAATATGCAACAAAAATATTATTCCTCAGTTGTTTAGTGTTTCCAAAAGCCAAGTTAAAAAGCTTGAAAATTGTAATCGTATGGAATATAAAGTACGGGGTAAAAGGAGACAATTCTCAAAAACTGCAGAATCAATTATACAAAACTAAATTTACCAGTAATTTGTATCCAAGTTTTTGCTTCTCTGCTATTGTCTCTATCATGTTCCAAGCCTCTGTATCAGGAAGTCCCAAGCCAGCCTGCAAAAAAGCATTAAATAAAGTAAAGAAGAGCACTGTAATCATCCCATTACAGGAAACGAAGGTGAAGAGTAAGTCAACTTTGAAAATAAGAATTCACCATATGTGATGCCACTATGATTAGTCTGGCTGTGACCAAAGTAGCGTAGTTCACTGAGCTGAAATAGTACAATAATGGGTTACACAAATTAGTTGTGCTAATGATGATCCAATTAATTGGTAGTATAATATAAGACACAATGGGATGATATATTCCTAACAGGAATTAGATTTCAAGTATGTTGACTACAATCGGCAAGTTGACGAAGCATCCTTAAGGAGAAATTTTGGAAAGACACATATGGATCATGACACGGGAATTACTTAGGATATATACGCAATTAAGCATTGCAGACATATACAAAAAATACAGAGTAAATTCCTAAAATCAACAATTACACAAAATTTTATTTTAACGCTCTAGTTTACCCAAAAAATGAAGTGAAGAGCTTCTTGCTAGAGCCAAAATATCAACAGAAAGACTGAGATGTTAGGGCGAAAAACCACGTGATCATGTATGCTACAGAGCTTCTTGCTCATTTATTTGATATAGTTATATAATGCATATAAGATCTTAAGAAAACTCACTCATTTGCAGGCTGCTCCATGAGGTACTCGAAGTAACCTTCCCAGAATCTGTCAGAAGAACTCAAAGTATGTTAATAAGGAGCTGTTCATTTCTCCATCTGAATGAGTTTTTTGGATGGAGATAGAGAATTTTTTACCTTTAGACATTAAAAATACAAGTCATCTGGATGGCTCATCTGAATGAGTTTTAAAAATTTAAGCTTAATCTTGAAATCAGTTTGCTGATCCAAATTAGATCATTTGAATAGAGATAGTTCATTCAAATGGCATAATATCTATTATACCTCTCACATAATTTACAAATTACAAACTAAACATAATATTATTTTATCACTCATAAAAAATGACGAAACCACAAAACACACATTTTTTTCACCAAAACTACGAACACATTTTTCCTTCCAAAACCCCAAAAATGCGTTTTTCGCCAAAATCACAAAAACATATTTTCCCACAAAAAACCCCAAAAATACATTTTCTCAGCAAAATTGCAAATGTGTTTTCCAACCAAAACGCGTTTCTCGCCAAAACCGAAAAACATGTTTTCCCGCCAAAACCATAAAATGCATTTTCCCGCCAAAACCAAAAAACATGTTTTCCGCCAAAACCGAAAAACATGTTTTCCGCCAAAACCGAAAAACATGTTTTCCGCCAAAACCGAAAAATGTATTTTTCATAAAACCGTAAACCGCATTTTCTCGTCAAAAAACCCTTTTCCTGCGAAAAACGCAAAAATACATTTTCCGTCAAAAACATAAAAACGAGTCTTTCCGCCGAAATCGAAAAATGTATTTTTCCGCCAAAAAAGCTTTTTCCTGCCAAAACCGAAAAATCTCCTTCCCGAAAAAATCGAATAAACCTCATTTTCCCGCAAAAAAAAAAATGAAAATTTCATTTTTACGTCAAAACCTAAAAATCTCATTTTCCGCAAAAACCGAAAATCTTATTTTTCACCAAAACCAGACAACCTTGTTTATTAGAAGTTATTATTATAGTAAAATTTTAATAAAAATCTAAACAAAAATTTAGCTGACAAAACAAAAAAAAATTTATAAAATTATATGAAATAATATTTTATTAATGTCAAAATGCTAATTTCAAAATAATTTTAGTGTAAACATATTTTAGACGAAAATTAAGATCATACATATGATTAAATTAAAAAAATGTATATTTGTAATTTGTTTATTAAACTCATCTGGATGGAAATAGAAATAAAGAAACGAACATAAAATCTATTGAAATGGTTCATCTAGATGGCTCATTTGGATGGAAAACGAACAACCTCTAAAATCTGGATAGATCATCTAGATGGATCATATAGATGGAGCAGCTGGATGGAAATGACAAATGGAGAAACGAACAGCCTCTGACCAATTTTCTAAGCAGCACAAACATTAAGAAAAAACTAAGATAAGCCGAACTTGTTGGATTTCATACCTCAGTTCCTCCCAAATGGGTATGGAGATGAGATGACGCTGAACATAGTCTGAGACATTATTGGCATTCTTCTTAAACATTTCTACAGAAACTTCAAGTGCATACTGGACTGTCGATAAATCGTTCCTTGAAGCAGCACGGCTGACAGCCATTTTGAGCTGATTTTAACAATGAACAATAATTGTTGAAGAGTATAATTCTTAGAGTTCAAATAACTCTTCATCAACAGCCAAGAATAAAACCTGCGCAAAGCTTAATATGCACATCTAAAGTGCAGCCCCGGCTCCTGACCATGGCTATAGGGGCGGTTCCCTGGGTCCATGGGCCAAAAAAGGTTTTTTAGTGTTATTTTCTTGATTATAGTGGTCCATTTAGTTTATTAAAGGTCCATAAATGTATTCAAATGAAGAAAGAGGATCTTCATCTGAACCCAGTTTCAGAAGACGGAGCCATAATCCCTGGAAACCACAACAAACTAAAGCAATCAAAGAGTGGCATAGACTTAATCTTTACTGCAACCTATTAAATATAAATTTATTTGCTAGGACTGGAATTATGACTAATCCGGGTTTATTTGAAGTAAACCAACTACCTTTTCTAAGGAGAAAAATTTACTGCACTTAGATCGTTACATATAGAATAAGTTATTCTGGGACAAGTTTGATAACAGGCTTAGAGTTTTTGTGTAGGTTGAATCTCCAACAGTTTGGCTTACGTTAATATTCTTAAATCTTGTGTGTTTATTTGTCAAGTCTGACAGTAGTTTCAGGATTATCAGGGGCTAAGTAAATCTCACCACAAGATAAACTTTTTCTTAAGTTGGATAGGGGTTCTTATCACAAATGTCTAAATAGAAAGAATTTTTTTTTTTGAAGGAGGTAGCAACTGATTTCTTTCAATTTATAAACTTGCAAATGAAACTATACTTGCAACTTGACTTTTATATCCAAGACCATGCGATCTCTCTCTGCCTGTAATCAGTACAATGTCATTAAAAAGAGAAGTAACGGCATGACATATGGAATTCTTGTGGACCTTTTTCATTTTTGGTTGAGTTATCAATCTTATTCAGCATAAGAAAAAATGAAGGCTAAAATGATACTGCAGGACTTGATATAGCATCCTATAATATACTAGAACAGTTACACAAATCAATTTTTTCCTTTTGATATCCTAATAATTTATGTGCATTGATGAGTTTGGTTTGATTTACTATCCAAGCATGACAGACACATGCCACTTCTTCATGTCAGATTAATTTGTTTCGACCCATGTATATGAGTAACAAGACTACATGCAACACTTACAGCCCTCTCCCTCGAACTTAAACTGTCTTCCTTAGTGTTCTTCCCTGGCGGCGAGCTGCAATTGAAAGATATAGAAATTAAGTAAGGGAGTCAGATTGCTGTTCCAAGCAAAACAGGATATACCTTAGAGAATGCCTTCCGTTGGATTCAAGAGCTCCGCTTGCTGCTGCGAGGATCTGCTTTCGCTTTTCTTCTTGTTCCTCTGACCTAACATTCGCAGGGAACCTGTCATAGGTATACCTGGTGGCTGAAAAAAAAAGAATAGAGCTGGATCAGAACATGATACCAAACTCAGTAGGCACTAGGCATACAAGTATTCCCCAGAAGAAATAGAACGACTGAAAGATTCTGATTATTTTCTCTAGTGCTATACTGCTATGCATGCTACACCAACTTGTTTTTGTCTCTGTCAAGATTCAACTACTAGTGGCAAGCCAAAAACCCATGAGAATATGAAGAATGGTAAACTATCAATCAGAACTCTTTTCATTCTCGGCAGTTCCTTATAAATGATAAACCTCAAACTGTATCATTCAGCTTATGCGATCTAACGAAAGATTAAAATGCACCTGGTTCTTCAACATCCGGATCAGCAATTGTGATTATCTCAGGCTCCATAGAAGATTTAGGCAGAATTGACATCGCATCTTGACCCCTTCCAACAGCATCTTGTAACTTCTCGAGGAGATTAGTACTGTTCTCATCAGAGCCTAGACGCCTTCCAAGGTAATCGAAGAATGCCAAAGAGCCCAAGAATTGAACCAAACTGGAAACAATGGAAGTCAAACAATAACCAACAATTATTCAACAGATAAAACGTAACTTAGATTATTTAACACTCTTTGATGAACACGGTAAATAGTCCAAATTCAATAGTAAGAATATAAAAGACAGATTACCATACCGATTGGAACAATAAAGAGCAAACAGATAGAGTAATAAAACGCGGTACTGTAAATATATACCTTGATCATACATAAAACAGTTAGCTTACCATAGGCTCCGGTGGCTGATTGGTGGATCGAAACCGTCTCTTCAGAAATGCATCAGTGCTAATACTTTGTTTTCCTAATAAAATAATCCTTATAAGTGATGCAGAAGGAGTGAATAAATATATAAGTACAGAGTGAAAATAACATACTATAAAATTGCGGTAGCCACCCAAGATAGATGCAAAATTTTTTAAGAATATAACCCTGCGAGAGGTAATGATGGATTTTGTATAACAAACAGAGTCATGAGTACAAAAATGTTTCAACGGAAAATTTTAAAAAACATATGCCAAAGTTTACTAAAGTCACCTGAGTTGAAGGTCATGATCCTCTCCCCAGGGTTTGCTAAGGCTTTTAGGGCCCTGCTCAACAGAATTACTGGTGAGTATGCATATATATATGAAGAATGTACGTGTAGAATTGTAAACCCATCACTAACTAGGGATCGCATGATCTCATGGGGGTTGCAAACCGATCCAAACTATCTCCTCTGCAATCAGGCATATCAAATTATCAATCAAGAAACCGTCTTTATTTTGACTGCTGCTTCTCCGGATCAGTTTGGAACCAGTGGGCTCAGCTTCTTAGACTCTCTACTCCATTCAACTCGCCTCCCTTCTGTCTCTACCTTCCAATAGCCATCACAAATACCTCTGCTTCCTTACTTGGCAAGCAACGATGAACGATCTTGTGAGAAAATAAAAGTAGTAGATGTTTAGTTTCTGGAGAATGAAGAACATGAAGAACAAGAGAGAGAGATTTAAATGTAAGAGAAAGAGAAGGAGAGAAAATAATTTTTTTTATATCTGAATATTATCATTACAATTGATTATTAAGAGAAAAAAAAACAGAATAGAACAGCCTTACTCTAGAAGCCAAACACCCTTGGCTTACTAGGAAGATACAATAAAAATATCTGTCTGTTTTTACTGTAGCACGTGGGTACTGTTGATTCTTCTTCATCTCAATACTCCCCCTCAAGCTTGACTTTGGAATCTAGTCAAGCTTGGAATCATGAAGAACTTCCCTCATTAAAACCTTAATGTGCAAAACCCAATGGGACAAAAACACATCAAGGAAAAAGAGTAGAAGTTTCCATGATAGGACAGTCAGTGAGATGTGAGATCTATGAGTCCAAGCTTTGAATGAATGAACTCACAGACTTTAGTGGTTGCTGCCTTTATGAAAATGTAAGCTAGCTGGTCTTCACTTCTGGTGTAGCAAAGCAGGATGATTTGTTGCTCCACTGCTTGTCTAACTTTGTAGCAGTCTAATTCAATATGTTTTATCCTCTCATGGAACACAGAATTTGAAGCTATGTGTATAGCGACCTGGTTATCACAGTGCATGGTGATAGGAGTTGTAGTCTCTAAACCCAAGTCTCTTAGCAGGTTCCTGATCTAAATGAGCTCACTAGTAAGCTTCCTCATTGCTCTATACTCTGCCTCAGCACTTGAGCATGATACAATTTTCTGCTTCTTGCTCTTCCAAGTGACTAAGTTGCCTCTAATAAAGGTGCAATACCCAGTAGTTGATCTCCTATCAATCCTATCTCCTTTCCAATCTGCATCACAATATCCAGTGATCTCAGTGCTTCCATTGCATCCCATCAAACTCCTTGGCCTGGTGTTTGTCTTAGGTACCTCAAAATCCTTTCAACCATATTCCAGTGATGTATCTTGGGTTTTTGCATGTGCTGACTAACTTGATTGACTGCAAAACACACATCTGGTCTGGTTATGGTGAGGTAGATCAGCTTCCCAATCACATGTAGTGTTTGACATCTTCATAGGGTTTATCTTCAAACTCCCCCTCACGCAACACTTTATATCCATCTTCAAGTGGAGTCTTTGCTACTCTTGATCCAAGGTCACCTGCCTCACTCAACAAATCAAAAGTGTACTTCCTTTGGGATAATAACAACCCTTCTTTGCTACGACATATCTCAATACCTAGGAAGTACTTTAACTCCCCAAAGTCTTTGATATCAAAAGATGTCTTAAGGAACGCTTTAGTCAAGATAATACCTTCTTTGTCACTGCCAGTGATGATAATATCATCCACATAGATCAGTATTACCACAATTCCTTGCTTGCTTGTGAGAGTGAAGAGAGTATGATCAGCTTATGATTTTACAAATCCCCTTCCAATGAGAGTTGTACTCAGTTTGTGATACCAAGCTCTCGGTGACTGTTTTAGTCCATATATTGCTTTCTTCAACCTTAAAACATTCCATGGCTTGACCATATCTTCCATATCCGGAGGTGGCCTCATGTAAACCTCATCCTTTAGCTCTCCTTGAAGAAAAGCATTCTTGACATCCATCTGCAATAAATCCCATTCCAGGTTCACTGCCAAGGAGAGTAGAATCCTTATGGTGTGGAGTTTAGCTACTGGTGCAAAGGTATCCAGATAGTCTTCTCCATAGACTTGAGTATATCCTCTTGCAATCAGCCTTGTATTCTTCCTTTCTGGTTTTCCATTGGCAAGATACTTGATGGTGAAGAGCAGGCGGCTTGTAACAGTTTTCTTTCCTTTGGGAAGCTCAGTTTCATACCAAGTATCATTTTTGATCATGGCACCAACTTCGTCTCCAACTGACTCTCTCCACTCTTCATGCTCCATGGCTTCTTCATAAGTCTTTGGAACATACTCTTGATCTAGATTGCTGATGAAGACTACATGCTCTTGAGGATAACTCGCAAACGAACATGTTACTTGGATAGGGTGAGCCACTGCATTGATGTTGAAGTACACTCTAGTGTCGATCCAGTAGATGGTTTCTTCTCTCTTGTACTCCTTTTCAATGGTTGAATATGTTGATCTTCTACCACTGCCTCTTCCTGTCCTTGATCTCCATTAAACTTATCTTCACTTGGCTGATCAGATTCAGTTCCATCTTGATCATGTGTGCTTGCTGAATCATTTCCTCCGTGCGGCTGTGATTCAGTTTCATTGCCCCCCTCAGGATCAGGATGGACTGTTTCAATGACTGGTGTTGTTTCTTCATTGTTTCCAGCAGCTGGTGGTGAGGGAGAAGTCCTGGCACTTCACTGCTCTGAGGCTGACTGATGCCTAGACTCTCCAGAATGATTCTCAAGTTGTTTGCCCTATCTGAAGGTCCTTGTGAGAGATCTTGAAGGCTTTCCCAACTCTTCTCCTCATAGTACCCCTTAGACTCCACAAACTTAACATCTCTTGAGATTAAAACCCTTCTTGATACTGGATCATACCACTTATACCCTTTTTGCGTTGGAGAATAGCCAATGAACATAGCCTTTGAGCTTTTAGCATCAAGCTTGTTCCTCTGCTGTCCTGGTATCAGCACAAAGCAGAGACACCCAAACACGCGCAAGTGATCAAAAGGTGGCTTGGTCTGGTTAAGAACCCCAAATGGAGACATGTCTTTAAGGAATTTAGTTGGAGTCCTATTGATCAGATAGCTAGCACACACCACAACATCACTCCAAACCTTTTTGGAACATTGGTGTGAAACATCATTGATCTTGCTACTTCCATCAAGTGCGTGTTCTTCCTTTCAGCAACTCCATTCTGTTGAGGAGTGTAAGGACAGTTTGTCTGGTGAATAATCCCATGTTGAGCAAGGTATTGCTTAAATGACAGACTTGTGTACTCTCCACCATTGTCTGACCTGAGAATTTTCACCTTGGCATTAAAGTGAGTGGAGACATGGGCCTGAAAATTCTTGAAAGCCTCTAACACCCTATCTTTAGACAGAATCAGTGTCACCCAAGTGTATTTGGACTTCTCATCAATGAAGGTTACAAAGTATTTGTGATTCTTCCTCGATACACATGGAGCAGTCCATACATCAGAGTGAACCAGGTCAAAACATTTCTCATAGATGGTGCCAGACTTTGGAAATACAGTCCTACAATGCTTCCCCAATATACAAGCTTCACAATCATCATTCATGAACATCACACCAGGGAGCATCAGATTTAAGACTCTAGTATGAGGATGTCCCAATCTAGCATGCCATATGGTGCTCTCAATCCCATTAGATGTACTGGCCAAACACTGAGAAGGAGAACCAACGGGAGATGTTCCGGACACCTCTGTCTTCTGAAGATGATAGAGTTCATTGTGAGTGTGACCTTTTCCAATCACCTGGCCTGTCTTTAAGTCTTGAAATTCAACTTCATTTGGTTTGAAGACAACCTGACAGCTAACATCAACAGTAGCCTTCCTCACAAATAACAGATTAGATGTAAACTGAGGCATATACAAAGCAGTTGATTCCCTATCAAATAACCTAAGGTTCCCTATCCCTTCTATCTATACCTTCACTATTTGCTATACGAACATTCCCAGAGGAAAGCTGGACATCACTAATCAAGTTCCTATCACTAATCATGTGATGGCTTGCTCCTGAATCTATAATAATATGTTTAGAGTCAAGAGAGTGTGTACAAGCCTTCTTGGATGATATAAAGGCTTCAATAAAGGAATGAAGGTCACTCATGGTCGCTGGACCATCGGTGTTGGCTGCACTATCCTCACTAGAATTGTCACTGAAAGATGAATACATGATTTTTCCTTGAATCGCTGGATGCTCAAACTCCTTAAGCTTAAATATATTTGACTGGCTTCTTAGGGAACAAACATCCTCTAAATCTGGAATTTTCATTTCTCTAAGGAAATAATTTATCATTTGAAGACTCTCCCATAGTTTCCCATAAACAGTTTGAAGATTCTGCCATAGATTATTAGCAGTATCAAAGTGGGAAAAAGCCTCCAAGATTGGTTTTGACAGAGAGTTATGAATGATTTCAAGAGCTTGCTGGTCTTCTTGAAACCACTTGTCTTCATTCTTCAGGCAAGTAGCCTGACTATCCTCTTGAGCCATCCTCTTTGAAGCTTCAGCCTTTATGATATGACTGTCCCAAAGTCCATGACTTCCCAAGGTAATTCTGGCCACTCTTGACCATAAAAGATAGTTTGAACCCTCAAGGGTCACTGGAATAAGTTTCTCCTTCTCCAGATCCATGGTTGAAATTCTTTTATCCATGGTTGAAATTCTTTTATCCAATGGTTGAAATTCTTGAGCCATCCTCTTTGAAGCTTCAGCCTTTATGATATGACTGTCCCAAAGTCTATGACTTCCCAAGGTAATTCTGGCCACTCTTGACCATAAAAGATAGTTTGAACCCTCAAGGGTCACTGGAATAAGTTTCTCCTTCTCCAGATCCATGGTTGAAATTCTTTTATCCAATGGATAAGGGTGAAGAACACAGAAATTTAAAGGAAAGAAACAAAGATTGCGGAATGAAAAGAGCTTAAAGCTTTGATACCATGTAAGAAAATGAAAAAGTAATAGATATTTAATTTCTGGAGAACAAAGAACATGAAAAACAAGAGAGAGAGAGATTTAAATATAAGAGAAAAAGAATGAGAGAAAATAATTTTCTTTAGATCTGAAAATTATCATTACAATTGATTATTAATAGAAAGAAACATAATAGAATAGACTTACTCGAGAAGCCAGACACCCTTGACTTACCGAAAAAGATACAATAAAAATATATGTCTGGTTTTACTGTTCATTCTTCTTCGTCTCAACAGATCTAACGAAAGGTTTCATCGTGGTAAGCACACATTAGTGTACCGTACCCATTAACATTATTCACATATATAATTAATAGGAAAACTCTAAAAACATATTCACTTCACGTTTTTAATCTAAGATTCACAGCACGAGGAGAGTAGCCTTCACGTATAAAGGATGACCAAGTGTTTTCTGGAAAATGTCTCGTAACATATTTTATTAGATAGAATTAAAGAAATAGAGCTCGTGAAGCACATACTCATTTTATTAGTAAAGTTGACCCATTTAAAAAACGGACAATTAGAGAATGATGCTTGGAAAGAGGAATCTATATTATATATGATCATCTTCTCGACATGTTCATCTGTTTAAATTTAAGAAAATTCGGGTGAAATAATTCAATCAAAAAATTCTTTTATCAAATACAATTTGCAAAACACTTTTGAAAAAAAGTACCGATGATAGTTTTGTAAGGAAAAAGAAAAATACCATTAAAATATATAATATTTTTTCAATTAAAACCTTTTCTTTCTTTTTTTTCTTAAAAAAAAAAAACTAAAATCTTTCCTTCTGAGTGCCGTTCAAGAGTGTAGAGCTACTAATTTTCGATCCCAACCAGAGCTATAGTGAACATACATCCGTTAGCCAACGGTAACAAACAAATTATTAGCAACTAAAATAAAATAAAGAAGCGTGTAAGGAAAGAGGTGTAAACAAAAGGATTAGGCATCGCATCTCTCAGTTCTCAACGTGTGTGCATGTATACACATCCGTGTATAAATACCAATCACATGAACTCACATCTTCTTCATCCAGTAACATTCATATCTAACCAACTACATAAACTCCAAAATAAAGAGGATGAATCCTATGTTAAACTTCCTTCTTGCCTTAACAGCTGTTTTGGCCGCGACTGCAAACGCCGGGGGACCAATTTACGATACTGATGGTGATGTCATAATTGGAGGAACTTACTATGTTCTCCCTCGCATCTGGGGCGCTGCAGGTGGCGGCCTGAATCTTGCATCCCGTGGTGACAACCAATGTCCCCTCTTTGTCGGACAGGAGCCTTCAGAGGTCAACAAGGGCATTCCCGTAAGATTCTCAAACTGGAGGTCTAGAGTTAGGTTCGTTCCTGAATCAGTGAATCTTAACATAAAGATGGATGTCAGAGCTACGGTCTGCGTTCAGTCAACTTACTGGTGGGTCACTGCAGCCGAATCTCACTTTAGGACGATGTTCGTAACGGCTGGTCGTAAGCCAGAACATGGAGAAGATTCAGCAAACAGCTTTTTCCAGATCAAGAAAATTGGAGATAATCTTAGCGGTTACAAGATTGCATTTTGCCCTGAGGATAAAGATTGCATCAATGTCGGGATAAAAGTGGACCGGTCTGGCGTTAGGCGTTTGGTTTTGAGCTCTACTCCATTCGAAGTTGTGTTTGAGAAAGCGACATACACTTCGTCCAAGACTATGTCTATTGTCTGAAAGAGATTAAAGACTGTACTGAATTGAGAGAGTTATAACTTACGACTAATAATATAACTCTATATCTGTATTTGCTGTTTTCTTTGTTCATCAATCATCATTTATGAATTAAACCATCTTTGCTTTGTTTTCTTTTTAATTCTCTCTCTAGTTTTAAGATTCACACACCATTGGAAATTAAATAAAACATTTTCTATTCTAGAAGGAGCACATACTAAAATACATTATGTTACACCACTGCACCATAAAACATCTACAAAAGATTGGTTCATGCATATAGCCCAATAGGACTGGGCATTTTACCCGATACCCGAACCCGTACCCGAATCCGACCGAAAAAACTCGAACCGAAACCGAACCGAAGTAGCAAAATACCCGAACGGATACTGAATTAGGAGAGATTGGATACCCGAATCCGAACGTGTAATATCCGAACCCGAATGGATATCCTAAGATAACCGAACTTATGCATATTTAACCTTAAATTTATAGTTTACTTCTCTAATTTTATTTAAAATAATTATATTGATGCTGCCCATACTTTATAGATAAAATGATTTGCTATTCACTTAAAATGCATATCAAGCTTTTTGTTAAGCTTTTTGTAACGTGCATTAACAAAAGTTACACCCAAAATTAAAAAAAATAACCAAATTAGTGTCTTTTTATTTTTAAAATATTATTTCCAAATTTATTAGTCATTCAATCTATTATAAAATAAAAAAATATTTAGTGAAAGTTATATTTTTAAATACAAGAAACTTGAGAAATGAAGAATTTTAATTTTTTTCTTTCAAAATCTAAATATCCGAACCCGATCCAAAATAACCGAACCCGAATTAAAAATACCCGAACCCGAAGTAAAGAAATACCCGAACGGATTTTATACTCCTTTACCGAAATACCTGAAAATCTGAAATACCCGACCCGAATCCGAGCGGGTCCACCCCTATAGCCCATATAGGATTGAGTAAAATTGTTGAAAACGTTTGAAAATTAAGCGATACTAACTGGTTTACAAAGTTCACTATATATAGAGAGAGATAGAAGGAGTAGCACAAAAGGACTGGCAACACAATGATAATCCATTGGCAGAGTAGTTCCGATGAAAGTTGGATTTCTAGTGAGTAATACATATATGCATGAAGAATGTAGAGATTATTCTCTAAAGTTTAGTGTATATATATATACATACGAATACATGAAGAATGAACATGTAGAGTTGTGTAACAGGAGGCGACCAAATCCACATAAGTCGTACCCCCTGTTCAAAAACGCGGCCGCCTAGCCGTATAATCGGCCGCCTAGGCGCTCGGCGCAAGTGTGCCGTGGCGATTAAGACCAAATCGGATCAATTAATCGGTAAACGCATAAATGACCGCCTTGGTCAACTAATCGGATCATTTCCGATTTATAACCGATTTCTAGCCGATTAATTTTGTACTTTTGACACGTTTTGGGCTCTGAGAGAGTTAAAGCCCACGATGCATTTTGAGTTTCTAAGGTATAACTGTATTTATAGACAATCAGACTTGTCACATTTGCTCTTCTCACCGATGTGGGAGCAAGTGATTTTGAACTTTCTGTATTAAATATTTTTCTTTAGCTTTAGTTTCTTGTTTGACTTTTTAGACAAATTAATATCGTCATTTATTAATCAAAACAAGATGTATTGGCTCAACTTTTTCATGCATGACATAAATATTTTACAATCTTAGATAGGTTGTTGTAATGGAATTACATATTTTATAATATTTTTGCTTATAAAATCATTTTGATTGAATTTGAATATTTATAACTATATGATATGTGTGTATATATTTGACAATGGAGTTTGTTAAAGCTAAATACTAATATAAATTTCAGCATACATAAATTATCATATTATAATACATATATATTATATTATGTATTTAATTGTAACTATTAAATAAAATAAACTATTAAAAACTAGGCCCCGAGTACTCCCAGCAATCTCGATTTTATGATAACTTCGCTAGGCGGACTCACCCTTTGTTGGCCTAGCGAGTTCTCGAATTAAATAGTTATATTAATATTATATTGAGCTTACATGATAAAATTATATTAAATAGTTAAATTTTTATATTTTATTTTCATAAATATTTATGTTCAAAATATAATTGGTTGGTAATACGGATTAATATTAGCAAACTATATAATATATTTATAAAAAATTAACATGTATTTAATTAAAGCTAACAATATAAAATCTTTGTAACTACTTTAATCATGATATCTTTTCATTTAAAAAATATATATATATACATTAAAAATTTTAAAAAATATTTTGAGAAATATTTTAACAATATCTTAAATTTCAAAAAATTTATGTAATTATTTTAACTAATTTCGTTCTTAGCAATGACTATTAGTATGCATTAATATATAGTCAGATATTGTTTAGAAAATGAAAATAAAAATTCTATCTTATTTTTATCTATTTTCTAATAATAATAATAATTTTTGTTAAAATAAAATTATTATATTTAACTAAATATGATAAAGTTATATTAAATTGATAAATTTATAAATTTTATTTTCATAAATATAAAATATTTATGCTAAAAATATAATACAAAGATAAAACGACTTAACATTCGCAAACTATATAATACATGTATAAAAATTGACATATCTTACACTTTTGTATATATAATAATATATTATCTAAAATGAATAAACGTAAAAATAATGTTAAAAAAAATTTCGGCTTTGAAAGCCGGCGGGTCAGAGTTGAGCATAAGTTTAATACAAAATAATTTTGAAATATGTTGTTTCATGCATATATTAATTTTTCAATAAGTAAATGCAAATACAATAAGATAAATATATAATAAGAAACAACAAATACATGTGACAGTTTTAAACCATTGATTAATTATAAATTGTAAACTATAAAAATATTGTATTTCAAATATTTACATAAACATTTAAATATATTATAAAAATTTAAAATGTATACCACTATTGATCCAAAATATATATATATGTATAGAAATTTAGAAAAAACACCCGCGCGGTTGCGCGGATCAAGATCTATCTATTAAAATTAATAATTGAGCATAAATATGAATCAGCCTAAAAATTATGGAGAGTATTAAAAATCAGCAAATTTACTTCTTAAATAATAATATAGATATAATATATATAATTGTTTTGATAAAAAATATATTTACCGGAGAAACTATCTAAACACCGAAACACGCAGTTAGAAAAAAAAAAACTAAACATGCCATGTGCAGACCAAGATCAAGAATTGACTATCAACTAATATTTGTATTAGGGCGGTTAAAAAAATTTGTATTAGAATTTGATGTGATCAGGTTTTACCCACTGATTTCAAACCGCAGGTGCACGGTAGTGTGCGGTAGTATTTCAGGGATCGAATTCTCAGAGATCAAGGTTACACAATGATACATTGAGAATAAAGTAGAGATCGAATAAAAGGGGTGACTGATTTGTGATTTTCAGTTGCAAGCAAACAAAGACAGAATATAAATGCAATGTAAAGTTATAAATAAAAGCGTTGGGCAACAAGGGAATCACATGAACTCAGATCATGAATAAAAATAACTCTATCGAGAAATCAGTTAAGACCATTCCAGAACTCAGAACACGGTTTTATAATCTTTCCACTCCCGTGGTTCCGATTACTATATCTAACAACTCAATGAACTAACTCTCGTTGAACTCAGGAGGTTAAACATGCATTAATGAGTAACTTCTGATATGTTTACAAAGCTTCGTAACATCAACTCTCGTTGGCTATGGGTACTTTGCTCATCTAAGATCTTTCAGGCCTTTCATCGAACATCTCTTGGACTAGAAACAAACTTAAACTCAGGCATGAACTAGGTAGCTAATCAAGTTCAAGCAATAAAAACAACTATAGATGAAGAACTCTAATGAGATTCCTATACTTAACAGTTTTAAACATTCATTCTCTTGATTCCCTTTGAAACCTTAAAACCCAACTATGAGACTACTCATACATGGAATTAAGAGCACAAGAAACAGATGAATCTGTAAGACGCTTGACAGGGTTCTAATGAACGATGTGGCTCATCAGAGATTCCCTGCAGCTTACTCAGTGTTTGAAGCAGGAGGCTGTTCTGACCATATGAGATGCAAGATCCAAATATTACCTCCTGGCGAGAAAATACATCGACCTTTTAAATTTGTAAATGTGATTGGTACATTACCAGGTTTTCTCCCTCTGGTGAAGGAGTATTGGGACTCAACTCCGGTCTTATACTAGTCTACATCAGCAATGTTCCGGCTGTCTAAGAAATTAAAAAAATCTGAAGCCTCTGATCAGAGAATTGGGAAGAGATAATCTGGGAAATCTGACTAAAAAAGTGAAGGAGGCGTATGATACACTTCGTGAACAACAGCAGAGCACCTTGCTAAATCCAAGTGATGCTGCCATAAGAGAAGATTCAGAGGCATTTGAGAAATGGCTTCATGTTTCCAGTATTGAAGAGAGTTTTCTTAAGCAAAGAGAAAAGTTGCACTGGTTGGATGTTGGGGACCAGAACAACAAAACCTTTCACAATGCCATTAAATCCCGACAGGCTCAGAATTCTATAAGGGAAGTCAGACGTATGGATGGGCAGATAGTCTCAACGCAAAAGGATATAAAGAATGAAGCTGAAAGATTTTTCTCGGAGTTCCTTAACCGTCAACCCACAAATTATCATGGTGTATCTGAGGAAGAATTGGAAGGTTTGCTGGTATTCAGATGTACTCCTGAGGACTGTAGAATGCTTGAGGCAGAGGTTTCTGAGGAAGAAATTCATAAGGTTCTTTTTGCTATGCCTTCAAATAAGTCACTGGAGCCTGATGGGTTCCCTTGCGAATTCTTTAAATCAGCCTGGTCAGTCTTAGCTGGGGACTTCACTGTTGCAGTACAATCAGTCTTCAGGTATAGTATCCTCCCTAAAGGAGTAAACTCCACAATTCTTGCTTTGATCCCCAAGAGGACTGATTAGTTGGAGATGAAAGATTATAGGCCAATAGCATGTTGCAATGTGCTATACAAGGTGGTATCTAAGATTTTAGCAAACCGTTTGAATCTGATTTTGCCTCGTATTGTCTCTGCAAATCAGTCAGCATTTATTAAAGGAAGGCTCTTGATGGAAAATGTGTTGTTAGCGTCGGAACTTGTCAAGGACTATCAGAAAGATACCATATCTCCCCGAGGTGTGATGAAGATAGATATCTCCAAAGCGTTTGATTCAGTCCAATGGGATTTTGTTCTAAAGAGTCTGGTTGCGGTTGGGATGCCAGAAAAGTTCATTAATTGGATCAAGCTTTGCATCACTACTCCTTCATTCGGTGCAAGTTAATGGGGAATTAGCGGGGTATTTTCAAAGCACAAGAGGCTTGAGGCTTGAGGCAGAGGTTTCTGAGGAAGAAATTCATAAGGTTCTTTTGCTATGCCTTCAAATAAGTCACTGGAGCCTGATGGGTTCCCTTGCAATTCTTTAAATCAGCCTGGTCAGTCTTAGCTGGGGACTTCACTGTTGCAGTACAATCAGTCTTCAGGTATAGTATCCTCCTAAAGGAGTAAACTCCACAATTCTTGCTTTGATCCCCAAGAGGACTGATTAGTTGGAGATGAAAGATTATAGGCCAATAGCATGTTGCAATGTGCTATACAAGGTGGTATCTAAGATTTTAGCAAACCGTTTGAATCTGATTTTGCCTCGTATTGTCTCTGCAAATCAGTCAGCATTTATTAAATTGAGCTTACATGATAAAATTATATTAAATAGTTAAATTTTTATATTTTATTTTCATAAATATTTATGTTCAAAATATAATTGGTTGGTATCTGGATTAATATTAGCAAACTATATAATACATGTATAAAAATTGACATATCTTACACTTTTGTATATATAATAATATATTATCTAAAATGAATAAGCGTAAAAATAATGTTAAAAAATTTGGCTTTGAAAGCGGTGGTCAGAGTTGAGCATAAGTTTAATACAAAATAATTTTGAAATATGTTGTTTCATGCATATATTAATTTTTCAATAAGTAAATGCAAATACAATAAGATAAATATATAATAAGAAACAACAAATACATGTGACAGTTTTAAACCATTGATTAATTATAAATTGTAAACTATAAAAATATTGTATTTCAAATATTTACATAAACATTTAAATATATTATAAAAATTTAAAATGTATACCACTATTGATCCAAAATATATATATATGTATAGAAATTTAGAAAAAACACCAGCGGTTCTTGTGAATCAAGATCTATCTATTAAAATTAATAATTGAGCATAAATATGAATCAGCCTAAAAATTATGGAGTATTAAAATCAGCAAATTTACTTCTTAAATAATAATATAGATATAATATATATAATTGTTTTGATAAAAATATATTTACGGAGAAACTATCTAAACACGAAACAGCAGTTAGAAAAAAAAACTAAACATGCCATGTGCAGACCAAGATCAAGAATTGACTATCAACTAATATTTGTATTAGGCGGTTAAAAAATTTGGCTTTGAAAGCGGTGGTCAGAGTTGAGCATAAGTTTAATACAAAATAATTTTGAAATATGTTGTTTCATGCATATATTAATTTTTCAATAAGTAAATGCAAATACAATAAGATAAATATATAATAAGAAACAACAAATACATGTGACAGTTTTAAACCATTGATTAATTATAAATTGTAAACTATAAAAATATTGTATTTCAAATATTTACATAAACATTTAAATATATTATAAAAATTTAAAATGTATACCACTATTGATCCAAAATATATATATATGTATAGAAATTTAGAAAAACACCAGCGGTTCTTGTGAATCAAGATCTATCTATTAAAATTAATAATTGAGCATAAATATGAATCAGCCTAAAAATTATGGAGTATTAAAATCAGCAAATTTACTTCTTAAATAATAATATAGATATAATATATATAATTGTTTTGATAAAAATATATTTGGGAGAAACTATCTAAACACGAAACAGCAGTTAGAAAAAAAACTAAACATGCCATGTGCAGACCAAGATCAAGAATTGACTATCAACTAATATTTGTATTAGAGTGGTTAAAAAATTTGTATTAGAATTTGATGTGATCAGGTTTTACCCACTGATTTCAAACCGCAGTGCACGGTAGTGCGGTAGTATTTCAGGATCAATTCTCAGAGATCAAGGTTACACAATGATACATTGAGAATAAAGTAGAGATCGAATAAAAGGGGTGACTGATTTGTGATTTTCAGTTGCAAGCAAACAAAGACAGAATATAAATGCAATGTAAAGTTATAAATAAAAGCGTTGGGCAACAAGGGAATCACATGAACTCAGATCATGAATAAAAATAACTCTATCGAGAAATCAGTTAAGACCATTCCAGAACTCAGAACGGTTTTATAATCTTTCCACTCCGTGGTTCCGATTACTATATCTAACAACTCAATGAACTAACTCTCGTTGAACTCAGGAGGTTAAACATGCATTAATGAGTAACTTCTGATATGTTTACAAAGCTTCGTAACATCAACTCTCGTTGGCTATGGGTACTTTGCTCATCTAAGATCTTTCAGGCCTTTCATGAACATCTCTTGGACTAGAAACAAACTTAAACTCAGGCATGAACTAGGTAGCTAATCAAGTTCAAGCAATAAAAACAACTATAGATGAAGAACTCTAATGAGATTCCTATACTTAACAGTTTTAAACATTCATTCTCTTGATTCCCTTTGAAACCTTAAAACCCAACTATGAGACTACTCATACATGGAATTAAGAGCACAAGAAACAGATGAATCTGTAAGACGCTTGACAGGGTTCTAATGAACGATGTGGCTCATCAGAGATTCCCTGCAGCTTACTCAGTGTTTGAAGCAGGAGGCTGTTCTGACCATATGAGATGCAAGATCCAAATATTACCTCCTGGCGAGAAAATACATCGACCTTTTAAATTTGTAAATGTGATTGGTACATTACCAGGTTTTCTCCCTCTGGTGAAGGAGTATTGGGACTCAACTCCGGTCTTATACTAGTCTACATCAGCAATGTTCCGGCTGTCTAAGAAATTAAAAAAATCTGAAGCCTCTGATCAGAGAATTGGGAAGAGATAATCTGGAAATCTGACTAAAAAGTGAAGGAGTATGATACACTTCGTGAACAACAGCAGAGCACCTTGCTAAATCCAAGTGATGCTGCCATAAGAGAGATTCAGAGGCATTTGAGAAATGGCTTCATGTTTCCAGTATTGAAGAGAGTTTTCTTAAGCAAAGAGAAAAGTTGCACTGGTTGGATGTTGGGGACCAGAACAACAAAACCTTTCACAATGCCATTAAATCCCGACAGGCTCAGAATTCTATAAGGGAAGTCAGACGTATGGATGGGCAGATAGTCTCAACGCAAAAGGATATAAAGAATGAAGCTGAAAGATTTTTCTCGGAGTTCCTTAACCGTCAACCCACAAATTATCATGGTGTATCTGAGGAAGAATTGGAAGGTTTGCTGGTATTCAGATGTACTCCTGAGGACTGTAGAATGCTTGAGGCAGAGGTTTCTGAGGAAGAAATTCATAAGGTTCTTTTTGCTATGCCTTCAAATAAGTCACTGGAGCCTGATGGGTTCCCTTGCGAATTCTTTAAATCAGCCTGGTCAGTCTTAGCTGGGGACTTCACTGTTGCAGTACAATCAGTCTTCAGGTATAGTATCCTCCCTAAAGGAGTAAACTCCACAATTCTTGCTTTGATCCCCAAGAGGACTGATTCGTTGGAGATGAAAGATTATAGGCCAATAGCATGTTGCAATGTGCTATACAAGGTGGTATCTAAGATTTTAGCAAACCGTTTGAATCTGATTTTGCCTCGTATTGTCTCTGCAAATCAGTCAGCATTTATTAAAGGAAGGCTCTTGATGGAAAATGTGTTGTTAGCGTCGGAACTTGTCAAGGACTATCAGAAAGATACCATATCTCCCCGAGGTGTGATGAAGATAGATATCTCCAAAGCGTTTGATTCAGTCCAATGGGATTTTGTTCTAAAGAGTCTGGTTGCGGTTGGGATGCCAGAAAAGTTCATTAATTGGATCAAGCTTTGCATCACTACTCCTTCATTCTCGGTGCAAGTTAATGGGGAATTAGCAGGGTATTTTCAAAGCACAAGAGGCTTGAGGCTTGAGGCAGGGTTGTTCTCTCTCTCCTTACTTGTTTGTCTTGTGTATGAATGTGTTATCACACAATATTGATGCTGCGGTGAGGGAGAAGAAATTCGAGTATCACCCGAGATGTAAAGCCATTTCACGCACACATCTATGCTTCGCAGATGACTTGATGGTGTTTGTTGAAGGATCTAAGAATTCAGTAGAAGGAGCTTTGTCTGTCTTTGCAGAGATTGAAGCTTGGTCAGGTCTGAGTATTAGCATTGAAAAATCTACTCTCTACATGGCTGGAGTTCCAGATAGTGAAAGAAGCAGAATCCTCAGGAATTTCCCGTTTGCAGAAGGTACTCTTCATATCCGCTATTTGGGTCTTCCTTTGATGACTCAGGTGATGAGAAAACAAGACTATTTACCTCTGGTGGAATCAATAAGAGGTAGAATAACCAGCTGGACGAGTAGGTTTCTCTCTTATGCAGGAAGGCTGCAATTGATTAAAGCAGTACTCATGAGTATGGTCAACTTTTGGTCCGCTGTTTTCCGTCTTCCCAGTCAGTGCATGAAGTAGATCGAGCAGCTTTGTGGGGCTTTTCTCTGGTCTGGGCCAGAGCTAAAGACTACAGGAGCTAAAGTAGCTTGGACAGATATTTGCAAAGAAAAAAGTGAAGGGGGTTTGGGGATTAGAAACCTCAAGGAAGTCAACAAGGTGTGTGGCTTAAAACTTATATAGAGGATGCTATCTGGTGAATCTTTATGGGGTAAATGGATAAAGGAAAATCTCCTGAAGATAAAGAGTTTTTGGGCTATTAATAAAAATACTCAAGGAGGCTCTTGGATGTGGAGAAATATGTTGAAACTGAGGGATGTTGCTAAGATTTTTTACAAGATGGGCAATGGTTGGCGCATCTCTCTCTGGTATGATAGATGGTCGGAAAAGGGAGTTCTTATAGATATATTGGGTGATGGGGGCATTATTGATTTGGGGATTAATAGAGAAGCATCAGTAGAGGAAGCGGTCATGAGGAGACCGAGAAAGCATCGTTCTGATGCTCTAAACTCTATTGAAATTGAGTTGACTGAGGTCCGAAGTAAGCTGAGAAGCAATGTGGAGGATTGTGATCTTTGGATGTGGAGTACAGGGTTCAAAAGTAAGTTCTCGACTCATGAGACTTGGAGGTTGCTTCGAGAATCCAATCCTCACTGTAGTTGGGCTAAAGGAGTCTGGTTCTCTCAAGCTACTCCAAAGTTTGCATTCATAACCTGGTTAGCTACGCTAACAGACTGTCTACGATGGACAGAGTGTTGAGGTGGGATCGAGGAGTGGATACGACGTGTGTGCTTTGTAAGAGTCGGAATGAAACCAGGGACCATTTATTTTTTGAATGCTCCTTTTCCACTCAAGTATGGGAGTATCTCACAAAAGGAATTCTAAGAAATAGCTATACAAATTGCTGGTCTGGTATTATGACTCTGATTACAGATAGAAGTATGGAGAAGAAAAAGCTTTTCTGTATCAGATACTCCTTCCAGGTAGCTATTCATGCAGTATGGAGAGAAAGAAACATGATAAAACATGGGGATCACCCCCTTCCTTTGCTTGCGCTGAAGAAGATGACTGAGAAAGGAGTTAGAAATAAACTCAGTTTGATGAGAGGAAAGGGTGGTAAAAGTATGGAAGGAGCAATCCAATTTTGGTTTGACACTAGGCTGTGAATATTTTTCCAGAATTAAGATTTGAGTTATGATAGAAGTTTTGGATTGATCTTGTATATCAAAAAGGTCACACTTGGATGTAAATAGTTTTTTTTTTGATGAATAAAATTTAACATTCATTCAAAAAAAATAAAGAAACAAATGAAGATTTCATTATATTAGATAGAAAATAAAGTTTAGGAAAAGAGATCTAGATCTAGAAAAATGATCTCATTCTTCAAGATAAAAGATGAGATTGGTTTGTTGCCCTAAAACATATTAATATGTGCTCTAAAATTAGGTCAAAAGCTGATTAAGTGAAACGCCAAACGCAGCGTCTGCACCGAATCACATTTTCACTTCTTCTTCCTCATTTTCGAGCTTGGATTTGTCCACGGCATATGTGTAGAATCAAGATTTTGAGTTAGATTGGAACCGGTTGAGATTGGTTCTGTCGAGACATTGGAGAAATGAGATTGACTTGGTTTGGTAACTTGAAAGATCCGAGATCATGATCTAAGCAGCTATGATGGGTTGAAAGAAGATATGGAAAGAAGATTTTGAAGAATCTTCACAAGCCGTGATATATAAAGAAGTGTTGACTAAGAAAGAGGTTGCGCTTTCTGGGAGAAAAAGAGATCAAGGCAAAAGGGTTTTTGCTGGAGAGTGAAAATGAGAGAAGCGTAAGGGTAGCAACTAGGGTTGTGGTTTTCACGTTTTGGGTAGTTAGGAATTGATCACTAGTGATACACGGGTGTGTGTAGTCACAGAAATCTGATTAAACAAGACTGTTAAGTTTGTCTAAATGGTTCATAAAAGTATTGTTGAGGAAAGTCCATTGGAATCAAGCTTCTTATATTCTCTGTTCTAAGTATTTTAGAATGTTCCTCCCTGGGACCACCCGACCTTATCGTAGCTGCCCCGCCGTCATATCGTGACCACCGGAGCTTCGGAATGAGTCGTATCCTTCGTGAAAACACGCAGCCGGACCGAGCACGTGGGATTGAGAGATCCGGTCTCCATACATCGAGTGCTTCATCTTCTCGGGGCAAGGTTCAGACCGAGAGCACTGGATCAAGCAGCCTTGCTCGAGACCATCGGTCGATTCGTCAAGCTTCGGAGTGGAGGATTGAAGCTTGGTCAGGTCTGAGTATTAGCATTGAAAAATCTACTCTCTACATGGCTGGAGTTCCAGATAGTGAAAGAAGAATCCTCGAGAATTTCCGTTTGCGAAGGTACTCTTCATATCCGCTATTTGGGTCTTCCTTTGATGACTCAGGTGATGAGAAAACAAGACTATTTACCTCTGGTGGAATCAATAAGAGGTAGAATAACCAGCTGGACGAGTAGGTTTCTCTCTTATGCAGGAAGGCTGCAATTGATTAAAGCAGTACTCATGAGTATGGTCAACTTTTGGTCCGCTGTTTTCCGTCTTCCCAGTCAGTGCATGAAGTAGATCGAGCAGCTTTGTGGGGCTTTTCTCTGGTCTGGGCCAGAGCTAAAGACTACAGGAGCTAAAGTAGCTTGGACAGATATTTGCAAAGAAAAAGTGAAGGGGTTTGGGGATTAGAAACCTCAAGGAAGTCAACAAGGTGTGTGGCTTAAAACTTATATAGAGGATGCTATCTGGTGAATCTTTATGGGGTAAATGGATAAAGGAAAATCTCCTGAAGATAAAGAGTTTTGGGCTATTAATAAAAATACTCAAGGAGGCTCTTGGATGTGGAGAAATATGTTGAAACTGAGGGATGTTGCTAAGATTTTTACAAGATGGGCAATGGTTGGCATCTCTCTCTGGTATGATAGATGGTGGAAAAGGAGTTCTTATAGATATATTGGGTGATGGGGGCATTATTGATTTGGGGATTAATAGAAAGCATCAGTAGAGGAAGCGGTCATGAGGAGACCGAGAAAGCATCGTTCGATGCTCTAAACTCTATTGAAATTGAGTTGACTGAGGTCCAAGTAAGCTGAGAAGCAATGTGGAGGATTGTGATCTTTGGATGTGGAGTACAGGGTTCAAAAGTAAGTTCTCGACTCATGAGACTTGGAGGTTGCTTGAGAATCCAATCCTCACTGTAGTTGGGCTAAAGGAGTCTGGTTCTCTCAAGCTACTCCAAAGTTTGCATTCATAACCTGGTTAGCTACGCTAACAGACTGTCTGATGGACAGAGTGTTGAGGTGGGATCGAGTGGATACGGCGTGTGTGCTGTAAGAGTCGGAATGAAACCAGGGACCATTTATTTTTGAATGCTCCTTTTCCACTCAAGTATGGGAGTATCTCACAAAAGGAATTCTAAGAAATAGCTATACAAATTGCTGGTCTGGTATTATGACTCTGATTACAGATAGAAGTATGGAGAAGAAAAAGCTTTTCTGTATCAGATACTCCTTCCAGGTAGCTATTCATGCAGTATGGAGAGAAAGAAACATGATAAAACATGGGGATCACCCCTTCCTTTGCTAGCTGAAGAAGATGACTGAGAAAGGAGTTAGAAATAAACTCAGTTTGATGAGAGGAAAGGGTGGTAAAAGTATGGAAGGAGCAATCCAATTTTGGTTTGACACTAGGCTGTGAATATTTTTCCAGAATTAAGATTTGAGTTATGATAGAAGTTTTGGATTGATCTTGTATATCAAAAAGGTCACACTTGGATGTAAATAGTTTTTTTTTTGATGAATAAAATTTAACATTCATTCAAAAAAAATAAAGAAACAAATGAAGATTTCATTATATTAGATAGAAAATAAAGTTTAGGAAAAGAGATCTAGATCTAGAAAAATGATCTCATTCTTCAAGATAAAAGATGAGATTGGTTTGTTGCCCTAAAACATATTAATATGTGCTCTAAAATTAGGTCAAAAGCTGATTAAGTGAAGCATGCATAGCGTCTGCACGAATCACATTTTCACTTCTTCTTCCTCATTTTCGAGCTTGGATTTGTCCACGGCATATGTGTAGAATCAAGATTTTGAGTTAGATTGGAACCGGTTGAGATTGGTTCTGTCGAGACATTGGAGAAATGAGATTGACTTGGTTTGGTAACTTGAAAGATCCGAGATCATGATCTAAGCAGCTATGATGGGTTGAAAGAAGATATGGAAAGAAGATTTTGAAGAATCTTCACAAGCCGTGATATATAAAGAAGTGTTGACTAAGAAAGAGGTTGGCTTTCTGGGAGAAAAAGATCAAGGCAAAAGGGTTTTGCTGGAGAGTGAAAATGAGAGAAGCGTAAGGGTAGCAACTAGGGTTGTGGTTTTCCGTTTTGGGTAGTTAGGAATTGATCACTAGTGATACGGGTGTGTGTAGTCACAGAAATCTGATTAAACAAGACTGTTAAGTTTGTCTAAATGGTTCATAAAAGTATTGTTGAGGAAAGTCCATTGGAATCAAGCTTCTTATATTCTCTGTTCTAAGTATTTTAGAATGTTCCTCCCTGGGACCACCCGACCTTATCGTAGCTGCCCCGCCGTCATATCGTGACCACCGGAGCTTCGGAATGAGTCGTATCCTTCGTGAAAACACGCAGCCGGACCGAGCACGTGGGATTGAGAGATCCGGTCTCCATACATCGAGTGCTTCATCTTCTCGGGGCAAGGTTCAGACCGAGAGCACTGGATCAAGCAGCCTTGCTCGAGACCATCGGTCGATTCGTCAAGCTCGGAGTGGAGGATTGAAGCTTGGGCCGAGAACACCAGATCGACGGTCTCAGGCTGCACGGTTCGAGCGATGCAAGCTCATGGCAGTCAAGATCCATCTTTTTATATTTTGTACTTTTGGTCCCTGTGTTTTGTGCTTCTTGGTCTTTGGCCTCAAGACTTTCATTTAGTGTATATTTCTCTCCATTTTTGCCCCAAACCTTCTGATTTCACTCCATGGCTCCCCTGTATATGCAAAATGGAAAAATGAACTCCTAATAGTATCTAAATGAAAGCTTTTACCACCAAAAGAGACTCGAATTTATGCCTAAAATCCGATAAAAACGCCACTTATCAGGGTCCGATAGCTATCTTTTTTTTGTCATATGGGTCCGATAGCTATCAACAGGTCATATGGGGTTTGATTTGTGACGTGATTGAATAACACCACTTAGATTTTAGTTGGAAAGCTAAAGAAACCTGAATGTATATTATTACACGTGAAACTATTTAAAGTGGAACTCTTTTTTTTTACTAAAGCATGAGAATTAAAATATATTATTATAAATAAATATAATTTAAAATATATTAGAATCCATAAAATATATTACTATACACAAAAATCTTGGTTATTATTGTAACCGTTTAACTTATTGCATTTATGGGAAAAAAACTAGTTTAACCCTCATTTATCAGTTAATTACTAGTTTAACTCTAATTTTATTTTAATTACTAAATTGTTTTTCATACCTAATTTATCCATATTTCCTTTGTTAACAAAAAAATTAATTACAAAAATACCATTACTGAATTTTTGGAATATTCGCGATTTTATCACCGATAAACTTATTTTGTCTACGTTTTATGTAGCCACAAATTTAAATATATTCTTCTTTAGCCACAAATTTATTTTAAATTTACAGACTTAATAAGATTTCTACAGACTTGCTATAACAAATTTGTCACGTTTGGCCACAAATTTATTAAATATTGACAGACTTAATTAGAAATCGTTATATTTGGCCACCGATTTCTTAAATTAAATAGTTTTACATATGATTTGATAGATTTTTTTTTTTAGCCACAGACTTACTTGTTTTTGACAGATTTAATTTCAGTCTGACTGATTTATTATTCTTTAGCCACAAATTTACTTAATTTTCACAGATTTAGTTAGGATTAGATAGATTTATTTATTCTTTGACCATAGATTTATTACAATTGGATAGATTTAGTTATGATTTGATAGATTTATTTATTATTTGACCACAAATTTGTTTAAACTTAAGGCACAATTTATTTATGATTTGGCCACAGACTATTTTAATTCCACTTAACCGGAATGGTTAAACCAGATTAAACCATTTAATTTTGAAATTATTTCATATACCAGTAATTTAAGTTGATTTGAACCAAAACGTTTGAAACCAACCATGATTTGAATCAAAAGCATGTTTCAATTAAACCAAACCAAACTTAATTTAAAACAAACAAAGGAAAAGCCCTAATCTACAAATCACTCGTCCACGTGATCACCTTCTTCATAGCGACGTTAATGACGTTTTCAAATTGACATTTATTTCCTTCCTTTTTTTACTCATGGTGTAAATAAAAATTGTTTGTGGTCATTGGATATTTGGTAAAAACAAATGGTTATTTGGTGTTGCCAAAGGAACGAGGAGTAAAGCTATAGACGTAGACGAGAAAACGAAAAAAATGGTTATGATGATTTTGTTCATATGGTGATCAGAGTAATGGTTAATGAGAAGATTTACGAAGTGGAATTGACCTACATGATTTTGTTCATATTGTTGAAGCAACACAGTTTGTTTTATTTATTTATAAAGATAAAGATTTAATTAAGACCTCACTTGTTATAGAACTAACAGTGATTAGATTAGTTGCAAAGACATTATTTAGAGTTTTAGACTATGTCTTACGTATTACACAAGAAAACAAGAGCATATAGTTCAACAGTTTGGTAATTCTCCTCAGTCAAGATCACGTGATACCACGACAAGCTGTTTTACAATGTAATATGTCATACCAGGCATACCTGCCAAGAACAAAGGACAGTTTATAAAGACAAAGATGATGAACTACTAGAAAAACACATGGAACTGACTGAGTAAACATACCAAGAAGACCAGTGTAGTGGGATAAGGGAACATCTGTTTGATGGATCTTGAAGTGAAGATTAGGGATAGGAGTGATAGCACTGTACTCCTCCCATCCAACAGCTCCCCAAAGCAAGTCACCTTCTTTGTAAGCTGGGTGCCCTGAATCCATCACTTTAGACACTCCAAACCCTGACATAGGCTGCACCGACGCTTAAAACAAGTTACAGAGAAGCAAGCTAAACCAACTGTTTCTTGAAACCAAACAGGGGAATAAAAAATGTTTGGTCAGAGAAAGTATAGACTCACTGAAAGACAGAGCAGTAGGAGGACTAGAGGGATCAGGCTTTCTCGTACGGTTGCACATGTAAGGATCGCAAGACAAGGAGAGATTCTTCACCAACGCTTTCATTGATCCCACCGGTAACTTAAGACTTGAGGTGGTAGAGTTGATCAAAAGGTCGGATTCGCTGAAGAATCCGGAAACGTAGTCACGGAAGATCACTTGCTTGTTGCTCACTACCTAAACAATGTTGAGCAAAGATGCCAAAGAAACGATCAAATCAGAGAATCAAAGAATAAATAAACAAGGAACACTAACTAAACAGACCAAACTAAGAATCTATGAACACAGAAACAAGCAATGACCTAAAGCACACAATGGATTAACGAAACCAGAAATCATTTATATGATGATAAGATGACAGAGATCATGAGGGTGCATAGGTCCAAACCAGAAATCAATTCTCAGTAGAGAAGAAGACAGAGATGACATGTGAAGCGATGGTGTTTCTCGTCGTGGAGTGTTCGACAGCGGAGATAACAACACCAAATCGTGCCTCATCGAAGGAAGGTTACCAACACTCGACGGAGTAATCAAATCTCTCACCAGCGAAGTTGATTCTAATCGGAGGTAGAAGATCAGCCGCCGGCGACATCGAATCCCACATCTCCCAAACCTAGTTTTTGTTTGTTCTTGTTAAGACGACGAGGAGAGGTAACGATATATTTTCTTTTTAATGTTTTTACCAGATCTTCCGCGCGTCCGTGCTTATATTGGTTTATACTTTTTATACATTTATATTTATTTTTCATAATTAGTGTATATATTTTTGATGTGTAGCCATGTAAATAATTGTATTCAAAAGACTCTAACCGAATTGACTAATATAGTTATTTTTGGTACAAATATTCTACCCTTTTCATATATATTGGATATTTTAAGGTTTATATGCATTAGAACTGAACTCATCAAGATCCGGAAGGACCTAACACAAAACCCACACATAGATTTATAATATCTAAGAGGGCCTAAATTCAAAACCTAAAAAAATGATACAAATAAAATAACTTGTACCTGGATGGAATCCAAATGTCCATGCTTAACTGATAATGTATGTGTTTTTTTTTTTTAAAAAAAAAACTCTTTCTATTTGTTTGGTTAAATTAAATGATATTTAAAAATTATTTAGTAAAATAATTATATGGAGCAGAAAATTAACTGACAATAAATGTAATGTGTTTTTATTATTTTGATTTAAGTTATTATTTTGTTAACATAAAATTTTTTTTGGAACATGTTAACATAAATATATCTTTGAATTATGTGTTTGAATATGTAGTTTTTTACTGATTGAAACTAAGATAAATAACTTTTTAGTAAAACAGACTAAACCGAGCTTTTAACTATATGCAAAATCCGGTTATTTTACATTTTGATTTTTTTAAGAGTAATTCTTGGGTCCGCTCCCTATGGTGAACCTTTTCCAACCAATAGTATTTGACTATTTGATATTTGATATCTTTTAAAAAGGAAACAAAATAATAAAGATTTTTCAAATTATATTATGTTTTTAAAATAAAAGATAAAAATACTTAATAGTAATAGTTGAAAAAAATAAATAAATTAATATTGTTAATGCATCAGCATAATACTACGCCCTAAACCATAAATTATAAATCATAAACCCTTGGATAAATCCTAAATCCTAAAACATAAATATTGAACACTAAATCTTAATAACACTAAACCCTAAATCCTAATCGCTAAACCCTAAATACTTGGGTAAACTATGAACCCTTGGATAAATCATAAACTCTAAGGTTCATGGTTTACCCAAGGGTTAGAGTTTAGTGATTAGGATTTAGGGTTTAGTGTTATTAAGATTTAGGATTTAATGTTTATGGGTTTAATGTTTAAACTCTAAAATATAAATACTAAACACTAAATCTTAATACCACTAAACCCTAAATCTTAATCGCTAAACCCTAAACCGTTGGGTAAACTATGAATCCTTGGATAAATCGTAAACTCTAGGATTCATGGTTTACCCAAGGGTTTAGGGTTTAGTGTTATTAAGATTTAGGATTTAATGTTTAAACCCTAAAACATAAACATTAAACATTAAATCTTAATAACACTAAACCCTAAATCCTAATCGCTAAACCCTAAACCCTTGGGTAAACTATGAATCCTTGGATAAATCGTTAACTCTAAGGTTCATGGTTTACCCAAGGGTTTAGGGTTTAGTGATTAGGATTTAGGGTTTAGTGTTATTAAGATTTAGGATTTAATGTTTATGGGTTTAGTGTTTAAACTCTAAAACATAAATATTGAACACTAAATCTTAATACCACTAAACCCTAAATCTAATCGCTAAACCCTAAACCGTTGGGTAAACTATGAATCCTTGGATAAATCCTAAATCCTAAAACATAAATATTGAACACTAAATCTTAATAACACTAAACCCTAAATCCTAATCGCTAAACCCTAAATACTTGGGTAAACTATGAACCCTTGGATAAATCATAAACTCTAAGGTTCATGGTTTACCCAAGGGTTTAGGTTTAGTGTTATTAAGATTTAGGATTTAATGTTATTAAGATTTAGGATTTAATGTTTATGGGTTTAATGTTTAAACTCTAAAATATAAATACTAAACACTAAATCTTAATACCACTAAACCCTAAATCTTAATCGCTAAACCCTAAACCGTTGGGTAAACTATGAATCCTTGGATAAATCGTAAACTCTAGGATTCATGGTTTACCCAAGGGTTTAGGGTTTAGGGTTTAGTGTTATTAAGATTTAGGATTTAATGTTTAAACCCTAAAACATAAACATTAAACATTAAATCTTAATAACACTAAACCCTAAATCCTAATCGCTAAACCCTAAACCCTTGGGTAAACTATGAATCCTTGGATAAATCGTTAACTCTAAGGTTCATGGTTTACCCAAGGGTTTAGGGTTTAGTGATTAGGATTTAGGGTTTAGTGTTATTAAGATTTAGGATTTAATGTTTATGGGTTTAGTGTTTAAACTCTAAAACATAAATACTAAACACTAAATCTTAATACCACTAAACCCTAAATCTTAATCGCTAAACCCTAAACCGTTGGGTAAACTATGAATCCTTGGATAAATCGTAAACTCCAGGATTCGTGGTTTACCCAAGGGTTTAGGGTTTAGGATTTAGTGTTATTAAGATTTAGGATTTAATGTTATTAAGATTAGGATTTAATGTTTAAACCCTAAAACATAAACATTAAACATTAAATCTTAATAACACTAAACCCTAAATCCTAATCGCTAAACCCTAAACCATTGGGTAAACTATGAATCCTTGAATAAATCGTTAACTCTAAGGTTCATGGTTTACCCAAGGGTTTAGGGTTTAGTGATTAGGATTTAGGGTCTAGTGTTATTAAGATTTAGGATTTAATGTTTATGTTTTCGGGTTTAGGATTTATGATTTAGGGTTTGGGGCGTAGTATTATTTTGACGACGAATAATATTAATTAATTTATTTATTTGCAACTATACTATTTTTAATTATTTTTATCTTTTTATTTTAAAACATAATATAATTTGAAAAATCTTTATTATTTTGTTTCTTTTTTTTTAAATATATCAAATATCAAATTGTCAAATACTATTGGTTGGTGAATCTAAAGGGGGTGTATTAACCAAGGGCTTTAGAAACTTTAACGGTGTTTTAATTTTATTTGGATTTAGGTGAGTTTTGAAGTTATTTGGGTGATTTTTATGAAATCTGAAAAATACAAATAAAATCTTTCAGGTGATTTGATAAGATATTTTGTATTGATTTTAAAGTTGTTTAGGTGATTTGAAACAATAAATATTAGTTTTGGTCAATATAATTTTCTTCTTAGTTGTCTTGCGATGCTAGGTATCCAGAGATGGTGATGGCGAAGGAAGTAGATGAGCTTGCAAGGAAAACCACTGGCAAAAAATCCCATGCCATTGAAACTTTCTCACGGTCTCTATTAGATGAAATGAGATTATACAGAAACGATCAGAGCTCACACTCTCATGAGGAAGAAGAAGATGAATTTAAGATGTGAAAATGAATGATGTCTGTTAATTGTAAAATGAAGTGTACAAATGACTTTATACAATCATAATCACTGTCATGTGCATCAGTAACACACGAGCAAAAGGCAGAGTGGATGCAGCACATGAGCACAAAGTGACAGAGACAATTCAAGTCAACCTCAAGCTCAAGCAAACTGAAATCTGTATAAAAATCTTCTTGAAGTTCTGAAAGTAATCTGAGTGATGTGCTGTGCAAACCAGCGGAATTTATCTCCATCTCCTGAAGAAATCCATATAGCTCTTGAAGTCCATGTCATGTACCCAGAATGTAAACCAGATCATCACACACCACATCACGCTAAATGTGTGAACCACACAGCAAAATGAAGCTCTCAGCAACACTGAACAACGTCACGTGCGGCGCACTCGAAGCCTTGAAACCAACAGACATCGTAAAAGCCAGAAAACAATTGTTTCATGTTGCTTCTCAAGAGGGATCAAACGAAACAAGGAGATTAAATTTTGAACCATGGCATAACCACCAGACACATATGCAATTCTACAAGACAAATCAGATCACTCGAGAAAATAAACAAGAGGCTAAAGAAGAGCGCGGAGATCAGATATATTCCTTTCTTTTCAGCTAATTAAGCATAAGAAAGCTTCCAATGAACAAACTCTAGACATTATCTGTTTTGGAGTCAAAGGCAATCTAAGAATGATGTTTTTTAGTGTTTTCTGAAGTAGCTAGCTAGCTAAGCTTTTAGTTCTAGTAGTTTGTAGAAACATCATCTTCTTCTTCATTGGCATTGGTGAGCTTAGCAATTGAGGGATTTTAAATGCATCGTGTGATTCCTTTCAGAAGCTTTATGCAAACCACATCCACAAGTTTATACCTTTTGTGTATAATTTTCTGCAGGATTGTCACTGAAATCTCAGGAGCTGACGGCCATATTTCTAGCTGTTAGGTTGTATTGCAGCTGTGTAATGGAATATGATAAACACACCATTCTGGATCTGACTACTTTAGGAACAACTCTCTGGGTTGGGTTAAGAAGTGATAAATCAAGCAAGATCCATGAACTCTCCCTCACTCTCTTCTTAGTCACATTCTCCAAATGGCTTACTCAATTGAATCAATTTTAGGTTCTATGGCAAAGAGTCGGAGGTTTTTTTTTTAACGACAAGGTAATGTTTTTTCTTTCATTTCTCTCAAATACCATCTTTACACATGTTATTCTATGGGGGTTGTTTTTAACTAAAAAATAATGTAACATCTCCTCAAATTCTCTTAACAAATTTCTTTTCAGAATACTGTTTACCTTTGAATAACACTAGATTTGATTTGGTTTATAAAAACTGTTATTGAATAACAGGGGATTCCAAGTGGTGATGAATAACTTTGCAGAAACTCCATATTGAATACAGAGAATTTTAAAAGAAAAAGAAAAATCAAAATCACTACTTGAATAACAGAGGATTTTAATCAAATCTCACAGTCTCCTAAAACTCTTGGTTCAATACACCCCCTAAAGGTTCACCCTAGGGGGTGAACCTAAGAACTACTATTTTTTTAATTTGTACAATGTTAATGTTGATTAAATAATAAATAAAAATCTGCACTATTATTATTATGGTAAATAATAATGATGTGATGTATTGTTAAGGTAATATACTTAATGAAGTTATTCAATTAAATGAAAAATGGAATTATTATTAATGTAATAATTTGTTGAAAAAAGTTAGTTCTATATGTATTTTAGTTTTAATAATATATTTTTAATAAAAATGACTAATTTATTTTAATATTATAGAACACCGCGCGGATGTTATATTTTTAGTAACAATGCATAATTTATTTTAATATTATAGATATATAACATTTATTAGAAAACACGAATTATCTATAGCTTGATCTGTGAACTGTGAAGATGTAGTTTTAATTTTTTTGTAAATAATTATTTGTTTTGTAAAAATGATGGTATATATTTTTAACATTTGCCCGTATTAAATAAATTTATAATATGATATTTGAAACACATTAATTTTATAGCAATTTTTTTTTGAACCGTTAATTTTATCACTGACATTTCTTATATTAGATTTACGTTGGTTTATTGTTTATATGAAAATGTACGAAATAATATATTAACATACTAATTAATATTTTATTTATATATGTTAACATAGAATTGACTATTTACATTTTACAGTTTAAATGAATATAACTTCATATATGTATTTTGATCATTATTTTTTGACACATATATGTTTTTATATTTGCAAGACTGTCAAAGTGTGAAAATAGTTATTTTGATCATGGTTTTAGACTGTATAATTAGATGATGGTTTTGACTCTGATATTTTATTTTTGATTAAGTAGGAGTGTAAAAATGCAAGATTATAAGAAAAAATATCGTATATGCTAAATTAATGGTACATTAAAGAGAATATAGAATTTTATTTATAGATAAGATAATTATAGGAAGTAATTATATTTCCTTTTCAAAAAAGGAGTGAGCATGTTTTTTTAACAACTGATTCAGTTTTTAATAATTGAGAATATTCTTAAAGATTTTGTGTGTTCAAAAATAATAGTTTATTAACAATAGAAATTGTGTTTATGGAAAAATATGCAAACACTTAATAATAACTCCCAAGAAAATACAAATAAAATACATAAATAGATTCTTTACATTAAATTAGATAAAAAATTATAGTAATGCATGTAATATATTTAGGGCTTTTTGCAAAAGTAACTCAAAACTTGGAGTCAAACAGAAAACTAACCTTTTCTTTTGACTCATTTTTTTTTTGAGATTTTCACCCCACATCTGCATTTTATCTACGAAAATGCCATTTAACTTTTTTTTTTTTTCGAAAATGGCTTCTTTACTGTCTCAACCTCATCTTCTTAAATTATTTACAATAGTGCCACTACCATGAATAGTTCAACAACCTTGTACTAACTGTTTGGAGCTTTTAGTGCCCTTTAATGCACATAAATCTCTTTCCACTCTCTCTGTTTCAATTGTTATGAACTAAAAACAACATTTCTTTAAGATGACGCTGTAGAACCCCAAAACTTTTTCTCTCGTCTCCCTCTCTCAGCCGCCGAGAAAACAAAAAAGAGTTTCACAGATCTGCCTCCGGTCCGGCTACGTCCGGTGCCCGGAGGGCCTTCTCTTTCCCTTTTAACTTCTTTTCTCTTTGCCTTCTCGAATCTGACCCCGACCCTTAGACGAAATACGTGCTGTTCTGGTTTGTTGGGGTGTTTCCGGAGACTTGTTTGGTCAAGGGAGCCATTCACAGCATTCTTGGAGGAGCAGTGAGTTTAAAGGAGGCAGAAACGAAACTGGTCGGCTTTTAGGGTTGTGAGGAGTCAACGAATCGATTTTCCGTTTTAGATCTCGGGCGCTCCTCTCACGGCGACGGCGCGTGGCTTCAGAAGACGACTCCTCCACCATGGATCTATACCTCCAAGGAGCGGTGAGACATGTGGAGGAGAGATACGGCGGCAAGTGAACAGAGAATGGTCTTCCGGTTCTCGAGGATCACACGCGCTTTGGGTTATACTAATGGAGTGGTCAACCGGAGGTCTCACCTAGCGACGGTTCGTGGCGGCGGCTCTACATCCCAGCACTGGGGAAGATGTATCTAAACCGATGGTACGAGCTCTGCTTCTCTAAAAGCTTGGATTCTCGGTTCTGGCTCGAGCTTTGTTTCAGCTGAAACCCGTTTTTCCAGTTCGGATCTCGTGTCCGATTTTAGGCTGAGGATCGCAGTATTGAAACCTAGGGAGATGATCTAAGCTCGATGTTGCACCTTTGGTGTGGATGCTAATGGGACAAGGACTTCATTGCCGATGATTAGGAACCCTTAGCTTGTTTTCAATTGTACTCGGGAGTAGATACTATCTTTGGGACAGTAAATGCTGTTGTATCATGAGGTCAATTTAGGTGTGGTTGAAGAGATGAATCAGTCCGAGTCGTGGATTGGTTTCATTCTCATTGTGGTCTAAAATGCATTGAGCTTAGGTTAGGTAACGTTAGTTCCAATTAAGTGAGCTAGGGTGGTACTAGACCAACTCAATGCATTAGTGGTTAAAGTCTCTTGTGGTCAAGTTTTTTGTATCATGAATTGGAAAATGAAAAGTTGAAGTTGAGCCAAAAAAAAAAAAAAAAACAACAACATTTCTTTCACTTTCTCTCCATATTCATCCAAAAAACTCAAGCTTTTGATTCAAAATATTTTATGGTTAACAGAGCCATATTTCTTACGTTTTGACTTACGGTTGCTTTCGTTTGAGGTTCTGGGTGGTTGGAGAAGACCCTAAACGAAGTCATCTCACCTAGTTTAAGGTACGAATTTGAATTTTTTTCAAGATCTGTTCGCGTAGAAGACATACTAGTAAGTCATTTGTATGTAGAAGACTTACTGATAAGTCTTCTGGTCAAACGGACGACTTAAACTAAGTCGTCCGGCTTTGTTTGTTAAAAAAAAAACTCCAGACGACTTATATATAAGTCGTCTACGAGAAACGGGCTAGTTTTGCATTTGACCGAATCGTGTCAGATCTTTGACTATTTCTGGACAACTTATAATTCAAACGTCTCTGGGAAAGTTAAAATTTCAATATTTTATTAAACTAGACGACTTACGTGTAAGTCGTCTTAGGTTAGTTTTGTAATTGAAAAATAAAACTTCATCATTTAACTTTTACCAGACGACATAATATAAAGTCGTCCCGACAGAAGACTTAATTTAAAGTCGTCCGGGGAAAGCAAAGTCGTCCAGAATTTTTCCCAATTTTCTGGTCAAACCTTGCTTATCGGACGACCTTAAATTAAGTCGTCCCATTTAATTTTCAATTGCAAAAGTGACCTCTTTAGGCGACTTACCTTTAAGTCTTACGGGCGACTTAAACTAAGTCGTCCGGCTTTGTTTGTTAAAAAACTCGGGCGACTTATATATAAGTCGCCCGAAATAGTCAAAGATCTGACACGATTCGGTCAAATGCAAAACTAGCCCGTTGTCAGACGAATTTATATATAAGTCGCCCGAGTTTTTTAACAACAAAGCCGACGACTTAAATTAAGTCGTCCCATTTAATTTTCAATTGCAAAAGTGACCTCTTTAGGCGACTTACCTTTAAGTCTTCGGGCGACTTAATTCTAAGTCGCTCATGCAATGTTTATTGAACTTCTTCATTTTCTCTATGTTTACTAATGTGTTTTATTTTGAATATTTGCAGATGATTTGTCAGTTACATGCAGTGTATGGAGAATGGTTGTTGAGAGATTGCCGTTGGGATTTTGTGGTTGATGATCTCAAAGGAGCAAGATTGTTTTATTGAATGAAGATTCAACACATGCTGAACTTGTTGCAATGGCTCAAGAAGATTATAACCTGGACATGAGAACAGTGGTGTGGAGATTAGCTACTCATTACCAGCAGAAATGATGATGGCTCCAGGCAGTCCTCCCATTCATGTTACAAGTGATAGATAAGTTCGAAACTTGCTCGAGATACTCAAAATGCATAGAGTATGTCTTTGTGTATCAAGCCGCAGCAAGGTGGAAACGGTTCAGAGAAAAGGGATAATGATGAAGCTGGTGAATGGGAAGAAGATGTTGGTGATGATGAAGCTGGTGAATGGGAAGAAGATGTTGGTGATAATGATGAAGCTGATGAATGGGAAGAAGATGTTGGTGATAATGAGTTTGTTGAAGATGAAAATCAAGATGGGGAGGAGGAAAATGGGGAGGAGGATGCTGATAACTCTATTGTTGGTGAAACGGATCAGAATGGTGGGGATTACAGTCTTTATGGAAAGGTTCAAGATGAGGACGAGGAAGATGATGATAATATTTGTTTTAAAGAAATCAAAAAGACATATGCTAAGACAAATGATATTGAAGGAGGAAAATCGGATGGTACCAGTATCTATGTCAACCAGAGTTTTGTTAGCAAGGATGCACTGCTTTCAGAGCTGCGGTTGGCAGCAGTGAGGGGTAGGTTTTCTTTCAGAATATACAAATCAACGAAAACTCTCCTTGTGGCAACATGTCGGGTTAGCGGTTGTGGATGGAAGATCAGAGCGAGTGTGAAACATGGGACAAACACGTTTTGGGTAATAAAATATGTGGAAAAACATTTATGCTCAGTGGGAGACCGAATCGCTCAGCGGAGACACTGTACTCCGAAGTATGTTGGTAGTCTTTTCATTGATCGTGTTGGAATCATTGATGGGATAACTCCGCAGCATATCACTGATGCAATGAGGAACATGTTTGGCATGGAGCTTGATTACACCACTTCATACAGAGCACTGTTATATGCACAAACATTGGTGAGAGGATCAGCAGAAGAAGGGTATTCGCGTCTGGCATCATATCTCGAGCAAATCTCCATTGCAAATCCTGATTCTATCACGGCTATAGAACTTGATTCTATGAAAAGATTTAAGTATCTATTTCTCTCTTTTGGAGCTTCTATCAAAGGTTTTAAGTATCAGAGAAGGGTCATTGTGGTGGATGGAACTCACCTAAGTGGAAAGTATGGAGGTGTTATGTTAGTTTCAGCCGCACAAGATGGCAATTTTCAGATATTCCCATTGGCTTTTGGGATCGTGGATGCTGAAGATGAACCTTCTTGGGAATGGTTTTTCACTAAATTGGCTAGTTGTATATCTCATGACAAGCCTCTAGTGATAGTCTCCGACCGGCACGCGGCCATTAAAAGTGCGTGTGATAAGGTGTTTCCTTGGGCAACCCGAGGATATGTTATTATCACCTTCAAGATAACATTGTCAAAAAGTTTAAAGGGAAACATCTCATGTACTTGGTGAAAGGGGCTGCTTATGCTCACACGGTTTACGATTTTGACCGGTACATGGCTGAGATACAGTGCAAACCGGAACTTACAGCGTATTTGGAGAATGCCGACACCAGCCTATGGTCAAGGGTTTATTGTAAGGGGAACAGGTACAACATAAAAACAAGCAACATCGCTGAATCTATTAATTCCGCACTGAAGCGAGCAAGAGGATTTCCGATTCCGTTCCTGCTGGAGTTCATAAGGCAGAAGTTAGGAAAATGGTATTGGAAAAGGAGACAAGATGCTTTGAGTCTCACAACTCAACATAGTCGGGGTGTTGAATACTTGCTTGCTGTTCGAACAGAGATAGCGAATACGATGACGGTCCAACCAATTGATGGATGGCGATTCTTTGTCAAAGGTGGCAAAATGGACTGTGTGGTTGATTTGGAACATGCAAAGTGTGATTGTGGTGTCTATGGAGTGGAGAAAATACCTTGCTCTCATGCTATAGCTGCTGGAACACATGTTGGTTTGCATATCTCCACACTTGTATGTCCAGTGTACTCAAAGAATTATTTGTATGCAGGATACTCAGAGAATATTCATCCTATCGTGTCACAACATATTGAGGAACGAGAATGGTTTCCTCCAGACGTAAAGCGTGATCCGGGGAGACAGAAGAAATCAAGATGGCAATCTTTGTTGGAGCTATCTAGGATGAGAGGACACAAACCCAGGAAGAAACACAGGGCAAGGAGATGCTCAAATTGCAAGGAAACTGGCCATACGAAACCACAATGTACACAACCAGTTGACTAGTTGTCGAGCGACCTAAATTTAAGTCGTCCGGTCTTGATTACCCGTCCGGGCGACTTATATATAAGTCGTCCAGTGTATTTTATTTTTAGGCGACCTTCTACTAAGTCCTCCAGTATTTTATTTTTAGGCGACCTTCTACTAAGTCGTCCAGTGTATTTTATTTTTAGGCGACCTTCTACTAAGTCCTCCAGCGTATTTTATTTTTAGACGACCTTCTACTAAGTCGTCCAGTGTATTTTATTTTTAGACTACCTTCTACTATCCCTTCAAGTGTATTTTATTTTTAGACGACCTTCTACTAAGTCGTCCAGTGTATTTTATTTTTAGACTACCTTCTACTATCCCTTCAAGTGTATTTTATTTTTAGACGACCTTCTACTAAGTCGTCCAGTGTATTTTATTTTTAGACTACCTTCTGAAAGGTCTTCCAGCTGGACGACTTACATACGACTTATATATTTACAAATCTATACAAAATCAAGTTACAAATCTATACAAAATACAAATAAGTCATCTGGAAAGTCGTCTACAAAGTCGTCCAAGTAGACGACTTACAAATAAGTCGTCTGTAAGTCGTCCAGCTGGAAGACCTTCAAGACGACTTATTTGTAAGTCGTCCAGCTGGAAGACCTTCCAAACGACTTATATATTTACAAATCTATACAAAATCAAGTTACAAAGAGAAATCATGTACATTTTCAAATACAAAGAGAAAATCCATCCACATTTTCAAATACAAAGAAAAAATCTATACAAAATCTATGTTCAAAATCATGTTCAAAATCTATACAAAATCGTTAGAAAATCATGTTCAAATACAAAGAAAAATCAAAGCCATACACAAATCTAATCATACATGCCCACGAACTTATCACCATCCACATTTTCTTTCAAATGCTGATCAAGAAGCTCCGTCCATATATCCACCGCCATTTTATCCCTCGTATTCTTCGTGTTGGTCCTAGCAAAGTCTTTAGAGTTAAAGGGGACCCCAAGAGCATGACATTCAATGTACTTTAGAGCGTACACGCCACAATCACCATTGTTGGCCGTGGGTACATCTTGGAGCTGTCTCTCATATGTGTATGGCTCCAACCCGTATTTGACCCGTATTTCGTCGGTGGCAGCGCACTCAACAAGCAGATAAGGGACCATCTCGAGAAAAGGCAGCATTATCTCATCCCATGCTTCTGCTGCCGTAGATGAAGGTATGCTGTCCCAGACGACTATGTGCCTCTTAGGGATCGATATCCAAATAGCAACCCAATGAGCGTTGTTCAAGTTCACTGGCGCATAGATATCATCAATGTCCTCCCCCCACACCTTGTTTGATTGGCAAAATGAAGGTACTGATCCGTCATAATAATTCCACGCCCCACCAGGTAGAGCTCTTCCTAAACCTTTGTGATCGGGTACGGATACTTTGAAGAACTGATACTGGTCTCTCCAAGACGGGAAAAGTTGTGATCCAGAAGCACATTCGCCGCTCACGAAAGCTTGTGGGTTCTCCTGATACCTCTGCCTCAGCACATTAATCCAAGCATCTATATGCTGCATATAAAATAATACAAGTTAGAAGATACCAGACGACTTAAATATAAGTCGTCTGGAAAGTCGTCTACGTGGACGACTTTCCAGACGACTTATCTTTAAGTCGTGCGGAAAGTAGTCTATTTGAACGACTTTGTAGGCGACTTTCGGGCGACTTATCTTTAAGTCGTCGGTAAATATAAGTCGTGCGGAAAGTAGTCTATTTGAACGACTTTGTAGACGACTTTCCGGCGACTTATATTTACCGGCGACTTAAAGATAAATTAGATGCGGAAAGTAGTCTATTTGAACGACTTTGTAGGCGACTTTCCGGGCGACTATGTTTAAGTCCGGGCGACAAAGATACAAGATAAGCGAAGACTTACGCAGTCTTCCAACCATTCTCGGCAGTCCGGAGGATGTGATACCACCAAGTTGGTGATGTGCGTGGTTTTCATCATGCTTAGTGAAATAATGACTGCAAACAAAAAGCAATCACTTACGGATCAGAAATAATCAGTTTTGGTAGACTAAATCAAGCTATTATGGGTAAAGCAATCACTTACGGATCAGTTTTCAACCAACCAGCGAGTTCCTTCAACTTAGGTCGTTTCTTGGCTGAAATGGATTATAGGCTGCCACTTTATCTTTTTTTTTCTCTGCCGTATAAGGAGATATCTGCGTGGGAGCAGGTTTCTTCGCTTCGTTCACTCCTTACGCGCCGAAGCGGTGGGAGCTGTTTTGTCCAATACAACCAGGCTCGGTTCTGAAACTGGGCTTGATTGTGGAACTGGAACGCTTGATACGGTGGAAGCGGCCTTCGGTTGTTGATCGGTGGAAGCGGCGCTTGGTTGTTGATCGGTGGAAGCGGCGCTTGGTTGTTGATCGGTGGAAGCGGCCTTCGGTTGGTCAGTGGAAGTGACAGCAACAATCTCTTTGGAGGAGACACCATCGCTTTATCCTCGGCAAGATCTTATTTCGAGTTCGCCTCATCGCGAATTTCTCTCTGCAATAAAAGTTGCACACTAGTTAACCCTGGGACGACTTAAATAAAAGTTGTCTGGACGTCTAGGTTACCATGGACGACTTAATTTTAAGTCGTCCATGGTCAACTAGTCGTCCAGACAACTTACATTTAAGTCGTCCAGGGTCAACTAGTCGTCCAGACAACTTACATTTAAGTCGTCTGGACAACTAGCTAACCCTGGACGACTTAATTCTTGTTGGGAGAGGATTTGATACTAACCTCGGCTTGTTTGGCTTGAGGGGTAGTTGTTTTGGCTCGAGGGGTAGTCTGTTTCGTTTGAGGAGTAGGCTGTTTCTTTTGAGGAGTAGGCCGTTTGGTTTGAGGAGTAGGCTGTTTCTTTTGAGGAGTAGGCTGTTTGGTTTGAGGAGTAGGCTGTTTGGTTTGAGGAGTAGACTGTTTCTCTTGAGGGGTTGTCTGATTGGTTAGAGGTGTAGGCTGTTTGTTACTAACCCCGGTTTGTTTGGCTTGAGGGGTAGCCTGATTGGTGACACCAACCTTCTTCTCCACAGCTTCCACCCTATCGGACAACTTCCTAATCTCCTTGATGCACTTCTAAAACCCTTCTTTCATGCAGTCAACTACGTCCTTGAACATATTTTCCAACTCCTCTCTGGTCACCCAACTAGCCTCTTCTCTAGCCTCTTCACTAGCCTCTGTAGGAGCCTCTGTAGGAACCTCTTTAGGAGCCTCTTTAGGAGCCTCTTTAGGAGCCTCTTTAGGAGCCTCTTTAGGAGCCCCTTTACGAGCTTTCTTCAGAGGTCTTGGATTGTCTTCCTCCTCCTCCATCACAACCATCTCTATCTCTTTGGCTTTCTTAGTACCAGTGACTTCCCAGCAATCCTTGGTCCACTTCCACGGTCTCCGATCATACATGACTTTAATGATGTTCTCCGCGGGCACGTCCTCAACCTCAGAGTCCCATTTTGGCCACATTTCACTAATGTCCTTCTCAACAAAGTTGATCACGCGGGTCTGCAGTAAATAGAAGAATCGAGTTAGATATTTGAAAAAAAGACTAAATAGACGACTTAATTATAAGTCGTCTGGTAAGTCGTCCAGCTGGACGACCTTCCAGACGACTTATTATAAGTCGTCTACTAAGTCGTCCAGCTGGAAGACCTTCCAGACGACTTAATTAAGTCGTCTGGAAGGTCGTCCAGCTGGAAGACCTTCCAGACGACTTATTATAAGTCGTCTACTAAGTCGTCCAGCTGGAAGACCTTCCAGACGACTTAATTAAGTCGTCTAGAAGGTCGTCCAGCTGGAAGACCTTCCAGACGACTTATATATAGTCGTCTACTAAGTCGTCCAGCTGAAAGACCTTCCAGACGACTTAATTAAGTAGATACCTGTCTCAAGATAGCTTCTCTCATTGATCTGCGGCCTCTGCTGCCCTCGTAAGCCAGTATCGGTGGAGACGGACTGTTTGCTCTGGGACCATCAATACTAGCACCCAATTCCGGCATAGCTGTGTACACCCAGACCTGAAGAACTTGTATAAACCCATCCACGGTGTAACAGCCAGTAATATCTTTGTTCCACAAAGAGTCCATCAGCACCTTAAACGCGACTCTCCCCCATGGATAATTCTCAAACCGTTCTAAATCCATCACTAGCCTTGCCAGACTAGATCGTGTAGCGGTTGAAAACTTTCTCCCTTCAATGAATCCAGTGAAGATGGAAAGGTACGCGAGCCGCTTGCGATCTTCCGTGGACCAATCCTCGCATCTCTTCAGTGCTGCTATTATCTGATCAGTAGTTGGCCCAGCTTCCAGATGAACTCCCAGCATCCCCCAGAAAGAAACCATCTCTTTGGTAACTTCACATTTTGGTGTCTCAAGGTCCTCGATGTACTCGCAGTTTAGACCAGTGAGGTTTTCAAACTCTAACAGTGAAAACCTCAAAGGTTCTGGACCAACGAGAGACCACATCTCATACTTCTTCTTAATGTCCAGCTTGAAACTGAGCATGTAGTGAACCAGCCTTGAAGCCCAACCAAATCTCTGCTCCTTGAACTTGATGAAAACTCCCAAACTCGACTCCTTGAGCTCTTCAAATTCGTCATCAGTAAGAGCTTCCCTAAGAGCAGTATGCAACTTGTTATTATCCGTATGATACGAAATGCTATTGTGGGCTTCTGGCTCTTCCCCTAATGTGTATAACCTACGGGGGAGTTCTGGAATATCCATCCTTTTTGTCTGCAAAATAATCAAAGACAACAATAGAGATAAGCTAAACAAGCTAAATCTAACAAGAACACACTGAAAAGTCAAAACACAAGCTAAATCAATCACGCCTTAATTGTAACTCCAAACGACTTAGTAGACGACTTATAATTAAGTCGTCTAGAAGGTCGTCCAGCTGGAAGACCTTCGGGCGACTTAGTAAACGACTTATATTTAAGTCGCCCAGCTGAAAGACCTTCCGGCGACTTAATTATAAGTCGTCTACTAAGTCGTCGGTTGGAAGACTTTCCGGGCGACTTAAATTACAAGTCTTCCAGTACAAAAATTAAGTGGACCAGATTAGTAGCAGAAGGAGTACTCGTCATTGCGGTTATAGATCTGAAAAATAAGCGTGAAAGCGGTGAGAATGAGTAAATTGATAGAGACAACGTTTTATGTTCATCTTTTCCTCGAGATTGATGACTTACGGCGTTAGGGTTTACGAGAAGAAGCGGCGCTAAGGTTTAGAAGAAGCGGCGCTAAGGTTTAGAAGAAGCGGCGCTAAGGTTTAGAAGCGGCGGTGAGATAGTGTTGGTGAGCACGGTGGCGAGGGCGACGGTTTGTTCGAAATAGTGGAAGCGGCGGCGCTAAGGTTTAGAAGAAGCGGCGCTAAGGTTTAGAAGCGGCGGCGAAACGGTGAGAATGAAGTGAGATAGATAGCCGACGTTGAGAACGATGGTTTGTTCGGAAATAGTGGGAATTCGAAATCGCCTTTGATATCGCCGGTGAGAGAGAACTGTTAGGTTAGGGTTTCTGAATTTCGCGAAAAATGAACAAAAAAAAAATCACCTTATATATTGGGTAAATAATCCGGTTAGCTTTAAAAGTACGTTGGTAAAATTTAAGGTTTGGTCGGTTTAGGCGACTTATTACGGCTGATAATGTACATCGACGACTAAATATTTAGTCGATACGTTTACGAAGGCTAAATATTAAGTCGTCCCAGACCCTAAAATGAACCCATAAACTAAAATGACTAAATTAACTAACTAACCACGTTATAAAATCAAATTATACTTCAATAGTGTTTACTATACACAGAAATGAACACGCTTATGTAATTTTTAAATTTTTCAAAAACGGTTTTAATGCTTTCCGAAATCTAACCCTAAGAACATATACAATACTACAACATATGTTGATGAAAGTTAAACTAAAGAATATCATGACTCACTACTTTCACTCATCTATGCTGAAAACAATTGAAATTTGTTATATCTTAATTTATATCTCTTAAGACATATGTTAATTACATAATTCCCATTTTTCACTTATCAAAATATTTTTACAAAATTTTTAAATTATGTTTAAGAATAACTGTCGGGCGACTTTCGGTTAAGTTAGATGCGGACATTTCAAGTCGTCCGAACAGGCGACTTGCGAATAAGCGTAAAAAATTCCGTTTTTGTTTGTTCACAAGGGATAGTTGTAATTTCAATAGCCTTTTAGGTTACTTTTGCCTTTGAACCAAGTTGGGGTATTCTTTTGGGTTTGACTCCAAGTTTTGAGTCACACTTGGCAATTCTCCCATATATTTATATTAGAGGAAGAAGAGTTTGTTCAAAAAAGAGAAAATATGATAAAGAAGAGTAATGTGTGGCGGAGTCTGCAAAGAGGAAAATGTAACGATTTAGGGCCTGATTAGCAGCAGGATGAGAAGCGATAGTATCTTTATAAAAGCATTATCTTTGCGAATTTGTATGCTTTTGCTAAAGCTTTAATAGATTGATTGGTAGAGCAGTATGGACATGCTATTTAAAATTATTATTAAAATTAGTATATAATATATAATATATTTATTTATAATGAATATATTTCTAATATATATATATATTTATTTTATTTTATATATTAATATATATATTATATTAATATATAAAAGATATATAATTATTTTATTTTATTTACTAATTTCAAAAATTATGTTTATATCGAAAATGTTATTTTAAAAATTAAATTTTATAATTAAAATATTTATGTTAAAAATAATATTTCGCATTTAAAATATAATTAATTTAATATAATTAAATTATATTTTAAATGTGAAATAATATTTTAAAAAAATATTTATATGGTAAATTTATTTTAGAAATCAAAATTTCATTTTCTGGATATAAAAATAATTTTATGATATTATTAAAAATCAAATAAATGAACTAATTATATATTATTCTTAAATTTATAAATTATAAATGCAAATGCTCTTCCAAAAGCTTCATATGAGAGCATTTGCCGAGAGCATTTGGAGAGCATTAGCATTTAGTAAATGCTCTTTTAAATGCTTTTCTAACAAATGTTGATTGGATAATGTAAAACATAATGTTAATGCTAATGCTCTACCAATCAAGGCCTTAGTTGGGATGTGCCGTTGCAGTTTGCACCAAAAACCAATTAGGATTCTAGATATTTTGTTAGTTGAATTTTAGGAGCAGGTAACGTTATATTAAAACGACATCATTTAAGGCATTTAAAGCTAGTGACATTCTAATGTAACTATTAAGAAAAATGTAGGATTATTTTCAAAGTGTACTTCAGTTTTAATAGATTAGATTGTTAATGAATTAATGTATAATGGCAAAATTGTAGTTAAGAAGAACTATTAAGGTTAATTAGTCTTTTTGTAGCTATTTTAGATTGTATTGATTACGTAGAAATAGACTAGTAATTAAGTAAAAGATTTGAGTTAGTCTAGGCAGTGTTCAAGAAAGTTCTAGGCACTAAGTGGGCGATGATCTAACGCCTAGAATGATTAATCGGACGTCTAGATTATTAGTTAATCGATGTAGGCGTTTATAAATTATAGAAATGTATTAAATATCTGTAGTTTTTATACTAAATAATAATAAATATTATTATTATATATGATAAAAATTATTTTCATAAGAATCTATGTTATAATATATTATTATTATAATTTATGAATAATAAATTATATATTATATAATTATTTAGATGGTTTAAAAGGTAATCACCACGGTCTTATAACGCCTAGCGCTTAAGCGCCGCCTAGACCACTTTTTAGAACACTGAGTCTAGGTAATTTTCTCTTAATAATATTATAATTATTGCTTTTCAAATAATAAAAAAATTATACAGATTTCATAAATTTTCTATTGCTATTTTTATGGGATGTAACCTTACCAAAATGTTGTTTTTTAAGTTTTCTTGTTAGGATATCTTTTTTAAAAAGTACATTGATGCATATGTTGTTACAATACAGAAAAAAATCTCATTGCCAATTATTGTTGGATTGTGACCAAAAAAAAACAAGATATTTAACATCAGTGATTCCACAAAGACCCTCTCCAGTGTTCCTCTTCATCCTGATGTAACCTCTCTTCCCATGTTGGTCCCAAGAAATTTTCACAAATCCGAACCCTTGCTTGATCCATACCAAAACTGCAGCAACACCATGGTCCAAATCGACCCCCGCACCGTCCATCAAAGACAATAATTCAAACATCGGGAAGATTAATCATTTCTTGATCATGGGTTTAATAATGTACTTACACCGCTGTAGAACCAGAACTGGAACTCTATACCAGAATCATCAACAGCTGACACTGAGAGGTTGATGAGCCAATGCCTTCAAGAGACTTTTCTCATCATTTCTAACATCTTGGTGCCCACTGATAGTCACCATTTCAGATTCATCCTGTTCAAGAACAAAGAGAACTAGTATGATCGATTTAATCCTTTTTAGCAGTTACACAAAAACCTTTTGCGTCTACCAAGTTCCTTCTTACATGGAGTAAGGATAATCCTCTTCCTTGCGAAGACCTCCATTTTGACAATGTACTCAAAAGCATAATCCATGAGACCACCTTTGCAGCCATTGTTGTAAGTTGTGTCACAGACTCACAGTCTATAAGTTATTGTTCAGACAATGTTGTCAAGTTTCCTGTCACAATCTTGTTTATACCTTCCACTGCAGCAACTTTCGAAGACGCCCAATAACTTCCTGCAAAACAATTAAAAAAAGTGTAAATAAAAATTTAAACTACAACACATCAGAGTCCAAGATTTTAGCTTACCGCAAGAGACTTGGTTCTTGACATAGCGTACGGCTCTTTTCGTTCTAAAGTCAACAGATTTAGGCAAAGCCTCATCTCACCCTCCTTATAAGTGAACTCTTGGTACGATCTTTCATCATCGCCTCTTTCTATATCAGTCTTGGGCCCCAAATACTTGTTCTTGAATCTCGGTGGCTCAAATCTGCAAACTCGTTAAGACCAAGCCATTAGCTTTTCACTTTCTTACTCACATCCCAATGCACTCTAATAAATCTAAACATCGAAATTGCTTCTCCAAAAGTCCTGGTTCTCTAAAACATAGCTAAATATGTAAAATTTATAACCAACATGAGATCCTAGGTAAATTTCTTTATTATACATGAATATTTTCTTCAGGAAGCTTTAATCTTGAAAATTAATATTGATTTGGAACAAACCATGTTCATATACTGGTCATTCAAATCAATTTCTGAAACAGACTAAAATGGGATGAAAAAACTTACATTGAGCTAGTCGCTGTAACCATTTATAAGATAAACAACTTATTGTGCGGGAATGTACTGTCTTCTTGTGGTGTAAAGCTGAGGCATGAAAAAATTATTAAGATAGCTATTACTTACCAAACCTACATCGTAAATCAGCAGCAGTATCCTCATCTTCGAAAGAGTCGAAATAATATTTTTGAAAATTTTGAGATTATACGTTGGAATAAGATGTGTTTTAAGAACATAATACCTTAAAAATTTAGAATCAATGAGAAGCATGTCAATTTCCTTCAACTTGACCCTGGCTTCCCAGAATCTAAGAAACCTAACCTCCACGGTGGAAGAACAACCCGGACAAAAATGCTACTGGTTGTAAAGATGATTCTCAAGAGATGAGGTCTTACCTTTTTATAGGTGGAGATCCACCTCTTGGAAGAAGGACAGAGGGAGATGCAATGAATCAGAAATCGAGAAAAGATTTAATAAGGTTGTTAAAGGCGATGAATCAAGAACTTTTGACGCTACGGAGGATTAGAACAGAAGACAAAACGATGCGATTGAAGCTTAGCACAGAGGTTCTTCGCGTCGATTTGACACACTCAATTCCTCAAAACTCCATGGCTGTGTAGATCGTCAGAGATCTAAGGAGAACACAAACCCTAATTTTTGGTCGATGTTGGAGAGGAATAGGAGAAGACGATATTAGTTTCTTCTGTTGGGCCGCCCTTCGACTGATCAAAATCTATAACGAAGTAAGGACGCATTAAATGATGAGGAGAAGCCCATTAACGTGTGAACCAACGTAACAAAACACACATGTCAGAAGCAGGTTAATCTATTTTCTGACGTGGCACTCCCAAAGAAAAGAATTGTCTACTTTATATAATAAGAAGATATTGATTGGCTAAATAATGTCTTACTATAGATTGTATTAGGACCGGCCCGCCCTACGGGCAGGATGATAATTTGAAAATAAAGTCAATAATTAGAGTAAATATCTAATGTAAAATTTTATCATTTAAAATATATATATTAGTTAAATTTTTATTATTTAAATTATACTATATTCCAATATCTTTGGGTTATATGCTATTAAATTATTTTATCAGTTTATTTAACTTTTAAATATTATGAATAGTTTTTCATAATATTAAACAAATAAAACGTAAAACGGCTTTAAAAAAAGGGCACAGTTTTGAAGTTTTCTAATACATTTTTTAGTTATTTAATAACAATTTTTACATGTGACTATCTAATATATATTTTATATTTTAGTAAAATTGTAGAAGCTTATGATATTAATGATGTTGATACTCTGCCCAATCAGGTAGATGAATGGTTTGGTGACAAAGTCTTTGTAAGATTATATTTTATATTTTAGTGAGTTTAGTCAAAGAAACTCTTTGAACCAAATGAGGTTGATGAGGTGTGGCCACATGGCGAATCATGACTTCATGAGAAACTGTGGTGCGTCATGTATGCTAAGCTCCTACCTGAGCTGGTGAGTGATTACGAAGGTCTAGTTAGCTTGAAGGATCAGAAGAATTTAAAGTCCAATATGAGGGAGAGTAGCATCGGTTATTCTAGGTAACCCTCTACTGCATTTTTATGTTGGTTGAACATGTTAAGAAAAACTTTAGGTGAGAGAAAAAAATGTCACTCTAGTGAGCTTCTCGAGTCATCTTCTCATTCTGTCTTTTTTACAGTGGAATATTTTGACATCAGATAATAGTTTGAGCAACTTTCGTAAAGACAAAGAGAGAAGAACCTTCCACTGTCCTGTTAAAACAGAGATGAATTGATGACCCAGTTTTCATAACAGAGGAAAAAATCACGCTTTCTCTTGATTGAAGAAATGGAAGAGAGGCTAAAAACTCATCTTTTCAGTTAGATTAAGTTATGGGTTTCCTACATTGATGGAGTTAAAGGCAAAGAGGTTGAGAGATAGTCACATAGACATTAAGAGAGACTAATCGGCTACTGCGTTCAAAACCAAATACGTTTTCCAACGTACGCCCAAAAGAAACCCATCAGAAGTTGATAAGGCTTAATAAAACGAAGCCACTTCTTAAAACACATGTTACAAACTCGGAGATAACACAAAGTAACAAACGGTGCCGAAGAATACAACTTCTTTAAGCGAGCATAAAAAAAAAACAAAAGCTCTTTCCGCATTAGCACATGGGCTAACTGAGTAATAGTCTGAGCCGTCCATAAATTTCTTCCAAGAGAAGTAGGAGCTCTCATCCTCATCTCAACTACATCTCCTCACAGATAATCTTCGCCATACACTTCGGACGAAGTCCGCTTCACACTGAACGGTTTCAATCTCCATGTGTTTGTGTTGAGCCGATGATAGATACGACAAAAACGATTAGAAGCGATTCATAGTGTTCATCAAAAGATCTTGTGGCGAGGGAAGAGAAAGACAAACACAAACAAAATTGATCATTTGATAAACACAAATCGAAACGAAATGGAAATTATATTTTTCAATCTAAATCAATAAGATGATTCAGATAAAAAAGAGATTTGACAAACCCGATAGCAACCATGGAAGGATCTGGGACATAATCATGCTACCTACCTGAGTATGAAAAGAAAACATATATAGATATTGCCACGTTAGGAAAGATTATTTAGCTTGCTACCTGAGTTTCTTCTTCCCAAGATCTGGTCGGCTTGGTCTTGGTTACAGAGAATTGATAGTCTGAATCAAAATTAACCCACACAAAACATCATATCAATTTGAACAAAAAAAAATATCGATTCAACTGAAATCGATCTAAGTAGCCCTAAATTCCGATAAGGATATCAGATATATAAAATCAGAATCAATGATCTCAAACACATGATTGATGATCAAAGATAATCAGATTCAATTTGAACAAACATGAAAACTCAAAAGAGAAAAAGTATGAAAACAATCAGAATCAAGTGTTATTTAGATTTGTGAGGATGATGCTTACGGTATGTATACTAACCTTTTTATAGCTGTAGATGCACCGCCTTAAAGAAAGGGAAGATGCATTGACTGTGGAATTGTGGTAGCAGCAGGTTGAAGGAGTTAAGAAGATCTTAATGATAGACAATCAATTAATCGTGTAACGGTTCCGGGGAGAAGAACCGGAGATGAAACGACACCAAGACTTCTCGATCCAGGGAATCATCATCACGATTCGTTTCAAATAGCTCTCCGGAAACTCCATTGTTGGAGATGAATGAGAATTTGATGAGCACGACGAACCATAGATGCTGGCCTATTTTTTTTGTAACAACCCTAATAAAATTATCGTAGCCTACGACGAATTGTATCACTCAACCACTGAAAATACATTTGTTGTTGCAGATCGTGAATTATGGAAGAAGAAGATGAACCCTAATTATCTTTCCAGCCGTGCGAGAAGAATAAAGCCCATCATGTTACAACGTACTTTGTTTCTTCAGATAAAGCCCATCATGTTACATGTTAAATGATACGGTGAATTTCAGTCTCCTTGGACACGTGTCGCACTCTCAGGACACGATTTTCCTAGCTGGCATCTGATGTGTCTCTCTGAGGAGAGAGTAAAGTCTTTTTTATAAATATAGATGTATAGTAAAAATTAATTATTATATAATGTCAAAATAATAGAAGCTAAATAAATGAAATGGTTCACCTAGATTATTTGTAAGTAAATAAAAGTTGCTTCTGTTCTAATAGTATTGATGGTTATTTTCACGTTTGATTTTTGTTAGTTAATAAAGCATTTTCAAAACTATACAAGTTAACATAGATGTTTACTAGTCAGTCAACTTTATAAACTATTATTTCCATTTAAATTTTATCTACAACTATTTCTATAATTTTAGTTTCTAATTCTATTTGGTAACTAATAGTCTTACATACATAAAAGTTTATGAGTATATATATCTACCTTTTGTTGGAATATATACGTAAGTATATTACTATATTTCCTTAATTTTAATTTAATTTGCTGAATATAATATATTTAAAATGTACTCTATTTTATTAAATTTGTAGTAAATGTTATTATTATTATAATATATTATTATTGATATTCATAAAGTATCTTCTACATAATATATATTGAAGTTTATACATCAAAAATGTTACCATATAAAAATATAGTAACTCATATTTTACTCTGAACTCACTATATAAATCTACAGTTTCTACCACGGAATTTTTATTGTGAATTATATCAAGTTATAAATGGCTAAAATAGTCGAAGATAGAACTGTGGAGCTCTGGCACATAACACCCTTTTAATGGTATAATACTTTGAGCAGAACAATAAATCAAAATTGTCTTTTTTGTAGGTACATATGTAGTTTGGGATGCACGGAAGAACGTTAGTTGACAATGGTGTTGGTCTGATGAAATAAATAGAGAACCGAGTTGGTATGTTCTAATAAATTGGTGGTTAGTAAGAGTGAACATAGAACAATATTTAGTTGAAAATGGTGTTAGTCTGATCAAATAAAGTGAGAACCGAGTTGGTATGTTCTAATAAATTGGTGGTTAGTAAGAGTGAACATAGAACAATATTTAGTTGAAAATGGTGTTAGTCTGATCAAATAAAGTGAGAACCGAGTTGGTATGTTCTAATAAATTGGTGGTTAGTAAGAGTGAACATAGAACAATATTTAGTTGAAAATGGTGTTAGTCTGATCAAATAAAGTGAGAACCGAGTTGGTATGTTCTAATAAATTGGTGGTTAGTAAGAGTGAACATAGAACAATATTTAGTTGAAAATGGTGTTAGTCTGATCAAATAAAGTGAGAACCGAGTTGGTATGTTCTAATAAATTGGTGGTTAGTAAGAGTGAACATAGAACAATATTTAGTTGAAAATGGTGTTAGTCTGATCAAATAAAGTGAGAACCGAGTTGGTATGTTCTAATAAATTGGTGGTTAGTAAGAGTGAACATAGAACAATATTTAGTTGAAAATGGTGTTAGTCTGATCAAATAAAGTGAGAACCGAGTTGGTATGTTCTAATAAATTGGTGGTTAGTAAGAGTGAACATAGAACAATATTTAGTTGAAAATGGTGTTAGTCTGATCAAATAAAGTGAGAACCGAGTTGGTATGTTCTAATAAATTGGTGGTTAGTAAGAGTGAACATAGAACAATATTTAGTTGAAAATGGTGTTAGTCTGATCAAATAAAGTGAGAACCGAGTTGGTATGTTCTAATAAATTGGTGGTTAGTAAGAGTGAACATAGAACAATATTTAGTTGAAAATGGTGTTAGTCTGATCAAATAAAGTGAGAACCGAGTTGGTATGTTCTAATAAATTGGTGGTTAGTAAGAGTGAACATAGAACAATATTTAGTTGAAAATGGTGTTAGTCTGATCAAATAAAGTGAGAACCGAGTTGGTATGTTCTAATAAATTGGTGGTTAGTAAGAGTGAACATAGAACAATATTTAGTTGAAAATGGTGTTAGTCTGATCAAATAAAGTGAGAACCGAGTTGGTATGTTCTAATAAATTGGTGGTTAGTAAGAGTGAACATAGAACAATATTTAGTTGAAAATGGTGTTAGTCTGATCAAATAAAGTGAGAACCGAGTTGGTATGTTCTAATAAATTGGTGGTTAGTAAGAGTGAACATAGAACAATATTTAGTTGAAAATGGTGTTAGTCTGATCAAATAAAGTGAGAACCGAGTTGGTATGTTCTAATAAATTGGTGGTTAGTAAGAGTGAACATAGAACAATATTTAGTTGAAAATGGTGTTAGTCTGATCAAATAAAGTGAGAACCGAGTTGGTATGTTCTAATAAATTGGTGGTTAGTAAGAGTGAACATAGAACAATATTTAGTTGAAAATGGTGTTAGTCTGATCAAATAAAGTGAGAACCGAGTTGGTATGTTCTAATAAATTGGTGGTTAGTAAGAGTGAACATAGAACAATATTTAGTTGAAAATGGTGTTAGTCTGATCAAATAAAGTGAGAACCGAGTTGGTATGTTCTAATAAATTGGTGGTTAGTAAGAGTGAACATAGAACAATATTTAGTTGAAAATGGTGTTAGTCTGATCAAATAAAGTGAGAACCGAGTTGGTATGTTCTAATAAATTGGTGGTTAGTAAGAGTGAACATAGAACAATATTTAGTTGAAAATGGTGTTAGTCTGATCAAATAAAGTGAGAACCGAGTTGGTATGTTCTAATAAATTGGTGGTTAGTAAGAGTGAACATAGAACAATATTTAGTTGAAAATGGTGTTAGTCTGATCAAATAAAGTGAGAACCGAGTTGGTATGTTCTAATAAATTGGTGGTTAGTAAGAGTGAACATAGAACAATATTTAGTTGAAAATGGTGTTAGTCTGATCAAATAAAGTGAGAACCGAGTTGGTATGTTCTAATAAATTGGTGGTTAGTAAGAGTGAACATAGAACAATATTTAGTTGAAAATGGTGTTAGTCTGATCAAATAAAGTGAGAACCGAGTTGGTATGTTCTAATAAATTGGTGGTTAGTAAGAGTGAACATAGAACAATATTTAGTTGAAAATGGTGTTAGTCTGATCAAATAAAGTGAGAACCGAGTTGGTATGTTCTAATAAATTGGTGGTTAGTAAGAGTGAACATAGAACAATATTTAGTTGAAAATGGTGTTAGTCTGATCAAATAAAGTGAGAACCGAGTTGGTATGTTCTAATAAATTGGTGGTTAGTAAGAGTGAACATAGAACAATATAGTAACTCATATTTTACTCTGAACTCACTATATAAATCTACAGTTTCTACCACGGAATTTTTATTGTGAATTATATCAAGTTATAAATGGCTAAAATAGTCGAAGATAGAACTGTGGAGCTCTGGCACATAACACCCTTTTAATGGTATAATACTTTGAGCAGAACAATAAATCAAAATTGTCTTTTTTGTAGGTACATATGTAGTTTGGGATGCACGGAAGAACGTTAGTTGACAATGGTGTTGGTCTGATGAAATAAATAGAGAACCGAGTTGGTATGTTCTAATAAATTGGTGGTTAGTAAGAGTGAACATAGAACAATATTTAGTTGAAAATGGTGTTAGTCTGATCAAATAAAGTGAGAACCGAGTTGGTATGTTCTAATAAATTGGCGGTTAGTAAGACTGTGAATATAGAATAATAGACATATTTTTCTAAATCAGGTCGGACGAAATATTTAGGCCATTGAAATTTCATGTAAATTTTCTAGTAACGAAGAAGATTTAAATAACTTGGCTGCGAATGACTGTGAGCTTGACACATCAACAAAATAGCAAAATAGTATTCTTGTAATAAAAATACAGAACAAAGGTTATTCTTTAGAGATGTTTCTCTATTAATAAGTAAAGGTTATAAGACCATGTACAATGGTTTCAACATCCTCCCCATTTTCAATACCTTCATTTTCCCCTCTTCACATTCCATATGATATTCTCTCTCTCTTTCACCTCATTTATTCAACATTCACTTCATTCTAAACCCTTACAATGGTTTGTTTAAAAAAATTCAACACCCTACCCCACAACTCTTAATTCATATTTTTGTTTTTACAACATAATAATTACATATTAATAATTAACTTAAAACTAAAATAACATAACTTTTACTAATATTTATTTTGAATTATTATACTTAGCTTATTTTTTAAATAATACCAAAATCAATATTAATAAAACAATTAAAATTAAGAACATATTTATTTTTTAAGTAAGATATTTACCTAATTTTATTTTCAAAAATACGAAACTTATTATTATTGAAAGGATTGTTATTGGGATCCATTTAGCAAAAAAAGAAGATTAAAACACTAAAATAGTTGATTATAATGAAAATGACGTTTTTCTGTGTCCAAATAAAATGAGAGTAGTCTCTATTTAGAGATAAGAAAGAATCTTGAATTTTGATATAATTTTTTTAAAAATTTTTTATTATATAATAAATGCGTTTGAATTATTGGGTTAGAATAAAAAACAAAAGAAATCAGTACAGCCAAACAGAACAGAGCATTTAAATCTTATCCAGATTTAAAAAAAAAAAATCGTGAGAAGCCCTGTGCGTGTGTACACACACTCACCTTTTCTACCCAATCAGAAAGTAACACGTGGCAGCGGTGGCCAAAAAAACTGTTTCAACCGTTGAAACTTTGCAACGGGTGTTGATGCCACCTAGATTTACCCAATTTATCAACACCCTCATTACAAGGATTTCAACTGTGGAAACTTGTTTTCAACACCTTCATTGTGGATGGTCTAAGGGGTTCCACTATATATATTGTAAATCCAGTTATGCTTAGGCTATAATTTAGGTAAGCAGTTAATAATATTAATATTGTAATCGAATTTATTATTGTAGTTTTTTTTATAAATATTTCACCCATGAAGTTAATTAAGTCTAACTTTGTACTATACTAAGAATGGCCAGTATACAGTGAAATCAGGATATTGGGTAGCTCAGAACCTATTGGATGTTGTGGAGGAAAAAGAAGTACTGGAACCTAGTATCATTAAGCTTCAAGCCTTTGCTTGGAAGATAAAAGCTCCACAAAAGATTTGTCATCTTATATGGCAAATGATAACGGGTCATGTGGCAGTAACGAGGAAATTGGTACGGAGAAACATGAGACGCGATAACTATTGTCCACGGTGTGGTGAGCCTGAAGAATCAGTTACACATTTCGAATGTCCGCCAGCTTTACAAGCTTGGTCCTTATCAGTAACACCAACAAGTCCGGATGTTTTCCCTGTCCTGAGTATTTATGTTAATATGGATTATCTTTTCTGGAGAAAGAACAACATTATTGAGCCAGTATTAGACAGAGATCCTTATCCCTGGATAATCTGGTACATTTGGAAGGCCCAAAACAACAAACTCTTTAGGGGAATAGATAGAGATCCTTTGGAGCTAGTCCGCTATGCAGAGAGTGAGTGTCAAGCCTGATTTAATGCAAATGCAACGGTGCCTCCAACTCCACAAGGTCATAGGAACGACGAGCCTCAAGTCTTAAGCTTGGGCAACATCTGCTTGCTAGATGGGTCATGGACATCCACAGCTCAGTTCAGCGGATGTGGATGAGTTTGGAAGGACAGCTTTGGAAAGATTTAACTTATGGAGACTCAAAATTATATCCGGAGAGAGTCTGTCCTGTATTCAGAGGTTGAAGCAGTAACTACAATGCACGATGGAGAACATGCTTCAACATTCAACATGTCAGAGCTTCGGGACGGACTGCAAGGATTTGATCGCCATGATAAAGGAGCCTCATGCCTGGCGAAGCTTTGCAACAGAACTGGAGAAGATAGAGACCTTAATGATATGCTTTCCGAACTTCAAAATCAGCTACATTCTAAGAACTCAAAATCAGATTGCAGACTCTTTCGCTAAGACTGCAAGGTACTTTCATAGAGCACTTTGTTTAATTGGTTGTTCTATTCCGGTCTGACTACCTAGACCACCTCAAGTTTGAGTAATAGAATAGCCGTTAGATGTCAAAAAAGTCTAACTTTGTACTTCTATTTTAACAGTATTGATATTCCAAATAATTTTATAAAGACTAGGTATACAAAAAAATGTAAAATGATTTATATATCCAGCGGCATGGAAGAGACATTATCGGTTTGAGACTTTTAGAGTTGAGAAATAGTAGTATAGTATCAATAAAGAATGTATGGAAGTAACCAAAAACTCACCATCGCATTCTGGTTCACTGTTAGACTTTTAGTCATTTGGAAGACTGAAGATTTTAATTTGGTGGTTAGCCAATAGTTCGGACATTATTTCAAGACACTAGATAGTACAGAAAAGGTTTAAGAGTGGAGAACCTAAAGAGTTAGACTCTTGAGCTAATGGTTAATAATAAGCTTTAGTATAGAAAAATGTGGCACAAAGAGAAAGAGATTGGTGTATTAGTCTTGAGAGAATACCTTTGATCCTTCTCGAAAAAAATTACGGGTCTCTTTTTTATAATATATGAAACTATATCCCAAGCGTAGAACAAGAACATAAAGCCAGCTAAAGATAAGAACTCATATTTCTAATAAATATACAATGTTTATTATGTTCTTTTTCTGAAAGCTTTCTCACCACATCTCTAATATATCATACGATTATTGTGTCCTTTAGAGAAAAGTGTTTTAAAAGTGTAGATTAATTTATATGTACGAGAGTTTACATGCCCCATCTCCTGTAAAAGCTCAAGAAAGCCTAATGGAATCCTAGGATATAATCCGGATAAGATTAATATTATAAAGTTCTTTAATTGTGTGACTGTGTTTGAACCAAGGCCTTTGCGCCCCTATGTGATCATCAAAATATAGATCCCACTTACGCAAAATATATTGATTCTAGTATAAATCATATGGTGGATGGCCCATAATCAGGTGTCCAAGAGAAGAGAGAGACAGCTCATACTATGTTTTCCTTTTACTTATCTACTTTGTACTTTTCCATATTTGTATTTACCTTTTCCTAGTTAAACTATGAATTGTTAGTTTTCAATTTATCACTGATTCACAACACGTTATCAGCACGAGTTGTTCTCTAAAAACCCTAGCTAAAAATCGACCACCTCTAAACCCTAATCAAGCCGCCAACTACTTTCTCATAAACCCTAACCCTAATTTCCTTTTCTGGTTCAAGATCATCCCATAAACCCTAGATCGAGATCCATCCGACTTGCACCAATACCGATACATCGATCGATCCTACTCATCCAACATCGATCGACCAGTCAGTCATCACATCGATCAATATAAGCAACAGTTTACACTCCACATCGATCGACTTGCATCCATCAGAGCAGTTCCAGTCCGATAGCACAGCCGCCTGCCGTACCAGCTCTTCCGTCCGATAGCAATCCAACCAAGGAGCTTCCATTCTTGCGGCCGGTACCAGCTCATGATCTCCTTCCCTTTGGTGGTCCGGTTTCAACCCTTCAAATCCAAAGGTAATTAAAATTCTAAACCCTAAAACCCATAAAACGAATTGGTTGTTTTGATAAAGTTTAAACCCTAAAATTTGAAATCTCTAATGTTGAAAGCCCTAAGATAATTGATCCCAAAACCCTTCTTGAGTAAATCGGAGCTCTCAAGTCCGATAGAGATTGTTTTAAACACTTAAACTCAAAACCTAAAAAGTTTTGAATCTCAAAAATCCTATGATCATCCTAAATCTTATGATCATATCGTATCCCTTAAACCCCTTTGATCTTAATGATCAAATCGAAAACCCTAAAAATTGATCACCCCCTTTAACCTGGTCGATTTCATAAACCCTAAAAATTAAATCGAATCTATTTAAATTGATTGATTGCTTGCTTGATTTTAATTGAGGTTAAAAGTTTGGGCTTCTCTGTCTCAAATATCGATCGACCTGCCATTGCATGTGTCGATCGATGATGTCTCGTGTCGATTGATTATTAATTATAAAATCCTGATAATGATTGCTTGATTATTTAAATCCAAATTTTGAATCACCTAGAAACAAATTGTTAGGATCTAATCCAAATTTTGTTGTTTTGAATTAATTAAAAATTGTTTGAGGTTTTTTGTTTCATAAATTGCTTAGAAACTGTGATTGCTAAGGTGTTTTAAAATCCGGTTGCATTAAAATCATATAGAATCCGATTGTCCATATCAGTAGCCGTGTGGCTTATATTGAATTCATGTTTGATCAATAGGTCGATCGATCGACCTGCCATTGCACGTATCGATCGATGATGCCTCGCGTCTATCGATCGATGACTCTATAGGAGTATCGATCGATGCGCCTCTAGCAAGTGTTAGGATTGATGATTTATTATAGCCGTGTGGCTTTATCCAGTATGGTCGTGTGACCTAATGGTCGTGTGACCTAATGCATTATAACCTTGATCATATTGTTTGCATTATATATACTTTTAGAACAAAATTATATGATGTGTGTGCCATAGAGTATTGATATAAAGATATATAATTTCTAAAAAGTATATATATTTGATTTCAGATGTCGAAAATCAATAACCTGGATTATACTGCCCTAAATGTCTCTGGAGACAATTACTTACAATGGAGTTTTGATACAAAGATCATTCTAAAATCCAAGGGTCTCGGTGATTGTATTACAAGAATAACAGTGCTAACGAAAAAGATCGTTATGGGGCAATATTAATTATTCGCCATCATCTGATTGAGAGTCTCAAAGATCAGTACTTAACCTTTGAGAATCCTCTAGACCTTTGGAATGCATTGAAACAGAGATACGATCATCAAAAGACGATCATGTTACCAAAGGCTAGACACGAATGGAAAAATTTTAGGATCCAAGACTTTAAGTCTGTGGATCAATACAACTCAGCAATGTTTAAGATCGTTTCTAAACTTAAACTGTGTGGTGAGGATATCACAGAAGAGGAAACGCTTGAGAAGACATTTTCCACCTTCCACACAAGCAATGTGTTGCTTCAGCAACAGTACCGTGCAAAAGAATTCAAGACATATGCAAGTCTGATTTCATGTTTATTACTTGTTGAGCAAAACAATGAGTTACTGATGATGAATAGTGAGATGAGACCTCCAGGATCCACACCATTACTTGAAGCCCATGCAGCCACTGAGGCTGATAAACAGGCTAATCACGTTCAATCTCACAGCCGTGGGCGTGGGAGATTTAAGGGACGTGGCCATGGTCGAAATAATTTTGGCCGTGGACGAGGTAATCAATCTGGTCGAGACCAGAACCAGGGACGCTCGTTTGGACGAGGTCATGGTCGAGGCCGCGGGTCTTCATTCAAACCGCAGCACTCAAAGAACTCGACCAAATCTGTATGCCATAGGTGTGGAATAAGCAACCATTGGGCAAAGACTTGTAGGACTCTCAAGCATCTAGTTGAGCTATACACAGAAAGTATGAAAGGGAAGAATCATGAAGCCCACATAGTGATCCAAGATGATGAGAACGATTTTGATCATGAAAAAGATGATCTTATGGAGTATGAAACTTCATATGTTCTAAAAGACTGATTTCGACATTTGTATTGTTTTATTTGCTTTGATACTATGATTTGGTGTTTTTAGTTTATATTGTCATTACTTGGAATTTATTTATGGAATGAATTTTTTATTATGGATTATCTTATAAGAATTACTTTTATTTAAAAATATATATATCTTATACAAATTATATAAAATGAAGTCTCTAAGTATCATCCTACATTTTTATTTTTAGAAATGAAAGAGGATGTATTCGTGGTGGATAGTGGGTCGAGCCACACGATCTTAAGAGACAAAAGATACTTCATAAATCTAACCCTTAAAAACGCCAACATTTCCACCATTGCGGTTATAGCTAGTCTCATAGAGGGCCACGGCCAGGCCAACATTTTGTTGCCTATGGGAACACATATAGAAATTTCGGATGCTTTGTATTCTCCCAACTCTAAAAAAAGTTTATTAAGATTCAAAGACATTCGAATGAATGGATATCATATTGAGACTAAGGGCGGAGGAAATAAAGAACTTCTTCATATTATTGAAATTTCCCATGGCCAAAAGAAGGTCTTAAAATCAATACCCGCAATATCTACTGGTCTTTATCATGCTAAAGTCAGTATGATTGAGGCCAATGCCACATTTAACAAAACAGCCATCGAAAATTTCACATTATGGCATGACCGGCTGGGTCATCCCGAGTCAACTATGATGCGTAAATTGATTGATAATATCAGCGGCCATTCACTAAAAGAAAAATGAGTTATTCCTAAACACTTAATGTGTACTGCTTGTTCACAAGGGAAACTTATAGTAAAGCCATCACTTATTAAGGTGACAAAGGAAACTATTAATTTTCTGGAAAGAATACAAGGAAACATTTGTGGACCAATACACCACATTGTGGGACATTCAGATATTTTATGGTCCTTATTGATGCATCGACCAGATGGTTGCATGTCTGTCTCCTATCGACCTACAACTTGGCATTTCCAAGATTGCTAGCTCAGATAATAAGATTACGAGCTCATTTTCTAGATTTTCTTTTGAAGACTAAACGTCTTGATAATGCTAGTGAATTCACTTCTCAGGCGTTTAATGATTATTGTATGTCCATGGGGGTAACAGTGGAACACTCCGTGGCACATGTACATACACAAAATGGCTTAGCTGAATCATTTATAAAACGAATACAGCTCATTGCCCGACCATTACTCATGAGGTTGAGGCTTCCGGTTTCAGCTTGGGGACACGCAGTCCTTCATGCGGCCGAACTTATACGCATCAGGCCATCGAGTGAACACAAATATTCCCATCCCAATTACTTATGGGTCATGAGCCAGACGTCTCCCATCTAAAAACCTTTGGCTGTGCGGTTTATGTTCCTATTTCTCCAGCACATAGAACAAAGATGGAACCACAAAGACGGATGGGAATATATGTTGGATTTGATTCTCCTACAATTATAAAATACCTTGAGCCAACTACGGTGATTTATTTAAGGCCAGGTATGCGGATTGTCATTTTAATGAATCCGAACTTCCAACATTTGGGGGAGATAATAAGCTGGTAAAAGAAATATCATGGAATCAGACATCCATAAATTGGCAAGATCCTCGGACTCAAGTGTGTGATCTTGAGGTCCAGAAAATAATACATTTGCAAAAGCTAGCTAATCAATTGCCAGATTCCTTTGCTGACCCGAAAAGAGTGACTAAGTCACATGTACCAGCTATTAATGCACCAGTTCGGATTGATGTTCAAGAGGGACACAATCAAGTTGCTACAGATTCCAAAACTCGTTTGAAACGTGGTAGACCAATTGGTTCCATAGATAAGAAAACTCGAAAAACAAAGAATGGTGCTATATCCGAGGTTGGAACCCCAGACAAGGACGTGGCCGATCTTACCCGAGATGTGGCCGCACCTAAATCCATAGAAATGGATATTGGTCTGGACATACCAAGCAGTGATCCTCGGGACGCCGGGGTTCATCGCCGGGGTTCATGGTACTGATGGTCCGGACAATAATGAGATCTCAATAAATTATGTTATGTCTGGAAAACAATGGAATAGAAAAGATGTCGACATCACAGATATATTTGCTTATGAGGTAGCACTCGAACTAATGGATAATGAGGATCAAGAACCCACGTCTAAATATGAATGCATGCAAAGAAAAGATTGGCTTAAGTGAAAAGAAGCCATAAACGTGGAGTTAAACTCTTTAAAGAAGAGAGGTGTTTTCGATCCAATAATCCGAACACCAAATGATACAAAACTAGTGGGATACAAATGAGTCTTTGTGATGAAGAGAAATGAGAATGGTGAAGTCGTGAGGTATAAAGCCCGACTTGTTGCACAAGGATTTTCACAAAGACTAGGAATCGATTACGAGGAAACATATTCCCCTGTGGTGGATGCAACCACTTTTATATTCCTGATAAGTCTGGTCATAAGAGAAAATCTAGATATGAGATTGATGGATGTCGTTACAGCATATCTATATGGCCCACTGGATAATGAAATCTATATGAAAATCCCAGAGGGTATTGAATTGAAAAATAAAGAGAGCTCTCGTGAACAACACTGCATAAAGTTGAATAAATCACTTTATGGACTGAAACAATCTAACCGAATGTGGTACAACAGATTAAGTGAGTACCTCATAAAGAAGGATACAGAAATGATCCGATCAGTCCATGTATTTTCCTAAAGAAATTCGAAAATAAGGACTTTGTGATTATAGTAGTGTATGTTGATGATTTAAATATCATTGGAACCTCTGGAGAGATTTCAGAAACAGTCGAATATCTTAAGAAACAATTCGAAATGAAAGATCTTGGAAAGACAAAATTCTGTTTGGGATTACAGATTGAGTATATAAATGATGGAATCCTTGTGCATCAAATGACATATACAGAAAAAGTACTCAAGAGATTTAATATGTCCGAGTCTCACCCTTTGTCCAGTCCTATGGTCGTGAGGTCTCTAAACCTGGACACAGATTCATTTCGTCCCAAGGAGGACTTTGAGGATGTCCTTGGTCCCGAAGTGCCATATCTCAGTGTCATAGGAGCATTGATGTATTTAGCAACTCACACACGGCCTGATATATGCTTTGCCGTGAACCTACTTTCTAGGTTTAGCTCCTTTCCGACCAAGAGGCACTGGGACGGGATAAAACATGTTCTTCGTTACCTACAAGGAACGAAAGATTTGGGTCTGTTTTATACCAACAAAAAAAAATGGTTTAGTTGGATTTGCTGATGCTGGATACCTTTCGGATCCGCACAATTGTAGATCTCAGACAGGCTATGTGTTTACACATGGTGGAACAGCCATATCATGGCGTTCAATGAAGCAGACACTCGTGGCCACATCCTCAAATCATTCGGAAATATTGACTATACATGAGGCCAGCCGCGAGTGTGTCTGGTTGAGGTCGATGACCCAGCATATACGATCAGATTGTGGGATACCCGAAGACAAGGGTCCAGCCGTGATGTATGAGGATAATGTAGCATGTATTGCTCAGCTCAAAGATGGATACATCAAACGAGACAGGACGAAACACATCCTACCCAAATTCTTTTCTACACACGAGATGCAGAAGGCCGGTGTAGTCCAAGTGATACAGGTCCGATCTAGTGATAATTCAGCCGAACTGTTCACTAAGGCCTTACCAACCGCGACGTTGAAGAAACTCATACATCAGCTTGGGATGCGTCGACTGAAAGACCTTCAGTGATACGTTCATTAGGGGGAGTAGTGTGTGTTGTACTCTTTTTCCTTCACCATGGTTTTATCCCACTGGGTTTTTCTTGTAAGGTTTTAATGAGACAACATTAAGCATACTACGAACCCTGAACGGTTATGGCGTCCAAGGGGGAGTGTTATAAACCATATGGTGGACGGCCCATAACCAGACGCCCAAGAGGAGAGAGAGAGAGAGACAGTCCATATTATGTTTTTCTTTTATTTATCTACTTTGTATTTTTCCATATTTGTATTTACCTTTTCCTAGTTAAATTAAGAATTGTTAGTTTTCTATTTATCTTATGACGGTCTATTTATGACGGTCTAAACCTTGTATATATATGGAGCCTTTAGGTTATTGAATAATATAAGTTTTCTCACTAATTCACAGCAGATTCGTGGAATGTCACGAGGGTTTGTATTCATCTATGTATATGGAATTTGATTATTTCATATAGATATTTTTATTTTTGGTTTCTATTGTCATAGAGAAAAACCCTACAAATTGTAAGGTCGTGAATAAATGAAAAAGAAGAGTCATCAAGATGTCTTACAATATACACTGATTGACCCTGTGGAAAGAATATTTATTGTTTGCTCATCTAAAGATTCTTTTAGTAAACACTGAAAATCCGAAGTAAGGAAAAGTTCAAGTTTGTGGGAAGGAAAAACAAGACCGACGATTATTATAAGTGTGTGGTCATTTTCTTTTGAGAATGTATTTCAACAACCTGATCCTTACTTAATAACAAGTAAGTGTGTCAAATATAGTTCTTAACAAACATGTGGTTATGTGAGATGCGAAAAGCTTTATGTCGATTCTCTACTACTACGGAGGTAATAAGTCCCACGATTTAGCTTGTCATGGCGCAACATTTTAGAAGTTAAATATTTCTTATGACTTTAATACATTATCCCTAATTAAAATAACTGAAAGTATAAAGGAAGGTGAAAAGGAAAGACCCCGCATTTATTCTCTTTTGGTGGGCTACTTCTTGTCCACAAAATCTCAATTCATAAACACTACCTCCAAACCTTTAAATCAATAATCATTAACTTAATGAAATATTTGTTTATGATTGAAAAAGTATGAATAGTTGCGTATACAAATAAAATTTATTCAATATATTTCCTAATAGTAAGAACTCTATATAAAAAATAGTAAAAACACTATAAATGAATAATATTACGATTATGATATTTTATTAATTTATAGTGTGATTATCTTGAAAAAATGAAACAACACTTCACCATCAAACATAATTTAACTAATACAAAAAACTTGCAAAATAATAGTGGTTAAAACAAGATGACAAAAAAAAATAGTGGTTAAAACAATAAAAGTAATTAACTGTTTTAAAAATTTAAATAAATAATATGAAACAATTTTTATCCTATAATATCATTTAATGTAACATAAATTAATTAAGATACTAATGAAACTAAATATTAATATAAATTTTAAAATATAATTATCTATTATTTTGTCAAATCATCTTATATTATGAATCACATATTCTCAGCTATGAGATTGAAGTGATTATCTCTGGCAGCAGGGAAGTATGTGAAGTTACATCCCAACATAGAAAATACAAGACTAGATGTGCCTAGAGTTTTTAATGTACTGAAAACTGCTAAGAAGCATAAAGTAGGAAGAGGTAGTACCTTAGAAGAAGCGGAAGGTTAATGTACTGAAAACTGCTAAGAAGGGAGGGAGACCCCCGGTGGTAAGCAATCCAAAACAATTTCATCAGAAAATATCTTCCGTAAGGATTCATTATGTCTTTCTTTTTAAGGATATGTATGTGGCTTAAATATGTCATACAACATAGAGCGGTTTATCGTTGGGTATTGACATGAAACCTTTGTTTGGCTGTTTACTGGAAACAAGAGTACAACAAGAAAATAGATGTATAAAGGCAGCTATAACAGGATGCAATAAGGCTGTTATTAATAGAAACTGCAGAGACCCTTACGTGGGAGCCGAAACTCGCACAATCAAAATTTATAATGAAAAGTGTAACCTTTTCAAGGATCCAAATTTTCTGTGATAGACAGTGACAAGTAATCAGAAAAGTGTGTGATAAAAATATGATGATAAGAAAAATGAATTTGAAAACCAATAGACTTTATTACGCAAGAGCGCTCCAGTTCCAGAGACGTACAAAGACGTTCGCCATGAATCAAGATTACAACATAAATCGAGTAAGTGAAGGTAGAAAAATCTATCTGAGTTAGCTAGTTTAACCATTTAAATTAGAAATTCTATGTGAGTCGCAGCTCATTAGCAAACAAACAAAAACAAAGCCTAAGGTTTCTAAGTACAAAGAATTTCGATAGCTAAGTTCTTGTCCTGTTATTCTCTATTCCGGCCTTGTTTATATTCTCCTCCGACGGATGTGTTGCATTATTCTGTAGATCCACATATGCATTCTTTCCGTTTTTCCTATCTTTTATCCTATTTTTAAGATTCGAGTTCTATTTCTTTCGAAAACTTCTATAATCCTGTTTTTTTTTCTTATTACTTTCCAAGTAAAGTTAACCATCATTGATATTGAGCTACTTTACATGTTAAATCAAATAGTTGTTTCATGTTTTAGGTCGTTTTATACCATTTTACGAATCACATGTTTTTTTTGCGACTTTCTCAGAAAAATCGTTATTTCGCTTTAAATATTGGCTTTTGTGTCATTGGTTTACGAAATAATAAAACTGACATTGGTTTACGAAATTATAAAATTCATTTTCTTTCATCGAAATAAATATTTGTTGTTTAGTATAAACATGTCCGACAACTCAACATTTGGCTAAGTTTTAAGGAAATAAACGATTGCTCATTTTCTGCAAAATTGCAACAGTAACTTTGATTTCGACAAAACGAAAGATATTTTGAATATAATTTAAGAAAGAACACAAAAAATGGAGAAGCGATACTGAGGAGTGAGGAGAAGGCATGTGTGATTCTGAGGAGTTACACGCGATGCTGAATATCTTGAGAGAAGTACGGGCGATTCTGAGGAGCTTGACAGGAGATAGAAGCGATGTTGGGAGAGAGGATAGTGATGGGTGATGCTGACTAGGAGAGAGAGTGGCCTTTGGAAGAGACTGAGGAGTGATAGGGAGTCAAGGGCGATGATGACTAGGAGAGAGTGATATGGGCGATGCTGAGAGGGAGAGGAGTGTAAGGGCGATACTGATGAGGAGAGAGGGGAGGAAGGGCCAATGCTGACTAGGGGAGATTCTGCTCTCTTTTGGCTCTACCTTGTATCTTCCATTTTCCGTTTATGGTTTGGTAGGTTCTCAAAACTGTTTTTGACTGTTTTACAAAAGTTTTCCAAAAAAACTTTCTAAAGTTAGTTTTTCAGAAGTTTTTTTCCTAAAAGTTTTCCGAATTTTATAGAAGTTAGTTTTCTAAAACTTATTTTCATTTTTTACATAAATTTTTCGTAAAAAATTTCTGAAATTATTTTTACGGAAGTTGAAGTTCGTTTTGTAAAATTAGTTTAGGTTTTTTTTACAAAAATTTACCATAGAAACTTTTTGAAGTTAGTTTTAAGAATAATTCTTTTTTGTTTTATGAAAGTTTTTCCGTAAAATTTTTCGAAAGTTTGTTTTACTAAAGTTTATTTCGTAAAATTGTTTTGTTTTGTAAAAACCTTCTGAAAGATTATTTTCCACTAATTATTGTTCGGACAGAAACTACCTTTTCCTTTTCATAAAGAAATGTAAAAAAAATTATATGTATCTATGTCCAAGTTGGTGCGGTGTACGGGGAATTGTTCTCTCGACATTTCTGCCTCATTCTTGTAAACAATAAGATTTTGGCGTTTCTAGCCATTGATATCACTAAGACGGATTTTGAGCCCCCACCAGTTTGCCCCCAGCTCTTTGGAATTGCGAGTAGTTGTGGCGATGTAAGGAAAAGCGTTTAAGTGGGATCTACGGATAAGTGTTGTCTTTCCAATCTTGAGCGTTTCCGAGGCCAAAAATAATTTTGAGTGGACGTACTTTTCACCTCCTTATAAGAAGTGGGTATTCTCTCCATTCTTACTTGCTTGCTCATCTCTAAAAATACTTCCTAAGGTAAATTGAAATAGCCCTTTGCTCTCTGTTTCCTTTGAAAGACTCTTGTGTCAATGTCGCCAAATGATCTCGGTAGAAGAGTGATGAAGGCTTTCTCGCGTTCTGTTGTAACTCTAGAAGTTCGTCGAGTGATCCAACTCCAACCATGTTACTCGTGAGGAAACTCACGAGGTGGTTTACGAAGAGGAGGTCGTAAAGGAAGAGTTTGAAGATTCATGCTCCAATCCAGTGAAGACCGTATCATATTGGAGGAATACTTATAACATTGTGCCTCCACCTCTCTTTTTTTCGGTCCTAAAGAGGCCGAGGACAGATTATTAGTTCCTGGCAGAGTCGAGGAGGTGCACTTCTAAGTTTTTTTTTATAATTTTGAGGGTATCTCAGGCCTCACTAATCTCCAAAGGGGTGGTGCAGTTCACGGATAGACCCTTACTCCGAATATTCAAATAAGCCGTAAGATAGGCCCATATCTGCGTGGCCACAAGGTGAAGTGTAGTGGGGGGTGCCTTCGAACCCGGGTTGCTCAGCAAGATGTACTTCTAAGTTCTTCCGGACTATCAGAGATATCTTTTGAGTTATGGATAATGTATTGAACACACGTTACATGTAATCGAATTCCTGAACCAGAAGATAATGTAGAAAGTCATCTCCCAAATTTCCTCACATGTTATGAGGCATTTTTCCTTTTGGTTACATGTGGTTGTTGATTCTTGCGCTGATTGTTTGCCACTTTTCCTGTGTAACATGTGTTCAATATATTCATGATCTAAAACAATTTATTTTACGTAAATTTATCCATACGCTCGCATGGAATCAGAAATATATGCACTAATATGTTAATTGTTGAGTTTTCAAATATTTCATTTAGCTTTCCAAAATTATATGGAAATTTAGTCAAAGCTTCAGCATTTTCAGGAAAAGAGAGATTCACGACCAAGTTATTTTGGTAAAATTTAGCTCTTAGTTGGATTTACATATTTATAAATCGTAAAATGTCACAAAGAGGTCATATTTAATAAAGCGATTTTGAAATAAATAAATAAAAGACATTAAAAGTTAAGACACATGGGAACTTGGTACTATGGTTGGGGAAATTCGGGAGAAGAAAGCGACAAAATTCAAATCCAAATGAATAACGTTTGATCTCTTTTCGTAAGGTAAGCATATAAACAAATGCCGACAAAGAAAAAGAAGTAGATAAACAAACAACAGAACCATTTATATGCAGACAGTTAGATGTTTAGGAATATCAAAACACATTTTGCAAATACTACCCATAAAGAGGAAATAGTTTACATAGAAAAAATCTAAAAAGGTCTTATGATCTGATATTTCTACATCTCTAATCTATCATTTGAGAAGTAAGAAAGAGAATGAAAACCAATTGAACAAACAGCAGAACCACTTATATGCAGACATTTAGTTGAAACATCAGATTTTAATACCAAAATTTAATGTAATACTTCCTCCGTTTTTAATAGATGTAATAAGAACATAAACTTTAAAAATATTTAATTATTTGGATGTTAGAAACAAAAACATTATTATTTATTTACCTAATTATAATTTGACCAATAACAAAATAGACTGCATAATATCATCATCATATAACATAAACTCTTGATAAATTTTACATTAAAAATTGAGAACTTCATCTAACTTTTTTTTTAATATAATTCTCTAATACGTTAACTATTGAAAAAACGAGAAGAGTAGATGATAAGCTCAGTATTAAGGACCATGTCTCTTTATGAATATCAAGACAGACTTTGGAAATGTTACCTGTAAAGAGAAAATAGTTTTAGTAAAAAATGAGTATTCTCCAATGAATTTAGAGACAATCCGGTGTAAAGAAACCCATTAATTAAAATATTAGTCCAGAAAAAAAAAGAGTTTTAAAAGCAAAATATTCAAGAAACTATGGTGAAAAACAGTATATATATGAAATATATAACAAATTCAAACCTATTTTCTTAAAGTATAAATAAATCAAATAATCGAAAGATTAGCACTTTTCACAAAAAGTACCAAGAGATTAATCGTTTTCCACTTAAATATCTTAATATAGAAAAACTATTTTTGTTTTAAAGTAAAGTGAATTATTAAGCAACACAACACATACACATGGAAAGAACAAAGAAACACAACTGCTAAAGCACAAAGACTGCTTTACAACACTACATATTATGGGCAAAGCATTAATTTTTTTGTTTTTTGAGAAAGGGCCTAGCACTAAAATTGTGAAGAAGATACAACAAAATCCTAAAATGTATAGTGGAAAATAAAATCCAGCTTATCAAGAATCAAACACAAGACCAACAGAATAAAAACATAGTTTTCTAATTAAAGTGAGACCAAATTCGACCAAAAAAAATGAAATGATTTCAGAATTCAACATTGCAAAAGTAATAGTCCCTACACAAGCATCTTGTGGTTGGAGGAGCTATGGGCCAATGGTAAAATCAGCACTCAAACAAGTCCAAATCCTCTCAAATCTTACTTAAAAAGAAGAAGATAATGCCACTTTCTAAAACAAATCTTACTCCCCACTCACTCAATCAGTAATCATCTCAAGCTATATATATGACCACTTTGAATTCTCCAAAGACAGTAAGAAGCAACAACCAAACAAAACAGAGAGACAAGACTTTGATTCAAAGCTTTTTTAAGAGTAAGAACATGTCTGCAAATGAATTACCTTCTTCGGGTCAATCCTTCCAAAAACAAGTCAGTAGCGGTTTTGTCTCTAGAAAGCTGCTTTTGCACAACCCATTTGACCACAACAGTCAACAAGCCTTCGGGGTCGCACCATCTCCTCTAATAACCCATGAGAACAACCTCGGTGGGAATGTCTTGATGCTTCTCTCAGTCCTCATCTGTGGAATCATCTGCTGCCTCGGTTTACATTACATCATTCGCTGTGCATTCAGACGTACTTCTACTTTCATGATCTCTGAGCCTATCTCCAGTCTTTCAACACCACATAGGCCACCAAACAAAGGAATCAATAAGAAAGCTCTTAAGATGTTCCCGGTCGTGACTTACTCACCGGAGATGAACCTGCCGGGTCTCGGTGAAGAATGCGTCATCTGTTTGTCAGATTTTGTTTCTGGTGAGAAGCTCAGGCTGCTCCCTAAGTGCAACCACGGGTTCCATGTTCGTTGTATTGACATGTGGCTTCAACAACATTTGACTTGTCCAAGCTGCAGACACTGTCTTGTTGAGACATGCGAAAAGATCTTAGGTGAATCCAGTCAAGCTGATCAAGTGACAGCAACACCAACAGAGAGAATAATTGTCAGGATAGCTCCTCTAGAACCTGAAGGAAGAGTAAACACTTTAAGAGAAAGCAGTTAAATGCTTAGAAACCATCATAAGTTCAGAATCTGTGCTCAAGTTAGATAGAAGTTTTTTTTAGATCTGAGCACAGCTCATGTCTATTGCCATCCAAAAGAAAAAGAAAAAAAAACCGAATAGTTCAAATTTTTTAAAAAATTTATGTCTTTTTTTGCCTGTAACACAAAGTGTATACAGAGGGAATATAAATATATCATTTTTCAGTAGCATCTCACTGAGTTCACAAACTTCTCTTTGTGCAAGTATTCTTTTTTTGGTAAACATTGTGCAATTATTCTTTGGATGTGCTTATTCATAAACATTAATAATGATAAGTTCTCATCATATATTGTCACAAATGGTCCAGACTCAATAGCATTATGTGCCCCGGATATCATTAAGCATGATGATGTTCAAGCAGATTATGAGTCTAGGAGTTCTTCACAAAAATGACTCGCTGGCTGATATTCCCTTGCCTGATTACCGGAATACTTCAGGGCCAGTATGACTCTGGAAGAACTGATGGACATTCTTCAAGACATGGAAAAGGCTCTCCATACTCTCACTGATACAGTTCAGGACCTCATCCGATCGGCTGCAGGTTAGTACTTAATTATGTTCTTTTCGCTGATTTATCCTGCTGGTACGTGTGTTTTAACTAGTGAGCTCACAAGCAGAGGGAGAAGAAGAAGATCGAAATGAAGCCTACTCTTAGGGCTGGGTTGCGGGTCAAACCCGCCCCGCTGACCCGCCAACCCACGGGTTTTAATTTTTTTTTTTGCCAAAAAATCTGACCCGCACAACCCGTAAACAAGTAATATTGTACCCGCACCCGCCCCGCTCAATTTTGCGGGTAATCCGCGGGTTATACTTTTTTTAATAATTATTTAATTTAATTATTATAAAATTAATATAAATAATATATTTATAATTAAAATTTTAAATTATTATTTTTTAATTCCAGTATTTTTTTAAAAAATATTTATTTTTCTACAAAAAGAGTTTTTTTGATTTTTTTTTAAAATATGCGGGTCAGCGGGTACCCGTGATCCAAAATCCACCAACCCGCATCCGCCCCGCATAAATTATTCATAATCCGCACCCGCACCGGCGAACTGATTTTTTTCAAATTGGTCGACCCGCACCCGCCCTGCAGCGGATCAAATGGGGCGGGGCCCGCGGGTAAAAACTCATATTCCCAGGCCTACCTACTCTTGTGAGGGAGAATCTGTGTTCTGTTTTTTTCTTTGTACATTGCAATTGCCTCTTTTGTTTCAGATAATCTCGGTATATATATGGGGAATATTTATGTGAAATGTCTTTTTATTAAGATGTATTTAATATCTAAACCTCTTTTGTTTAGGAAAATCTAGTATTGTGTTTGCCTTTATTCTCTGAATGCTTAGGTGTGTGCAGGATTGGTTGTCTTCATCTCAGGTACTTGTGAGGCGTACAAATTAAAAAAGGGAGATAAAAGATGTATGATCAGAGCCGAGTTAAAGTAGTTCATGAAGTGTGACATGAACTATAGCAGAGGAAGAGTATGTCGTGGAACCGGTTGGAGTGTTCTTCATGATGCGATCAATAAGAAAATTTACTTTGTGGCAGTTTAAAGGAAGTATTGGAGAAGAAATAATCGACTATACAAAATAAAGAAGATTGACTTCTTTGTTGAAGATCACAAAAAGAGAGTTTATAGTTTGTAGATCTTTAGATCTAGGTTTTCCTCTAAGTATAGTGAGGTGTGTGGGCATCGAATGTGCCGCTTAACACTATAAGAGAGTTTTAAGCCGAGACTTTTGGTGAGTCCGTGTAAGGTGAAGCAAAAGACTAGGGGTTATAAGTGTGAGTGGTTCAAGAGAATTAGTACATGTCTGTAAGCACAAGAAACTAGTTTTTTTTTTTTGAAACTCAAACATTTAATTAGAAAAGCAGGGGTTAGTTGTGAGCATTAACAGCATCAACAACAACCATGTCTGAAAGTACATTCAAGGCATCAGATGCCAATCTATCAGCAGCTACATTCCTCTCACGAGGGATCCAAACGAAACAAATAAACTCAAACTCAGCAACAACAGCTAGGATATCAGAGATGACTCCATACAACTCAGAGGCACAAGATCCTGAGTTGATCGACTTGATTAGCTGCAGGGAATCAGATTCAAACTGCAGAGAATTCCATTCCAGGTTGATACAACCACGGACAGCTTCTCGAAGCGCTAATCCTTCTGCAAGGAGGGGGGAGGCAACGAACTCTTCCGACGACTTGAAATGGAGGGGACACGACGGAGCCATGACCACCCATCCCAGTCCTGCAATGTTCCTATCAGCTCTCCAGGATGCATTGGACCGGACCACCACAACATCTCTAGCCGTCGAGACCTCCGTGATGGGGTGATGAGCCGTAGGTCTGGTCTTTCTGGTTTCATATTGTTGCTCCATTCCCGCGCGAGTCGTATGGCTGATGACAGGGTTTCTTCAGGGGATGCTGTAATACCTTCAAAGACATAACGGTTTCTAGCTTTCTACAAAGCCCAAAGAATCCATGGGAACAGGGAGCCCCGCACAATCCCAGCAGGAGGCAGACATTGTTTTTCACAGAGCTTTGTCCATTCCGACGCTAAATCTAGCATTCCAATACACTCCAATCCAGTTGTGAAGGGGGCAAGGAGACACACCTTCTGAGCAAAACTGCAATGGAAAAAGAGATGAGTGATAGATTCAGTACATCCACATCTTTTACACCGAGGATCAACAGAGATGTGTCTTTCGACCAGTCTCTCTCCCACCGGGAGAGCGCCTTTAAGGAGCTTCCAAGAGAACAGCTTCCCTTTCGGAGCACAAGGTAGCTTCGACACGTTTTTCTTCCAGTTGTAAGTCATCGGTTGCTGTCCAATAACACCATTTTCTTCCTCTTGTGCCACAAAGAAATACTCAGATTTAGTTGTATACTCTCCATCTTTCGTACCCAACCAAATTCGCTTATCCGGAGACCCAAGTAGGCTTGGTTTGATGCTCAAAATTCGTTCCTCATACTCAGGTAGTAGTAGTAAGATCTTTTCTCGGTCCCAAGTCTGCTGTTCAGGGATCATTAAGTCTGCAACTGTGATGTCAACATTTTCCCCAGCAACTGGCCCCATTGGTCGCTCCTGTCTTGTTAAACTCAACCAAGGATCGTGCCAAACGTTGATAGCTAGCCCATCACCAACGGCCCAGCCAATGTTTTTGATCAGTAAGTCCCTCCCCTTTAGTATACTTCTCCATCCGTGGGACATCGACGAAGTTTCTGAGACAAGGAGGAAATCACAGTCAGGTGCGTATTTTCCCATCAGAATCTTGGCAAGGAGGCAGTTTGGCTTGTTGATCAGTCGCCATCCAATCTTGGCTAGGAGAGCATCGTTAAATTTCTGGAAGTCTTGAAGTCCCAAACCTCCAATTGCTTTGGGCTTAGCCATCTTGTCCCATGAAATCCATGCCATTTTCCGGGTATTCTCATTATTCTCCCACCAGTACCGAGTTACCACAGACTGGATCCGCTTGCACTGCGAGACCGGAAGTTTGAAACATGTCATGGGGTAAGTCGGGATGGTAGACAACACACTCTGAAGCATGACTAGCTTCCCGGCCGAGGAGAGGAGTTTTGTAGTCCAGCCTTTTGCTTTCTGTTTTATACGGTCTACAAAGGTAGCGAAGAGGTCGCGCTTTCGTCGTCCAAAATGCTCCGGGAGTCCTAAATACTTCCCCATACCTCCCTCTTTCTGGATTTGGAGCTCTGTTTTGACTAAGGTCTTTGTACAGGCTGGTGTCTTCGGAGAGAAAGTGATGGCCGATATTTTCTTGTTTATCGATTGACCCAAAGCTTCCTCATATTGTCACAGGATGGAGTTCAACGCGTTGCAGTTTTCTTTTCTTGAATTGAGAAAGAACATTGTATCGTCCGCAAAAAGAAGGTGGTTTATACGAGAGCTTTTACTTGCCACTTGCAGCCCCTGGAGGGACCCTTCTTCTTTGGCTCTGTTGCATAAACCCGAGAGGACTTCACTATACATGATGAATATGTAGGGAGAAAGAGGATCTCCTTGACGGATACCTCTGCTCGGTACTGCCTTCTCTCTAGACAAGCCGTTGATGACGAAGGAGTATGTAACAGATGAAATACATTGCATTATCCTGCTGATAAAATCCCAGGTGGAATCCCAACCGAAGAATAACTACCGAAATAAATTCCCACTCTAGCCGATCGTATGTCTTGCTCATGTCAGTCTTGACTGCCATTGCACAGCGCTGCTCAGCTTTGGACGTATTCAGATAATGGAGAACTTCATGCGTAATGAGCACATTGTCTCCAATAGCTCGACCCGGTACAAACGCAGATTGGTTCTCCGATATAAGTGTGTCCATCAGAGGCTGAATCCGCCGGGTGATAATTTTGGAGTAAATTTTGTAATACACATTACAAAGAACGATGGGCCTGTAATCTGAAACGTTCCGGGGATTGGATATTTTTGGAATGAGTCGGATATTGGTGTCATTAACTCCCTCCGGCAGTGGGTTTCCCTCAAAAAATCCATGAACTTCCATTACTATGTCCGGTCCAATGCTGTTCCAGTGAGTGTGGAAAAATCCTGCAGAAAAGTCATCGGGGCCGGGAGCCTTTTCAGCATTTATGGAGAAAGCTGCCTCTCTAATCTCTTCCGAGGACGGGATACTGGTGAGCTCTAAGTTCTCAGTGTCCGAGACAATCGGTTTGAGAGCTTGGCGCACGATCTCCTCCCTTTCACCCGGACTGGATTCAAACAGCTTGTGGAAATAATCCCCAATAACATGGGCTATCTCCTCCTCTTTGTACACCATCTGTCCATCTTCATTCTCAATCACTGAGAAGCCATTTGCGCGTTTCTTAGCTTTTGCGCTGGCGTGGAAGAATCCTGTGTTACGGTCACCGAGCCTAAGCCAGAGCTGCTGGCTCCGTTGTTTCCAGTACTCCTCCTCTGCAAGGTAAGCTGCATTGAGCTTAGAAGAGATATCTTGGATCAAGGCTGTGTCGTTTAGTGGGCTAGAGAGCGCCTCATTAAGCTCCTTCTTCTTTTGCTCAATGATTTACACAAGAAACTAGTTTAGCAAATCAAAGTTTGTCTTAAACTTGGTGAGAAATTGCTTTTGAGTGAAACTTGTAAGTGCAATTAAAAAGTTAACTAGTCATATTTCTTGGAAGAAATTTCTCTCGCGTTATAGTGTGTTCTAGTTCTGTACCAAATAACTTTCACATTTACACAGTCTTGGTCTACATTTTTTTATATCGATGACAAATGTTGTGCCTACAAACGTGATCTACTTTGTTAGTGAACGCTATCTTAAACATTTTCATAGATTCTGCAGTATCGAAGTCATAATCCTGATAACTGCGTGATTCAAACCATCTAAACAGGCTAGAATCCACTACCCATTGTCAACAAAAAATACTAATAACTGATCATATAGCTAAGGACCACATAATCTAAGTACGAACTTTGGAGATCCTTCCGTTTTTAAAAGGGAGCAAGCACGAACAGGTTATAAACAAGGTTATCAAAAGAAAAGCCAAGTCATAAACAATGATGGTTCAAAACTTCAAATAAGGCTAAAGATCCTAGGCGTTTCTGATTGGACTGGATGTAATCAAGTATTGAAAAGTTCGATAAATAAACCCTTACTAAAAAGTTGGAGTTTAATAGTAATTGAGCTGTCCACATAAAAGAAGGATTATAGGTTAATCCTTGAAGACGGTGGTTTACAGGTAGCATATGTCCATTACGAATCTGAGGGATATCAGATGGTTTCAAATCATATCCGGTAATATGCTATTGAGTGTGTGAAAACTGCAGCAACATAGCTTATAAATCCAAACAAACAAATAATAGCATTTATATATAACTTCCTGTAAGTTAAAAATATAATTTAGTAGTAAGTAATACCCTTCATATGCAACAGCAAATATTACACAATTGCTCAACTCTCTCAACAATTGAGGCTATCAGGAGATCTTCCTTAAATTTCTATTGAATACATTACTAAATAATAATTTGACCAAAAGGTTATTGAAGAGTTTAAGAAGTGCTAATTCCTATTGCAACAAGACTGTGTGTAAATGTGAAAGTTATACTATACCATTCAATTGAAGAGTTCAAGAAGTGCTAATTCCTATTGCAACAAGTTTAATGTTCTTTTCTTAGGAAAAACTATCAATTATTAACAAGAACATGTAAAGACAAAAGCACTAGAGGAAAATGAAAGCTTTAGAAGATAATGTTTTAAATCAATCTTGTTTTAAAGTGAGACAAAAATAAATCGTTTCAATATACAATATTGGACAAGTGATAGTCCCTATACAAGCTTCTAGTGGTTGTAGGAGAAATAATATGGCAACGGCACAATCAGCACTAAAGGATTCATGTAATTGGATAAGCTCTTTCTGGGTCCCAAATCCTTTCAAAATGCACTTGAAAAGAAGAAGAAAATGCCACTTTCTTATGCAAATCTTACAAGTCTACAATTATAAAAAAAAATCTCAGTCCCACTCAGTAATCATCTCAAGCATATATAAGACCACTTTGTATTCAACAAAACATTAAGAAGAAATAACCAAATAAAGGCAAGCGAAGCAGAGAGAAGAGACTTTGATTCAAACCTTCTTCAAAGAGAGTATGAAAATGTTTGCAAATGATTTAACTTCTTCGGCCCAAGCCTTCCATGAACAAGTCCTTGGTGGTTTTATCTCTAGAAAGCTGCTTCTGCACAACCCATTCGACCACAACACTCAACGAGCCCTTGCGGCCGCACCAACTCCTCCTATAAGCCATGAGAACAACGTCACTGGGGCTGTCTTGGTTCTTCTCTCAGTCCTCATCTGTGGAATCATCTTCTGCCTCGGGTTACATTACTTCATCTGTTTAGCCTTCAGACGCTATTCAAGTTTCATGATCTCTGAGCCTGTCTCAAGTCTTTCAACACAACGTGATTCATCAAACAAAGGAATCAAGAAGAAAGCTCTTAGGATGTTCCCAGTCGTGAGCTACGCACATGAGATGAACCTCTCAGCTGGTATTGGTGAAGAGTGCCTCATCTGCTTGTCGGATTTTGTTTCTGGTGAAAAGCTCAGGCTGCTACCTAAGTGCAACCACGGGTTCCATGTTAGTTGCATTGACAAGTGGCTTCAACAACACCTGACTTGTCCGAAATGCAGACACTCTCTGGTTGACACATGTCAGAAGATATTAAGTGACTTCAGTCAAGCTGATCAAGTGACAGCAGCACCAACAGAGAGCGTAATCCTTAGGATAGCTCCTCTAGAACCTGAAGGAAGAGTAAACATTTTTAGAGAAATCAGCTAAGTGCTCAGAAACCATCATTAATATATGCTCAAGCTAGATAGGAGATTTTTTGTCTCTTTTTTTTGTAGCACAAAGTGTAAATATAGAGAATATATCTCACCGAGTTCATCAAACTTCCCTTCGCAGATTATTTCTTTACAATGGAATGTAAATTATGCAATATCACCCAAAGACATTAAAATTCATCTATAACCAAAGACTGATAAGTACTAGTCGTATATACCTTTAGAGTTATTTACCTCATAGGTCACATTATGACTTTCTCTATCATAAAAGATCACTTTGTGCTACCAAGACACTTTATGGATGTTTGAATACCAAATTGTCCCTGATAAATTTACTTATTTACTTCCTTTCTTTTAACAACTAAAATGAATTTGGATGACTTAATAAATTGTAATAATTGATTTTGTTCCAGCATTTTTTTAAGGTTCTCAATTAAGTAAATAGAAACCATCTACTCAATCGTTCCAAGAATATGCTCATGAACTTTGAGCTGTTCCCTCAACTATTCTTTTCCGATAATAATAATTTAAGAAACCCAGAAATTGGAAGGGATATTTGAAAATGGCCACTGCGTTTTGGTTATAATCTGTTAAAATTAGATAATTATGGGAAAACTTGTGTGTTTGTTTGTGTTTTGACTATAATCGGTTAATATATACAACATTTGTAAGTTCTGGAGGTAAAATCGTCAAAAAAACAAAAAATTTCATGAAGAAAATCAATTGCGGCTCGGAGATGAGTTGCAGAAATCGTAGGAAGCCCTAATTTGAAGAAGACGAGTTTATTACAAAATTGCCACTCTCCTTAAAAAAATATTAAAATTAAGCATAAATGAAGTGTATATGTGTACAAAACCGTTGAGTGTACATGTGTACATTATCTCTATACATGTGCATCTTATATATATAATGTACATGTGTACATATATATATGTTACTTAAATTTAAATAATTGTGTACATTACCGCAATAATGATGTTTGTCTGAAAACCAAACATCAAAATTGCAAGAAATTTTCTATAAAATACGTGGATGCAATATAAACATTATCTTTGGTTTCTGAAGTGTACATGTGTAAAAAACCGTTGAATGTACATATGTATATTATCTTTATACATGTACATCTTATATGTATAGTGTACATGTGTACACACATATATATGTTACTTAAATAAATTTATATAAACCGGTGTACACAAAAAAAAATTTAACTAGTCATCCTTAATGTAACCTTAATCCATATATACAAAATTTATACTAATCTCACATTCGAAAAAGAGAATTAAACAAACATTAATTTCATCAACTCACATCTACAATTTCTTGCCTTCCAATATTTGTGATATCTCTTTTTGCAATTGAGATCTCATAATTTTAACGAGTTTTAACATTTGTTTTACTTGATTTAATCATTTTAAAATGTATTTAGATGTCTTTAGTGAACATATATACGTTCATTTGCATATAACAGAGATTGAATTACATCTTCTGAAAGTTTGGGGACGAATCAAAGACTTCAATGCGGCTACCAACAACAACACCAACATAGAGAACTTAAAAAAGTATTACAAACATAATTTTTTTATCAGAATAAAAGGTAAGATTTTTGGCGGAGACAGTCATAAATCTGTAAATATGTAAATCGATGGTGGAGACGACGGTGGCGGAGAGGCCGGACATAGAACAATGGTGAAAAAGTCACATGTCAGCTACTTCTTCTCCTTCGCTTTTATGTCCATCTTCTCAAAACAAGCTTCTACGACAATGGCCGGATAGAGAGAAAGAAAACGAAAAAAGAAAAGAGATAAAGGAGAGAAAAAAAAAGTTGTGTTATTTAGTTAAATATTAATTAGCTTTCAATTGAGTAGGTCTTGCTTTCGTAATTGCCAGGGATAACATTGGGTTTTTGTAGGTTGGGAGAAGTGAAAAGTGCGTTGGGAAAAGGAAAAAGTGTGTGAAGAGTAGAAACAGACCTAAAATGTTATTAGAAACTGTAAAACTGACCTGGAGTGTAATATTTTCATACTTTTATGTGACACAATCACTAAACAGAACAGATGTTTTTTCCTAGTAATGAATGCCATGGTGTTGCGTGAAATAGTGTTTAGTCTACGCGATACATAACAGTCCAAACCTAATCGCGTGTATGCTAGCTCGACAGTGACAGATCCATGAATAAAATAAAATAAATGCACAACCTATATATTGAAGTAACTTGAGGTACAAGTAATACTTTTCCTTTTAAGTTTAAGAAAAGGAAATATGCTATTTAAGTGTTTTTGAAAATTACACCTCTATATAAGAAGATGCTGAGTTTTGGCATGAACTTATGAGTTTGAGAGATTGAGATTGCGAGAGCTTAAGTTTTAAGAGATTTTCTTAAGCTAATATAAGTGAGTTCTTATAATTTTGTGAGTTCATAGTCTTGGGTTAAAACAATAATTGGTATCAGAGCGAAATACGGGAGATATCGTGGCAAGCACGAACGCTGGGAAGATAAAAGATGGAGGAACATCATCCATCAGCTGTCCGATGCTTACATCATCTAACTACACGGTTTGGGCAATTCGCATGAAGATTCTTCTTAAAGTACATGAAGCGTGGGAGGTAACTGAGACAGGAGCAGAAGACATAAAGAAAAACAACATGGCTATAGCTTTGATCTTCCAATCAATACCAGAAACGCTTATTCTCCAAATCGGAGAGCTTGATAATGCAAATAAAGTATGGGAAGCTATCAAATCGTGACACATGGGGGCAGAGAGAGAGTAAAGGAAGCACGTTTTCAAACCCTCATGGCTGACTTTGATCGATTGAAGATGAAGGAAACAGACACAATTGACACCTTTGTGGGTAAACTATCTGAGATTGCAAGTAACTCTGCTGCCCTAGGAGAAAGTATCAACGAAACAAAGCTAGTCACGAAGTTTTTGCATAGCCTCCCTTGGAAGAAATTCATACATATTGTGGCCTCATTAGAACAAGTTCTAGACCTAAAACCCACGAGCTTTGAAGACATTATAGGATGTTTGAAAGCATTCGAAGAACGAGTTCGTGAGGAAGAAGAAGAGAATCATGAAAACCAAAGTAAGTTGATGTACGCTAACTCGCAGCCCCAACAGCCTCGGACACATCAACCATTTTACAATGATTACAGAAACAGAGGACGAGGGGGAAGGCTTTATGGCAGAGGACGAGGTCGAGGAAGGCCTTATAGAGAGTTCGATATATCTAAGATCACATGTTTTAGGTGTGATAAGAACAGACACTTTGCGTCTGAGTGTCCAGACAGATTATTAAAGCTGCAAGAAACTTGTGAAGCTAAAGAAGAAGATACACATGTGGCAGATAGACTACTAATGCACGAGGTGGTTTACCTCAACGAGAAAAATGTCAGGCCAAAGGAATTTGAATCAGGAATGGATAGGGGCGAGATATGGTATTTGGACAATGGTGCTTGCAACCATATGACTGGTAACAAATCTTATTTCAGGACTGTGGAAACCGAAATTTGCACTGTCAATATTTCGTATAAATAAGGAAAGTAGGAAAACCCTAATTTCCCTGAGGTCCATGATATCTGAGAAACCACACGCCAAGCAATCAGAACACGAGAATAACAACGATAAAAATAAGAAATCGAAAAAGGAGAGTAAAGTAGATCTTATTCCAAATCCGCGTATGAGCGTTACAACAAGGTAATAGCCTTGGCTCGAGAGCGGCCGGCGAGAATTCCTAGTTCTAAAATCTTAGACTAAAACCCTAATTGAGTCGCAGCTCGATTAATGAAAACGGAAAGTTGCCTAAATTGCTCTAAGTGCTAAGTTTGCTGTGAAAATGTTCTCTTCCTATGCCTCTCGTCTTGAACTCCTTATATACTCTCTTCTAGGTCGGTTTACGCCTTCCTCTTTTTCCCTTAAGCCGTCATAGTCCAAAAAATGGAGATATTCCATTTTTCCGATCTTCATGATTATCTGCGGAAACTTTCCATTTATCCGCGGAATTTGATGTTTAACTCACCAAGCATAACCGTCATAGCGTTTATGGGTTTTAAGAAATCGTAAGTAGGCCTCGAATCAAGTTTTAGGACTCTTTGGACCGTCTTTTGATTCCGGACGTTTATTACGGTTTCTTTGATAAAGATAATTTCCGTGGTTTTTATCGTAAAACCAGACCAAGGATTCCATTTGATTGGAAATCAAGAAATGGTTAAGCCGTGGTTTGCGGAAGGTTGTAATGAGGGTAGTCGAAACTGCATAGTTTTACGTCGTATCGTCATTTCGGAAGACTTCGGACGCTATGGAAAGACAGGGATGCATGCATGTTTGGTCGCTATAGCGACCGAGCTCTGCTCGAAGCTCGGTTGCTATAGCGACCGAAGTTTTGTTTCATGATTTGATCGCTATAGCGACCGAACTCTGTTCGAACTCCGTCGCTATAGCGACCGAAGTTTTGTTTCATGATTTGATCGCTATAGCGACCGAAGTTTTGTTTCATGATTTGATCGCTATAGCGACCGAGTTTTGTTTCATGATTTGATCGCTATAGCAACCGAGCTCTTGTTTGTGACTCGGTCGCCATCGTGACCGAGTTTGCGCCGCGGACTGAAAACTTTGTTGTGAGAACCCATCGTCCAAGCGTCCGAGACTGTCGCAATGATACGATGCTTGAGATGTTGTTTACGGACGTTTGGACCAATGATATTTGGATGTCAACTTTGTTTTATCCGATTTGACCCCAACAGTTAGCCCCCCAGTACGCTTGAATCGTAGGTTGACGAGATTCTATCGTGCGGTTTGGCGGGTTTATGCGTGTTTAGGCGAAGTTTTCATCCAAAAGTCCGTGGTAATTCCTGGAGCTTATAAAAGAGAAGGTAACTCCTTTCATCTTTTTACTCACTCATCTTCACAAGAATTTCTTTTGAGAGAAGATTTCTTTTGATTCCTCCTCTCTCAAAATTTCAAAAAATGTTTAGAAGTGGGAAAAATTCTTCCAAGAAGAAAGTTTCTGAAAATCCTTCCCCTGAATGTAATCAAGATGAGGATCTTCTTGTTCCGAAGTCCGAATTTTCGTTCCATCCACCGGATGCGGCTGAGCGCGAAGCGTACTGGAAAGCGTGCAGCAACCAAATCGACGGTCCTACCGAGGAATGTTTTCCTGTTATGCGCATCCGAGATGTGGCAGGAGGCCTTCCGAGCAAGACTACCAGCACCTTTCTTGTGAAAGCCCGGGAGTACGCTCGGGTTCCGGATGTGGTGGAATTCCGAATTCCCAGGCATGGGGAGAGAGCTGATAATCCCCCGGAGGGTTATTTTACATGCAACGAGGCTGTATTGGTGCGTTGTCGCCTCTCGTTTCCGATCCCTGAGATTATTATCTGCGTGCTGGATCGTTTCCAGGTCTCGTTTAGCCAATTGAACCCTACCAGCTTCGAGATTCTCATTGGCCTCGTAATTTTAAGTTACGAGCTTGGTCTATCTCTCATTACTGATCATTTCGAGGCGCTCGTACGTGTGCAGTTCGTTCGGTAGTCGCGTTGCTGGCGAATAACCCCTCGTAGGATGATGTCTGTGATCAGAGGACCTGTCTCCAATTTCAACCAGTGGTAGGATTTTTTTCTTTTTCGTCCGTCTCGATGCTGCGTCTGTTGAGGAGGAATTCATTCCGATGTTCCGAACGATCCCAAATCCTGCACCCTATATCAGTTTGGCACATCCGTGGCCTGCGGACATCATGGAGGTGAGGGATACCCTCAGGAGCGGTCATCATTGGTGGACCTTTTTTACTCGCAAGAGGGTTCGCAAGGCGATCAGATTGGCTCATCCTTAGTTTGGGACGGAAACGGATAGCGATTCCGAGCCCGTGGATCGTGTTCCAGAGCGTGTTCCGGCTAAGAAGTCGGACGATTGGTTCTCCAAGGACAAAGGCGCTGACATCGGAAACCTTGACTTTTCTATCGACGATTTTGAAATTCCGGGATGGGACCCGAATCTCGCTTTTGGCGATGGAAGCGGCTCGAGTGATATGCCACTTCCTGATTTTGATAACATTTTCGACGGTCTTCCCGCAAACCCCGATCCTCCTCCGTTCGTGGAAGAGCCGGAGAGGCCTGAGATAGTCGCGGAGAATTCTCGCGCGGTCAACGGGGTTAGTTCTTTTCCTCCTTAATTCTTCCACGAGTCTTTCAAATGTATATTCGTTTTTTTTAAGAATAACGAACTTTCTCGAATTTCGTAGGCGATGAACAAGCTAGGTTCAGCATTAGTGGAGAGCCTCAGAGAAACGAGGATTTGGCGTTTCAAGGCGGAAAAGCATGCGAAGGACTTTGCGGGGCTCCAAACGGAGACCCTGGAGCGAGATTTGAAGGTAGCCGCCGATCGTGCCACCGAGATCCGTCGAGCGAGAAGACAAGCCAAAAGGAAGATTGTTGCCGAGATAAATAACCGTGCGATGCAGTTTAGAGATGAATACAAAAATCTCAGGGCGGCCGATGACTTAACGGGCGATTTTCGCGAGTGTCGTGGCTCGGTTGGTACTCTCTTGAGAACGCGGGAAGGCAACTACGTTTATGAAGATGAGCTGAAACTCTTGAAGGAAGTGATGAAGGATTGTGCTCATGCCGAGTCGCTTGTTCCTCCGATCGAAGGGAGGATTTAGGGACTTTGGGATCCAATCCCGGTTTCTCCCGATATGGTGGAGGTCGTGACCGAGGCGGATGGAGGTGAGGACGAGGTGAGTTATCCAGCGGGCGAGGTTGGAACTTCGCCGTCGGAGGATTTTGTCCTCTATTGATATAAGTTGGTGTTTATCGGGAAAATAATTCTCCTTTATCTTTCGTGTTTCTGCGGCTAAGTGTGGCCTTTTTATTTTTATCCGGCCGAGTGCGGCCATATGACTTTGTTCTGGCCAGTATGGCCTGTTTGTAATATTGGGACTGTCCGTTGGTGGCTTTGAATCCCAGCCGCGGGGCGGTTTATATATATAACGTGTTTGTTAATAGTTTTCGTTTGTTTGGGATAAATCCGAGTTGTCGTCTCGTACTTATCTCCAATGAGACGTTCGATCTGTTGTTTCCTTTTAAGGTCCGTCGCAAGACTTGTGGTGATTGGAACGCTGAGATATGGAACGTAGAGACATGTTTTAAGATCTCATATCATTTTTAGATATCATGTCTTTGAGATGTTAGAGACCAGTGTGCTGGGTTTAGGGCAAGACCTAGGTTTACTCTCGATTTTTAAAGGTTTATGCGGTGACAAGCCGGCTATGAGTTTTTCTGTTGTGATTTCATCCTGATTCGTATCGATTTAAAGTCCGCGATAGGTTCTCGGCTTATTTGAGTTGTATGATACGAATCGAGCATCTCTCCAAAGACAATTTTTAAGCCAACTGGAAGTGCTAGACCAAAATTTCGGGATTTTTATTTCGCGCTTTTATCCTTGTGTCGGATGTTAGAGAATCATTCTTTAAGGAACGATTGAGTTGCGTTTGTTTAAGACAGCTAATGTGCTCGTCGGGGCCAATCGACGAGCGGGGTATAAGTTTTGATGTTTTGTTATCGCGTTTGGATGGTGGTTCGTATAATCCTGAATCTAACTTTGACTACGTCTCGTCGTTATTTTCAGAGATTATATTTTCGTGTTTCAATTTTCTGGAATACTTGCGTAATTTTCTTGACTTTTATCAAACGATAAGATGAGAATGTCCTGCGATTTTTATCTTGAAGTGTAAAAAGATGCTTATTGTAAAAAATTATTATGTTTAAAATAACTCGATTACAAAGGTGCATCGGAAATTTTAAAAGGTGGGAGTATACGAGTATACGTACCCACTCCCCCCTTTTTTAGAGAGGGGGATAGCTGAACTCGTCTTTCGATGAGCTGCCTACGTACCTCTTTCGAGGATCAAGCCATCTCGTAGTTCTGATTGTGCCGCAAATGTGCCTTACTCGGCTGTTAGTGGTGCGTCGACCGCCTTAGTCGCAGGGGCGACGTCCTTGTAGGGCTTTTTCTCTTCCCGTTGAGTTGCGATGTCATCGTCGGAACCGAATTGGTTTCCGATTTCCGAGTTTTCTTCTGCGGAAGATGTCGCCTCGTCTTTCGTCGGAGAATCTTCGGCAGGAGGCTGAGTGCGCTTGCGTTTTACCATGGAGGTTGTCGTGATCAGTCTTAACTTATGTTCCGCCAAGAAGCAAAGTCGCGACTGTTTTTGACAACCCCAGATAGCTGCAATTCCAGTTCTCCTTGGGAATTTGACGCCCAGGTGATACGTTGAGCGAACAGCCTTCATGGCGTTTAGCGACGGAGTTCCCATGATCGCGTTGTAGACAGCCGGGCTGTCTACCACTGCGAAGTCAACTATTTTCGTGACATCTTTTTCCATGACGGGTAGCTGGATGGATCCTAGAGTCATGGATGTTTGTCCGGAGAAACCCGTCAATGGCTTAGGACAGGGGTGATTTCTCCGAGCTCGATGTTCATTCTTCTGAGGGTGTCGCGGAAGATCCGTTGACTGTGCTTCGGTATCGATGAGTATTCTCGACCTCAAGATCCCTTATCCGCGAGATCTATGGCGAGGGTCGCAGTGAGGCTGATCGATTCCGCTGGCTTCTTCCTCCGTGAATGTCACCGCATTATCCTGACCATCTCGGGGAGGAGACCATGTGGGATACTTCGCACTTGAATCGGCTTTCCGTTGGTAGGCTTTGATGGCCGAGATCGAGTCCTTGCAGTACTGCGATCCCCCGATGATCATGTTCACCCTTCTGCGGTTGTTATAGTTCCCCTTGTCGTCCGATCTCCTTCCATGTTTATCTCATGCCTGATTTCTTGGAGAGGAGTTTTCCGCGGGAGGGTTTTTATCGGGTCTCGGTGGACGATCGGTGTCGAGGATGAGATCCATGACACTTGTTACTCCAGAGAGTTCTCCAGCAAGCAGCTTCGCGGCCAGTCTCGCCCCCATGACTTTACAGTTGGTCGTGGAGTGGCCCTTGGTCTGTTGGAACTCGCAGTAGACGTTTTCGTCGTAATTTTGGTTGCGAGTCCACGTGTTCTCCGAAGTTTTGCCTTGCTCCGAATTGATCGCGTAGTTGTGTGCGCCTTGGAGCTCTTCTCCCTCGTGGTGGACGTACTTGTCGTTACGAGAGGTCTTCTTTTTCGATTTCGGATCTGCATCTTTCGAAGAATTCCTCGTCGGCTTATGTTTCTGCGACAGGAATTTTGTTTCTTCTTCGATCATTATGTAGTCCGAGGCTTTATGGAGAGCATCTTGGATCGTGCGAGGTTTTTCCAGTGTTATCCACTTTCTGAACTTCGACTTGTACCAGAGCGTCTTCCTAAGCGCGTCTACGGCAACTTTGTCGCTGATCCCGCTGACCCTTGACATGATCAGTTTTAACCGACCCATGAACTCTCGGAGGGGCTCGTCCTCTCTCTGGGACAGACTCCAGAGGTCGACATCGGAAGTTTTCCTATCTATGAACATAGAGTACTGTTTGAGAAATTCTGATGCGAGCTGGCGGAAACTTCCGATGGAGTTTCGCTTTAAGCGAGCGAACCACTCGAGCGCCGCTCCTTCCAGATTCTCGACGAACATACGGCAATAGCCTGCGTCTCTTTCGTCTTCTTTGAATCTAGCCCTTCCCATAGTGATATTGAATGCCTGGAGATGCGCTTTAGGATCGGTCGTACCGTTGTAAATTGGTACTTTGAGCTTCCCTGGATTAGACACCTTGGTGTCGGAGATGCGTGCGGTGAAAGGCGTCTTACGAGCTCCCTCGAGTAATCTGTCGATTTCTGGGGCAGCACTCGTGGCGTGATGGATCTGTGATTTCACAGCCCTTACTTCCGCAGCGGTTTTGGTGATGTAATCGCGGAGATCGCGAATATCCGGATTCTCCTCAGCGGCTTTCCGAGCTTGTCGGCGTTTGCTGCGAGTAATCTCGGTTTGCTTTTCAGCCAGCTCATCCTGTTCGACCCAGTAGAGGTTTTCCTCTTCTTCCGTCATGGGTTTGTCGAACGGGGAATCTTCCCGAGCCGATCGGCTCCTGGTTCTTCTTGGATGGACGTCGGCATCTTCCTCGGAGTCTTCGCTGGGCTCCAAGTCGATGTGCTCGACTTCATCCACCTCGGTGTCCTTTTCGGACGGCAGAGGATTTTTCGAGTTGCTTTTCTCGACAGGGGATGTTTCGCTAGGGTTTTGTCCGGAGGGACGTTCTTGCGAAGTTCCAGGCCTATCAAGTGGACTTGCGAACTCGAGCCTCCTTCCGCAAAACTTCGTAACTCCACAAGGGAGGACTGCGTGGGTCCTTGCCGTTAGGGTTTGAAACTGTTTGGTCAAGGTTCCCACGAGTTTATCCTGCTCTTCCAACCTCTTTTCGTAGGCAGAGAGCATCTTTTTGAACTCGTCGAGCGTCGCGGCGTTAGCAGGTGCGTTGGCTGCTGATACATCCGCTGCTAGAGTGTTCAGAGCGTCCTTGTTTACTCCGCTGAGAGGAGTCTGCAAGTCTGTCGCGTCGTCAATTGTCATGTCTGGTTGAGCGTTTGCTGGCTATGAGTAAGATTGATCCGTACCCCCCCCTCCTTGTACCGCCAAACTGTGGGAACCGAAATTCGCACCGTCAATATTTCATATAAATAAGGAAAGTAGGAAAAACCTAATTTCCCTGAGGTCCCGGATATCTGAGAAACCACACGCCAAGCAATCAGAACACTAGAATAACAACGATGAAAATAAGAAATCGAAAAAGGAGAGCAAAGTAGATCTTATTTCGAATCCGCGTATGAGCGTTACAACAAGGTAATAGCCTTGGCTCGAGATCTGCCTGCAAGAATTCCTAGTTCTAAAACCTTAGACTAAAACCCTAATTGACTCGCAGCTCGATTAATGAAAACGGAAAGTTGCCTAAATTTCTCTAAGTGCTAAGTTTGCTGTGAAAAAGTTCTCTTCCTATGCCTCTCGTCTTGAACTCCTTATATACTCCCTTCTAGGTCGGTTTACGCCTTCCTCTTTTGCCCTTAAGCCGTCATAGTCCAAAAAATGGAGATATTCCATTTTTCTGATCTTCATGATTATCTGTGGAAACTTTCCATTTATCCGCGGAATTTGATGTTTATCTCACCAAGCATAACTGTCATAGCGTTTATGGGTTTTAAGAAATCGTAAGTGGGCCTCGAATCAAGTTTTAGGACTTTTTCGACCGTCTTTTGATTCGGGATGTTTATTATGGTTTCTTTGATAAAGATAATTTCCACAGTTTTTATCGTAAAACCAGACCAAGGATTCCATTTGATTGGAAATCAAGAAATGGTTAAGCCGTGGTTTGCGGAAGGTTGTAATGAGGATAGTCGAGACTGCATAGTTTTATGTCGTATCGTCATTTCGGAAGATTTCGGACGCTACGGAAAGACCGGGATGCATGCATGTTTGGTCGCTATAGCGATCGAGTTTGGCTCGAAGGACGGTCGCTATATAGCGACCGAGTTTCGTTTCATGATTTGATCGCTATAGCAACCGAGCTCTTGTTTGTGACTCGGTCGCCATCGTGACCAAGTTTGCGCTGCGGACTGAAAAATTTGTTGTGAGAACCCATCGTCCAAGGTTCCGAGACTGTCGCAATGATACGATGCTTGAGATGTTGTTTACGGACGTTTGGACCAATGATAGCATTGTGTCGTTGTTTTAAAAAATTGCTGTTTGAATTCTTTAAAACAAGATTTTATCGCAAGTTCTTCGTATAAGTTTTCATTCTCGAGAACGTAAAAATCTTATGTTAATTTTTACGGACATCTGGATGTCAACTTTGTCGTATCCGATTTCGACCCCAACAAGGACGATCAATGAGAGTATCACGGGAAAGGTTCGATTCGGTGATGACTCATGAATTGATATCAAAGGAAATGGTTCCATTCTGTTCATAAGCCAAGACGGGGAGAAGAAGCTTCTTGCAGATGTATATTACATACCGGATCTTAAAAGCAATATCATCAGTCTAGGGCAATCCATTGAAGCCGGGTATGATGTACGAATAAGAGGAGATACGCTTAAACTTCACGACAGTAATGGAAACCTCATCACGAGCGCAAACAGATATAAGAATCGCTTGTATAAAGTTCTCATGGAGATAGTAGATGCAAAGTGCTTACAGTCATCGGTTCATAACGTCTCAGCAAGGTGGCATGCTCGCCTTGGTCATATTGGAGTAGAGTCTATGAAACTTATGATACGCAAGGAACTGGTACTAGGCATCCCTGGAATCGAAGTAGAGAGGGAAATATGTGAATCCTGCTTGCGTGGGAAGCAAACAAGACAACCTTTTCCCCAATCAACTTCATATAGAGCCATAAAAGCTTTGGAACTCATCCATAGAGACTTGTGCGGACCCATAACACCACAGACTGCTGGACGTAACAGTTACATATTTGTTCTCATAGACGATCATTCTCGCTACATGTGGACCATTCTTTTAAAGGAGAAAGGAGAAAGGAGAAAGGAGAAGCATTTGAGAAATTCAGAAAGTTCAAAGCAATCGTTGAACAAGAGACAAAGGCAACAATCAAAACGTTCAGAACCAACAGAGGTGGCGAGTTCACATCAACAGAGTTTAAGGAGTTTTGCGATAAATCAGGAATTCAGAGACACTTAACTACTCCGTATACTCCTCAACAGAACGGCATTGTAGAGAGATGAAACCGTACTTTACTTGAGATGGTGAGAAGCATCTTGAAACACATGAACGTACCGAACTACCTCTGGGTAGAAGCTGTGAGGCGTGCGTGCTATCTCATAAACCGGGTTGCAACAAGGAATCTAAGTGATCAGACGCCATACGAATCATTTAAAGGGAGAAAATCGAGTGTTAAGCACCTGAAATTCTTTGGTTGTCTTGGATATGTTAAAACGGAGGCGCCGCACCTTTCAAAACTTGACGACAGGTCGAGAACTCTGGTACATCTCGGAACTGAGCCAGGGTCAAAGGCATACAGAATGTTTGATCCGACCACAAGAAAGATAATAGTAAGCAGAGATGTTATCTTCGATGAAGAAAAGGGTTGGAATTGGGATAAAACCAAGAACGATGAGAACAATGAACCAGGGAGATTCAAATTTGAGTTTGGAACATTCGGTAATCAAGGGATAAGTGATGATGATATACAGAACGAAGCCGAAGCTCAGGAGGAACAGACATCTCACGAAGAGATAACTCACGAAGAAGATGAGACGTTGATCGATTTCCCAGAGGACATTAACGAAGAAGCAACACTTCGTCGTTCAACTAGACCAAGAAAGAGGCCTAGCTACTTGGATGACTATGTATACCTCTCTGAAGAAGAAGGAGAACGTCTCTTATTACTCTTGAATGAGGAACCTTGGGATTTCCAAGAAGCAATGGAGCTAAAAGTCTGGAGAAAAGCCTGCGAAGAGGAAATTGCATCCATAATAAAAAAAAAGACATGGGATCTCGTAGACTTACCTAAAGGAGCCAAGGTAATAGGCTTGAAGTGGATTTTTAAAATCAAGAGGAATTCAGACGGGAGCATAAACAAATACAAGTCACGGTTGATTGTGAAAGGTTATATCCAACGACATGGGGTCGACTTTGAGTAAGTCTTTGCTTCTGTGGCAAGGATCGAAACCGTTCGCTTCATCATTGCACTTGCACCGTCAAAAGGATGGAAGGTTCATCACCTTGATGTGAAAACAGCTTTTCTCAACGGAGATCTAAAGGAAACTGTGTATGTAAGCCAACCGGAGGGATTCAAGGTCGAGGGAAGTGAAAACAAGGTTTATAAATTGAACAAGGCATTATATGGATTAAGGCAAGCTCCAAGAGCATGGAACGAGAAGCTGAAAAAAGTGATGGAACAACTTTGTTTCATCAGATGCTCTAAGGAGCCGTCCTTGTATCGAAGAAAACAAGACAACCATCTTCTTCTTGTTGCAGTTTATGTGGATGACCTCCTGGTCTGTGGATCAAGCTCGAGTATGATCAGAGAGTTCAAGAAAGAGATGTCTGGAAATTTCGAGATGAGTGACCTAGGATTGCTTACATACTACCTTGGAATTGAAGTTACACAAACGGATGAGGGAATAATGCTAAAGCAAGAGAGGTATGCTAGAAAGATTGAGTGAAACAGGAATGGGAGAGTGCAATGTGGTACATGTGCCAATGGAGTTTGGCCTGAAAATGTCACGAGCAGAAGCAGAACAGAGTGTGGACGAGACAGAGTACATGCGCAACATCGGATGCCTACGTTACCTTCTGCACACGCGGCCCGATCTCTCTTAGAGCGTTGGGTTGCTCAGCAGATATATTCATAGTCCGAAGGTGTCACATGCTGCAGCACTTAAACAAGTTCTGAGATATCTAAAGGGTACACTGTCTTTTGGTCTTATGTTTAAGAGAAGCGACAAGATTGAGCTTGAAGGGTACAGTGATTCAAGCCATAACACCGATGAGGATGATGGATGGAGCACTACAGGCCACATATTTTACTTAAAGGATTGTCCAATCTCCTGGTGTTCTCAAAAGCAAGAGACAGTGGCTCTTTCGTCGTGCGAGGCAGAGTTTATGGCTGCTACTGAAGCTGCTAAATAAGCTATATGGTTGCAGGAATTACTTGAGGAAGTCCCCGAGAATGAGCATCAAAAGATAGTGATTCGGATTGATAATAGATCGGCGATTGCACTCACCAAAAACCCTGTCTTCCATGGACGCAGCAAGCATATACATAAGCGATACCACTTTATCCGTGAGTGTGTTGAAAACGAGCTGGTTGATGTGCACCACATACCGGGTATTGAGCAAAAGGCAAACATTTTGACGAAAGCACTTGGAAAATTCAAATTCAAGGAAATGAGAGAGCTTGTTGGAGTTGAAGACATAGACAAAGTTAATTTCATGTTTAAAGGAGAGAATGTTGAAGATAAACTTGAAGATAACTTGAGGTCCAAGTAATACTTTTCCTTTTAAGTTTAAGAAAAGGAAATATGCTATTTATGTGTTTTTGGAAATTACATCTCTATATAAGAAGATGCTGAATTGTGGCATGAACTTATGAGTTTGAGAGATTGAGATTGTGAGAGCTTAAGTTTTGAGAGATTTTCTTAAGCTAATATAAGTGAGTTCTTATAATTTTGCGAGTTCATAGTCTTGGGTTAAAACAATACTATATGCCTGAAAACCGATCCACACACCTGAGACTAGTGATCAGTATAGCCAATATACCACATGATTCTTCGTCCTAATGATAACAAAATCTACTCTCCTATATGAATATGGACCCAGCCCGATATGGTTCTTTTTCTCCACACGAGGAGCACTCTTGAGTATATACACTAGCTAGTGCAAGCTACTATCACGATAATAGAGCTGAGAAAGGTTAAGCAAGGCGATTCAGATCTACTCATAGCCATCTCATAATACGTAAACAGAAGAAAAAAAATACAAGCTTGGCCTACTCTGGTCTCTATGATACAATTAGATATAAAAAAACCGTTCAAATATACTCCATCCGTTTTAGTTTAGTTGTCATTGTAGAGTAAAATTTTCGTCTTAAAATAAGTGTCGTTTTAGTTTTGATGTAAAATTTATTAATAATATTCTTCAGTTTATTTTTGTATTGGTTAAAATATGATTAGGTATATAGATAAAGATATTTTTATTTTAAAAATATATAAAACTAAATGTTTTCTTAATTTGTATGCATAAATGTAAAAAGACAATTAAAATAAAGCCGAGGGAGTAATAGAGACCACATGGAGTGATCAACTTACAGCCACTTGAGAACTTTGTCGTTTCATAGATTCTCCAGATATCAAACTCAACTTCTGGATAGCTGAGTGATTCAAAAACAGGCCGGATTCCACAACTTGTTGTAATAAAAACTACTTATAACTAACTACTCCCTACGTTTCATTTCAACTGTTGTTATAGAGTAAAATTTTTGTTTTAAAATAAATGTCATTCTAGAATTTTAATATAAAATTTATGAACTTTTTATGCTATATGACTATATATATATTCTCCAATCTATTTTTTATTGGTTGAAATATAGTTAGGTGTATAGACAATGATGTATTTATTTTAAAATAGACAAACTTATGTTATCTTAATTTTTGTACACAAATCTAAAATAACGATTAAAATGAAACGAACGGAGCAGATGTGCTAAATAAGAGATTAAGAGATCCTGCAGTTTAAAAGGAGCAACATGTCATAAACAAGTAAATCTTAAGATCCTAGGCATTACTAATTGTGAATTGGATGTAAAAGAAAGTAATGAAAAGTCCCGGCTAAAAAGATAGAGATTAGTTGTAATTGAAGCTGTGCACAAAAAAAAAGAAGGGTTATTGGTTAATAACAAACTATGGTTTACAGGTAGCATATGTCCATCACATCTAAGGGATATCACTATCAGATCATACCGGTGATATCATATGCCATTGAGTGTGTATAAAACTGCAACAAATTACTTTTAAGTACTTTTCAGTATAAATTGAGAAATTAGCTAGTAAAGGCCCTTTAGTTTTAGTTACCGCAAAAGCTTACTATTTAAACTCCTTTAACTTTCTCAACAATTTAAGGTGTCTAGAAATGTTCCTTGTATAAACTAAGTGGAACAACTGCAAGACATCAATACAATTATAAATAACTACAATCAAACGTTAAAGACGATCAATTTTTCTGTACTTTTAAAATATATTAATATATGCTAATTTCCACTGCTGTTATTCTACTGTTTTCTAGTGGTGAGGGGGGGGGGGGGGAGAATTATTTATGATTAACTGCGTTAAAAGTTTAGCAGAATATAATTACAGAAGCACTAGAGGACAATGGTAGCTTTGAAGATAATGTTTCAAAACAATATCATAGTGCTTTAAGAAAATTATCACCACTTGTTGGACTAAAGACCTCAATCAACAAGACAGATTCATGTATAAAATTCAAAAAAAAAAAAGATTCATGTATAAAACTTTTCGATAAATGATAATATAATAATTCAGAACTATGCTAATAATATAATAAAGAAAGGTTGTGGACATACACTTATAAAGCAAAGGACCTGTACGCAATAGGCTGTGCCTATTCATCCAAGCACAAAATGAAGTACTCTACATTATCAAGAGAAACGGATATTTAGTAGGAAAGGTGAAAAATAGATATTTACTCAGAGAAGATTTATTTATTTTTTTTGAACACCTTTACTCAGAGAAGATATTTAGTAGGAATGCTGAGCAGATAGATATTAACTTAGAAAAGATATTTAGTATGATAGATATTTCACTTAAAAGTTCACCAGAAAACGAACACTGAGAATTGGCATTGAAGAGTAATGATTAAGACTAGGTTCCACCAATAATAGGAATATAGATTATTAAGAGATGGGACTAAAGAGAACTTTAATTATAACTATGGGTTGGCCCGCCCTACGGGCGGGTAAGTTTATAATAAAATTATTCTATTTTAAATATAATTTAATTTATATAATAGTTGAAATATTACTTTCATTGATTAATTGATAAAATATATTTAAAAATATTTAATTTACTTTAAACTAAATATTAAAGTAACATTATATTGATTTATTTATTATTATTGCTGGAATTGTTTTTGTTAAATTTTATAAATAAATGATCCATTTGTCATTATTTTACATTTTCTCAATGTTGATTCTATCTTTATTATAATCAGTGAGTAAAATACATTAATTTACTCAAATTATGGTTCAAATTCAACATTTGAATTAAAAATTACTTCTACCTTTTATAATATTTTTTTAATCAATTGACACATTTAGTTTCTCTTATACATTTTCTTTTAAACATATTGATTCATATTATACGGAAAATAAAATAATTGATAAAGATATGAGAAAAATCGAAAAATAAAATCGTAAATGCATTTTTTTGTTATTCTTAATCATTTCTATTATTGATAACAAAAAAATATTTATTCTTAATTTTATGTATTTTTGGATTAGATTATGTATTTTCACTAACTGTTATTTTTTGACATAAATATTGATGCCAAAAAATGGTTGAATTGAAAACAAACTATTAATCGGGTTTTTAAATAGATTTGGTTTAAATAATAGAAGATGAGAAAATGTGGAATAACTAATCAAAAAAATAATATTATGGTGAGTTATCAAGTTCTTAGCAAGATTCTTGATGTATTCATTATGAGAAAGTAGTGTTGTACTTGTAAGCTGTAACATTAATTTTGAATTTTTGAAAACTTACGGTTTCGATTAATTTTAGTATATTTAGGCCTAGAAACCCACATTACTTAATGTGGTCTAATTCCAAGATGAATTAGACATAGCCATGGATCCATCACAATCTACATCAAGTAATGCCCAATTAAGACAAGATTGAACTGACCCACATGCTAAAGACCTTGTAGCCACATTTCAATATGAATGACCCAGTTGCACCAAACACATTGCTACAAAAATCTAAAGAAAAAGAAAGCCAAATATTATAATTTTTCAAATTTAACAGTAATAGTGACGGGAAACATATATAGAACCAAACGTAAGTCAGTTTATATATCACACCAAAAATAGTGAAGGTAAAAAACGAAATTAAACACAGCACACAAGTCCACATAACATCATTGCAAGCAAACACACATTTAAAAGTATAAGACGTTATAAATTTTGTTGGCTATGAAAAATTCCCACTTCTGTACACCCGAAGCACTTCTCTCCAGCTTCGCCTTCCATCCTCCAACAATGTCCTCATAGTCTTCTTGGATTTATGTTATAAGCTTGTTAGAATCTCAAAACAGTAAATCAATAGATACAGCTTTGGAGAAGTCGGAGATGAAATATATTTTTTTCTTTCTCCACACTCTATTTATTATCCAAAACAAAAAAAAACAAACTCTGTTAAAAAGTAATAACACTCCTGGTTTTCAAATCGTAAATATTAGGTTCATTACCTGAACAGTACGGTTTTCTGTGATAATATTGTTAAAACTTGTGTCTTTTAGCATCTACTCAATTCATATTTGTGCTAGGAGTCAGAGGTGTTTGACACACAAACACTTATCTTTGTCAAAGAAAACAAACTTGCCCTATACTTGAACATCATGGAGATCATATCCTCTCTGTTTTATGTACTCAGAAATCTCAGGAGATGGAGTTTCCGAGCTCTTACAGTAATCGCTGATGAGAAATTTGCCTCGCGGTTTAAACCACTTGAAGAAAGTCCTGAACAAAGCTTGTTTTTCCTGTTGGAAGAACAAAGCTTGTTTTTCCTGTTGGAAGAACAAAGAAAGAATGAGTTAAACATTCACAATGATAAACTTCCAAGAGAGAACAACGTATAGCAAGTTTGTGTACTCCGATGTAGAGAATAGTGTCACACCTGTTGTGAATCAGCATATAGAGCAGTTGTTTCACTTTGCAACTCTCTACCGAGATAAACATGTGACCTTTCCCCAAACTGCCTTCTGTCAACGAAAACGTCCAGACAGTTATCTGAATACAAATCTTCCGCCTTTTGACCATAATCGTTGTTTGAGGGAGACAAATAGCTTCCAGAAGCATACTGTGATGACATGACTCTAGCAGAGTGGGGACATATCCGGATGAGCCGACGCCTTGTGTGCTCAAAGTGTGAGAGCTGGTAAGAGAAGGTATCTACAGGAGAACTAAAGATACCTAAGATTTTTCTGGCTATCGTTTGAGGTGCACTTTCCATAGCTGAAGGGTGAGATACTTATAATGGAGGTTTCAAGCGTTTACTGTGGAAACCGAAAAGTTCGATTGAATGCTTCCTATTAGGAGGAGTGGGCTAATCACACAAAAACCTGGAGTTAAGCACGAGGTAATGAGAGACGTTACAGATCTCGGATCGTCGCTTCACTTTCTGCAGGTTCCGTCGACTGGGTGAGAGAGAGACGTGGCAGGAGGAAGAAGAAACCCTAATATTCAGTTGGGCTTCGCATGATTTTTCTGAAAGCCCAGTTAGAATTTAAAACACCAGACCCGCTAACACATGAAACAACCGAAAGCAGAATTGTTTTTGGGATGGATGACGTGGCGCAAAACCCCCAACCCTTCTTGCTGATGTGGACAGCTTAATCAGGTAGATAGTTCAACTTTATTATATAAGATGTTCCTGAAAATTTTCTCGTGGCCCTTAAAAACCCATTGGATCCAATCCGTTCTACATCATGAAAGCAAAACTCTTACTTGAGCATGATTTCAACTTGATGTTTTGTAACATTTCACTTGAGTCATTCGAAGAAATACAACTGGATATTGAGGGTGATTGGTTGGGCTTTATCTCCCTACTTTAGCTTTATTTATTTTTAAAGCACTAAATTTTACCAATCATTTTGTAGCTTTATTTTTGTTAGTCAAAGACTACAACTAATTTCTATTAACTTGTACCAATCATGCTTTAGCTTTATTTTTAAAGCTACAACAAAAAATTAAAGCAAAGTTTATTCTTATGTATTTTAGGTAAAACACCTACATCTTTGTTTTATAGGCTGTAGAAACTGTAAAAATGAAAAAAAAATCTATAATATCAAATTAATTAGATAATCATAATTAAAATATCTATAAAATATTTTAATTTAGTTCTGGGTGTTTTCAAAATTATTCAAATATTAAAATAACATAAAATATTTTTTACATATCACACTTTCAATAACAATAAACTTTGATAATTTATAAAATTCATTAATATAAATTATTTTAGTTGATAAAAATAATTATTTTATATATACATCACATATATTATTTTGAAATATCTACAGCATATAACTTACATCTACAACAAATTTAACTACAGCAAAAGTCTCTGTAATAAAATCTACAATAACAATTTTATTGCTACAACCAACTTACCTACAGCTAAACTTTTACACCTAAAATTTTACAGTCACAGTCGAACCAATCATCACCATTGTTTCTCTCTGTAACCCCTGCAGTTTTATTGTCATGAAAAATCAAAAATATCAATTAGAAAGCGAATAGGTATCAAATTAAAATATACCAAACAAAAGAATCATTATAGCATAAACGATAAAAGTAAAGTTAATTTGTTTTAAACAAAAAAAAAAGTAAAGTTAATTTGCTTTAAAGATGGAACAGAAAACAGACCACTATGTGTTTGTACCAAGTCATTTATAGCCAAATGGCACATACAAAAGATAAAAGGAATCCATTTTCGAGTAAGACTGGTAAGAAAAGATAGAAAGAGGCATATTCTGCTGTATAAAATCAACCTTTTTATCCCAAAGATACACAATCTTCACCAAAACTTATCTTTCACTGAACCAACTATTAGCAAGTAAGGAAAAAATGTGTTCTATAGAAGCCCCTTTCAAAGAATCTTTCTTTGATTTGGAGCTACAAAGGAAAACATGTGATAAGATTCATGTAGATTTTCCTCACAATTTGCAACCAATGAAAGATTTTAACTCAAAAAGCAAACCAAAAAGAACCATTTTTATTTGTTCAATTCGTAGGACCAATTGCTTTAGCTCTTGATTTTTTTAAAAAAACAAAAGCATGTGAAAATAAAGAAAAAAAACTGTTTAGAAAAAAAAAAGCAGGAGCTGGATACTAATGCTATAAAAGTGATCTATATTTTATAAAAGTAATCTTTAACGAGTTTGATTGGGAGAGGTTCTGTCCTTTTGGCTTACTCATAAGACAGTTTAAGTTACTACGGACGGGTGGATTCCTGTTCCCCCAAGAATAAGTGGAATTCACTTAATGGAAATACATCATCCGTACACCTTCAAAAACCAAACAAAATCAACAAAACTTATAAAGATCCACCAATGTTAAATAAATAGCAAAAAAAGACAAAGAAATCATAAGTTTAATCAACCCTTGCTTGGTTTTCTATATGAGATATTAGATCAAGGTGAAGCCTAAAGCTTAAAAAGAACACCATAAATGGAAACTAACTAGCATATGAATCTTGTTGTTACGGATGTGAGAAGATATAGATTACATATAGATGAACATAAGAGAAAGACACAGAGATTTAACGTGGTTCACCTTAGGATTACGTCCCAGGAAAAGAGAATACTTTATTGATGGAGGCAAGTTTTTCAGAGTACAATTCGTGCTACAAAATAGGGTAAAACCCTGAGGATATATATATATATGAAAACATATAATGAAACTTTCCATATTTCTCGGATTGGTCTGAGTATCGATCGATACTTCAGCATATGCGTCGATCGATACTACGGTATGGGCGTCGATCGATCCATGACTTGGCACGATTTATGCCAACTCACAGATTCAAGGCATATTTCAACAAATCTCCACCTTGACTTGAATCCTCCATAATCAGATGTACCAGAATGCACTTCTTTGTGCTCATAATACAGATGTACCAGACTCTCTATTTGCCTCAGATGTTCCGTCGAACTCAGATGTCAGATGTTCCGTCGGACCAGCTGCTCCTCAGAGCCAGATGCCCTCACTTTGGCCAGATGCTCTCTTCGAGTCAGATGCCCCTTAGGACCAGATGCTCTCTTTGAGCCAGATGCCCTTTAGAGCCAAATTTAATAGCTTGAGATATTCAGCAAGTCAAGACAATGCTTGAACTTGCTGTGAGAAACCGGCGTAGTGAACATATCCGCAGGATTATCAGCTGTTCCTACCTTCTTCACTTCAATCCTCTTCTCATCTCTCAGAAAATGGTATCTTACATCAATATGCTTGGTTCTCTCATGATGAACCTGATCCTTGGCTAAACAGATAGCACTCAAGCTATCACAAAACACAGTAGCCTTATCATGATGAAGACTAATATCACTGATCAATCCTCTCTACCATATCGCCTCCTTAGCAGCTTCCGTCAATGCCATATACTCTGCCTCAGTTGTAGACAGAGTCACTGTCGACTGTAAAGTCGCCTTCCAGCTCACAACAGAACCACCTAGAGTAAATACATAACCAGTCATAGATCTTCTACTGTCTACATCTCCTGCATAATCCGAATTAGAAACCCAGTAACCAGTCTTGGATCCTTGTCTCCATAGACAAGACTAACATCAGATGTACCCTTAAGGTACCGAAAATCCTCTTCACTGCCATCCAGTGCTCATTTCGCGGCTGAACCATGAACCTACTCACAACATTGACTGCATGTGCAAGATCTGGTCTTGTACAGACCATAGCATACATCAGACTTCCTACAGCGCTAGCATAAGGAACTCGTGACATATAATCGATTTCCCCTTCAGACATTTCATCACTCATGGTAGGATGAAAATTTTCAGCACATGGAGTATCGATAGGCTTTGCATTAAGCATCTCGAATCTCGTCAAGACCTTCTCAATGTAGGCCTTTTGTGACAAGAACAACTTCCTCTTTGTCCTATCCCTGAAGATCTCCATTCCTAGAATCTTCCTCGCAGCACCCAAATCCTTCATCTCAAACTCAGAACTCAGTAGCTCTTTCAGCTTCTGAATATCACACTTCTTCTTAGCAGCTATCAGCATGTCATCTACATACAGCAACAAGTAGATATATGACCCATCCTCCACCTTGCTTATGTAGACACAACAATTATAAGGACTCCTGTCGTAGCCCAACTTGGCCATATAGCTGTCAAACCTCTTGTACCACTGTCTAGGAGACTGCTTAAGTCCATACAAGGACTTCTTCAACTTGCACACGTGGTCTTCTTTACCAGGAACCAGAAAACCCTCAGGCTGAGTCATATAGATCTCCTCCTCAAGATCTCCATGAAGAAAAGCAGTCTTCACATCAAGTTGCTCCAACTCCAGATCCTGACGTGCTACTATCGCCAATAGCACTCTGATAGAAGTGTGTCTGACCACAGGTGAGAAGATCTCATTGTAGTCCACGCCTTCTCTTTGACTGAAGCCTCTAGCAACAACTCGAGAAGATCTCATTGTAGTCCACGCCTTCTCTTTGACTGAAGCCTCTAGCAACAACTCAAGATTTATGCTTAACTCCCTCTTCTGGTGATTGACCATCTTTTATCTTATAAATCCACTTGCAAGTTACAACCTTTCTCCCAGGTGGTAGTTTGACCAGATCCCATGTGTGATTCTTTTCATGAGATTCCATCTCATCTCCCATTGAAGCAACCCACTTCTCAGATGCATAACTTGAAATAGCTTCTCTGTAAGTAGACGGCTCATAAGTGTCCACTTCCTCTGCAACCTGTAGTGCATAACCCACCATATCATCAAACCAATATCTCTCTGGTGGCCTGACATCAACTCTCCTTGATCTATCTTTAGCAATACTGCGTTTTTCAGAATCAACACGTTGATTTCCAGAATAAGAAGACTCTGGCTGCTCGTCAGTCACCGATCGCTCGATCTCTTCTTCCGATGTCGATCGACACTGTTGATCAGAAATCGATCGACACTGTTGATCCGAAATCGATCGACACTGATCATACGTCGTCGATCGATAGTGTTCGTCCGACTGCACATCCTGCAGCTCCACCGGCTCGTCAAAATCCTCTTGCTCTGCTCCCGAAATGGACTCAGCTGAAGCTCTGAGCATAGAACTCTCATCAAACACAACATTCCTGCTCATGACCACTGGCTTCTCAGAAGGAGACCAAACTCTATATCCCTTGACACCATCTCCATAGCCCATAAACACTCCCTTCTTTGCTCTTGGTTCCAGTTTTCCTTCATTAACATGATAGTAAACCGTGCAACCAAAGACTCTCAGAATAGAGTAATCAGCAGACCTGTCTGACCACACCTCATTAGGAATTCGACACTTGATCCATGTATGTGGTCCCAAGTTGATTAAATAACAAGTTGTATTAACTGCTTCAGCCCAAAACCTCTTCTCTAAACCAGCATTAGAAAGCATGCACCTCGCTTTCTCCAGCAATGTCTGGTTCATTCTCTCTGCTACACCATTCTGCTGTGGTGTATATTTGATTGTATGATGCCTAGCAATTCCTGCATCCTTACAAAACTGATTGAACTCCGATGAACAGAATTCGAGACCATTATCAGTACGAAGCCTCTTAATCTTCTTCTCAGTTTGATTCTCCACCAGTATCTTCCACTCCTTAAAGCTATTGAAAGCTTCACTTTTGTGATTCATGAATATTATCCAAGTCTTCCTCGAATAGTCATCAATCATAGACACAAAATTCCTGTGACCCTTCAGTGACTCCACCTTGGAGGGACCCCAACAATCTGAATGGATGTAATCCAGCGCGCCTTTTGTCTTGTGAACAACCTTAGAAAACTTCTTTCTATGTAGCTTCCCAAACACACAATGTTCACAGAACTCAAGACTCTTGGTCTTATGACCACAAAGAAGATCTTTCTTCGACAGAATCTGCATCCCACGCTCACCCATATGTCCAAGCCTCATATGCCACAACTTATCCATATCTTCCTTACGAACCTCTGGAGATGCAACATTTTCTGAATCTGAAACCGTAGAACCATCCAGAAAATACAAAGTACCATGAATGAAATCTCTGAGAATCACATCGAACCCACAGACACTCGAACTCCATCTCCACTGAATACTTGAAACCTCTGCTATCCAAAAGACTAACTGAGATCAAGTTCTTGGACATAGATGGAACATGTCTAACTCCAGTCAACGTGCAAACTCTACCATCATGTGTCCTGAGCTTAATAGAACCGATTCCTACAATATCGCAAGCAAAATCATTCGCCATCTTGATCTTGCCATCAGTCACTGCCTGATACACTGAGAACCATTCTCTCCTTGGACACATATGATAAGATGCGCCTGTGTCCAGGACCCATACATCTCTATGTGTTTTTCCATGAGCAACCAACGCAATATCATTATAAGACTTAGCTTCATTCTCGGCTACAGAAGTGGAACCAGCTTGCTTCTTCTTCTTAGGAAAATCCGATTTCCAATGCCCTTTCTCTTTGCAGTAATTGCAAATATCAGTTGGTTTAGGATCCCTTGGAAACGACTTTTTGTCTTTCGACCTTTTGCCTTGTCCAAAGTTCTTTCCACCACCTACAAACAACCCAGAAGCTTGGTCGTCTGTACCAGAACCTGATGCTTTGTGTCGCAACTCCCTGCTGTGAAGTGCCGACCTGACTTCCTCCAAACTCATTGTATCCTCACTCCCTATGAATGACTGAACAAAGTTCTCATAGGAGTTTGGTAGTGATACCAACAAAATCAGCGCAGCATCCTCATCCTCCACCTTAACATCAATATTCCTCAGATCCTACATGATGGAATTTAGACTGCCAAGGTGATCCTGAAGTTGTGTACCTTCCTGCATCCTCAGAGCGAAGAGACGTTGTTTCGTGAAGTAGCTTCTTAGTCGAGACTTTGTCATGTATAAACTCTCTAAATTCAACCACAAATCAGCTGCAGATCAACACCGAAACCTCAATGATGATCTCATCGCGGACACAACAAAATCGTTGAATACGCCTTTTCTTCAATAACCTCCATCTCAGCTGTAACAGGTTCAACCTTCTTCCCTGACAACGGTGCCCAAAGACCTTGTTGCTTCAGCAACGCCTTCATCTTGATTTGCCAGAGACTGAAACTATTCCTTCCAGTAAACTTGTTGATCTTCATGTTCATCCTAGACATCTTCTCACCAGATTCAACCCGAAGCTCTGATACCAGTCTGTTGTTACGGACGTGAGAAGATATAGATTAACAGATAGATGAACATAAGAGAAAGACACAGAGATTTAACACACCTCTAGGGTTACGTCCACGGGCAAAGAGAGTACTTTATTTATGGAGGCAAGTTTTTCAGAGTACAATTGCATCTACGTATCAGTAAAACTCGGGATATATATATGAAAACATTTAATGAAACTTTCCATATTTCTCGGATTGGTCTGAGTATCGATCGATACTTTGGTATGTGCGTCGATCGATACTACGATATGGGCATCGATCGATCTATGCGCCTGGATCGCTCGATTTATGCCAACTCACAGATTCAAGGCATATTTCAACATATCTAATGTGGTATAGCTTGATAATTTCTTTCAAAGGGAAGAAAAAGATATGTATTAGAATTTTACCTAAAAAGATATGTATTAGAAGACTTGATACCAAAAGGAACAGTGAGATATTTATCTGAATGCTGTGCTGCTATGCCAAAGATAGGGAAAGTTCACGGCTGCTCCATTTAAAAGGTCATGGGTCCCTGGAAGCAATTCAGAGAGATTTGATTTGCTAAAGCCACAGCCACATGGCACTATCATTTGCATCAAATGGGCATCAACTGGTATGATGGGCCCCATTTTCTATAACAAAGCATATTAAGCTGCAAATTATTTTTTCAAGAAAATAAGAAACTAAAAGTCAAGGACCATTGTAGGCGTAATTCATAAAGCAATAATTAGATAAATGAAAAAGAAATATTACTAATTAAATATCCAAAAGATACATGGAAACCTTACCTTTCCTCTATATAAACAAGGCTCCAACGGAAACATAGAAAGTAGAAACCCACAGAACTATCTTAAAACCAATTTATCATGTCTGTTCCGACCATAAAACAAACTCAGATCTTTCAAGATATTCTTCGAAGTTCTTACGCAAGAAGATTACTACTTGATCAGTCACCAAGTCCAGCACCGTCCCCATATGTAGATGATACCAACTTTGATGCAAATGTTGTTATGGTCCTATCAGTCCTCTTATGTGCACTCATTTGCTCGCTTGGACTCAACTCTGTAATAAGATGTGCCTTGAGGTGCTCCAGTTTAGCACCATCCGAAGCTGGTGACAACCAACCAGCAGCTCGCTTGAGCAACACAGGAGTCAAACGAAAAGCCTTGAAGAGTTTCCAGACAGTAAGTTACTCTGCTGATTTGAATCTTCCTGGCCTAGATACAGAGTGTGCCATATGTCTCTCAGAGTTTGTATCCGAAGAGCGTGTGAAGCTGCTTCCGACATGCCACCACGGATTTCATGTCCGGTGTATAGACAAGTGGCTCAGCTCACACTCATCCTGTCCCACCTGCCGGCACTGCCTCATCCAGACATGCCAGAAGATCGCCGACTGCAGCCAAACAAGCTCGTTAAACACTACTCAACCACCGCAAGATAGCATCATCGTGCAAATAGCACCTCTACAACCAGAAAGATGGATGCGCTGTTTTAGATGAAACATAGTCACCTACACAGAGTAGCAGTATTGTTTATAACCCGATTAAAGTAATATTGTATTTAGAATTAGACGAGATCAGAAGCGGTCTACTTTGCAAAACAAGTTTAGCAATTCCATTGTAACGTCGTAAATATTACGAGAAATGTTACTTTCTTCATATCTTGACCTCCCAAAAAGTTAAAATTTCACAGTTACAGATCAATGAAATATTTTATTTGGATAACCTCACATTCGAAAAAGAACATATAAAAGAATCAGAAGTCCAAACGTGAAGGTTGGTGAGAGGGCAAAATTATGTAAACAAATAATGTTCACTGGAGGTGGCCAATACGCTAGGTCAACTAAAGAGGAATTGAATGTATCAGTATTAGCATTAAGAAGTTTCAAGGTTATATAAGTCAAACGCTGCACTGCTTTTTTTTTTTTTTTTACTGAATATCATATGGGTTAATGCCCTTTTTATATAAAGGCATATAACTACAATAATGCAGCTTTCCAAAAGTAGTGGAAGACCACCTCTTCTGGTATTGTTATTGAGCGAAATTAAGCTGTATAGGCTTTAAATGATAACGATCATCAGGCCATAAAAAAATGTGACAACACGAAGATCCAGAGAAAACTGGCAAAGACCCACAAATGAGAGAAACACGCACTAATGTAATCCACCGAGAGGTCACAGGCACAAACGGCATAAAGCAAATTGTGTCGGAGCAAAAATCCATCACATGGTCAAATCAAACATACTAAGGGTGTGACCGGTTTCCCATTACCACCCGCAAACGCAGTTTTTGTGATTGGTATCGATTGTTGGCGTTTTACAACAAACAAACAAAATGCTACAAATCGCTCTAAACCACATAAAATCAAAAGCTAGTTCTCACTATCTTTTGCGGTTGTGGGCGAATCAATAAATAAAAAATATTTTTTAAAAATATTTTAAATTTTTTAAATTTATATTATTCTATATTTTAATTATTATTAAAATTTATATTATAAAATTAAGATATTATATTCTATATTTAATTTAAATTCACTAACAGTATAATTTTTATTTATAAAAATATTAAACCAAAACTATTCTTTTTTTTGATCAAAATGACTTGGATTAAAATAAAAAAATAGAGTTACTCTGTGTCAAGAACAGAGGAGAAGTGCAGGTGATACAAAGCTGATTTCGCAATGGAATCAGCAATACAGTTTGCTAAGCGCTGAACATAATAAAAGGAGATAGATTTGAAAGAGCGAGCCAAGAACATAATGTCATGAAGAACGCCTTTCAAGCTAGCATCTTGTCCCTGAGAGTTCAGGAGCAGGATGAGAGACTTTGAGTCTGAGTACACACGAAGACTGCAGACCTGAGAAGAGAGTACCGCCGCCATTGCAGCTTTAACTGCCAACGCCTTCGCCACAAGAGCAGAAGGAACGAAACGCCGGCGAGAAGAACCTTGGTCTGCGCAAACATCCATCGAGAATCGGAGTTGCCAGCCCATGCCGCAATTACCTGTTGATGCCTCCCAAGCAGCATCTGAGTAAGAGGACCATGTATAAGAATTAGCATTACAAACAGGTAAGATTGGAACCACAGCGTGTGATAAAGAAGGCTTTTCGATATGTATCAGAGGAGCCTTCCAAGCTCGGGCATCTTGAATTGATTTCAAGACAGAGTTTTCTTCAGAGAATTTTAAGTTCTCGAACAGTAACTTGTTCCTATTAGTCCACAACGTCCAGAGTATCCATGGGTCGAGTGGTGTAGCTCCTAGACCAGTGGGGGGGGGCAAGGATAGCATTCTGCGACATTGTTGGAGAAGCTGAGCGACAGAGCTGATATCGAGCAAGGGTTTATGGATACACGGGGCCAGTTCCCACACTCTTAGCGCGAAAGGGCAATGTAGGAGAACGTGAATCTCTGTCTCTTGTGCTCTGCAGCGACGACAGGTAGGAGTAACGATTAAACCTCTGCTCCAAGGAGCGATCCAACGGGGAGTGCTTTGCTATTGGCTTTCCAGAGAAATTGTTTGATCTTTGGAGACGTCTCGACCTGCCACAAACACTTCTTCCAGTCGAAACTACGATCAGCATCATTACCATTGTAAAGTTTTGCAATAGCATAACCAGATCTCGTTGTATACATCCCCGAGGCATTAGGAAGCCAAACAAGCTCATCTTCCATATGGAAGGAACTTGGCACCAGACGTCGTATCGCCTCCTCATACTAAGGTAAATTATCACGGATGCATTCGATGTTCCACTCGTTAGAGTCGGGTACTATCAAGTTGCATACTTTCCAAGACTGGTTCTCTCTCGTTGGGGGTCCAATAGGGATGATAGGTGCTGAAGTAGAGAGCAACGGTTCTGTCCAAACATTAACATTATGTCCAGAACCCAGAGCCCATCCCAGTCCTTTAGATAAGAGATCCCTTCCCAGTAAGATCTCTCTCCAGCCATGAGAGATCCCATTCGCCGCTGGTGTTTCAAGGAAAGGGGTATGAAGACAGTACTTTCCAAATAAGATACGCCCAAGGAGGGAGCTGAGCCGCCACGAGATCTTACCTAACATAGCATCATTGAATTCAGCTAATTCTCGAAAGCCCAGTCTGTTGGGCCCAAAAACCACCACTAGACGAGAAGTTCAAAGCCCGTTTACGCCGTGGCGAGGTCGCGGTTAATTGAGGTCGCTTAGAGGGACCCTCGAGCCCAAGTCGGACCACGGAGTGCGACCAAAAGCCCATAAAAGAAATCAGCAAGACTTGGTCTCATCGACATCAAAGAGGGAGTAACGAACTCCGAAGATCGAGGAAGAAGTTGGACAAGATCGCGGAAGTCAAATGAGTATAAGAGAAAGATCGAGCAAAGCAAACAACACACGGAAAACCCCTTTAGAGAGAACTAGCAATAGATCAACCTCTTCGAGATCGCTTTAGTCTTTATTTCACTTCGATCTTTATGCAGTTCTTGTTCTCATTTCATTACTTGTATTCAACCTTCATAATCCAATAAAAAGTCCATTTTTGTCAACCGGAATCTGATTAAATCGTTGTGTTCTAAGGAAGTCGTTACCTACATCCTTTTTCTCCCTAAATTAATACCTCAAACACAACAAAATTCCTAGTGTAGATTTTAGGATCTACATTTTGGCGCCGACTATGGGGAGAAAAACGATTAACATCCTTGCTAAGAATCCGATCTAAGGTTCATAGGCGCAACAATGGACCCAAACCAAAGCCAGTCTGGAAACCCATCCGGAATTACCGATCCCGATCTAAGCGGATCGAAGCCGAGGAGTGATGTACCCCCTGCTGTTGGGGTCGAAATCGGATACGACAAAGTTGACATCCAAATGTCCGTAAAAATTAATATAAGATTTTTACGTTCTCGAGAAAGAAAACTTATACAAAGAACTTGCGATAAAATCTTGTTTTAAAGAATTCAAACAGCGATTTCTTAAAACAACGACACAATGCTATCATTGGTCCAAACGTCCGTAAACAACATCTCAAGCATCGTATCATTGCGACAGTCTCGGACGCTTGGACGATGGGTTCTCACAACAGAGTTTTCAGTCCGCGGTGCAAACTCGGTCACGATGGCGACCGAGTCACAAACACGAGCTCGGTTGCTATAACGATCAAATCATGAAACGAAACTCGGTCGATATAGCGACCGACCTTCGAGCCAAGCTTGGTCGCTATAGCGACCGAGCCTCGAGCCAAGCTCGGTCGCTATAGCGACCGAGCTCCGAACAGAGCTCGGTTGCTATAGCGACCGAGTTCCGAACAGAGCTTGGTCGCTATAGCGATCGAGCCTCGAGCCAAGCTCGGTCGCTATAGCGACTGAGCTCCGAACAGAGCTCGGTAGCTATAGCGACCGAACCCCGGACAGAGCTCTGTTCGTAGCGTCCGAAGTCTTCCGAAATGATGATACGACATAAAACTATGCAGTCTCGACTATCCTCATGCATCCCTGTCTTTCCGTAGCGTCCGAAGTCTTCCAAAATGACGATACGACATAAAACTATGCAGTCTCGACTATCCTCATTACAACCTTCCGCAAACCACCGCTTAACCATTTCTTGATTTCCAATCAAATGGAATCCTTGGTCTGCTTTTACGATAAAAACCGCGGAAATTATCTTTATCAAAGAAACTGTAATAAACGTCCTGAATCAAAAGACGGTCCAAAGAGTCCTAAAACTTGATTCGAGGCCCACTTACGATTTCTTAAAACCCATAAACGCTATGACGGTTATGCTTGGTGAGATAAACATCAAATTCCGCGGATAAATGGAAATTTTCCGCAGATAATCATGAAGATCGGAAAAATGGAATATCTCCATTTTTTGGACTATGACGGCTTAAGGGCAAAAGAGGAAGGCGTAAACCGACATAGAAGGGTGTATATAAGGAGTTCAAGACGAGAGGCATAGGAAGAGAACTTTTTCACAGAAAACTTAGCACTTAGAGTAATTTAGGCAACTTTCCGTTTTCATTAATCGAGCTGCGAGTCAATTAGGGTTTTAGTCTAAGGTTTTAGAACTAGGAATTCTCGCCGGCAGCTCTCGAGCCAAGGCTATTACCTTGTTGTAACGCTCATACGCGGATTCGGAATAAGATCTATTTTTCTCTCCTTTTTCGATTTCTTATTTTTATCGTTGTTATTCTCGTGTTCTGATTGCTTGGCGTGTGGTTTCTCAGATATCCGGGACCTCAGGGAAATTAGGGTTTTCCTACTTTCCTTATTTATACAAAATATTGACGGTGCGAATTTTGGTTCCCACAGTTTGGCGCTAGAAGGAGGGGGTACGGATCAATCTTACTCATAGCCAGCAAACACTCAACCAGACATGACAATTGACGACACGATGGACTTGCAGACTCCTCTCAGCGGAGTAAACAAGGACGCTCTGAACACTCCAGCAGCGGATGTATCCGCAGCCAACGCACCTGCTAACGCCGCGACGCTCTACGATTTCAAAAAGATGCTCTCTGCCTACGAAAAGTGGTCGGAAGAGCAAGATAAACTCATGGGAACCTTGACCAAACAGGTTCAAACCCTAACGGCAAGGACCCGCGCAGTCCTCCCTCGTGGAGCTACGAAGCTCCGCGGAAGGAGGCTCGAGTTCGCAACCCCACTTGATAGGCCTGGAACTTCGCAGGAACGTCCCTCCGGACAAAACCCTAGCGAAACATCCCCTATCGAGAAAAGCAACTCGAAAAATCCTGTGCCGTCTGAAAAGGACACTGAGGTGGATGAAGTCGAGCACATCGACTTGGAGCCCAGCAAAGACTCCGAGGAAGACGCCGACGTCCATCCAAGAAGAACCAGGAGCCAATCGGCTCGGGAAGATTCCCCGTTCGAAAAACCCATGACGGAAGAAGAGGAAAACCTCTACTGGGTCGAACAGGAGGAGCTGGCTGAAAAGCAAACCGAGATTACTCGCAGCAAACGCCGACAAGCTCGGAAAGCCGCTGAGGAGAATCCGGATATTCGCGATCTCCGCGATTACATCACCAAAACCGCTGCGGAAGTAAGGGATGTGAAATCACAGATCCATCACGCCACGAGTGCTGCCCCAAAAATCGACAGATTACTCGAGGGAGCTCGTAAGACGCCTTTCACCGCACGCATCTCCGACACCAAGGTGTCTAATCCAGGGAAGCTCAAAGTACCGATGTACAACGGTACAACCGATCCTAAAGCGCATCTCCAGGCATTCCATATCACTATGGGAAGGGCTAGATTCAAAGAAGACGAAAGAGACGCAGGCTATTGCCGTCTTTTCGTCGAGAATCTGGAAGGAGCGGCACTCGAGTGGTTCGCTCGCTTAAAGCAAAACTCCATCGGAAGTTTCCACCAGCTCGCATCGGAATTTCTCAAACAGTACTCTATGTTCATAGATAGAGAAACTTCCGATGTCGACCTCCGGAGTCTGTCCCAGAGAGAGGACGAGCCCCTCGGAGAGTTCATGGGTCGGTTCAAACTGATCATGTCAAGGGTCCGCGGGATCAGCGACAAAGTTGCCGTAGACGCGCTTAGGAAGACGCTCTGGTACAAATCGAAGTTCAGAAAGTGGATAACACTCGAAAAACCTTGCACGATCCAAGACGCTCTCCATAAAGCCTGGGACTACATAATGATCGAAGAAGAAACAAAAGTCCTGTCACAGAAACATAAGCCGACGAGGAATTCTTCGAAAGATGCAGATCCGAAATCGAAAAAGAAGACCTCTCGTAACGACAAGTACGTCCACCACGAGGGAGAAGAGCTCCAAGGCGCACACAACTACGGGATCAATTCGGAGCAAGACAAAACTTATGGGAACACGTGGACTCGCAACCAAAATTACGAAGAAAACGTTTACTGCAAGTTCCATCAGACCAGGGGCCACTCCACGACCAACTGTAAAGTCATGGGGGCGAGACTGGCCGCGAAGCTGCTTGCTGGAGAACTCTCTGGAGTAACCAGCGTCAAGGATCTCATCCTCGACACCGATCGTCCACCGAGACCCGATAAAAACCCTCCCGCGGAAAACTCCTCTCCAAGAAATCAGGTATGAGATAAACGTGGAAGGAGATCGGACGACAAGGGGAACGATAACAACCGCAGAAGGGTGAACATGATCATCGGGGGATCGCAGTACTGCAAGGACTCGATCTCGGCCATCAAAGCCTACCAACGGAAAGCCGAGTCAAGTGCGAAGTATCCCACATGGTCTCCTCCCCGAGATGGTCAGGACAATGCGGTGACATTCACGGAGGAAGAAGCCAGCGGAATCGATCAGCCTCACTGCGACCCCCTCGTCATAGATCTCGTGATAAGGGATCTTGAGGTCGCGAGAATACTCATCGATACCGGAAGCACAGTCAACGTGATCTTCCACGACACTCTTAAAAGAATGAACATCGAGCTCGGAGAAATCACCCCTGTGCCTAGGCCATTGACGGGTTTCTCCGGACAAACGTCCATGACTCTAGGATCCATCCAGCTACCCGTCATGGCAAAATATGTCACGAAAATAGTTGACTTCGCAGTGGTAGACAGCCCGGCTGTCTACAACGCGATCATGGGAACTCCGTGGATAAACGCCATGAAGGCTGTTCCCTCAACGTATCACCTGGGCGTCAAATTCCCAACGAGAACTGAAATTGCAGCTATCTGGGGTTGTCAAAATCAGCCGCAACTTTGCTTCTTGGCGGAACATAAGTTAAGACTGATCACGACAACCTCCATGGTAAAACGCAAGCGCACTCAGCCTCCTGCCGAAGTTTCTCCGACGAAAGACGCGGCGACATCTTCCGCAGAAGCGAACTCGGAAATCGGAAACCAATTCGGTTCCGACGACGACATCGCAACTCAACGGGAAGAGAAAAAACCCGACATGGACGTCGACGCTGCGACTAAGGCGGTCGACGCACCACTAACCGCCGAGTAAGACACATTCGCGGCACAATCAGAACTACGAGATGGCTTGATCCTCGAAGAATGCGTATGCAGCTCATCGAAGACGAAGTTCAGCTATCCCCTCTAAAAGGGGAGGGTACGATACCGTGATACTCCCACCTTTTAAAATTTCCGATGCACCTTTGTAATCGAGTTATTTTAAACACAATAAAAAAATTTACAATACGCATCTTTTTACTCTTCAAGATAAAAATCGCAGGACATTCTCATCTTATCGTTTGATAAAAGTCAAGAAAACTACGCAAGTATTCCAGAAGATCGAAACACAAAAATATAATCTCTGAAAATAACGACGAGACGTCGTCAAAGTTAGATTCAAGATTATACGAACCACCATCCAAACGCGATAACAAAACATCAAAACTTATACCCCGCTCGTCGATTGGCCCCGACGAGCACATTAGCCGTCTTAAACAAACACAACTCAATCGTTCCTTAAAGAATGATTCTCTAACATCCGACCCAAGGACAAAAGCGCGCAATAAAAATCCCGAAATTTGTTCTAGCACTTCCAGTTGGCTTAAAAATTGTCTCTGGAGAGATGCTCGATTCATATCATACAAGTCAAAAAGCCGAGAACCTATCGCGGACTTTAAATCGATACGAATCAGGCTGAAATCACAACAGGAAAACTCATAGCCGGCTTGTCACCGCATAAACCTTTAAAAATCAAGAGTAAACCTAGGTCTTGCCCTAAACCCAGCACACTGGTCTCTAACATCTCAAAGACATGATATCTAAAAATGATCTGAGATCTTAAAACATGTCTCTCCGCTCCATATCTCAGCTGCCTAATCACCACAAGTCTTGCGGCGGACCTTAAAAGGAAACAACAGATCGAACGTCTCATTGGAGATAAGTATGAGACGACAACTCGGATTTACCCCAAACAAACGAAAACTATTAACAAACACGTTATATATATAAACCGCCCCGCGGCTGGGATTCAAAGCCACCAACGGCCAGTCCCAATATTACAAACAGGCCATACTGGCCAGAACAAAGTCATATGGCCGCACTCGGCCGGATAAAAATAAAAAGGCCACACTTGGCTGCAGAAACACGAAAGATAAAGGAAAATTATTTTCCCGATAAACACCAACTTAAATCAATAGAGGACAAAATCCTCCGATGGAGAAGTTCCAACCTCGCCCGCTGGATAGCTCACCTCATCCTCACCTCCATCCGCCTTGGTCACGACCTCCACCGTATCGGGAGAAACCGGGATTGGATCCCAAAGTCCCCAAATCCTCCCTTTGATCGGAGGAACAAGCGACTCGGCATGAGCACAATCCTTCATGCCTTCCTTCAAGAGTTTCAGCTCATCTTCATAAACGTAGTCGCCTTCCCGCGTCCTCAAGAGAGTCCCAACCGAGCCGCGACACTCGAAAAAATCGCCCGTTAAGTCATCGGCCGCCCTGAGATTTTTGTACTCATCTCTAAACTGCGTCGCACGGTTATTCATCTCGGCAACGATCTCCCTTTTGGCTTGTCTTCTCGCTCGACGGATCTCGGTGGCACAATCGGCAGTTACCTTCAAATCTCGCTCCAGGGTCTCCGTCTGGAGCCGCGCAAAGTCCTTCGCTCATGCTTTTCCGCCTTGAAACGCCAAATCCTCGTTTCTCTGAGGCTCTCCACTAATGCTGAACCAAGCTTGTTCATCGCCTACGAAATTCGAGAAAATTCGTTATTCTTAAAAAAACGAATATACATTTTAATGACTCGTGGAAGAATTAAGGAGGAAAAGAACTAACCCCGTTGACCGCGCGAGAACTTTCCGCGACTATCCCAGGCCTCTCCGGCTCTTCCACGAACGGAGGAGGATCGGGGTTTGTGGGAAGACCGTCAAAAAAGTTATCAAAATCAGGACGTGGCATATCACTCGAGCCGCTTCCATCGCCAAAAGCGAGATTCGGGTCCCATCCCGGAATTTCAAAATCATCGACAGAAAAGTCAAGGTTTCCGATGTCAATGACTTTGTCCTTGGAGAACCAATCATCCGACTTCTTAGCCGAAACACGCTCTGGAACACGATCCACGGGCTTGGAATCGCTATCCGTTTCCGTCCCAAACTCAGGATGAGCCAATCTGATCGCCTTGCGAACCCTCTTGCGAGTAAAAAAGGTCCACCAATGATGACCGCTCCTGAGGGTATCCCTCACCTCCATGATGTCCGCAGGCCACGGATGTGCCAAACTGATATAGGGTGCAGGATTGGGGATTGTTCGGAACATCGGAATAAATTCCTCCTCGACAGACGCAGCATCGAGACGGACGAAAAAGAAAAAATCCTTCCACTGGTTGAAATTGGAGACAGGTCCTCTGATCACGGACATCATCCTACGAGGGGTTATTCGCCAGCAACGCGACTCCCGAACGAGCTGCACCCGTACGAGCGCCTCGAAATGATCATTAATCAGAGATAGACCATGCTCGTAACTTAAAATTATGAGGCCAATGAGAATCTCGAAGCTGGTGGGGTTCAACTGGCTAAACGAAACCTGGAAACGATCCAGCACGCGGACAATAATCTCAGGGATCGGAAACCAGAGGCGACAACGCACCAATACAGCCTCGTAGCATGTAAAATATCCCTCCGGGGGATAATCACTCTCTCCCCACGCCTGGGAATTCGGAATTCCACCGCATCCAGAACCCGAGCGTACTCCCGGGCTTTCGCAAGAAAGGTGCTGGTAGTCTTGCTCGGAAGGCCTCCCGCCACATCTCGGATGCGCATAACAGGAAAACATTCCTCGTTAGGAGCGTCGATTTGGTTGCTGCACGCTTTCCAGTACGCTTCGTGCTCAGCCGCATCCGGTGGATGGAACGAAAAATTCTGACTTCGGAACAAGAAGCTCCTCATCCTGATTACATTCAAGGGAAGGATTTTCAGAAACTTTCTTCTTGGAAGATTTTTTTCCATTTCTAAACAATTTTTGAAATTTTGAGAAAGGAGGAATCAAAAGAAATCTTCTTTCAAAAGAAATTCTTGTGAAGATGAGTGAGTAAAAAGATGAAAGGAGTTACCTTCTCTTTTATAAGCTCCAGGAATTACCACGGACTTTTGGATGAAAACTTCGCCTAAACTTGCCTAAACCCCGGACAGAGCTCGGTCGCTATAACAACCAAACATGCATGCATCCCGGTCTTTCCGTAGCGTCCAAAGTCTTCCGAAATGACGATACGACATAAAACTATGCAGTCTCGACTATCCTCATTACAACCTTCCGCAAACCACCGCTTAACCATTTCTTGATTTCCAATCAAATGGAATCCTTGGTCTGGTTTTACGATAAAAACCGCAGAAATTATCTTTATCAAAAAAACCGTAACAAACGTCCTGAATCAAAAGACGGTCCAAGGAGTCCAAAAACTTGATTCGAGGCCCACTTAAGATTTCTTAAAACCCATAAACGCTATGACGGTTATGCTTGGTGAGATAAACATCAAATTCCGCGGATAAATGGAAATTTTCCGCAGATAATCATGAAGATCAGAAAAATGGAATATCTCCATTATTTGGACTATGACGGCTTAAGGGCAAAAGAGGAAGGCGTAAACCGACCTAGAAGGGAGTATATAAGGAGTTCAAGACGAGAGGCATAGGAAGAGAACTTTTTCACAGCAAACTTAGCACTTAGAGCAATTTAGGCAACTTTCCGTTTTCATTAATCGAGCTGCGACTCAATTAGGGTTTTAGTCTAAGGTTTTAGAACTAGGAATTCTCGCCGTAGCTCTCGAGCCAAGGCTATTACCTTGTTGTAACGCTCATACGCGGATTCGGAATAAGATCTACTTTGCTCTCCTTTTTCGATTTCTTATTTTTATCGTTGTTATTCTCGTGTTCTGATTGCTTGGCGTGTGGTTTCTCAGATATCCGGGACCTCAGGGAAATTAGGGTTTTCCTACTTTCCTTATATATACGAAATATTGACAGTGCGAATTTCGGTTCCCACACTTGCCGGACTCAGTGGTTCTACTCCGGCGGACACATCCCAACCACGAAACCCATCTCCAGGTATAACTGGAGTAACGACGCAAAGTCAGACCGGCGCCAGAGTTTGGACCAGAACCGGACAAAATTTGCCCGGAGACGATTTGACCACTCGAACATATTCAACAAGACCGATCTCGCCGACTCCGCTATCTCAACCTCGGGAACAGGTAGCCGAGATGACAAGCTTGATGGTGTCGCTCGTCGATAAAGCCAGAACTCAAGAAATCGCCTATCGGAACATCACAGACCGATTAGAGCGAACCGAAAGAGAGCTCGCGGAACATCGAGCTAGCACTCGAACGCAACCTGGAAATCGGTCAGATCCATCGTTTCGAACTCCGACATCGCGAACCAACGAAACCTTTGGAACCCCGGAATTTCCAAGCTCGCAATCAGCACGATACCCAGGCAAGACCTCCCAACATCTATCTCAGCCGATTCCGGCCGCAAGAGGGTTAAACTACGACGGTCCAGTGAGATCCCAGCAGGGTCACAAAGGACGCCGGACACGCCCTATGCCACCCACGACACTCCTAATCTAAGACCGGGGGAAGCACGATCACTAGTCCCACTAGGAAACCCCGGGCCTCAGGAGGAAGGTTCACGCCTAATAATGGAAACGGAACCAACCAACCTCCTCGGTCCGGTTCCAACGAGGAACCCAGGCCAGATCGGAGTTTTACATTCCAAGACTGCACAGGCACAGAGTATCAGCGGGAAAGACCTACGATACCGAATGAGGCCGGCGACCTTCAAGAATATATCGAAGGAACAAAGCCGAGCTCAAAAGAATACATGCTATCATGCACACTGCGACAAGTGCAGCTCCAGATATCGATCAAGTGATCGAGGAAACTAGGAGAACTCCTTTTACTAACCGAATCACCAGCGTCCGATTGCACGATATTGGGAAAATTAAATTCCCTGAATATTCGGGAAACTCCGATTCCAAAGCCCATATCCGGGCCTTCCGACTGTCGATCTCGCGAGCACACCTCAGCGTTGAAGAAAAGGAGGCCGGATTGTGGGAACCAAAATTCACACCTTCGATTTTAATGAATAATAATGGAGGAAAGCAACGAAAACCCTACTTTCCTTGAGGTCTGGATTCTCTGCGAGAGCCAACGACAAGTGACCAAATAAATGCGGAAAAGGTTTTGCTAAGATTTGGGACTGGACCTTAAGAAAGGCTGCCTACGCACTCTTCGAGGATCAAGTCGGACGAAGTTCGGTTAGAAAGAATTGAACAAGAGATCGAACCGTCTGGGCGGGTTCGTCTAGTATGAGCGTGGGATATAGAAACAGGCATGTCGAGAAAGATGCCTAGGGTTTCTAAGTGCCGAGCTCTAGAGTAAAAGAATTGTCCGATCCTTCCAAGAGGAGCGGAGATTTGCGAGCAGGAGGCGGCCAGACGTTCTAGGGCCTGCCTTGCTAGTCTAACCGCCTAAATTCTAAGTTCTATCAGCTAACAGGAGCTCTCTAGGTCTCCCATCTCCGATTTTTCGGATCCCTTTCTCTTCTGCTCCAGCCCTCCTTATATAGTCGTTTTAGGTCGGTGGCCCGTTTACCCTTTCGCTCTTTTGGAAAAATTCCATTTTCCGTCGATTTTCGTAGTTATCCTCGAGTCTTGACTTTTATCCGCAGAAACTTAGCATTTATCCTACTTCCGCGAGTTAGGATAAATCGTCATATCTCCTATTGGGCTTGGATCCCTAAAATCATAAGTGAGCCCGTGGACAAGCTTCAAGCCCTCAAACGTTCGTACGATTTCTCGGAAAGATTATCTTTTCTGCGAACAAATCATTATAGCCTAAATGTCGATGTTGAGTTGATCATCCTTGTTTTACACGATACACTGCGGAAGAACCAACCTTCCTAGCTCTAGTTGTAAAACTTCGAGGATAACTCCAATCGAGTTGAACCGAGGAACGTTAGGTCCATAGCTAAGGTGCTACGACTTCACGGAAGCCACAGGTGCGATCTAAAACGGACGAGCTGGGAACATGCTGGGCCAGCGTGGCTCGGAGCCAGGACATGGGCGAGCTCAGCGCCCGGCGCCAGGACCAGCAGGCGAGCGGCGCCCGGCACCGGGACCAGCAGGCGAGCGGCTCCCTGCGCCAGGACCAGCAGGCGAGCGGCGCCGGGACCAGCAGGCGAGCGGCGCCGGGACCAGCAGGCGAGCGGCTCCCTGCGCCAGGACCAGCTTTGGCGAGCGGCCCGGCACCGGGACCAGCACGGCGAAGCCGGGCGCCTGGGACCAACACCGCGCCGGGACCAGCAGGCGAGCGGCTCCCTGCGCCAGGACCAGCAGGCGAGCGGCGCCCGGCACCGGGACCAGCAGGCGAGCGGCGCCGGGACCAGCAGGCGAGCGGCGCCCGGCGCCAGGACCAGCCGGGCCTTGGTCGAATCTGTTCTGAAGATCTCGGCGAGATCTTTGATTTGATATCTTGATCGTTTTCTGGTTCCTCACGGTTTGAAGGCGACCTCTTTGAAGTTCGAGGCAGATTCTTTAGGGTTTTGTGGTGATCGAATCTTGGCGCCCTTGGCGGACCTTGATTGGGTTGATCTGCCTTTTTTCGTTACCGATCTTCCGTGGACTCTCATACTGGCGCCGCGCCGTCGTCTTCGATCTTACTTTCAAGAAGTGTTTCACGAAGAACCCATAAGTAAAAATAATCATAGCCGTTGACTTGAGATAGCCTTTTCGACCCAAGAGAGTGAATATTCTAATTTGAGAAATTCTCGTATGACTTCTTTCAAATCATCTGAAACTTCTTGTTTCGAAAAATAATTTCCTTGAGGTCTGGATTCTCTCGCGAGAGCCAACGAAGTGACCAAATAAATGCGAAAAGGTTTTGTTAAGATTTGGGACTGGACATTAAGAAAAGCTGCCTACGCACTCTTCGAGGATCAAGTCGGACGAAGTTCGTTAGAAAGAATTGAACAAGAGATCGAACCGCCTGGGCGGTTCGCCTTAGTATGAGCGTGGATATAGAAACAGGCATGTCGAGAAAGATGCCTAGGGTTTCTAAGTGCCGAGCTCTGAGTAAAAGAATTGTCCCGATCCTTCCAAGAGGAGCGGAGATTTGCGAGCAGGAGGCGGCCAGACGCTCTAGGGCCTGCCTTGCTAGTCTAACCGCTAAATTCTAAGTTCATCAGCTAACAGGAGCTCTCAGGTCTCCCATCTCCGATTTTTTGGATCCCTTTCTCTTCTGCTCCAGCCCTCCTTATATAGTCGTTTTAGGTGGGTGGCCCGTTTACCCTTTAAGCTCTTTTGGAAAAATTCCATTTTCCGTCGATTTTCGTAGTTATCCTCGAGTCTTGACTTTTATCCGCAGAAACTTAGCATTTATCCTACTTCGAGTTAGGATAAATCGTCATATCTCTATTGGGCTTGGATCCCTAAAATCATAAGTGAGCCGTGGACAAGCTTCAAGCCCTCAAGCGTTAAATGCGATTTCTCGGAAGATTATCTTTTCTGCGAGAACAAATCATTATAGCCTAAATAATCGATGTTGAGTTGATCATCCTTGTTTTACACGATACACTGCGGAAGAACCAACCTTCTAGCTCTAGTTGTAAAACCGAGGGATAACTCAATCGAGTTGAACCGAGCGTTAGGTCCATAGCTAAGGTGCTACGACTTCACGGAAGCCACAGGTCGCGATCTAAGCGGACGAGCTGGGAACATGCTGGTGCCGTCGGCGCTTCAGACCAGGACATGGGCGAGCTTCAGCGCCGGCGCGCAGGACAACGGGTGAGCACGCACCGGCACCGGGACCAGCGAGGACCGGCGCAGCGCCAGGACCAACGCAGGCGGCGGCGCGCCGGACCAGCACGAGCGAGCGGCTCCCTGAGGACCAGCTTTAGCGAGCGGCTGGCGCCCGGAACCAACAGGCGAGCGGCGCCGGCGCCTGGGACCAACAGCAGCGCCAGGACCAGCAGCGAGCGGCGCCCTGCGCCCGGGACCAGCACTGGCGAGCCCGACCAGGACCAACGCAGGCGAGCGGCCCGGGACAACGGTCTAGCCGGCGCCAGGCGCCCGGGACCAGCCCGGGGCCTTGGTCGAATCTGTTCTGAAGATCTCGGCGAGATCTTTGATTTGATATCTTGATCGTTTTCTGGTTCCTCACGGTTTGAGAGAACGACCTCTTTGAAGTTCCGAGGCAGATTCTTTAGGGTTTTGTGGTGATCGAATCTTGGCGCCCTTGAAGCGGGACCTGATTGGGTTGATCTGCCTTTTTCGTTACCGATCTTCCGTGGACTCTCATCTGGCGCCGCGCCGTCGTCTTCGATCTTACTTTCAAGAAGTGTTTCACGAAGAACCCATAAGTAAAAAATAATCATAGCCGTTGACTTCGAGATAGCCTTTTTCGACCCCAACAGAGAGTGAATATTCTAATTTGAGAAATTCTCGTATGACTTCTTTCAAATCATACGAAACTTCTTGTTTCGAAAAATAATTTCCAGAGACTTTCAGCCGTTGATTCGTCGTGACGATTTTGACCCCAACAGTTAGCCCCCCAGCTCGTTAGAACCTTCGCGATGTTTTTCGAGCAGTAAGACATGTCAGGTAAGATAGGCGGAATTAATGGTTGAAAGCTCCGTTAAAAGTGGTAAGATTGGGGCTGCCTTTTGAAGGCTGCCCTCGTACCCATGTCGAAGGGATCAAGCCTTCCGTGGTTAGTTTTGGAGTTTAAGATCCTTGTGATCTGTTTTCCAGCTTGTGACTTATATGGTCTGGTTATGTGTCGCAGAGACTTTCGAGCATGATGCTGCTTGATGGTATTTCGCTTTGTTCTGGCCGCTGGAGGCCATGATGTATTTTTCGATTTGCCGCTGGTGGCTCAATCCCTGCCCGCTTTAGGCCTGTTAAAATAATTTGCTCAAATTTATAAAATCGTGGTTTTATAAGGTCGAAAGAACTTCTGCTTATCGGGTTGAGGGACAGGTGTGAGTTGTCGCCTCATTCCTGCCTCTCGATGATCACTGTATCCATCGACAGGCAAAGCAGCAGATTTTTCGCGTTTACTGATTTACGAAGGTTCGTGAAAACCAATAATTTGCCAAGAGACAAGTTTTGGGATCTCGATCGGTACGATACTGGTCTATGAGATGTCAAGATCCAGCTAGCGGGTTTAGCGCAAGACCTAGGTTTACTCTGACTGAGGTTTTATGGCGACAAGTCGGCTTTCATTTTGCCTGTTGGCTATTTTAACCTGACTGCACTATTTTAAAATCCGCAAATTGTTATCGGCTTATATGATTTGTCTGGGTACGACCGAAGCTACCGCTTGGAAGAGCTAAACGAATTTCGGTTTTCTTGTATAACGCTATGTTATCCTTGTCGGATGTAAGAGAGCCTACCCTTTAAAGGCAGCTATTGTCTGTTTAGGACGCTAGAGTTCGCTTGTTGTGATCAGCAACAACTACATGATACCGCTTTGAAGGTGTGTTACAGTTTAGAGTTCCTGACACCAGAATTTCGCCTCGAACGCTTTGAGGAAAAATATCCTTCGAAAGGCATGACGCCTTGCAGTGCTGAAGGTTGAGTTTTCTTTGTGCCGCGACTTCGCGGTTTGAAATGTTCGCTGGCTTGAGATGTTTTATGACTTTTCAGCCAAAAACTGTTGTCTCAGTTTGGCGCTGAATTGTTTGATTTTTGATCGAGGAATTAGGACCGACGGGTCGCCAGAATTTGTTCCTGGAAGGAGAGCCGCTCTTCCACTGTGCTTCGGAAGTGTTGGCCTCCCCGGGATTTATTTAGTGTATTTTAAGAATGACTCGTGATAACTCTTGGAGCCTTGTCACAGTTTTTCTTTTCATGTTGGTTTACGGGCTTATAGAACTTAATCGATTGACGATAAGTTTAAATCTTAATGCTAACCATATGGTTGTTAGACTGAGTTTTGGTATGAAGAGTTTATCGTGATGATTTTCCTCGATTCTGGGTTATAATGACAAATTGCTTATGTAATAGTCACTTACGCTCTATGAACAAATCGCGGATTGTTGTTTTAGCCGCTATGATTGGAGCAGTGGTCGCCAGTAGTTTTGGATTGGCATGGAGGCTAGATTCAGCCGTATTGCCAAGGAAGTTGTTGGTAAACGATCAGACCATGACCCTTATTAAGGTCATGTTAGTTTACGCATTGTCCTTAATGGGGATGCCGAATTCAGGTCCGGCTTTACGGAAGGGCTGAGTCGGCCGACGGCCAAATAGCGCTTGCCGAGATAGACATGCCAAGCATAGCGAGTTTTCTGAGTTATGGCTGATAGCTTTTAGAAACGATCTTCCAATTTAGGTCTCAGTTATAATGATGAATGGTTCGTAAAAATTGTTTTTTTTGGTTGCATGAAAATCGCTTCATTTTATCCGGGGACAAAGTTTAAGGGATCGACACAGACACGCATGGTTTGCCTCGCGGATTATTTCCTGCCGGATGTAACCGCTGGGAGTGAAAGCAAGAGTCAGAAACCTTGTGGGGCAAAACTGTCTATGACAGCACCGCTGGAGCTATTATGTTTATTTTACGAAGTTGCTTTGTATGAATTGACTCGACCATACAGAGGATTTTTCGTAAAGTGATGTAAGAGGGGTTTTCAGAAGGTAATCGAGAGTGTTTCTCACAAATTACTTGCGATATTTGCGACCACGGATTATGTTTTCCTCATTCAATTTTATGCATCGCAAAGTCGCTTTGCATGAGACCGATCATGTTTTTCCATAGGCTGTTTTGTTTAAAATGTTCTTGTTATACTAAAGTAATGAATGACCGTTTCATGGAGATAGAAAATCGCAGACCGTCAAAGTAGCGATGTTTCCGCTGATTACACGGGAGATGTTTCCGCTTATGATTTCGACCTTTGATCTAAAGTTGCTTCAATTACTCATGGAGTTTTACCGTTATTTCGCTATTTTCAGAGTTCACCGCTATTAGTCTGACGCTGGTACACGCTTCTAGTCGCCGGTTTGCGAATTTAGACGACGATAGTTTTCAGGTTGGGCTATGCTGCTACGCTTTTAGATCTAATCTTATTGCTGCGAGTTTGCTTTGTCAAAATCGCTGTCTTGATGCTGAAGCAAGAAGTTTTCAAGGATGGAAATATACGAGTATAGTATACTTACCTACTTCCGCTTTTACTGAAACGGGTTAGCCGCTCTTCAAGGCTTGTGTACGTTTTTCTTTCTAAGGAAGCGGATGAGTATGCTTTAGAATGCGTGGCTTATCGCTTGGTTTTTCGAGACTAGATCGGTTTGCATGTTCTGCCTGGACAATCAAGGAACAATGGAACAAGACTGAAAATTTGCCTAAGACTTAGCTTGGTAGACTATCCACCTAGGTTCTAAGTTCCCTAAATTCTACCGGCAGCTTTTAAGACGCTGTTCTATCCTACTAAGAATTAAAACCTTGACAAAATTTTATAAGTCGGACGCATCTTTACTCTCATCAATTATTCGAGATCACCTCTTGTTCGCTCCTCTTTGTTTCATGTCTTCTAATCCAAGTTTCAATTTTCGTAAGCTAGTTTTACAAGACCGGTGTGTATTTCGTCAAGGATTCTTATGCAGTATGAGTTAGTAATTTATCGAAAGTTTATTAGGCGCTTAGTAGTGGCCACTTTCGATTCATTGTCAAGGATTTGAAAAGTCTGATACTGAACGAGAATTGATTTTCATTTAAATTCTGACGAATATCGGAGCGAGAGAGATATCAACGCCAAGTTCCTGTTCCTGTTTCTTCGTACTGCTGGTTAAATTACCCATATGCTCGATGGAACATTACAGAATCATTGAAACAAAGAGAGGGGGAGTAGGAGATAACTCGAAGAGGGATAAGATGGGCGTTTTTAGACACTATGACCAGGACGTCACCGAGTGGGGTCCTTAGTTCGCCACGCATTTTACGAAAGTACTGGCCATGGTATCGGTCTTCGAATGAATCCTAATACCGTGATAGTTGAGATGATTTGGTGTTTCAGAATAACCGCGGATCGCTTTATATGATGAATTGCAATCCATTCGTTAACCGAACCTTCCGAGTTTTTTCGTAACTTTCCCGATGGTTCCGATCGAAACGAAACGGGGGTTTTAGGTTCACGGTTTTGACGATTTGTACCGCGTATTCTCGAAATGCAGGATGCAAAGCACGGATTAGACTAGTGTTGGGGTGGTTTCATGAGCAATTAGCCGACTTTTCCTAACGACCGCAGCCCGGGCGCACGGACGGGACCCGAATCGCCGCACCGCCGGGCTCGCCGGCGCTGGTCGCTGGCCGCCGGGCCGCTGACGCATGGCTGCCAGGCCTCGCCGGCATCGGGTCCAGCCGCAGTCGCCCGCCATGGCGCTGAAGTCCAGCCGCCGCCGCCCGGGTCAGCGACGCATGCAGCCGCCCGCCCAGGGCCGTGTTTGTCGAGTATCCCGCTTCGCTTTATTCGCTTTCTCGCCTGCGTAATTTAGGGTTTCTCCATGGTTTTGGGAGAACGAAGTTTTTCTGAGAAATTTCAAAAAACGCTCGGTCGATCCCCTACTAAAACTCGGTATTTAGACGAATTTCTTGGGGTTTGATAGATTTTATCGGTTCCCTTTCTGTTTTTATAGAGAAATTGCGAGCTCGTTTTCGTGCTCTTCCTGTGGCTTAAAAGCCGCGAATAGGTTTTTTCTATTCTTGAGCGCCACGGCGCTTGCATTGCCGCTACGCCAAAGTTGTGTACCAACGCACGTGAGATGCTAATTTTGTCTTTCATATTTCCAGACGCTCGGGTCAAGCGTTTGGCCTTGAGAGTAAGAGTAATCCGTCCCCCCCCCCCTCCTTCTAGCGCCAAACTGTGGGAACCGAAATTCACACCGTTGATTTTAATGAATAATAATAGAGGAAAGCAACGAAAACCTTACTTTCCTTGAGGTCCGGATTACCGCGCAGAGCCAACGACAAGTGACCAAATAAATGCGAAAAGGTTTTGTTAAGATTTGGGACTGGACATTAAGAAAAGCTGCCTAACGCACTCTTTCGAGGATCAAGTCGGACGAAGTTCGTTAAAAAGAATTGAACAAGAGATCGAACCGCCTCGGCTGGTTTGTCTAGTATGAGCGGTTATGTAAACAGGCATGTCGAGAATGATGCCTAGGGTTTCTAAGCGCCGAAAGAGTAAAAGAATTGTCTGATCCTTCCGAGAGGAGCAGAGATTTGCGAGCAGGAGGCGGCTAGACGCTCTAGGGCCTGCCTTGCTAGTCTAACCGCCTAAATTCTAAGTTCTATCAGCTAACAGAGCTCTCTGGTCTCCCATCTCCGATTTTTCGATCCCTTTCTCTTATGCTCCAGCCCTCCTTATATAGTCGCTTTTAGGTCGGTGGCCCGCTTAATTTCGCTTTTGGGCCCAAGTTTATCTCTTTTGAAATATTCCATTTTCCGCCGATTGTAGTTATCCTCGAAGTCTTGACTTTTATCCTCGAACTTAGCATTTATCCTACTTCCGCAATTAGATAAGTCGCCATAGCTCCTATTGGGCTTGGATCCCAAAAATCGTAGGTGAGCCCGCGGACAGCCGCCAAGCCCGAACATTCAGACATTGAAAGATTATCTTTTCCGCAACAAATCGTGATAGCCTAAAGAATCGATGTTCGAAGTTGATCGCCCTTGTTTTACACGATACACTTTTGGAAGAACCAACCTTCCTAGCTCTAGTTGTAAAACTACGAGGATAACTCCAATCGAAGTTGAACCGAGGAACGCAGGTCCATAGCTAAGGTGCTACGACTTCACGGAAGCCACGAGGCGCATCTAAATCGACGAAGCTGGGAACAGGCTGACGCTGCCGGGCGCCAGCCGACATGGACGGAAGCTCATACCGGGCGTCCGACCAACATCGGTGAGCATGCGCCGCCCCGACCAGCACGAAGCGAAGCTGGCGCCGGCGCCGGGACCAGTATGGCGAAGCCGGGCGCCGCGCTTGGGACCAGCACGGCGAAGCCGGGCGCCGGTGTCTGGACCAGCATCGGCGACGGCCCGGCGCCTGACCAGAATGGCGAAGGCCGCCTCGCCCCCTGACCAGCACGACGAAGCCGGGCGCCCGGCGCCTCGACCAGCATCGGCGATCCGGGTCGGCCGCCTCGTATAGCATCGGAGAGCCGGTGCCCGGGCGTCGACCAGCATCGGCGAAGCCGGGAACCGTGCCCGACCAGCACGGCGAAGTCGGTGCTCGGGCGCCGACCAGCACGGGAGCGGCGCCTCCGGCGCCAGCGCTGGCGAAGTCGGGCGCTTCAGCACCCAGGACCAGCACGGGAGCCGCACCCGCGCTGGGGACCAGCGCTGGCGAAGCCGGCGCCCTCGCTGACCAGCACGGCGAAGGTGCCCGCGCTCCGGGCCTTGGTCGCTTGTTTTGAAGATCTCGGCCAGGGCTTCGATTTGATATCTTGATCATTTTCTGGTTCCTCACGGTTTGAGAGAAGGACCTCTTTGAAGTTCCGAGGCAGATTCTTTAGGTGGTTTTGTGGTGATCGATCTTGACGCCTCTTGGGCGAAATGGAACTTGATTGGGTTGATCCGCTTTTCGCATCGATCTTCCCTGGGACTCTCGCAGACGCCAAGACTCGCTGTCTTCTTGATCTTACTTTCAAGAAGTGTTTCACTAAGAACCCATAAGTAAAAATAATCTTAGCCGCTGACTTCGAGATGCTTTTTCGACCCCAACAGAGAGTGGATATTCTAATTTGAGAAATTCTCGTGATGACTTCTTTTCAAATCATACTAAACTTCTTTGTTTCGAGAAATACTTTCCAGAGACTTTCAGCCGCTGATTCCTTCGCGGACCCATTTTGACCCCAACACGATATTGTCGCTTCTTCACGAAAATCAAACCGACCAGCTCGAAAGTGGTTCGCTGGTCTCGGAAGGGAACTCGATCGATAATTTCACCCAATTGGTATCGACCTTCTAAAACAGTACTGGTCTACTTTGAGACAAGAACAACCGAGGCCTAATTCCATGGAATTTAAACCAAGCTCCCTTCGAACCATTAAGAACCTACATTAACAAGTTCAGGAAATCAAATCGAAAATTCCCAACCTAATTGAAGTGGTTGCTATAGCCGCACTTAAGAATGGAGTCTGATCTCCTCGAATTCAGGAAGAAATGGCAGAAGAGCCCCTGCCTCACTCGATGACTCTTTACATCGAAAGCATCCTACTGCGAACACACGAAGAGGAGGTCGCAGCCCTAAAGAACAGTTCCCTCATGAGTAAAAATGGTGTCACCAAAAGGCTTCAACAACTAAGTTTTTGTCAAAATCGGTCAATGACTAAATCGCCACCGAAAGTCCTTGAAAGAAAAGCCGCCGACGATCAAAGCCAAGAACGGTCGCCGCCGATAAAACTCGCTGGAAGGCTCGCCACCCCATCTGGCGCCAGCAGCAAGGGTCCTGGCACCCATCCGTGCAATCATCTCATAAACTTGGGCAACGGCAGCATCTTGGTTCTTTGAAACCCATGTCCGGATCGTCCGAGATCTACGATGGTTCTTCCGCAAAGCCTTCCCCGATTGATTAAAAGATCCGCTTATTAACACATCTAAAGCTCGGCCACATTGCTCAGATCCTTGACAACGAAAATCTACAAATCCAAGTCCATCTCAAATCCCGATACCGCGAATTTCATTGATTAGAAACGATTATCTCAGAATCTACGGCTAAAGACCTTCCCAAACTCGAAGATTTCCGCAAACGACTGACGGAGGAAAGATCGAACAACCCACGGACGAAAGATGGCCTGGCATCGCAGCACGCCACGCAGCCGCCTGGCGCCGGCGGCACTCGCCTGGCGCCGGCGGCACTCGCCTGGCGCCGGCGGCACTCGCCTGGCGCCGGCGGCACTGCCTGGCGCCGCGGCACTCGCCTGGCGGCGGCGGCACTCGCCTGATGCCGGGCGCACGCTGGACGCTGGCCGCCTGGCGCCGCAGCATGCGGACGCTGGCCGCCTGGCGCCGGCGGCACTCGCCTGGCGCCGGCGGCACTCGCCACGCTGGCCGCCTGGCGCCGCAGCATGCGGACGCTGGCCGCCTGGCGCCGGCGGCACTGCCTGGCGACGGCGCACCCGCCATGCGGTCGGCCTGGTGTCGGTCCACGCCCTCGCCCCGGTTCGGTCCTATCGCGTCTGTTCGATCCCATCTTAGCTTGTTCGATCAATCTACGAAGTTTGGTATGATCGCGTTACTCTAGATTGTCACTTTCTCGACTAAACAAGGAATTGAGTTTCCTTCGAAACACCAAACCTTCAAAGACTGTCCTTTCAAAACCGTAAAAACGCTCTAACGCCTAACGCGGGCCAAAACGCCCACGCACGCATTTTCCGTGAAGGAAGGATAACTATGACGGTTTATCTCTATCCTCACATAAGAGATAAATGTCAAGTTTCCAGAAGATAAATGTCAAGTTTCCAGAAGATAAATGTCAAGATTCAAGATAAATGTCAAGTTTCCGATAAACACCTAAAATGGACTAAAATGGAAAAGCCCGACTCAGCCCGGGCGAAGATAGATCGCCATAGGAGGAGTATATAAGGAGACCTTTGAGCAAGAAGCAAACCAGATCACAAATTTTCGAAAGCACTTAGCACTTAGAGCGATGAAGCATTCTTTCTCGTTTTCACTGGAAGGCGACTCAACTAGATGTAATTTAGGCTAATCGGACTAGCGGACCTTTCGACAGCTCTTGTAGCTTACTTCACCTGTTGTTCACGCCAAAACGCCAATTCAGAAATAAGATCTTTTTCTCTGCTCAACTTTTCATTTCTATTTCGGAACTTTATTCTCTATTTTATCGATTGTTTCGTAGCGCCCAGCAGATATCCGACCTTCAAGGAAGATCGGGTTAACTCGATTTCCTCCACAAATATTTATCGAAATTGACGGTGCGAATTTCGGTTCCCACACTAAGGATCCTCCACCTAAGGGACAGCATTCCTAACCATCAACAACTCTCCAAACCGGTAATCGACATTCGATAGCAATAAGTTCTGTACTTTTCACAAGAGAAAAGGACATTCTACCGAGGAATGTCGCGGCGCTTAGAAACAAGGAAGAAGAAAAAGAAGGTGGTGAGAACCCTGAAGGAAGAAGAAGTCCCATCGACCCCTAAAACAGCGGGGGGCCGAGATCATTCTGAAAAGAGAACCAGAGGCCGAAAAAGAATCACCAAACTCACCTCCACCAGCTCCTAAAAAGAGAGTCGATATGATCTCATGGGGAAAGAAGCCGAAAACATGCACCAAAAATGCTTTCGATCTAGGAGACACACCTCAAATCGAAATTACAATCACTATTCATAATGAGAACCACGACAAGGCCGATAGCATTCAAAAAACAGAGCACCAAGATTTCAAAGTCGTCGATAAACGAACAAAGTTTGAACTTAAAAACAGGCTTACGAAGATAAAGAAAGCAAGGAAAAATAGCATGCGGCCTGCCAACCACAAACTATTTGGGGGGCAAGGACACAACCAACCCATGCTGACCAAAAAATGGTATTTTCCTGCAACTAGGCACAATAAGACACCACAACGCATCGACTTCATCTACGGAGGTTCAAAATTTTGCAATTCGGTCAATTCGATCAAAGCCTGCCAAAGAAGAGTAGAGGATAACATCGGGTTGAAAACCCACGCAGGGCCAAACCCGCGAGATTACCTTCGGCGAAGAGGAAACTCGACCTCGACAAACCTCACGGCGATGCACTCGTTATGCGCCTAGGCGTGGGAGGATCGCGAACTATCGGCGTCATGATAGACACGGAAGTTCATGGCGTACTTTCTCTGACGCTTGAGGAATGGGATTTACCAAGGAACTCCTCAAACAGAAAAAACACCCCTTATCGGATTGGCGGAGAAACCACTTTCTCACTTGGATCAATTGAGCTTGCAGTCACAGCGAAGATATCCAGGAAGATCGAAATTCATTGTTGTCGCCGACCGACCAGCACCTTTCAAGGCCATCCTAGGGCGACCTTGGCTCTACAACATGAAAGCAGTACCATCGACATACCACCAATGTGTGAAATTCCCAACACCACGAGGAATAGAAACTATCCGTGGAAGCCAAAGGAATTCAAGAACCTGCTATCTCGCGAGCTTCAAAGATCAAATCCACCTCCGTGAATAGAATGCGACATCGGCGTCCTACTCAAAAACAAAACAAGCATAATATCACATTAGCGACAAACAGAAATCCGCGACTCTATGCAGGTACAATAGCGAACTACGATTTGACTTGATCCTCGTCGGGGTACGTAGGCAGCTCTCATTACGAGCTCAGTCACCCATAACAAATAAAGCCTCTTACCCAAAGGCTCCAACTCAAGATAACCACGAGATTGACCAAAATGACCTTCACTTAGCGAATAAACTATTGCGGTTCCTACCGCAACAAATGTATCATTTTTTAGAAAGTATATATATCATATTTCTTACTACCTTCTTTCGACCAAAAAATCAGCTCTAAAAAGCTCGTTACGATTAACTGTACTTCGAGACCCTGATCAAGTCCGCGAATGCTTTTAATCCCGCTTAAAACTAAAAGCGCAATCTAATCGGTATAATATCTTGAATACCCCGATTCAAACCATCGAAACAGTACCAACTACATCAATCTATTTCCATAAAACGGTTCAAAGGGGGAAACTCCTCTTATTCAAAACAGAAACGAATACTCATGCAAAAACAGAAACAATATCGAAAGCCAAACAAACGATTTTTAACCAAAAAAAAAGGGAAATACAACGCCTTGCAATCTTAATTCTCGACATCGAACTCGCCATCCTCTCCTCGGCCATTCTCGCAATCCAAGTCATCAACCATTTCCTTCCCAAAGAAATCCTCCGGGATATCTTCCAAAGCATGAGGAAGATCCGATTCCCCAACCGGAAACTCCGATACCATTGTCGCGTCAAGCTCTGCTTCGAAACCAGTCCCTTTAGCTTCAAGGCGATTCAAACGACCCGAGGCCAAAAAATTGTTGTTCATTATCTCGTTATGAAGATTGATATTGGACATCACTTCCCGAAGACGAATCTCGCAATCCGCAACGGTTTTCTTCTTCTCCCATTTGTCTTTAAGGGCCACCAGCACATCCAGGTAGACAAACGCCAGAATCTTCTTGGCTTCATAGGTGGCTCGGCCGGAGATCATCGGCGTGTCTAGCGAGGAGGATTGATCTTACCCTCAGATAGGAGACTTGATCTAGAGCCGACTTCCTCTGGTTCTCAGCCACCCAAAGTCTTGCGCTAGGAAGTGGTTTGATCACCTAGCTTCTCGCGGCAGCCAACTGAGTGACACCAGCCCGTTCCGGTCTTGAGCCATCTTAAGGTTGAACTTTGGTTGCGAGCGACCTTCTTAATCTCATGTAATTCATCAATCGAGGAACATCCTTCAAGCGTTATTCCAAAGATGGCGAACTCATTGTTTGCCTCCATGGCTAAATGAAAAATTCAGCGAGTCAGGAAAAATCGAAAACAAGTCTGTCTCAACAAAGAGAACCGAACCTTGGCGTGAGCAACCGCCATCTTCACATAAGCATCGCGTTCCGACATGTTCCTCAGGGAGGGAAGAGGACACCCGCCGGTTTGAAATGCCGGACCAGATGAGCCACACTATCAGGATTTTCGGTGATAGGACAATCTTTGACATGAGAAAATTGCCAATGGAACGGCTTTGCGACCACACAGTCACTCGACGAACCCGACTTGTGGTCGCCACCAATCATTTTTGCCTTCTTCTGAGGTCGATCTCTCCCTTCAGAACCAGTAGGGTTGTTCGAGGAATGGCGATCAGAAGCCTTCTTACCCTTAACCCTTCTTCCATCCTTGGAAGATGATTCAGGAGGAAAACGAATATCCTCACGAAGGACTTCAGTAAGAGCTTCGCTTACATCACCAGAACGAATTCTTTCCAAACCAACCCCACCGGCTCGATGACGGACCTTCTCGGAGTCACGAAGGTTCATTTTTCTCGACGTCATCGATCTCAAAACTCAATCGATTTTAGAGTTAAGAACTCGCGAGATCGAGTCGTTTCTATTTATCCTGGCAAGTTGGAGAATAAAATCCCTTAGGATCTAAACGAACGAATATACTATAAGATCGACATACTTATCTTAACAAAGAACAATAGAGGGGAAGCATGAAATTAGTTCGAGTTCGACTCGCCCGCATCCGGCGGGTCGCCATCGGGAACCAAATTCACACCGCCAATTTCTGATAAGTAAGATTGCGGAGGAAAGCCAAGTAAACCGACTTTCCTTGAAGGTCCGGATTCTTCTGCGCTGCCCACCTAAATCGAGTAAAGTAGACAGAAGACAAAAATGGAATTGAAATATTTGCCCGGCGCTTTATTAGATAAGAGAAACGAAAGTACAAGGATTCTCCGAAGACAAAGAGATTTTATGATTAAAGAAAAGATAGAGTTGCAGTGCAGCCAAACGCCCTAAGCCTTGCCCGCCAGTCTAACCACCATAACCCTAGTTCTTCTAAGCTAGCAGGATGCTCTAAGTCTAATTCTCGGATTTTCGATCCTCCTCTGCTTTGCTCTCCTTATATACCCACTTCTAGGTCGGTTTGCCTTAGGATGATGGCCTCGCTTTGGACCCAAGCTTATCTCTTCAGAAATGTTCCATTTTCACGGTCTTCGTGAATCATCCTCGAAGTTTTCCGCTATCTTCGGTGACTTGATTTTTATCCGATGTTTCGAAATCGGATAAACCGCCATAGCCTGATTGGGCCTGAATTCTGAAAAATGCGTAAAGTAAGTCTGTGGACTTATCTTAAGTCGTTAAGCGTTTTATCGATTTCTGGAAGAGCGATCTTTCTCGGAGAATAAACCGTATAGCTTAAAGGGTCAGTGTTCAAGTTAACCGATCTTTGTTTTATCGATATCTTCTACGAGAAATCAATCCCTCTAGTTTCTATAGTAAAACATCGAGGGCGATTCCAAGCGAATCGAAAGATGTTTATTCCGTAGCCTGATTGTACCAAAGTCCGAGGGTTGATCCGAACAAGCTAAGATGGGATCAGGCCGAGCCGATGGGACGATACCAGGGCGAGGGCGTGGACGGCGCCAGGCGGTGTGCCCGGTGCCAGGCGGCCAGCGTCCAGCGTCGCCGGCGTAGGCAGGCCAGCGTGGCCAGTGCCACGGCGCCAGGCGAGTGCGCCGGCATCAGGCGGCCAGCGTCAGCGTGACAGGTGCCACCAGCACCAGGCGAATTGCGCCCGGTGCTAGGCGGCCCGTCCAGCGACTGCGGCGCCAGGCGAGTGCGCCCGGCCAGCCAGGCGAATCGCGCGGCCCCAGGCGAGTGCGGGCGGGCGGGGAATGCGCCCGGCGCCAGGCGAGGAATGCCGCCCGGCGCCAGGCGGGGAGTGCCGCCCGAGGCCAGGCGGCCCGTGTCCGTACCCGCGGCACCAGTCAGTGCACCCGGCATGGGCGGCCCCGTCAGCGATGCCGCCCGGCGTAAGGCGAGTGCCGCCCGGCGGCGAAGGCGACCAGCGTCCGATGCTGCGCCCGGCCAGGCGAGGTTCGCCCGGCGCCAGGCAGCGCCAGGCAGCGCCAGGCGAGGATGCCGCCCGGTGCCAGGCGGCCAGCGTCGATGTCGCCCGGCGCCAGGCGTTTGCCGTCCGTGGGTTTTCCGTTGCTCGATCTTTCCCCGCTGAGTCGTTAGTGCGGAAATCTTTGAGTTTGGAAGGATCTTTAGCCGTAGATTTTGAGATAACCATTTTGACCCCAGAGTTAGCCCCCAGCTCGTAAGATCGGAGGCGGTTTCGCGGCGAGTGATTTAATTTTTGAAAATCGAATTTTCGACTAAGGATTTTTCGCGAAACCTGTGTCATCACCCTCCTTTTTCTTATTAATAGCCAGCTTTCCCTTCTCATTCTTCACATCTTTTCAAATTCTTCTCTCTCAGAAAAATGTCTTCATCCCAAGTTGAAAAGAATGATTCGATGTTGAGATGGGTGAGGCGACAAACTCTGTCGGTTCCGGCCAGTCAAGCTCCGGCCGTTCAGGCGTTCAAACTACTCCGTCCCTGATTGATGGGTTTGATTCTTTCAAGGCTAAGCTATCGGCGTAGTGCTGCGAAGGCTCAAAGCGGCGAGGACTGAGGCATGCGATGTTCCTTCAGCGGCAACTCCTTTGCCTGCTCGCCGGTTCCCAGCCCGAAGTCCCATCCGATGCCCTTCCGTCTACAGAAGGGGTTATTGTTCCTGAACAGACTCTTGATGTTCAGATCCATCAATCGGGTTCTTGACTGCTCGATCGTGATCTCGGAAGAAGGGCGATAGAATCTGCACCTCTTCGGCGAAGAGGAACTTCGTCTTAAGGACTGCCAGCGGCTGGTGCAGCGCCGTTGCCCAAGGAAGAACAGAGCTGGCGTCCGGGCGAAAAAGCGGTAGCGAGTCCGAAGCGGCGGCGTCTCAAATCGTTGGCGTCATCGTTCAAGGTTGATTTTAATTTGTCGCAATTCTTGCACCGTTTTCTTTTACGATGATACTTACTCCTTCCTTTTTGCGGCAGTTTGTGTAAGCTGATTGAAGAATGCTTGGCGAGTGCGGGTGGAAGTCATTCGTCTATCGAATGAAGCTGGATCGTCGCGAAGCGCTGAAGCGTACTAAGGCTGCATTACGGGCTGTCGAGGAACACCATGCTGCCCGAGCGTCCCAGCGAGGTTTGTATCAGCGATCTTGGTAGCGACCTTGGGAAGACAGCGAGTTAGTTACTCAAGGTGAAGAAGAGAAGAGTAAATCTCGGAGTCCGCCGTCTTCGGGAGAAGGTTCAGGCTCCGCGAGGAGATGAGCATCCGTAGATCTCCGGAGGTTGCCGATGCCAGCGGCGACTTCTTTGGTCGTCGGCGAGGATAGCCATCCTGTTTGAGTCCTTGATAGCCATCCATAAAGAGGACTTGGCTTTAGCGAGGGATCGAGGAGTTTGAATGAGCTTCGAGTTGCCAGTGCGAGGCCCGTCTTTGGACTTGGAGGAAGCTAGATTATCGTCTGTAAGGAGAGTGGGCGACCACCAAGGAGATTCGGTCGATCCTCGCCGGCCTGCAAGCGAATGCACCTAGCTCCGACCTCCGAAAACTCAGAAGATCAGGAGGCGCGGGAGAAAGATTAGAGATTGAGACGAAGGTAGTGGCGATCTTGAGGGAAGCGGCGGCGAGGCTGTCCACTGTCGCGAGTGAGGATGAAGATGGCGGCTCTGGGCGTCTAGGTTTATCAATCCCTTCGGGATTTCGTTTTTATGTTTTGGCGTTAAGAGGCCATGATGTATTACGGGACTGGCGTTGGTGGCTTGAATCGCCCTTTTGGGGTTTTGTTTGAATTTGGCAGATCTCAATCTATGAAAGCGTTTTCGATTATTTATGAACTTCAGTTTTGAAGTATGAGAAGAGGGTGTGAGTTGTCGTCTCATTTCTAGTTCCCCAATGATCACCGCACCTATTGTTTGCATAAAGCGAGATTTTCAGCGGTTTACCAATTCTGTGAAAAATTAGTGAAACAAATAGGCTTGAGTGAAGAGACAAATTTTGGATCTCGTATACCATACTATGTCTGTGAGATGTCAAGATCCAGCGTGGCTGGGTTTAGGGCAAGACCTAGGTTTACTCGGTTGAGGCTTTGCGATGACTAATCGGCTTCGTTTTGCCTGTTTGCGATTTTAACCTGACTCGTGCCGTTTAAAATCCATGAGAATTGTGTCGGCTTATATGATTTGTTGTTGGTGAGTCGAGCTACTTCCTTCTGAGAGCTAGACCAAAATTTTGGATTTCTTGTATAGCTAGCTATGTTTATCCTTGTCGGATGTAAGAGAGCCTACCCTCGAAGGCTATTTGTCTGTTTAGGGCGTTAGAGTTAGTTTGTTGTGATCAGCAACAGCGAAATGATACCGTTTTGAGGAGTGCGTTTGTATGTTCAGAGCGAAGATTTAGTCTGCAATATTTCTTGGGAAAAGAATGTCCATCAGCGTTAGCGGCGTCTCGCGTGCTGAAGGTCAATTTTTCCTTATGCCATCGTGTTGAAGCGGCTTGCGGGCTTTGGGGGTGTCTTTGCGAATGTTGCAGCCAGAAAACTGTTGTTTCCGTTTTGGGCGGGGACCAAGGGTGGCGTAAGTTTACACCAGGGAGCGTCTACATTCCGCGGTGCCGTGTGAAGTGTTGGCCATCGGGATTTGTTTTGGATGTGATAATCGGCTTAGTGGATACTAGATCGTTGTTGTGGCGTTTGGCTGATTTTGAAAAAGTCGTGAAAAAGTTTGAAAATTTTAGAGTCTTGAAATTTGTGGGAGTATCACAGTATCACATTACCCTCCCCTTTTTAAATTGGGGGATAGCTGAATCGCCCGGTTGGCGAGTTGCCTATTTTGTCTAGGATCAAGCCATTTCGTAGTTCTTTTGTACCCGTTTTATCGTTTAGTGGTAGTATTTTTGAGGTGCATCGCATTCCAAGTTCTGGGATTTTGGCGTCTTGCATGTTTGCGATTTGGTATGAGCCTGGTGGGACTACTTTTATGACTTTATGCGGTCCTTCCCGGTTGCTCGGTTTTCCTGCGTTTGGATTCGTGTTTTGGAAGACTGCGTAAGACTAAATCGCCTTCTTTGAACCTGCGATGGCGTGCGTTTGAGTTGTAGTACCTTGCGACGGCGTGCTGGTAATTCTGGATTGAATGAGTGCCTGGTCGGCGTTCATTGATGAGATCGAGATTGTCCAGCATCATAGCGTCGTTTAAATCCTCTCTTTGGGGGATGAATCTTCTCCGTACTCGAAATTCTACTTCGGCGAGATCATATATTCCGTTCATTAGCGAGGCGAATGGAGTTTAGCCGTAGCCCGTCTTGGGGTTATGCGATGCGACCAAAGAACTCCTTGAGCTCCTCCCCATCGCCCTTCTTGGCGTCTGGGGTTTCTTGAGTCCGTCAGGGCGGTTTTGTTGATGGTTTCTGGCTGTCCGTTGCATTGCGGATATCTGGGAGTTGACTTTGTAAGTTAAGTATTTTCCATTTTAGCAGAATGCTTGAATCAGTAGAGATAAATTGAGATCCATTATCTATTCACGATTTAAATGCGGGACCCCATGTCTAGTTATGATATGTTTCCAGGCGAAGTTCTCGACTTGTGTGTCTTTGATACTTGCGTAGGATTCTGCTTCTACCCATTTGGAAAAATCCGTAAGGACTAGGAGGAAGCGCTTTTGTTTTGATGGGTGCATAGGTCGGCGATGTCCATGGACCATCGCATGAAAGGATAGGGGCGAGATTGAGGAGGATCTCCGGCGGGTTGATGGATTGTTGGAGCATGTCTTTGGCATTTCTCGCACTTCGGGCGAATTTCTGATCTTTACCATGGTTGGCCAATAATAACCGTGGTGTTTGATTTTGACGCGAGAGATCTTCCGCCAGAATGATTTCCACACGATCGAGTGGACCTCCTTCATGATTCTTCTCGCTCTTTCCCCTTCTGCGCATGCCATGAGAGGACCAGAGAAACACCACTTATAAATTTCTCCCTCTATCGTGGCGTACCGTGCGGCAGGTTTTCACTTCTGAGCAGCCCATTTTTGGCGGGTAAGGTTCCATTCGCGATATAGGCTCGGATTGGTTCTAACCAGGGCTGTCGCCAGCCATACCGGTCGGGTTCACATCGGCTTCGGTTGATCCTCGACTTCTTCCATCTTCAATCTTCGTCGGATTAGATTGGCGACCACTGGTGGTCGATGCTTGGATGTTCGATGAATTGGCCGGGATTACTCTTTGGAGCCCTGGATCTGAGCTTGGCGAGGGCAGCCAAAGCGTCAGCCTGGGCGTTTTCGGCGAGGAATTCTGGTCAGAGGCGAACTGGTGAAATTCGAGCCAGTTCTTGGGCGAGTTTTAGATATCGTCCATCCTTTCGTCTCTTGCCTCATATTCTCCGCTGTATTGATTGGCGACTAACTGAGAATCGCGAGTAAGCGTGAATATTGCAGTTTTTAACCCATGGGCCAGCCAAGCCTGCGGCGAGTGCTTAAGTATTCTGCCTCATTGTTTGAAGCATGAAATGCCAATCGGAAAGACTGTTCTAGGATTTCCCGTTAGGAGAGGTGAGTCGTATTCGATTCGGATCCTTGTTTGGATGAAGATCCGTCGGCGTGTAGGACCCAAGTTGAGTTTGGTTCCTCGTTAGTCATGCTTCTAGTGGGTAACTCTACCAAGAAATCCGCCGTACTTGGGACTTTGCAGGCGTCCTTAGGCGATATTGACGTCGTATTCACTCAGTTCGATTGCCCATTTTGAGCCTACCGGATTGACTTCGGACTATGCAGGATTATCCGCGGCGGGAGCGTGGTGAGAACCACTATAGTATGAGACTGGAAATATGGTCTTAGTTTTCTTGCGAGGTTATGGCGGCGAATGCTAATTTTCCATTAGCGGGTATCGGTTTCGCATCCAGTAGCGTCTTGCTTCGTAAAAGATTGGCTTTTGTTAGCGCGTTCTTCCCATATCAAGGCGCCACTGACTGCCGTTCGCGAAACTGCGATATAGAGGAAAAGAGGTTCACCTTCCACGGTTTTGCGAGGACTGGTGGAGTGGCCAGGTATTGTTTCAACTGTTGGAAAGCTTTTTCACATTGCTCGACCATTCGAACTTCTTGTTTCCTTCAATGTTTAGTAAAGCGGTAGGTACTTATCCGTGGGTAGCGAGATGAAAGCGGTTCAAAGCAGCGACTCTTCGGTTAGCCTCTGGACTTTTCGCTTGGTTCGGGGAGGCCATCTCTATCAGTCGTCGATTTGTTTAGGGTTGGCCTCAATTCAGCGATACGTTACGAGGTACCCAAGGAATTCTCGATGCCACAGCGAATCTACATTTAGCGGGTTGAGTTTCATGTTATGCTGGTTGAGTGGTGCAAAACATTCCTCTAGGTGGGCTACATGATCGTGTTAGTCAAGAGATTTCACGAGCATATCATCGATGTAGACCTCCATAGTTTTCCAGTTGCTCAGCAAACATTCTGTTGACGAATTAAGCTGATCGTTGCACCAGCGTTTTTAAGACCGAAGGGCATTACCTTATAGCAATACGTTCAGCGATCGTTGATGAGCGCGGTTTTTCGTCGTCGGGATTCATCATGATCTGATTGTAACCGGAAAAGCGTCCATGAATGACAGAAGCTTGTTTCCCGGTTGCCGACCAGTCGATCGATGTCGCGAGCGGGGAAGCAGTCTTTTGGACAGGCTTTATTCAGATCCGTGAAGTCGACACAGACTTCGCCATTTGCCGTTCTTCTTTTTACCATGACAGGGTTGGCGAGCCAATCTGGATACCTAAATTCTGTTATCGACCCTACTTTGAGGAGTCTTTCGACTTCGCTTGATCGCGTAGCACGCCAGGTCCCAGCTTTACGTCTCTTTTGTTTACGGGTTTGTGAGTTGGGTCGATGTTAAGTTCGTGACATGTTACGCTAATGTCGATTCGGCATATCCTCCGCAGCCCGCCAACGCATTGAGGTTCTTTTGAGGCATGCGATGAGCTCTGCTTTTATTGGTTGCGGAGGTTAGCTCCGATCTCGACACACCGTTCGGAAAAGAATCGTCGAGACAAATTGAGACCACCGTTCGCAGGTTGGTTCATTCTTCCCTTCCAGGGCCTCAGCTATTTGGGACTGCCAGAAGGTTTCTGGCGATCGTGAATCGTTGCTTTTCGAGAGGTCTCGATTTTGGAGTTTTTCCGCTTTAGTTCGGTAAGCAGGTAGATCTGCGCTGCTCGGTGACTACCATGTATTGTTTCGACCCGAAGCGTCGGGAACTTGAGGCATAGGTGGAATGTTGATGGGATGCGCTCTCATGGAGTTTAGCCAGGAGTTCCAACTATCGCATTGTAGGATGTTGGACCATCGATCACCAGAATTCCGTGTTTTGGCGGCGCTCCGGCTTTGACTAGGAGGTTAGTCGAGCGAGGGTCATAATTTCTCGAGAGTCGAATCTGGGCTGGGGTCATCTGTAAGGATGCTTAGATCGGCGCCCATCCTCTCGAGGTGCTTTTGTAGATAATATTAGCCGAGCATCCGGTGTCGACTAATACCCTTGCTACGCCAATATCCTGGATCGTGAGTTCTATTACGAGGAGATCGTTGTGAGGTTTGGCGTGCGGGCGTTGCTTTCGATCCTCGAAGATCACGATGTTGCGGGCTGGCGAAGAAGTCATACTGAACCCGATCGATCGGTGGTTTTGAGTTAGAGAATCCGTCCCCCTCCTTCTAGCCAAATCAGGGAACCGAAATTCACACCGCCAATTTCTGATAAGTAAGATTGCGGAGGAAAGCCAAGTAAACCGACTTTCCTTGAAGGTCAGTTCTCTGCGTTGCCACACGAAATCGATAAAGTAAACAGAAGACAAAAATGGGAATTGAAATATTTGCCGAAGGCGTTTTATTAGATAAGAGAAACGAAAGTACAAGGATTCTCCGAAGACAAAGAGATTTGCGATTTAAAGAAAAGATAGAGTTGCAGGCAGCCAAACGCCCTAAGCCTTGCTCGCTAGTCTAACCACCTAAACCCTAGTTCTTCTAAGCTAGCAGGATGCTCTAAGTCTAATTCTCGGATTTTCGATCCTCTTCTCCTCTGCTCTTGCTCTCTTTATATACCCACTCTAGGTGGTTTGCCTTAGGATGATGGGCCTCGCCTTTGGGCCCAGGCTTATCTCTTCAGGAAATGTTCCATTTTCGCCGGTCTTCGTAATCATCCTCGAGTTTTCCTTTATCTTTCGGTGACTTGATGTTTATCCGATGTTTTGGAAATCGGATAAACCGTCATATCTGATTGGGTCTGAATTCTGAAAATCGTAGTAAGTCCGTGGACTTGTCTTAAGTCGTTAAGCGTTTTATCGATTTCGGAAAGGCGATCATTCTCGGAGAATAAACCATTATAGCTTAAAGAATTCGGTGTTTAAGTTAACCGATCTTTGTTTTATCACGATATCTTCTACGAAATCAATCCCTCTAGTTTATAGTAAAACATCGAGGGCGATTCCAACCGAATCGAAAGATGATTATTCCGTAACCTTGATTGTACCAAACTCCACGAGGTTGATCGAACAAGCTAAGATGGGATCAGGCCGAACACGATGGACGAGAACAGGGCGAGGGCGTGGACCCGGCATAGGCGAGGTGTTGCCGGCGCCAGGCGGCCAGCGTCCAGCGTGCCGCCCGGCATAGGCGGCCAGCGTCCAGCGTGCCGCCCGGCATAGGCGGCCAGCGTCCAGCGTGCCGCCCGGCGCCAGGCGAGTGCCGCCCGGCATAGGCGGCCAGCGTGGCAGTGCCGCCCGGCGCCAGGCGAGGTGTTGCCGGCGCCAGGCGGCCAGCGTGGCAGTGCGCGGCATGGAGGCGATACGTCAGTGCGCTGGCGTCAGGCGAACCCGGCGCCAGGCGAGGTGTTGCCGGCGCCAGGCAAAGTGCCGCCCGGCGCCAGGCAAAGTGCCGCCCGGCGTAGGCGGCCAGCGTGATAGGTGCCGCCCGGCTCCAGGCGGGGTACCGCCCGGCATAGGCGGCCAGCGTCCAGCGTGCCGCCCGGCATAGGCGGCCAGCGTCCGATGTGCCGCCCGGCATAGGCGGCCAGCGTCCAGCGTGCCGCCCGGCATAGGCGGCCAGCGTCCAGCGTGCCGCCCGGCATAGGCGGCCAGCGTCCGATGTGCCGCCCGGCATAGGCGGCCAGCGTCCAGCGTGCCGCCCGGCGCCAGGCGAGGTGCCGCCCGGCGCCAGGCGAGGTGTTGCCGGCGCCAGGCGAGTGCCGCCCGGCGTAGGCGACCAGCGTCCGTGTGCGCCGTCGCCAGGCCGTTTACCCGTCTGTGGGTTTTCCGTTTTCGATCTTTCCCCGGTAGTTTGTGCGGAAATCTTTGAGTTTGGAAGGATCTTTAGCCATAGATTTCGAGATAACCGTTTTCGACCCCTACAGCCACCAGCAGAAGAATTCGCAGATACTTGCGGCAGGTCGAGGTCGGTGAGAGACCAAGCAGAAGAAGGACACAGATCAACCACGGCTGTGCAGTCCTGCTCCAGGTCCGTCAAACGAGCTAACTCTTCTTCCACCGACAAACCTTCATCCTTGATCTCCTTAAGAAGGTCGATGTTCGCCACCACTTCATGGAGCCGGATTCGGGTATCAGTCTCCCTCTCCTTGTTTGACCACTTCTCCTCCAAAGACGACAAGATAGATTTATACGCCTCAGCAACCTCATGACGAGCAGCTCGAGAAGCTCGGCGAACGACTCGATCTCGTGTAGCCTCTACCTCATCAGCTCTGACCCTTTGAGAAATGACCGCTGCTGCATAAGCTTCACGCTCACCACGAGCCTTCTGAAGATCCTCTCTCAAACGATGGATAATCTACGCTTGCACCTTCTTCCCGACCTCAGACTCCTCGAGTTCCTCGGAAAGCTTCATGATCTTCTTTTCGCGAGAAGCGCCTGACCGCTCCACCATGACGACGTACTCATTGACCGCTTCCATGACCTGAGATGCAAGTACAACGAAATCTTATACATTAAAAAAAAAAAGAGAAAGAAGAAGAAGAACCAACCAAACTACCTTTGCGTTCTCCCCGTGGATCTTCGAGTAGGCTTCCTTCTCTTCCTCTGTATAAAAGAATGCAGGGCGAGAGCTAGAGGGAAAATCTCGCTGCCGCAGTTCTTTAGGTTCTTGAAAGGAACTCCCTTTCCCCCTCTGAAGCTTCTCCTTCTTCCCCTTCTTCTTCGATCTCAAGGGAGCCACACCAGATGTAAGCCCCTTGATGCAGGTCTTGAAACGTTTACGTCTCAGACTCATCTTGAGAACCAGGGCTGAGGGAAATAGGCGACACAGTAACAACATTAGAACTGCGAGAAGTTCCCGCAGCCCGGATCTCTAACTTCGAAGATCGGAAAGACGCAACCCGTCGAGACAAACGCCGGTCAAGGCGAGCAGAATCGGTAGAAGGATCAAGACGAGCCACCACGTCTTCTTCGCTTTCGTCGGCCCTGACTTCTTCGATAGGGTCGACAACCAAAGGCGGCATCTCCACACCTGGAGGGGCTTCGGCTCCGGATCCTCGCGAAAAGATCGACCAGTCGTTCGACCTCACCTTAAGGCAGTCGAGACCCGAAAATGACCGGACATTGAAGAACTCCCCGAGCGAACTACAAAGAAGAAACATATATGTACTTTAGCAGAAGAGGGAGCTACAATTAATCAAACGTCTGCGAAATAGAGGGAACTAACCTATATCCTCAGTCCAACGCTTAGGAAGACGAGAAAAGTCGAAAGTCCCAATAGTAGCCGCATCAACCTTAAAAACAAAGAACTTCTCCCGCCAGTCGTCGTCACGATACGGACATCCCTCGATGACATGATGACCGGGACGCGGGGACACGATGAAAATCCCCGGACTTTTGTTATTTCGCTTCATCACAAAGAGGTGGCGAAACTCGTCGAGCCCAAAAGAAAGCTTCTCCTCCCTTTCTCTAACCAAGAGGGCTAGGAGATGACGAAGTAGATTAGGACTCAATTGAGAAAGAGAGAGTACCCCAAGGTCGCCAAGATCTCGAGGATCGGCTCCGGGATCGGAAAAGAGAGACCACAAGTTTTGAAAAAAGTGGTGTATGCCCCACAGTATCCATCGAACATTCGGGCGAAGGTAACCGCCAACTTCGAGAGTGGCGAGCGATCAATACTGCACTCGGAGTATAGTAACTCGAGGTCCTCGCTGGTGGTTGTCGGAAGAGGAAAAGAGAATGCAGCCATGATAGGAGATTAAAAGAATCGCAAAGAGGAGAAAGCAAAAGTTTTGTGCTTATCGCCAAATCTCTAGAATGATAAACTAGAATCGAAGAAGGGATACTTCTAGGTTATATAGAAAAATTCCTCAACAGACCGAAACGGCTATATCGCTCCAATCAAAAATAATTAATAGCCTGAGCCACATCCCCGACATAGCCGTTCTGTGGAAATAAAATGTGCTGGCGACGGTCGGCGACCGTCTCGTATTCCGATTGACTAAGGCCGCCAATTAAAGAATATAACATCTGTGTTATTTTCAGTCAAATAAAGAGATTAGGGGACAATTGTTGGGCCCAAAAACCACCACTAGACGAGAAGGTCGAAGCCCGTTTACATGATGAGTCGCTGATTAATTGAGGTAAACAGAGGGACCCTCGAGCCCATCCCGGACCAGTCGCGACCAAAAGCCCATCAAAGAAATCAGCAAGACTTGGTCTCATCGACATCAAAGAGGGCCAAGATCGAGGAAGAAGTTGGAAAAGATCGCGGAAGTCAAATGAGTATAAGAGAAAGATAGAGCAAAGCAAACAACACACGAAAAACCCCTTTAGAGAGAACTAGCAATATATCGACCTCTTCGAGATCGCTTTAGTCTTTATTTCACTTCGATCTTTGTGTAGTTCTTGTTCTCATTTCATTACTTGTATTCAACCTTCATAATCCAATAAAAAGTCCATTTTTGTCAACCGGAATCTGATTAAATCGTTGTGTTCTAAGGAAGTCGTTACCTAAATCCTTTTTCTCCCTAAATTACTACCTCAAACACTACAAAATTCCTAGTGTATATTTTAGGATCTACACAGTCCCCCCGCATTCTTCGGTTTGGAGAGATTACTCCAAGAGACCCAACACATCTTCTTGATCTCCGGAGAAAGATCCCACCAGAAGCGCGTGAGGACCGATTGTAGTTGCTTGATGAGTGAGAGTGGTAGCTTAAAACAGGACATAGAATATGTGGGCATTGCGGCTAGTACAGATTTCAGTAACACCATTTTCCCCGCACCCGATAGGTATCGAGGTGTCCAACTGTGCGCCTTTTTCCTGAGTCTATCCACCAGAGCCGCAAAGATGTTTCGTTTTTCCGTCCGAAGTGTTCTGGTAAGCCGAGGTACTTCCCAATACCCCCCTCATTTTCTATGCGAAGCTGGTCTCGAATGCGTCGCTTTACATCTCCAGGCGTCTTAGCTCCAAAAGTGATAGTAGATTTATCAAAATTTATGCACTGACCCAATGCCTCTTCATATCTCCTAAGGATCGAGATGAGGGCTTTACAGCTCCTTTGATCTGTTCTTCTAAAGAATATAGTTTCATCTGCAAACAGCAAGTGGTTGATAGCCGGGCTGTTTCGTGAGACCTTGATTCTTGCAAAGCCCAGATAAAACCTCAGTACAAAGAATGAACAGGTATGGGGACAAGGGATCGCCTTGTCGGATACCTCTCGATGGTGTAACTCGTCCATGTGCCGCTCCATTCACAAAGTACGAGTATGAGACCGACGATACACAGGTCATAATCCAGGAAATCCAGACCTCATGGAAGCCAAATTGAGCAAGCACATTCCGCAGAAAACTCCATTCAATGCGGTCGTAAGCTTTGCTCATGTCCGTTTTAATCGCCATACTGCAACGGACTGAAGCTCCCGAGTGCTGTAGATAGTGAAGTATCTCATGTGTAATCAGTACATTATCCCCAATGGAACGTCCTTTGACAAAAAGCAGACTGATACTCAGAGATAAGAGCCGATAGAAGTGGTTACAGCCGTCTGGTTAGTAGTTTCTCAATAATCTTATAGTGCGTATTACACAAAGCAATAGGACGATACTAAGCTACCTTCTTTGGGCCAACCACTTTTGGAATAAGTCTCACATGGGTCTCATTCTGTCGAGGATCCATAGCTCCGGTAGCAAAGAAAGCATGGATATCTTTGATGATCTCATCCCCTATAATGTCCCAAAAAGTTTGGTAAAAACTAGCCGAGAAACCATCCGGTCCCGGAGCTTTGTCGGGATGGTTTGAGAATAATGCCTCTCTAATCTCTATCGGTGAGGGAGGAACAATCAGTGACTCGTTAATCTCCGCAGTTACCTTAGAGGAGATACTGTCCTGCACCACCAGTGTCAATTCCGATCCCCGAGCCGTAAAGATATTAGAGTAGTAATCCGTGATTCCCGCACGATTTTTCCTCCTTGAAGACCGCTTTACCAGCAACGTCTTCGATCACCGAGAATTTATTCAGGGCTTGCCGTCCCCTTGTAGTAGCACGAAAGAAGCTGGTGTTCCTGTCTCCACTGTGGAGCCATTGATTCGGCTCCATTGGCGCCAATATAATTCTTCCTCCTTGTACGCCGATTCGAGTGCAGCAGTGAGAGATGCAATTATCTCTGTGTCCGGTGATAAACTAGACAGAGCCTTCTCCAGTTCTTCTTGGTTCTTCTGGATTGCGAGATTACTGTTTAGATTTTGTTCCCGCATATATCTGATGATGCTAGCTCTGATCCAGCTAATCTTAGAGAGGACAGAGTCTATCGAACTCTCTTTCCACTGATCTGATACAATCTGCCTGATTTCCGGTTTGTCCTTAAGCCTCCTATCAAATTGGAATAATCCTCGCTTCTTCTTCCTGGTGACGTCGAAATGGATAACAATGGGGGCGATGATCCGATCCTTCGAACCGAAGGTATTCACAACGTCTAGCCGGGAACTGTTCAAACCAGGTGAAATTTTCCCTTGCTCTATCCAGTCTTGATTGGATGAAGTGACTATATCTAGTCCCTCGCCACGACAGAGAGTTACACGAATGTTGGAGTTCCCAAAGTCCCATTTGAGACACAAAACTCCGAAAGGAGAGAAAAGAACCCTCCCACCGGACCGGTCCTCCCACTTTCTCAGCGTTGTCGAGGAGGTCATTAAATTCTCCTGTGATCAACCAAGATTCATCCCTTGTAGCTCCAATTTCAGTAAGTTGCTGCCAAAAGGCGGGCCGATTCGAAGCAAGAGGTGCACCATAGATAAAAGATACATAACAGTATGTACCTTGCGCCTCAATACGAGTATCAATAATATTAGAAGAGGAGAAAAGAATTGCAAGGAAAGTAGGAAAACCCTAATTTCTCTGAGGTCCCGGATATCTGAGAAACCACACGCCAAGCAATCAGAACACGAGAATAACAACGATAAAAATAAGAAATCGAAAAAGGAGAGCAAAGTAGATCTTATTCCGAATCCGCGTATGAGCGTTAAAACAAGGTAATAGCCTTGGCTCGAGGGCTGCCGGCGAGATTCCTAGTTCTAAAACCTTAGACTAAAACCCTAATTGAGTCGCAGCTCGATTAATGAAAACGGAAAGTTGCCGAAATTGCTCTAAGTGCTAAGTTTTCTGTCAAAAAGTTCTCTCCATATGCCTCTCGTCTTGAACTCCTTATATACTCCATTCTAGGTCGGTTTATGCCTTCCTCTTTTGCCCTTAAGCCGTCATAGACCAAAAAATGGAGATATTCCATTTTTCCGATCTTCATGGTTATCTGCGGAAACTTTCCATTTATCCGCGGAATTTGACGTTTATCCCACCGAGCATAACCGTCATAGCGTTTATGGGTTATTAAGAAATCGTAAGTGGGCCTCGAATCAAGTTTTAGGACTCCTTGGACCGTCTTTTGATTCGGGACGTTTATTACGGTTTCTTTGATAAAGATAATTTCCGCGGTTTTTATCGTAAAACCAGACCAAGGATTCCATTTGATTGGAAATCAAGAAATGGCTAAGTCGTGGTTTGCGGAAGGTTGTAATGAGGATAGTCAAGACTGCATAGTTTTACGTCGTATCGTCATTTCGCACGATTTCGGACGCTACGGAAGGACCGGGATGCATGCATGTTTGGTCGCTATAACGACCGGGCTGTCCCTTGTATCGCGGCTCGGTCTCTATAGCGACCGAGCTTCGTATGGAGCTCGGTCGCTATTAACGACCGGGCTCTGTCCCTTGTATCGCGGCTCGGTCGCTATAGCGACCGAGCTTTGCATGGATCTCGGTCGCTATAGCGACCGAGCCGAGCGTGCCGTTGGTTGCTTTGCGATGTTCGAGCCGAGCCATCACCGTTGTTCATCTTTCGTTGTTTCGAGCGATTGAGTTTTTAACGAAGACACGATTTGGTCGTAGAGTTCCTCGCAATGATTTGACTTTTACGATTTCTTTCAAAGATATATATTTTTATCGAACGTTTCGATACTAACTTCGTCATGACGGTTTTCGACCCCAACAGTTAGCCCCCCAGCTCGTTAGAATCGTGTAGAGATTATAGCGTGCGTTATGGCGAGTCGGACGAGATAGTCGTATTGGACGAAGTTCGAATTCGTAAGTTTGTAAAAATATTCACACAAGAAGGGAATTCGTATCCAACATATGAATATATATATTTATATATTTTTTAATAAAAAAAATTATACACCCATGCCTTTATAAATGTTGGGATCCTTTCATTTTATTAACACCTTTTCTTTCTCTCTCAATTTCTCTCTCAATTTCCTCTCAAGATGTCTTCCTCTCAAGATGGCAAGAAGAGTTCTGATGTTGAGATGACTGAGGCTTCGCCGGCTCCGGCCGTCGAACCTACCTCCGTGCCTACTTGTGTCGCCGGCTATCTCTCCTTCCGCGAGAAGATGGCTCGCCGCAAGGCCGAGAAGGAAATCATCCGAGGCGACGACGAGAATCAAACTCCTCCTTCTGCAGCGGACGTCCCGGCTTCCGGTTCCGAGGTTCCGATTCCGCCGGAGGTCGGAGAGCAATCTGAGCCGCATTTTCTCAGAGTTCTGACCCAGCCCTCATGGTCGTCGAAGGTTCCGATTGTTGTTGACGACACGGAGAAGGCTGTCGAGCCAATGCCTCCCCTTCCAGCTGTGGGAACCGAAATTCACACCGTCAATTTCCGATAAACGATTTGTGGAGGAAAACCGAGTAAACCCGATCTTCCTTGAAGGTCCCGGATATCTGCTGGGCCACACACGATACAATCAATGGAGATTAAAGTTGTAAAAATAAAAATCGTAAGAATAGAGCGAAAGAGATCTTATTTTTGAATTCTCGTTTGAGCGTGTACAACAAGCAAAGAAATCGGCTACAAGAGCTGTCGAAAAAGTCCGCTAGTCCGGCCGCCTAAGTCTATCCTAGTTGAGTCGCAGCTCGCTAGTGAAAACAGAAAAGAATGCTAGATCGCTCTAAGTGCTAAGTGCTCTGGAAGTTTTGTGATGATTTGCTCCTCGCCCAAAGCTCTCCTTATATACTCCTCTTAAGACGGTCTATCTTCTTTCGGGCTGAATCGGGCTTTTTCCATTTTCGTCCATCTTCGTGTTTATCGGGAAACTTGACATTTATCTTCGGAAAACTTGACATTTATCTTCTAGAAACTTGACATTTATCTTCGAAAACTTGACATTTATCTCTTATGTGAGGATAAGGATAAACCGTCATAGTTATCCTTCCTTTCGAAAATTGTAAGTGGGCGTTTGGCCATGTCGGGCCATTTAGACGTTTTTACGGTTTTTCGAAAGAATAGCCTTTGAAGGTTTCGGCATTTCCGAAGAAACCCCAATTCCTCGTGATAGTCGAGATGTTTGGTGTTTAGAATAACGTGATCGTACCAAACTAACGAAGATTGATCCAAACAAGCCAAGATAGGATCAGACCGAGCATGATGGAACGAGACGGGGCGAGGACCGTCGACCGGCCGGGTTTTGCCGCCGGCATCAGGCGGCTTCAGCGTAACGCTTACGCCCGGTATGAGCGGCTTCAGCGTGGCGCTGCCGCCCGGCTTCAGCGTGGCGCTTTCCGCGGCGCCAGAGTTCTCTGCCGCCCGTGGGTTTTCCGTTGCCGATCTTTCCCCTTTAGTCGCTCGCGGCGGGAAATCTTTGAGTTTGGAAGGATCTTCAGCCGTAGATTTCGAGATAACCGCTTTTGACCCAACAAGATCTTCCGAGATTCCTCGAGTATCGGATCGAGATGGACTAGGATTCGTAGACTTTCCGCCTTCAAGGGTTTGAGTAATGAGGCTTGAACTTAAACGCTTAAAATATGAACTTTTAAACAATCGAGAAGGCTTTGCGGAATAATCATTGTAGTTCTCGGACAATCCGGACATGGGTTTAAGGGACCAAGATGCTGCCATTGCCGAGATCACGAGGCGATTGCATAGATGGGCGCCAGGACCCTTGCCGCCGGGCGCCAGACGGAGACGACAGGCCTGCCGCCGGGCGCCAGACGGACAGGACAAGCTGCCGTGCCGTGCGTATGGCGTGGCGCCGCCACGCGGCGCGCGTGAAGCCGGGCCGCCGGCGCGTGGCGCTGGGCGGTTTGCCGCCGGCGCCAGGCGCGGGTGGGCGGTTTGCCGCCAGCGCTGGCATGATCTGCCGCGGCGCCAGGCGCCCTGCCGTCTGCCGGTTCCGCTGCTCGCCGGTGCCTGCTGTTGTTTGCTGTTGATCCTCTGGCTCCCGTCCGCTTCATGCCTTCTCGTGAGTTCATCGATTGACGACCCGCTTCTTGGTTTTGATCGTCACTTGGTTTACTTTCGAGGACTTTCGGGTGATGATTTCGTCGTTGACCGATTTTGACCCCAACACCAGCTAGGAAGGAGATCGTTCTGGCGCTGCGCTCTCCTAGCGCTGTTCCGGTCGCTTCCGCTCGGACTCGAAAGAGGAGGTGTGCGACGCCTGCGGAAGGAGATTCTTCGCTGCCGGAGGGGTTGCGTATTGCACCGGTGCTTCGTGGAAAGGTATGTTGCATAGGCTTTATCTTACCCTTACGTTTTGCCTTACGCTTATTAATATGATTTTATCCTTGCAGTATTGCACCTGATCAACGGGATGATCGGCGACTGCAGCACTGAGGCCGCTCGCCTTGCCAGGGAGCTCAGAGAAGCGCAGGGCCAGATATCTGAGTTCCTGGCCACGATGACGGCGCTGAAAGATTCCTACTCTGCTAAGGTATCTAAGTTCGAGGAGCAGATTGGCGAGCTTGAGAGGGATCTTGGGAAGACAGTGAGTGCCTTGATCAAAGAGAAGAAAGCCAGGAAGGCTAAGGCTTCGGAGGCTCGTCGACTTCAGCGCCAGACCGAGGCCAGCGAGGAGCTGATGAGTCGCAGCATTGAAAACGCCAAGGGTGCTTTGCGTACTGATTTTCAGTCCCGTATGACGGGTTTCACTGAGATCCTGAGTTCCCTCGAGCGTGTTTACAGCAGAGACCTGACCTCGGGGGCATCGATGGCGGGATGGTGGTTATCCGCGCGCTCAAAGGCGAATCCCCTCCGTCTATTCAGTCCGAGGAGGATGACTTATCAGTCCGTAAGGCTGATTTGGTGGGCGTGGACAGGAGCTTCGAGCTTTTGTTTTCTGACCTGCGATCCGAGTGTGTATTGGCGCTATCTGCGGAGGATCCCAAGAGGCGAGGTTCTGTGGCTGAAAAGGATGGAGATGAGGTGGCCCCGAGCGAGGCGGATGAAAGAGAGGTCTAGGTTCAAGATCGTGGTCTTTATTTTACGTGTTTTCTGAGTTTGCGTTTGTTCCGGCCTCTAATGGCCGAGTTTTTATTTTCGGGACTGGCCGCTTGTGGCTTTGAATCCCTGCCGCACTGCGGCTTTTAATGATTGAGCATTGGATTTGCGTTTTTCATGAGTAGGAGAAAATTTATGAGTTGTCATCTCAAAATTTTTTTCCAAGGTGGAATGTGGTATTCGAGGTCTGTTTCGAGAGTTTTTCCGCGACGTCGGGATGTCACGGGATTTTCTGAGGACGTTTTGATATATGCACAGAGGCATGCTTTAGGATCTCGTATCTTTGATATCATGCCTTGAGATGTTAGAGACCAGTGTGCCGGGTTTAGGGCAAGACCTAGGTTTACTTCTAGATTTAGGAGGTGCGATGACTAACTCGTCTTTCCCTGAGGTCCCGGATATCTGAGAAACCACACGCCAAGCAATCAGAACACGAGAATAACAATGATAAAAATAAGAAATCGAAAAAGGAGAGCAAAGTAGATCTTATTCTGAATCCGCGTATGAGCGTTACAACAAGGTAATAGCCTTGGCTCGAGAGCTGCCGGCGAGATTCCTAGTTCTAAAACCTTAGACTAAAACCCTAATTGAGTCGCAGCTCGAGTAATGAAAACGGAAAGTTGCCTAAATTGCTCTAAGTGCTAAGTTTGCTGTCAAAAAGTTCTCTCCCTATGCCTCTCATCTTGAACTCCTTATATACTCCCTTCTACGTCGGTTTACGCCTTCCTCTTTTGCCCTTAAGCCGTCATAGTCCAAAAAACGGAGATATTCCATTTTTCCGATCTTCATGGTTATCTGCGGAAACTTTCCATTTATCCGCGGAATTTGACGTTTATCCCACCGAGCATAACCGTCATAGCGTTTATGGGTTTTTAAGAAATCGTAAGTGGGCCTCGAATCAAGTTTTAGGACTCCTTGGACCGTCTTTTGGTTCGGGACGTTTATTACGGTTTCTTTGACAAAGATAATTTCCGCGGTTTTTATCGTAAAACCAGACCAAGAATTCCATTTGATTGGAAATCAAGAAATGGCTAAGCCGTGGTTTGCGGAAGGTTGTAATGAGGATAGTCGAGACTGCATAGTTTTATGTCGTATCGTCATTTCGGAAGACTTCGGACGCTACGGAAGGACCGGGATGCATGCATGTTTGGTCGCTATAGCGACCGGGCTCTGTCCGGAGCTCGGTCGCTATAGCGACCGAGCTTGTATCGCGGCTCGGTCGCTATAGCGACCGAGCTTCGTATGGAGCTCGGTCACTATAGCGACCGAGCCTGCGTCTGGGTAGCGACCGAGCCTGTGTTGGGGCTCGGTCGCTTTAGCGACCGAGCCGGGCGTGCCGTTGGCTGCTTTGCGATGTCGAGCCGAGCCTTCGCCGTTGTTGATCTTTCGTTGTTTTGAGCGATCGAGTTTTTAACGAAGACACGATTTGGTCGTAGAGTTCCTCGCAATGATTTGACTTTTACGATTTCTTTGAAAGATATATATTTTTATCGAACGTTTCGATACTAACTTTGTCGTGATGGTTTTCGACCCCAACACAGCTGTAGACTTCCTCGTAGTTCTGGTTCTGGCCCTTCCTCCAGCGCTAATTGCATCCATAAGGAGCTTTCGACGAGGAGATTCATGGGTCTTTGTCACGCAACGTCTTTTCCCAGTACTCGAATGAGATGTATTCCCTCCTGTTCTCTTCTTTGGCTGGCTTTTCTCCATAACTTTCTTCCCTTCAGCGTTAGAGAGCACCGGCAGATCAGATTGCTGAGAGTCAGTGTCTAAATCGCCACTCTCTGATTCAGACAGCAGGGGACCTACCGCAGTGAGACATGGATTTGATCTTCACTGAGTGTGCGAATGGGAGATCGTTCACAGGGTCCTAGTCTTCCTGACTCAAAAACGTTAGAACTCGACGGACAAGTAGTAATAAAGGCCTGAGGGGGAATTGGCGTGATCTCCAAGTAGCGGGTTTCCGCCTCCTGCAGGCGCTTGGAATTCGAAGAAGAATCAGCTTGACAAGTTTTGCTAGTTCTCTGAGTTTGAACGGAGAGGCGTTCCTTGGTAGATACTCTGTCTTCACTTCCCACGTTTTCTGGTCGTGGGTCTGAGAGACGAGAAGAGATGGAGTTTTTCCGGTGGCTCCCACTGTTGTTACTTGGGGGAGAGATGAACGACTGAGAAGCAGCTTCCTTCGATGCAGAGCCCCCTAATTCACGGTCATTCACAGGCCGAGGAGGGCGTTCAGGAATAGAGTGTCCTGAGTAACCATGATTCTGTATTTCTCTTCGAGGAGAAGTTCTTCTTGAAGTCGGCTGATAAGAACGTTGAGGAAGAGATCGGTCATCAAAACGCCTGCGGTTTTCTTCAAAACCTTAACTCCTCTCAGAGGTGTGATTAGAAGAAGCGTTTACAGAGGAGTTGTGATATCCTCTTGAGTAAGCTTTCCGGTAGTTTGTCCAGCGAGCTCCATTGTGCTGAGCTACACGAAGACGTGCACTCTTTCTTTCCTCCTGTCGTCTCTTGCTTTCGCCAATTTTCTCCAGAGTGTTTTGTTGGGAGATACCCAGCTCTCTTCTAGAACCATATGGGTAGTGTGCTGAGTTTCGATGAGGGCAGTACTCGTCCTCATGGGAGAGAGATTTGCACAGAAAACAGTGCTTATACAAACCTTCATACTCCAGCTCCACCTCGATCACTGCTTTGGAGGGGAGTTCAATGTCCATTCGCATGATAAGAGGTTGCAATCCATTAACTAAAACTCTTAGTCGAGCTTTATCAGCTATCTTTGTCTCCACCGGTCCTATAGCATCCCCAATTGCATTCATAGTGCCCTCATTCCAATAATGCAAGGGAATTCTGTGAATATTGATCCAAAACGGTATGGATGCTGGGAAAGAGTTGGACACGATGGGTTCCCACCGTTGGAGAATCATCATCCACTTCTTAAAGTGGTATGGCGCCTTTGATAAGATGGTCTGAAGATCTTTTTCGGATTCAAAGTTGAATTGAAACAGAGTCGGACCCAAATCTCTACCAGTAATTCGACCCACTACATTCCATTGTTGTAGAAAGAAGTCTACCAAAGCCCTCGTCTTTTGGATGGAGGGATTTGTAACTCTACCAATGGGAGTAAGCTTATTGCGTTCAATCAGTTCAGAGCTATTGGATTCGGGGATTCAAACCAGAGGCTTTTTCAGCGGCGGAAGTTCTTCCTTCCATTTCCCTTTGTCCGCTCTCGAGTATCGATGCGCCATTCTGAGAATCGAGTTAGGGAGATTGTGCTCGTGGTACTGTAGATTTGACAAGTAGTAGGTGGACAGAGACTACACAGAGAGTAGTAAAACATGGTGAGCGTTTCAGAGTAGTGGTGTCGGGCTGGCGTAACGGTTGAAGATGCAGATTTGCAGATGATGCTTGTTGAAGACTACAGACAGTAGCAAATAGGGATGACCAGATAAGCTTTAGCAACTACACAAGGTAGTAAGGGGCGACTGACCAAAATCCATGGAAGACCAACCAAGAGCTTCAGGGCGGTAGATGCTATGGTTCATTCCTGATAGCTACAGCGGACTTCACCAGCGAGGAAGGCCGGAGAAGGCAGTTCCTCCGACGGTGTCGGGGGAAGAACCCGAAGTGAGTAACCAGAGAAGTCTTTTACCCAACAGATATTGCCAAAAGTGGTAAACTTTTGAATCTAGAAGGAGAGAGACAGATGACAGAGAACTCAAAGAGGAAGGTCAACTTTCGATTTAGCCAAAGAACCAACGGTTAAAGACCTATCTCGAAAAAGGTGCCTGGGAGAGATTTTGAACACGCACGGCCTCTTCGTTAAAAATATATAACCAAAACTATTCAACATAACTTTTAAACATTAATACATATATACACACACACATATAAATAAACATATATAAAAACGTATACGTATATAAATGAGATAAAATATTCTTTAGTTCCTAAATGATCTTCAAAATAAATTTTACTGAAATTATAAAATTATTTAAACTAAAATAAAAAATAGATGTAATATGGATTTTAATTATATTATATTAATATTTATTATATTTTATCATAGTAGTATATTTTGATATTTTATAACGTTAAAATGTCCTAATATTGATAATTTATTATTATACCACTGCATTCTATAATCAACCAGTCACAAATATCTCCCATACGCAATAATTTCTAACTGTTGTACCAGTCGTTCGATTCGCTTAATAACGCTATAAACCGCAGCCATCCACATCCGCAAACTCCCTCAACCGCTGCATTTCAACCAGTCAGACCCTTGGAAGGGGTGGTTTGATGTTTTATAAATTACATGAAGAGAGTGACAAAAGGAGATGTAGTAGCAACAATTAATTCAACAACTAGCATTTGGATAAATACAAAGATCAGTTCACCAAAACCAAATTCATCGAAATGAAGTATAGAGAGCTGTAATCAATCACTAATAAGTTATTACACTGAAAAAGCAGTAAAACTAACAGTAATCTTACAACTATACTAACTGCTAAGGAAACATTGATTAGAACCTTAGTTGACTAAACCATTTAGGCTACGCTTCCTCTTAAGTCTAATCTATGTTAACCGGGACTTTTAGCTCTGGTGGTAAAGGGCTCACGGCTGTGAGTTCTGCCATCTGGTTTTGAATCCCGCCCACTGGGGAATTAACATTTTGGCATCGCCAGGAACAGAGAACCGACACGTGGTAACACGTGACTAGTCTGGAGTACTTCTGTGGGGTCAGGATACCTCTGTATAATTCAAAAAAAAAAACTCCAGTCTATCTTAGATACTAAGGTTAGTTCTTGGTAGTTGATTTCTTAGTAATCAATTGCGACACTTATATAAGTCTTAACTTAAAAAAACTAATGAAAAACACTATAACATAGAAAGGAAATATAAAATCTAATTCACAAAGTAAAACACCTTAATCATACTCTAAATACCCCATGGTATGAGTGTCAAAATGGGTAAACCAACCCAAACCATATCCAAATGGTTTTAAGCTTATATGGGTTATGGATTAATCCAATATATTTGACAAATGGATTGGATCAATCCATAACTCATTTAAGTTAATGAGCTAATGATTTCAATTGTTAACCCATGAATATTATTATAGTTTAAATAATTATTAAGCAACAGTATTATATTTAGGGTTAAAAATAAAAGTATTGCTTAGACTTTGAAAAATAAGGTTGGTTTTGATGGAATATACAATTTTGTATTTGAAGGAGAAAATAGTTTTGTAATTTTAGTGAGAAAACATATATTTAATGGTTTAGTTGAAAATTGAGATTTTGTGGTTTTGGCAGTAAAACATAATTAGCCATCAATGATCCTCTCTATAGTTATCGCCGAAAAATTCATGCCTGGTAATGATGATGATGTATGGTTTCAGACATTTATCAAAAAGTTGAAGGAGCTATGGTTGATGGGATTGAAACTCTATATTCTTTCACAAAATAAACATTTAATATATGAATATCCATCATGTAGACAGTTAGCAATTTTCCTGGTTCAGGACATTTTCGGGTTAGAATATGTACACAATATCAAGTTTTCCATCTGTATATATGATAGTTCGGACAACGTTTAAACCATAGGAAAAAATATTGGTCAACGTCTTTTTCCTCCGTATTATAGCATTCTTCAGAATAGAGCATATTTCGATGGAAAATTGTAAACCATATCTCCACCAGCTACATTAACAGATTCTACAATTATTCATCAATTAGAACAAGTTAATGTTACTATGGTACGAAAAATGGTTTTGTGGGAATTGGAAGAAAGAGAGATCGAAGTGATGATGGAAGATCTAGTACTAGTACTTAGTAGTATAAGAAATATATAAATATAAATCAAGCTGTGTTATTGGTAATTTACGATGATGCAACATAATTTGGATGTCACTCATATGGAAAATAATGTTTTGATAATCTAACCTACAAATAGGTGGATGACAAAAAAAAGTTGAAAGGTAATTTGAATATTTGACAATCTAGCCTACGATTGTTGGTCAACTGTGAACTACTTGATCACTTACGTGAGTAAGGTTCTCACATTCAACATATATTTTAATTATGTTTGACTGAAGATTATTAAGTATATGTTTGTTAATTATTTGTCTACGAAGTAGAAAATTAAGTTGTTGACAAAACTATCTCATCAGATTAATGTAAACTGTGATGCTGACGTTTGTTGGACCCAAAAATGGCCATAGATAAGATGGACCGAAGGTCCAGACCCAACAACATTATAAATTCGGTCCGAAGAGGACACTCAACCTGATTTTTTCGGATAGAAGATGGGCCACAACAAGGCAGGGCGAAGCCCGATAGGGAAGCAGTCCGTAACCCAGTCTCAATGAGCTCGAGGAAAGAGGGGGAGGTTCCAGAGATCGAGGAAGCAAGTAAAGAAATCGCGGAATCAAGCCTCTATAAAAAGGAAACCATCTCAAGAGAAAAACACATGTGAAAAACCCTAGAGAGAGAACTAACTTACACATTGACCTCGTCGAGCTCGCCTTAGATCTTTCCTTTATTCGATCTCAATTGTTGTTCTCGATCTCATTTCTTTATTGTATTCAACCTTCACAAATCAATAAAAGTCCATTTTCGTCTACCGGAATCTGATTAAATCGTTGTGTTCTAAGAATATTGTTGCCTACATCCTTTTTCTCCTTAGTTTTTACATTCAAACACTATCAAATACTAAGAACCTGACTGGTTCAAACGCAGCGATTGCGGTTGCGGCTGCGGGAGTTTACGGATGCGGGTGGTTGCGGTTTCAAGCGTTATGTTGCGTTTTGTATGACTGGCGTAACGTTTGAAAATTGTTGCGTTTGCGGGATGTTTATGACTGGTTGATTATGAGATATTGCAGCGGTTTAATAATAAATTACCAATATAAACATACTATAACATTATAAAAATAAAAAACATACTTTTGTGATAAATATAATAATTATTAATATACTATGATTAATAATAATATTATGTTTATTTATTTAATTTTTAAATAGTTGAAAATTACAATTTTAAAATATATTTTTGAAGATTTATATTAAAACTTTTAAAGAATATTTTGTTTCATTTTATATATGTGTATATCTATATAAATGTATATATATATATATATTAAGTTTCAAAAAATTCTAATCATGATTAGATAGTTTAAAATTTTTATAAAACAAATTATGACACTGTTTGTGAATTTAAATTAATATATAAATTGTGTATATATTTTTATTTATAATATTTCCATTTTTGATTTTTTATTTTTAATTTTAATTTTAAAATATTTAGAAAAAATAATTTTATATTTTTGTATCCAACCGAATCCCCAAGAATCAAGAACGCTTAGCCGAACCAGCTTTTGATTTTAAGAGGTTCGGAGCGGTTTGAAGCATTTTGTAGCGGTCTGTATGATTGTTTTGAAACGCTATCAACCGCTACGAACCGTAAAAGCTGCGTTTGCGGGTGGTAGCGGGGAAACCAGTCAAGCCCTTAGTGTAGATTTTCGGATCTCCAACGTTGACTGAGAAATGCATATTAGTTTTACAAAATGAATCATTCAAAAAGTAGAGATTAATGAGGACTATGAGATAACTGATGCTTTACAGTTCTTAGCTTTGGGTCCATCCAAAAAGTATTCAACGGTTTCAAATTCTGGACAACAACATAAAGAAAAGCTAACCTGAAAACACAAAATAGTGGTATGTATGTAGCTTATGACTATGATATACTCTAGTTCGCTTGATCAAATCCAGGAACATGAACTATATTATTTACTATAAAAATCTTATTGAAGTTATGGAGTTAAATTACTATGAAGTTATAGAGCTAAATCACTATAAATTATTCAAAGTTGTATTGTTTAAGTGTTAATTGGCGGACTCTTGTACTTATGAGATTATAATATGGATCCATATGGTCATCATATGGTAATTGTTTCATATTTCTTACACAGTGGAGATGAAGAGGATTAACCATTGGCATCTCAAGCCAGAATAAAATATTATGTAAAAAGTCATTTTGAAACAGAATGGAATATTGTTGTTCATGTTCAACCTAGAGATGTATATGACATGGTGAGTCAAATAATTCAGATCAGTTAAAAGATGAAAAATCTTTGTTGGTTGTACGTACTCGTGTTTATGAAGAGAAACACTAAAAAAATTTAAAAAAAAAAAATAGCTTCAGAAAATTTCATGCAAAACAATAGAAGATCTCAAACGTGTCAAGTGAATATTTATATATTATTCAAGTGAGTTTAGCATAACTAAATCGTTGAAAATATGTCCAATATAATTAGTTACCCTAACTAACTTTACGTTTTATGCGTATGCGATCAGAACACAAATTAAAAACCTTTAAAATAGATATATTTGGTGAAAAACACAACCCACTAAGTTTTTTCATCTCAAGTAGAAATTAATTTTATATTTATGAATAATTATTTCAAAATAAACTTGCCACTACTAGTTAGTTTGTTGTATTTATGGATCCTAAACACTAATAATTCATGTACTTTAGTAGAAACCACTAGCGACCAATATGAAGGAGTTAAAGTTGATAAATCTCATTGGATAAGGTGATGTTGCTACTCTAAATCCATAGTTTTGGGATAATTGTGTTCTTCACTTTAAATAAATGATAATGGAAGAACTGATTCATAGATTTATGGATTTCAATCATTTTAGATAGACACAAGAACCAGATGATTCACCATATTTTGAAGAAAATTACAACATGTCTCACTCACTTCTTCCTAAATTTAAAATATTCAAATGGAAATTATAAGTTATAGATTATATAAGTGAAGAATATTTCTTTCATTTTCTTAGAAATTTGTTTTCTAAGAAAATATTAAGTTAAAAATGTTAAATATTTTTGAAATGAGTTAGAGAAGAAAGTTAAATTAAAATTAAGAGAATATAGACATTTTCAACTGTTCTTTAAAAGCAAGGTCAACACGACTTTTATCAAAAGGAATACATACGTCTTACGATGTATTAGATTTGAACATCAGCTATAATTATTCTTGTATTAGGTATTACCTGAATAATCTGCTTTTTGTAGGATAGTAAGAAAAAATAAACATAGTATATGCTAGTTTGATTTATTATTTAATAATTATTTTTTATGATCAACAAAATTTTGGTGGAAATATCATAAAGTAAAAGTGTAACATCTAAATATGTCTGGAAAACTCAAAATAGCAAAGTGATTGTGCGTTTTGAAGAAGATACCGACCAACCAATTGGATAGCGTCGACAGTTCTTATAGGATCATTGTGAGGTCAACTAAGATATGATGTAAATTTGCTATCCATTAACTACAACGACTGGATGACAAAAAAAAAAAAAAAACTACAACGACTGGAGTTTGATTAATTCTCACACAAAAATATATATTGTAGGAAGTAATTCAGTTAACATATAGCATTTAATCATTTCTATAAATTTTTAGACCGTGATATGTTTTAGATAGCATTTAATCATTTCTATTTAAACCATGATATGTTTTAGATAATATTTTGGTCTAATGATCAAGGTAAGTTTTTATTTCATTCTGAGTACTGGTTGTTGATCTACCAATGAAAAAATATTTGTGATGGTAGCAGCTGCAAAGATGTCAAACTACTTCTTTGGAAAAGCGACAACCGAAATAATCTAAATGAGATATTGTTGATAGGGCTGGAATTATTATCCGAGATCCGGATCCGATCCAGATTCGCTCCGAAAATAGGATATTCGGGGGATCCGGATCCGGATAGTAAAATACCGGATCCGTCGAATCCGGATCCGGATCCGGATATCTGAAATTTTAGGTCTGGATATCCAGATCCGGTTTTTTTAATATAGATATAAATTTAAATTTTTATTAATAATTATTGTTGATTTATTAATATTTATACATAAAATTAGTTTTATAATATTAAATTTTAATTTTAATAATATTATATGCATAAATACATTTATAAAGTTTGTAAAAATACTTAATTTATGTAATATTTATAGATTTTTTGTATTTTAAAAAATATTTTTATTATTTTTTAATTATTTTGACGGATCCGGATCCGAATCCGGATACTCGCGGATATCATGATATCTAGACGGATATCCGGAACCCAGGAGGCACGGATCCGGATTCAGATGTTAAAATTACGGATCCGATGGATATAGATCCGGGTATCCCGAATATCCCGGATATCCGGATCCGTCCCAACCCTAATTGCTGAATCCACCAGATAATGTCCCGGAAATCAATAAGGTCATTTCGTTCACACAATATTTACTGAAAAATGGAAGATACAATCTAGTCGTTAGATATTTATATTTTAGTTGTGCATCAATGATAAATAATTCTTTAATAATATTCAGATAATACAAGATCATAATTAAAAAAAACAAATAAAAACATACAATATCTCATTTATGCGGAAGAAAGAGTTTTTGAAATGAAATGGTAAGTAGTGTAGCTGTGATATAAAATTATGATATTATACTGATGTTGTATATATTTATACGTCAAGGGGGTTTACTGTTAAATATATTTTTCTTAACATTGATTTGATGAAACATGAAAAGAAATATAAAATGAATTGTCTCTTTTTTGTTCTGATGAATTTTCCTATTTGTTTTAAAAATTCATGTATAGTGGATTTTATTTTGTATTTTACTAAATTTTATTATTTTATTTGTGATCTGTTATTTTTTATTCGAATACTAATTATTTGAAATTTTGTTTTAATCTTGTATTAATTTCCATGATTTTTTCAAAAAGGCATTTTGCTTAAGTTAATTTGCAGGCCTTAGTACAATATATTTTGCTCGTCAAAACCAAGTACATAAAACCATACTATGCATGTTTCACTTTTATCATTTTAAAGAGTTTAAATATGAGACATACTCAAGACCTTCTCTACGACATTCTTTAGCAAAGAAAATTGTAATAATAGTTTCCACATCCTACACAAACGGTCTTAGAAGGTGCTTTCTAACCGAATCAGTCATCACATTATCAGTGTCCTTCACGACTCTAACGTTTTGACCATCTTGATATTTCTCCATGCATTTGCAAGCGAATTGGATCTTTTCATGCCTGACATTGCCTTCTGAGACTCATCCAGCAACACAGATCATGCTTACTTCTTGCAATTTCCTTACATACAAACTTCTACCCTCTTTAGTGCCAATACAACTTCCGGAACTGCTTCTACAGTTTTCATTGTCCGTCCATGTTTAACAATTGAAGGAATGGTTGTGGACGCAGCAGCTGACTGCAGCAGAGCAAGCTTCAATGCTTCAACAGTGTTCTTGCAAGAATGTGCATCAAGCTTCTTAGTATTTGGAGTCTCTAAGATTCTCGGAATGGGTGCTACTCCAGATTCTTGAGGTTACGACTCAAGAATTGCTAGCCTTGTTTTTGAAGGAGTTCATGTGAACATCCTTTCTTTGCCACAATCACTGTCACTTGATTCAGACGAAGAACATGATTAATAGAACATTTGAGTCGTCCTCTTCGTGGATTCAGAAAACATTTCAGTCATCCTCTTCATGGCGTTAACATTGGCTTCTTCTTTCCGCTGTTTCTTCAATAGTTTCTCCACTGTTGCCAACCGATCTAATTGCTTAAATAAAATATATGTTGCTTCCTGCGTATATAGCACCAGAATCTACCACGAAATAGCCACATTACATAATAGATAAACTGATTTCTATGTTGAATCACTCTTACCGAGATTGTCTTGTTTTGAATCCCAGTAACCAAACCATCCTCTGGATCATGACTAAACCATATGCTTCAGAGCAGAAAATTTTTTAGGAACCTTAGCCTTCTTCTTTATCGCCTTCTTCTCCTTCTCCTTCTCCAGTCTCCATAACCTTTGCCTTATCCTTTCCCTAATCGCATCTCATCTGTGCAAAATAGTAATTGATTTGCCCTTATCTACACACTTGCTGAATTTCTCGTTATAAGAGATAACATATAAAGATACATCAACTTGCTTTGGACTTCAGTTTCTGAAGATCAAACAGCCTTCTTCAAGCTTCATATTAGGCCACCAAGCTCTTCATAAACATCATCGTTGTGGAACCCATCCTGTCATATGAAAACCCACATGATTTACATGCTTTATCATTAGTAGATATGCATAAGGACTCTCCATTCACATTTTAATTCAATTTTCTACTAATATCAATCCCACTTATATTTAAAAGTTATCAATTCATCGTTAGCAGGAAGTAACAAACCTTGGTCAGGATAAATTATACACTATATATCCTCCAATCTTAAACCTAAAGGATATAACAAATAACTCGGAAGCTGTTAAGGCTACTTTTAAGTTATGTCAGTTTCAAAGACAGTACCTGTAACATCCCGAGTTGTGATATATGGAAAGGTTTAAGAGGATTGATTTGGCTACCTATGTCACCAAAGTCGACTTATCTTTTCCGGAGCACATCTAGAAAGAACTCCAGAGTTAAGCGTGCTTGAGCTGGAGTAGTGGAAGGATGGGTGACCTATCGGGAAGTGATTTGCAATAGCGTGCGAGTGAGGCCAAAGCACGGGAAAAGGTCGGGTGGTGATTGCAGGGTCAGTAAACAATGATTTCGAGCCTTTCAGAATTATTAACGACCGACCGTCCGGATGGGATGGGGCCCACGGGCGAGAGAGCGGGCGGTAGCCCATTAGCCGTGGACCGTCGAGCGTTATAAGTGGTATCGAGCTGGTTAGCCGCCTCAGTTCTGACCGGGGCGCCTTGAGACCTGTTGTACGCAACGAGGACGCTATGCTTCTTTGAGAGGGGTGAATTGTAACATCCCGAGTTGTGATATATGGAAAGGTTTAAGAGGATTGATTTGGCTACCTATGTCACCAAAGTCGACTTATCTTTTCCGGAGCACATCTAGAAAGAACTCCAGAGTTAAGCGTGCTTGAGCTGGAGTAGTGGAAGGATGGGTGACCTATCGGGAAGTGATTTGCAATAGCGTGCGAGTGAGGCCAAAGCACGGGAAAAGGTCGGGTGGTGATTGCAGGGTCAGTAAACAATGATTTCGAGCCTTTCAGAATTATTAACGACCGACCGTCGGATGGGATGGGGCCCACGGGCCGAGAGAGCGGGCGTGGGTAGCCCATTAGCCGTGGACCGTCGGGGCGTTATAAGTGGTATCGAGCTGGTTAGCCGCCTCAGTTCTGACCGGGGCGCCTTGAGACCTGTTGTACGCAACGAGGACGCTATGCTTCTTTGAGAGGGGGTGAATTGTAACATCCCGAGTTGTGATATATGGAAAGGTTTAAGAGGATTGATTTGGCTACCTATGTCACCAAAGTCGACTTATCTTTTCCGGAGCACATCCAGAAAGAACTCCAGAGTTAAGCGTGCTTGAGCTGGAGTAGTGGAAGGATGGGTGACCTATCGGGAAGTGATTTGCAATAGCGTGCGAGTGAGGCCAAAGCACGGGAAAAGGTCGGGTGGTGATTGCAGGGTCAGTAAACAATGATTTCGAGCCTTTCAGAATTATTAACGACCGACCGTCGGATGGGATGGGGCCCACGGCCGAGAGAGCGTGGGTAGCCCATTAGCCGGACCGCCGCTATAAGTGGTATCGAGCTGGTTAGCCGCCTCAGTTCTGACCGGGGCGCCTTGAGACCTGTTGTACGCAACGAGGACGCTATTCTTGAGAGGTGAATTGTAACATCCCGAGTTGTGATATATGGAAAGGTTTAAGAGGATTGATTTGGCTACCTATGTCACCAAAGTCGACTTATCTTTTCCGGAGCACATCCAGAAAGAACTCCAGAGTTAAGCGTGCTTGAGCTGGAGTAGTGGAAGGATGGGTGACCTATCGGGAAGTGATTTGCAATAGCGTGCGAGTGAGGCCAAAGCACGGGAAAAGGTCGGGTGGTGATTGCAGGGTCAGTAAACAATGATTTCGAGCCTTTCAGAATTATTAACGACCGACCGTCGGATGGGATGGGGCCCACGGGCCGAGAGAGCGGGCGTGGGTAGCCCATTAGCCGTGGACGGTCGGGGCGTTATAGTACCTTGCATGGTCGAACCAAAGAGCTGATGTGACATAGATGTCTCTGCTTGTGACTTGTGAGAAGCCTATTAAAACGGCTACAGATTTGATATTTAACGAAATAAACTCTGGAAGAAGGTTGAGTGTTTCAAGTAAAGAAAAATAATAGTGGAAAAGTCCGATCAAACCTGGTATTCAGTTAACAATCAGTTCACCAATTGATGTTAGGAGTTTTCAAGGCTCCTAAGACAAATGATGTAGTATGAGTGAATGTCGAACCAGTTCTGAGGGATTCAAAGCACCAAGAATGCAAGTACATACTTAATCTAAGTGCATCCGATAATTTGGATGGTTTTAAACTATTACTAATGATAGAATGCAATAACAGAACAATTAAACAGTAAATGAAATGACTTTCTTTAACTATGACAAGGAGAACTCATGGGTATAGGAATTAGACCTTGGGTGATCAAGTTTCAAACTAAGGATAGCAAATGATCAATCAAACTATCAACCTTAAGCTTAGACACAATCTTAAACAAACTCTATGTCTAGATGAATGTTCATTTGCTAACACATTTCAAACATCAAATGTCTTTGGCTGAATAATATGAAAGCAATCATTACTAACAAGTCTATTGGCTATCTTAACATCTTAAAAACAAATGTCTTTGGCAAAGTATGTTAAAAGCTTAGGAGAGTTGTCTCAGACATTTCATTGAACACCTTGTGGGTGGAAAATGCCTAAAGATCAACTTTTGAGTGGCCAACTCAGAAGATGCATTATGAATACTCTACTAGCAAGGAATGAGATTGATCTACACTAAAACATCCTAGATCTAGCCTAATCACCCTTAATCTCCTAACCCATGAATTCAAATGAGGATTACTCACTAATCTCCATGATTCCTCTTAAACCCATATTGGATTTCAGATTAATCATGTAGAGGGTTACAGATAATAGATTAGAAATCAACAAGATCACAAGAACAAACAATGGAAATGAATCAAGAGATGAGTTTTCACCAAGAGGTTTTTTTGTGTTTTTCAAAGATAAAGGATAATCCAGCCTGATGGCTTACAAAAAGTACTTAAACATAGGTTTAGGAAGTGTAAAAAACGTGCAAACAAATTGCAAAAAGGTCCTTGATTAATCATAATTCGACCAGCCAGAAGACGCGGAGCGACCTCTCCTACTCGCTCCAGCACGTCGCTCTAGGGGTGGAGCGACCTCAGTGTCTCGCTCTGGGAGGTCGCTCTGGGGTCTCCTTCGTGCGATAAGTCGGTAAAAAGGGCGAGCGACCTGGGGGTATCGCTCTGGGGGTCGCTCTGGAGCTAGAGCGACTTGGTAGTGTCGCTCCCAGACCTCTACTCGTCCATTGATCACCTTCAACTCCTCTTTTGAGACTCAATTGCACACAAACACCTCCAAGAACTCCATGTGGTACTCCAATACCTAATAGAGACTTACGTATACAAAATGCAACCTAGACATGGCTAAATCCTAGTCTATATGATCAAAATGCACATGGATGAAGGGATAAAACAATGGAAATATGCAAGATATCAACTCCCCCAAAATTGTTCTTTTACTTGTCCTCAAGTGAACTTTCTAGAACTCATAGGGGAAGAGGTTTGAAGGTGGGAGCTCATAGCCAAAAGAAACACACATAGCACTCAATTCAACATCTAAGCTCAACATGAGCACACTCTCTTTTATTCTACTCTAGTTTCTCTAGGCCTATTTTAACTCTTTCTGTCCCTACACTCATCATTTTTGCATTCACACATCCAAATCAGCCAACTCTCAAATTCATTAAGCATAAAATCAAGTGAGTTCGTCCAAATGGTCAATCGGTCCAAATCATTTGGGTAAGGGAAGGCTTTTTATTCAAGTGAGTCAAGAGGTTCAAGTTATATGATTTTCAAGGTGGTAAACTCTTAAGATAAGTAGCCTTGACATTGCACATAATATATCTAAGAAAGGGATCAACTCATGCATACAATGCTCAATCTCCATTGTTCTACCATTTTCCCAAAACATAAATGCTACACAATTATCTCCCAATACCAAACCCAACTCACATCTCTCACCAAAAGATCTCAAGAGCATTTCTCAGCACAAAAATCTTTATTCTACTAGGTATTTCTCAAACCTTTTGAACACCTCATATCTCCTATTAATTTTGCTAGCCTCCTTTCTTTATTTTCTTTCAAGTTTTCTCTTTTTTTTTATTATTATATATATATATATATATTTTTTTATTTGGGGGCCAAGACATTTCACAAACATGAGCTAGAGGTTTTCTCTACTTATCCCATAAGGATTATTCAATTAAGCACAAAGAGTTTATTCTTTTTCCTTCAACCCAAAAAAAAAATTTTATATTCCCAAATCAAACTTTACAACACTCACCCCCATCCTATGGCTAGACAATAGTGTGTCTAATGTAGCAAGAATGAAGACCAAGCATTATTGTTCCCAATACTCTCAACATTATGTGTATGTAAGACTTTCCGAAAAAGGCCTCACTCATCAATTAATGAAAGCTTAAAAGGAGGAAAGGATTTTGGGAGTGGTCTACCACTAGAGGTTGTCAAAGAGATTGGCATAAAAGATGTGACAACTCAAGTGTGTATAGCCATAATTCAGTACACAAGAAACCACGAGCAAGATGCATTAAGTTCAAATAAGGCTGTAGTTGGCATCAAAGATTGAGTTTCAGCAATTAATGAGTTTCAGGAAGAGTTTTCAAGGATCGAAGCATACAAGTCTTTTTGAGAGGTGCATAAACTACTCAAGTGCAAGGTGGTGCTCTTTACAAGGCATTTTAAATCATTTCTCCGAATGCAAGTGAATGAAACCTATATGCTCTAGACTCTCCTAGAAATGCAAGTGATGCAATCTAATATGATTTTTTTTATGAAAATAGATGCGTACAATGCAAGACTCAATGCAAAAACATCAAAGCAAACATGATCAAATACTTGGTACCTCTCCCAAACTTAAGTCACACAGTCTCTGTGTTGTTAAGTTGAGAGAGATACCCAAAAGAAATCTAAAATGCAAAGATAAAATGGTATATACAAGGGTAGGTGATGGAGTACCTTCTATGGGAATCTCGTGAAGGCAAACGCCCCGTCCTCGTCGTCGTGGGGTGGGAAGGAGGTGTAGTAGCGTCCTGGTGCTGAGTAGTAGCCTGCATACTGTGGCTGGCTCTCAACTTCCTCAATCCCAATTTCTTCATCACTGGAGGCGAGGGAGGGTGATTTGTTTCCTGAGGTGGACGGTTGGATGGGTGGGTATCCTGTTCCTGCGCTGGAGCTGTCTAGCAGTGAGAGGGAAACCAAGGTCTGCAGGCTGGGGTCGAGGCTGTGTAGCTGAAACGTCCGGGAAGTCGAAGTCTGCTGAGCTACAACCAGCTATTCCTCCCCTGGTCAAGACATCAGCCACTTTCTTCATGAACTTGGCTGAAGTCTTAGCCTGCTTCTTCACCGTCTTGCTGAGCGCCTTGCACTTTTCCTTGAGCTTCTCTATCGTCCTGTCCTGAGCCTTGTTCCACCTCTGAAGCCTATCGATGTGATCATGGGCGTCACGAAGGGCACCAGGAGGTAAGACTCCGTCATGTGGCTTGAAGTAGTAGCGCGGAGGCCCATAGATAGGTTCATCTGAAGCTGCTGATGATGATGTCCCCGATGCATCATGTCTGGTTGCAGCACTTCTTCTCTTTGGTGCAATCATCGGTTCAAGAGAACTGTGGTCACGAAAGAAGTCTTCGTGAGCAAGGTTGAAGCTGATAGCTCCAGACCTCTCTAAGCTGGTCAAGGTCCTGTTCGAAAGGAGTACCTCAGCTGGCTGTCCATGCAGGTAGTAGTGGTAGACATAGCTCCTTTCGTGCTTCCCGCTGAAGTATGTAGCGATCCTCAGGTAGGTGGCATCAATGAAACTAGGACCAGCTGAATCTTTTCCCAAGCTGACTCCCTGAAACTCAAGAAGTGGTGTGATCATACCACCAATACCAATTTTCGGTTCAGGATCCTTGGTATACCAGGCCCAATCCCTGTAATGTTCGAGACGACCCACGAAGAAACTGACCATCCCAAAGGTAGCGTAGGTGTCATGGCTCGGAAGAGGCAAGACTCCAAGAGTGGCATAAGGTGATATAGCTGGGCAGAGAAGGCAAAGATCCTCCTCGGTGCAACTGCCATGTTGCTTTCGCGGGTAGAATGCATGGACGAGCATCCTATGAAGATAGCGCACAGACGGATGTCGGATATGTGAGTTCTTGTCACTCCCGGTGCAGTGTTTGTTTCCAGTAATCAGCTTCCATAGCTCCTTCGTAAGATCTTCACATTTGGGAAGAATAGAGTCATCCAAATCTTGAAATCCCATAACTCTCCCAATGTCTTTGAAGCTCATGTTGTAGACTCTCCCATGGACGCTGAACTTGATTTTTCCCATCCCTACCTTACATTCATTGTATCATGGTAAGTGACCTCAAGTGAAGATAGGAACTGGCAAGAGACATCCTTGTAGGTAGGGTAAGCCATGGTAAGGAGCTTTGGCAACTTCAAATGTCCCAGCATTGCCTCAATATCAGATTCCAAGCCCAACTCCTTCAGCAAATCGAGGTCAGCAAACCTCGTTGGAGTCCAGGCGACTCCCTTCAGCAAGTGATCATACAGCTCCTAAAAACATGGTGTCTTCTCCCTGTCTCTATCAACAGCAACCTCATTCCCTTTGGACATCTTGGCTTTCTTTTGAGGAACTTGTTCGTCTTCACTTTCAGCATCACTCTCCTCATTAGTGGGAACTGCTACACTTTTCCCTGCTCTCTTCTCTTGCTCTTTTGATTTCTTAGCAGCCAAAACTTGCTGTCTAGAAATCCTCTCCGTCCCTGAGCCAGTAGGTGCAGAAACTAAAGCCTTCTCAACCTTTTGCTTCTTGGCATCCAGCTTTCCCTTGGTTGTCCTAACCATTTGTACCTGAAAAATTCAAAACTTGGAAAGGGGATAAGTTGAATGAAGTAAAGAAGACACAGAGTTTGCAAATGGAGATTTAAAAAGTGAACTCAAGTTAACTCAATGCAACCTTCTCTACACATTTAGCACTATGAAGCTGAACCAAAAGCAAAGAATCACACTTCTCAAACTTTTCAAGATATGAAAATTACAAGCTAGGTAAAATTCAATAATCAACAAGGTTCTAGCATGAGAAAGTTTTTTGATCAAGCTTCTAAACACCTTAACAAGCTACAATCAACCACAAACAAACTCAATTAAGTTCAAATTCGAGAAGCCCCAAATCCATGAACCCTAATTTTGTCAAAGTTCAAATTATTCTCAAATCCACCAATAATTCATCAACCCAACTTGATAGATAAGCTTTCCCTAGTCTATTTCACCATAATCAAGCAAGAAAATGACCAAAATTTGATTTTGAAATTCTAGGGTTCATGGACCTACGAAATTGAATTCAAAAACTCAATACCTTTCTTTGGATGAAAGAAAATGGCGAATGGGTGAGGAGAAATAGACTACAGGGGCGAAAGCTTGGATTTGGAAACAAGAACTAGGTGATTTGATTGAGAATTGAGGAAGTTATGGGGTTTTTGGGGTAAGTGAGTTTGAGAGAGTATGAATGAGAGTGGGGAAGATGAGAGGTGGGAGTGGTGAAAGTCGATGGATAGGGGAGGGTTTAGGGTGTCGACCGGTTTGGGTTGGGGGATTTGGGACCGGTTCAATTAAATTGAACCGGAATTGAGTGGAGAAAACTTACCTGGACCGGCTCGGGAGCGACTTCGATACCTCGCTGCCGGACGTCGCTCTATAGTCATTTTTGGCTCTCCAAGTGACAGAAAGTCGAGCGACCTAGGTGGGTTGCTCTATGACCTCGCTCTGGATCCGGAGCAACGTGGTTCTGTCGCTGTGAGGAGGTCGCTCTGAAGCACGGAGTGACGTCACCTACTCACTCCGAGACCTCGCTCTTGGGTGTTCTCGAGCTCCAAAATGTGTTCAAAAGCCGAACGACCTCTAGGTGTCGTTGTGGTGACCTCGGTCCCACCTGGAGCGATGTTGGGGTCAAAAACGGTTATCTCGAAATCTACGGCTAAAGACCTTTCCGAAACTCAAAAGATTTCCCGCAAACGACCGACGAGGGAAAGATCGAACAACGAAAAACCCACCCAGTTGGAGGCGGCCTGGCGCCGCGGCACGCTGGACGCTGGCTGGCCTGGCGCCAGCGGCACCCGCCTGGCGCCGCGGCACGCTGGACGCTGGCTGGCCTGGCGCCGGCGGCACCAACCTGGCGCCGGCGGCACCGATCGGGCGGCCACAAGCCGGCACGCGCGGGGCAGCGAATGCTTTAGCGCCAGCGGCACCGACTGGCGCCGGCGGCTACCCGATCCAGCTGGCGGCTGGCCAGCGGCTTTCCGACCTGGCGCCGGCCAGCGGGGCCAGCGGGCTAACTGGCGCCGGCGGCACCGGCCTGGCGCCGGCGGCTTTCAAATCCGCGCTGGCGGCTTTAGCGCGCCAGCGGCCTTCCGGCTCAGCGCCCGGCGGCAGCAGGCGGGCTGGCCTTCGCCGGCACCAACCTGGCGCCAGCGGCCACCAAACCGCAGGCGGCCTGGCGCCGGCGGCAGGCAGCTGGCTGGCTTTAGCGCGGCACGACAGCGGCGGCAAATCCGCAGCGGGCGGCCTGGCGCCAGCGGCACCCGCCTGGCGCCAGCAGGCAGCGAGCTGCTTTAGCGCCCGGCGGCTACCAACTGGCGCCGGCGGCTTCAATCCAGCGGGCGGCCTGGCGCCAGCGGCACCCGGCTTGGCGGCGTACAGCAGAGGCAGCAGGCACAATACAGCGGCGGCACACCGCCTGGCGCCGGCGGCACAAATCTGGCAGGCGGCCTGGCGCCGCGGCACGCTGGACGCTGGCTGGCCTGGCGCCGGCGGCACCGTCCACGCGCAGGCGGCCTGGCGCCAGCGGCACCGCCTGGCGCCGGCGGCATCCCTCGCTGGGCGGTCGGTTCATGCCGGGTCCGCTGCCTCGCCCCGTCTCGGTCCTATCGTGCTCGGTTCATTCCCGCCTTAGCTTGTTTGGATCAGCCCTCGTGAGTTTGGTCTAACCAGGCTATAGCGGTTTACCCGATTCTACGAGACATCGGATAAACATCAAGTCATCGAAAGATAGCGGAAAACTCGGAGATAATTACAAAGACCTACGAAAATGGAACATTTCCGGAAGAGATAAGCTTGGGCCCAAAGGCGAGGCCCATCACCCCAAGGCAAACCGACCTAGAGATGGGTATATAAGGAGAGCACGAGCAGAAGAGAAAGGCATCCCGAAAATCCGAGAATTAGACTTAGAGCATCCTGCTAGCTTAGAAAAACTAGGGTTTAGGTGGTTAGACTAGCGGAGCAAGGCTTAGGGCGTTTGGCTGCCTGCGACTCTATATTTTCTTTAATCGCAAATCTCGCTCTTCGGAGAATCCTTGTACTCGCTTCTCTTATCTAATAAAACGCCTTTGGGCAAATTATTCAATTTCTATTTTTGTCTCCTGTTTACTTTGTCGATTTCGTGGCAACGCAGAACGGACCTTCAAGGAAAGTCGGTTTACTTGGCTTTCTCCGCAATTTACTTATCAGAAATTGACGGTGTGAATTTCGGTTCCCACAGTTTGGCTAGAAGGAGGGGGCGGATCCTCTAACTTCGAAAACCACCAATCGATCGAAGTTCAGTATGACTTCTTCACAACCCGCAACATCAGATCTTTCGAGGATCGAGCAACGCCCGAACGGTCAAACCTCACAACGATCTCCTCGTAATAGAACTCACGATCCAGGACATTGGCGTAGCAAGGGTATTGGTCGACACCGGTGCTCGGCCAATATTATCTACAAAAGCACCCTCGAGAGGATGGGCCGACTAGGCATCCCACGGATGACCCCAGCCCAGTATTCGACTCTCGAGAAATTATGACCCTAGGCTCGACTAACCTCCTAGTCAAGGCCGGAGCGCCGCCAAGAACACGGAATTCCTAGTGATCGATAGTCCAACATCCTACATTGCGATAGTTGGAACTCCTGGCTAAACTCCATGAGAGCGATCCCATCAACATTCCACCTATGCCTCAAGTTCCCAACGCCTTCGGGTCGAGACAATACATGGTAGTCACGAGCAGCGCAGATCTACCTCGCTACCGAACTAAAGCGGAAAAATTCTGAAATCGAAACTTCGAAAAAGCAAACGGTTAACAATTCACCGGAGACCTTCTGGCAGTCCCGAAGAGCCGAGGCCCCGAAGGGAAGCGTGAACCAACCTGCGAACGGTGGTTTCAATCTGTCTCGGCGATTCTTTCCGGAGCGGTGTGTCGAGATCGGAGCTAACCTCCGCGAACCAATGAAAGCAGAGCTCATCGCGATGCCTCAAAAGAACCTCAGTACGCTCGCTGGCAGCGGAGGATATGCCGGAATCGACATTAGCATAACATGTCACTTAACTTAACATCGACCCAACTCACAAACCCGTAAAACAAAAAGACGAAAGTTGGGACCTGAGCGCCATCAAGAGTCAATGAGGAAGTCGAAAGACTCCTCAAAGTAGGGTCAATAACAGAAGTCAGGTATCCAGACTGGCTCGCCAACCCCGCCGTGGTAAAAAAGAAAAACGGCAAATGGCGGGTCTGTGTCGATTTCACGGATCTGAATAAAGCCTGTCCAAAGGATTGCTTCCCGCTCCCACACATTGATCGACTGGTCGAAGCAACTGCGGGAAACAAGCTTCTGTCATTCATGGACGCTTTTTCCGGATACAATCAGATCATGATGAATCGACGACGCTGAAAAACTGCGTTCATCACAGACCGCTGAACGATTGCTATAAGGTAATGCCTTTCGGTCTTAAAGCGCAGGTGCAACATATCAGCGACTTGGTCAACAAAATGTTTGCCGAACAACTCGCAAAACTATGGAAGTATACATCGATGATATGCTCGTAAAATCTCTTGACGAACACGATCACATAGCCCACCTAGAGGAATGTTTTGCACGACTCAACCAGCATAACATGAAACTCAACCCGGCAAAATGTAGATTCGCAGTGGCATCAGGGGAGTTCCTCGGATACCTCGTAACGTATCGCGGAATCGAGGCCAACCCAAAACAAATCGACGCACTGATAGAAATGGTCTCCCCGAGAACCAAGCGAGAAGTCCAGAGGCTAACCGGAAGAGTCGCGGCGTTGAACCGTTTTATCTCACGCTCCACGGATAAGTGCCTACCGTTTTACGAGACATTGAAGGGAAACAAGAAGTTCGAATGGTCCGAGCAATGTGAAAAAGCTTTCCAGCAATTGAAACATTACCTGGCCACTCCACCAGTCCTCGCAAAACCGGTGGAAGGTGAACCTCTTTTTCTCTATATCGCAGTTTCCGCAACGGCGGTCAGTGGTGTCTTGATACGAGAAGAACGCGGCGAACAAAAACCAATCTTTTACGTAAGCAAGACGTTACTGGATCGCGAGCTTCGATACCCTCTAATGGAAAAATTAGCATTCGCTGTCATAACCTCGGCAAGAAAACTAAGACCATATTTCCAGTCTCACGCTATAGTGGTTCTCACCACGTTCCCGCTACGGATAATCCTGCATAGTCCAAGTCAATCCGGGAGGCTCGCAAAATGGGCAATCGAACTGAGTGAGTACGACGTCGAATACCGCCCAAGGACGTGTGCAAAGTCCCAAGTACTGGCGGATTTCCTGGTAGAATTACCCACTAGAGACATGACTATCGAGGAACCAAACTCAACTTGGGTCCTCCACGTCGACGGATCTTCATCCAAACAAGGATCCGGAATCGGAATACGGCTCACCTCTCCAAACGGGGAAATCCTAGAACAGTCTTTCCGATTGGCTTTTCACGCTTCAAACAATGAGGCAGAATACGAAGCACTCGTCGCAGGATTGCGGCTGGCCCATGGGTTAAAAATCCGTAATATTCACGCTTACTGCGATTCTCAGTTAGTCGCCAATCAATACAGCGGAGAATATGAGGCGAGACTAAAGGATGGACGATATCTAAAACTCGTCCAAGAGCTGGCTCGAAATTTCGACCAGTTCGCCCTAACCAGAATTCTCGCTCCGAAAACGCCCAGGCTGACGCCTTGGCTGCCCTCGCCTCAAGCTCAGATCCAGGGCTCCAAAGAGTAATCCCGGTCGAATTCATCGAGCATCCGAGCATCGGACCACCAGTGGTCATCAATCTAATCCAGGACGAGATTGAAGATGCGGAAGAAGTCGAGGATCAGCCGAAGCGGATGTGAACCCGACCGGTATGGCTGCGACAGCCCTTGGTTAGAACCAATCCGAGCCTATATCGTGAATGGAACCTTACCCGCAAAAACGGCCCGAAGTAAAACCCAAGCGCACGGTATGTCACGATAGAGGAGAAATTTATAAGTGGTGTTTCTCTGGTCCTCTCATGGCATGCGCAGAAGGGGAAAGAGCAAGGAGAATCATGAAGGAGGTCCATTCAGGATCATGCGAAATCATTCTGGCGGAAGATCTCGCGGTTAAAATAAAACGCCACGGTTATTACTGGCCAACCATGGTAAAGATGCGCAGAAGTTCGCCCGAAGTGCGAAAAATGCCAAAGGCATGCTCCAACAATCCATCAACCAGCGGAGATCCTCTCCTCGATCTCGTCCCCTATCCTTTCATGCGATGGTCCATGGACATCGCCGGACCTATGCACCCATCAAAACAAAACGCTTCCTGCTAGTCCTACGGATTTCTTTTCCAAATGGGTAGAAGCGGAATCCTACGCAAGTATCAAGGACACACAAGTCGAGAACTTCGCCTGGAAACATATCATAACTAGACATGGGGTCCCTGCGAAATCGTAACAGATAATGGATCTCAATTTATCTCTACTCGATTCAAGCATTCTGCGAAAAATGGAAAATACGACTTACAAAGTCAACTCCAAGATATCCGCAATGCAATGGACAGGCAGAAACCATCAACAAAACCGCCCTGACGGACTCAAGAAACGCCAGACGCCAAGAAGGGGCGATGGGCAGAGGAGCTCGAAGGAGTTCTTTGGTCGCGATCGCACAACCCCAAGACGGCTACGGTGAAACTCCATTCGCCTCGCTACGGAACGGAATGTATGATCCCCGCGAAGTAGAATTCTGAGTACGGAGAAGATTCCTCCCCGAAGAGAGGATTTAAACGACGCTATGATGCTGGACAACCTCGACTCATCAATGAGCCGACCAGGCACTCACCAATCCAGAATTACCAGCAGCGCTGCCGCAAGGTACTACAACTCAAACGCGGCGCCATCGCAGGTTCAAAGAAGGCGATTTAGTCTTATGAAAAGTCTTCCAAAACACTGCCGAACCAAACGCAGGAAAACCGGGAGCAACCGAAGGACCGCATAAAGTCATAAAAGTAGTCCGACCAGGCTCATACCAAATCGCAAACATGCAAGGCGTCAAAATCCGAGAACTTGGAATCGATGCACCTCAAAAATACTACCACTAAGCGATAAAGCGTGGTACAAAAGAACTACTGAGATGGCTTGATCCCAGACAAGGGTACGAGGCAACTCGCCAATCGGCGGATTCAGCTATCCCCAATTTAAAAGGGGAGGGTACGATACCGTGATACTCCCACAAATTTCAAGACTCTAAAATTTTCAAACTTTTTCACGACTTTTCAAAATCAGCCGAGACGGCCACAACAGCGGATCTAGTGTCCGCTAAGCGATTATCACATCCAAAACAAATCCCAGATGGCCAAACACTTCACGAGGCATTGTGAATGTGGGCGCTTCTCCACAGGTCAAACTTACGAACTTTGGTCCCGCTGCCCAAAACGGAAACGACAGTTTTCTGGCTGCGAGCATTCGCAAAGACATCCCAAAGCCCGCGAACGCTTCAACGCCGAGATGCATAAGGAAAAATCGACCTTCAGCATTGCGAGACGCCGCTAACGCCAAGGACATTCTTTTCCGCGAAAACATTGCACGCAAATCTTCGCCTCTAAAACATACAAACGCACTCAAAACGGTATCATTTCGTTGTTGCTGATCACAACAAACTAACTCTAACGCCCTAAACAGACAAATAGCCGCCTCTTCGAGGGTAGGCTCTCTTACATCCGACAAGGATAAACATAGCGCTATACAAGAAATCAAAATTTTGGTCTAGCTCTTCGTAAAGGAAGTAGCTCGACTCACGCCAAAACAAATCATATAAGCCGACAACAATTCGGATTTTAAACGGTACGAGTCTTGTTAAAATCGCAAACAAAGTAAAACGAAAGCCGATTTGTCATCGCAAAGCCTCAGTCCGAGAGTAAACCTAGGTCTTGCCCTAAACCCAGCCAGCTGGATCTTGACATCTCACAGACATAGTATGGTATACCAGATCCAAAATTTGTCTCTTCACTTAAGCCTATTAGTTTCACGAGTTTTGTCATCCCGGTAAACCGCGGAAAATCTCGCTTTATGCGCATAATAGGTACAGTGATCATCGGGGAACTAGGAATGAGGCGACAACTCACACCCTCCTTCTCATACTTCAAAGAAAAACTGAAGTTCATAAATAATTAAAAGCGTTTCATAGATTGAGACTGCGGAAATTCAAACAAAACCCCATAAAGGGGCAGGATTGAAGCCACCAGCGGCCAGTCCCGTAATACATCATGGCCTCTTAAGCGGCGAAACACATAAAAACGAAATCCCAGAAGGGATTGATAGACCTAGACGCCCCAGGAGCGCCATCTTCATCCTCACTTCATGCATAGGGACAGCCTCGCCGCCGCCTTCCTCCGAGATCGCCACTACCCGCTTCGCTCCGCCACCCTCGCAATCTTCTCCCACGCCCCGATCTTCCGAATTTCGAGGTCGGAGCTAGGTGCATTCGCTTGCAGACCGGCGAGGATCGACCGAATCTCTCGGTGGTCGCTTCACTCTTTACAGACGATAATCTGGCTTCCTCCAAGTCCAAAGACGGGCCTCGCTACTGGCAACTCGAGCTCGTTCAGACTCCCCTCGATCCCGCTAAAGCCAAGTCCCTCTTACGGACAGCTATCAAGGACTCAAACAGGATGGCCATCCTCGTCAGACGACCATAGAAGTCGTCACTGGCATCAGCAACCTCCGAGGTTCTACGGGCGTTCATCTCCTCATGAGCCTGAACCTTCTCCTGAAGACGGCGGACTTCCGAGGATTTACTCCTTTCTCTTTCTTCACCTTGAGTAACGAAGCTAGCGGTCTTCCTAGGTCGCGCCAAGATCGCTGATAATGAACCTCGCTGGGACGCCTGGGCGGCATGGGTATCCTCGACAGTCTGCAATGCGGCCTTAGTACGCTTCAACGCTTCCTGCGACGACTCCAGTTCCTTCGATAGACGAATGACTTCCGACCCGCACTCGCCAAGCATTCCGTCGATCAGAGACACAAACTGTCCGCAAAAGGAAAGAGTAAGTATCATCGCGAAAACGGTGCAAGAGTTACGGACAAAATCGAACCTTGAACGATGACGCCAATGGCTCGAGGTCGTTTTCTGCTCTTCGCGACTCCGCCCGACGCTGGGCCAGCTCTTGCCCTTCCCTTGGCAGTATGCACCAGCTGGCAGTCCCAAGACAAGTTCCCTTCGCCGGGGAAGAGGTGCAGATTCTATCGCATCATCTCTTCCGAGATCACAATCGGGCAGTCGAAGAACCCGATGGATGGATCTGAACATCGAGTCTGTTCAGGAACAATAACCCTTCTGTAGACGGGAGGGCATCGGATGGGACTTGAGCTTGGAACCAAAGGAGCAGGCGAAGGAGTTGGAGCCGCTGAAGAAACATCGGCTGCCTCGTCCTCGCCCGCCGAGCCTTTCGCAGCACTACGCCGATAGCTTAGCCTTGAAAGAATCAAACCCATCAGTCAGGGACGGAATAGCCTTCGAACGCCTGAACGGCGGAGCTTGACTGGTCGAACCGACGAGCTGGTCGGCTCTCACCATCTCAACATCGAAACCATTCTTTTCAACTTGGGATGAAGACATTTTCTTTTCGAGAGAGGAGAAGAGAGAATTTGGAAAGATGTGAAGAATGAGAAGGAGGGTTGGCTACTTATAAGAAAAAAGGAGGAGAAGACACAGATTCTCTCGCTAAAAAATCCTTAGCCAAGATTTCGATTTTCAAAAAAATATATTCAGATCATTCACCGCGAAAATCGCCTCCGACCTTACGGGCTGGGGCTAACTGTTGGGGTCAAAACGGTTATCTCGAATCTACGGCTAAAGACCTTCCAAACTCAAAAGTTTCCGCGAACGACCGACGAGGGAAAGATCGAACAACGAAAACCCACGGACGGCGAGACGGCCTGGCGCCGGGCGGCACGCTGGACGCTGGTTGGCCTGGCGCCGGGCGGCACTTCGCCTGGCGCCGGGCGGCACGCTGGACGCTGGTTGGCTCGGCGCCGGGCGTATTCGCCTGGCGCCGGGCGGCACGCTGGACGCTGGCTGGCCTGGCGCCGGGCGGCACTTCGCTCATACGGCGGCATCGCTGGACGCTGGCTGGTTTGGCGCCGGGCGGCACTTCGCCTGGCGCCGGGCGGCACTTCGCCTGGCGCCGGGCGGCACGCTGGACGCTGGCTGGCCTGGCGCCGGGCGGCACTCGCCTGGCGCCGGGCGGCACGCTGGACGCTGGTTGGCCTGGCGCCGGGCGGCACTTCGCCTGGCGCCGGGCGGCACGCTGGACGCTGGCTGGCCTGGCGCCGGGCGGCACGCTGGACGCTGGTTGGCTCGGCGCCGGGCGGCACGCTGGACGCTGGCTGGCCTGGCGCCGGGCGGCACTTCGCCTGGCGCCGGGCGGCACGCTGGACGCTGGCTGGCGCCGGGCGGCACGCTGGACGCTGGCTGGCCTGGCGCCGGGCGGCACTTCGCCTGGCGCCGGGCGGCACGCTGGACGCTGGCTGGCGCCGGGCGGCACTTCGCCTGGCGCCGGGCGGCACGCTGGACGCTGGCTGGCCTGGCGCCGGGCGGCACGCTGGACGCTGGCTGGCTCGGCGCCGGGCGGCATTCTCGCCTGGCGCCGGGCGGCATCCTCGCTGGTCGGTTCTGCCGTCCGCTGCCCTCGCCCCGTCTCGGTCCTATCGTGCTCGGTTCATTCCCGCCTTAGCTTGTTTGGATCAGCCCTCGTGAGTTTGGTCTAACCAGGCTATAGCGTTTACCCGATTCTACGACATCGGATAAACATCAAGTCATCGAAAGATAGCGGAAAACTCTGAGATAATTATTAAAGACCCACGAAAATGGAACATTTCCGAAGAGATAAGCTTGGGCCCAGCGAGGCCCATCACCCCAAGGCAAACCGACCTAGAGATGGGTATATAAGGAGAGCAAGAGCAGAAGAGAAAGGCATCCCAAAATCCGAATTAGACTTAGAGCATCCTGCTAGCTTAGAAAAACTGTGGTTTAGGTGGTTAGACTAGCGAGCAAGGCTTAGGACGCTTGGCTGCCTCGCGACTCTATATTTTTCTTTAATCGCAAATCTCTGTCTTTCGGAGAATCCTTGTACTCGTTTCTCTTATCTAATAAAACGCCTTTGGGCAAATTATTCAATTTCTATTTTTTGTCTCCTGTTTACTTTGTCGATTTCGTGTGGCAACGCAGAGAATCCGGACCTTCAAGGAAAGTCGGGTTTACTTGGCTTTCCTCCGCAATTTTACTTATCAGAAATTGACGGTGTGAATTTCGGTTCCCACAAGCGACCTCTCACACTCGCTCCAATAACCTCGCTTCAAAGTCTACTTTCCGGCCAAGATTAGAGTGATCGAAACACCTGCATTCGTCTCTAACAAAGTCTCTAAAAATAAATTAAAAGATGAAAATAAAAGTACTAAAGGAATATGTACAGGGATAGACATGGGACTTCCTCCCAAGTGAGCTTGTTTTAAGTCTCTAGCTTGACTTTGCCTCTTTTAAGATTAGGCGGAGGTAGGATCAGAAAGAGGAGTTGAAGTTCCATCTTCCTTTGGTGCAGTAGCCATGTAGAGCTTAACCCTTTGCCCATTGACTGTAAAGTCTCGTCCATCAGCACTCCACAAAACTATTGCTCCATAGGGTCTAACCTCCTTGACCTTGAATGGACCCGACCATCTTGACTTGGCTTCCCTGGAAACAACTTCAACCTAGAGTTGTAGAGAAGGACTTGATCTCCTTCTTTGAACTCTCTTTTCAGAATGTTCTTGTCGTGGAAAACTTTAGTCTTCTCCTTGTAGATCCTTGAGTTCTCAAAAGCATCCATTCTTATCTCATCAAGCTCATGTAGTTGAAGAAGTCTTTTCTCCTTGGCACTCTTGATGTCAAAGTTCAGCAATTTAACTGTCCATAGTGCCTTGTACTCAAGCTCTACTGGTAAATGACAAGCTTTCCCATACACAAGGTTGAAAGGTGTGGTTCCCAAAGGGGTCTTGTAAGCTGTCCTATAAGTCCAAAATGCATCATCAAGCTTAGTAGACCAATCCTTCCTTGTAACCCCCACAATCTTTTCCAAAATAGACTTTATCTCTCTGTTAGAAATCTCAACCTGACCACTTGTCTGAGGATGGTAAGGAGTTGCCACCTTATGCTTCACACCCTTCTTTTTTAGAAGTCCTTCAAACAGCTTGTTGATGAATGAGAGTCTCCATCACTGATCAAAACTCTTGGAACTCCAAATCTTGGAAAGATGACACTCTTGAACATCTTAGTTACAACTCCAGCATCATTGGTGGGACTTGCAATGGCTTCCACCCACTTTGAGACATAGTCAACAGCTACAAGGATGTATTTGTTGCCATAGGATGATGGAAATGGCCGCATGAAGTCAATACCCCACACATCAAACACCTCAACTTCAAGGATTGGATTTTGAGGCAACTCATTCCTTTTGGTGATGTTTCCTCTTCTTTGGCATGAATCACACCTTGAAACAAAGTCTTGTGTATCCTTGAACATGTGTGGCCACCAGAATCCAGCTTGTAACACTTTTGGGACTGTCTTGAAGATAGCAAAGTGGCCTCCATAGGGTGATCCATGACAGTGTGTAAGGATCCCATCAACTTCTTCATTAGCAACCACTCTCCTATAAAGTTGATCTTTGCAGAGAATGTAGAGGTAAGGCTCATCCCAATAGTACCTCTTCACATCCTTGTAGAACTTCTTCTTGGCATAGCCCACAAGATTCAAAGGTTCTTTTCCTGTGGCTAAGTAATTCACCAAATCAGCATACCAAGGTTCTTTCTCTTCAGTAACCTTAACCTCTTCAAGCTTTCTGCCGGTTTCACAAGCTGCTATCACTGCTCCAATGGCCATCATTTGCTCTTCTGGAAGTCCCTCATCAATGGGGATGTCACACTCTATTTTCAACCTGGATAAGTAATCAGCTACACCATCTCAACTCCTGGCTTGTCTCTGATCTCTAAGTCAAACTCTTGAAGCAAAAGGATTCATCTCAAAAGCCTGGGTTTTGCATCTTTCTTGGCCAAGAGGTGTCTCAAAGCAGCATGATCTGTGTAGACAATAACCTTTGATCCCACTAAGTAGCTTCTGAACTTCTCAAATGCAAAGACAATGGCTAGCATTTCCTTCTTAGTTGTGGCATACTTCATCTGAGCATCATTCAAGGTTTGGCTTGCATAATAGATCACATGAGTCTTGCCATCCTTCTTCTGCCCCAAAACAGCTCCCACAGCATAGTCACTAGCATCACACATGATCTCAAAGGGGAGATCTCAATCTGGTGGTTGGACAATGGGAGCACTCACAAGCTCACTCTTCAGCTTCTTGAAAGCTTCTAGACATTCCTCACCAAAGAGAAAGATCTCTTCCTTGCAAAGCAGTCTCGTGAGTGGTCTGGCAATCTTGGAGAAATCCTTAATGAACCTTCTATAGAAGCCAGCATGCCCCAAGAAACTCCTGATGTCTTTCACTGTCTTTGGAGGAGCCAAACTGATCATCACATCAATCTTTGCCTTTTCTACCTCAATCCCCTTCTCTGAGATCTTGTGTCCCAGCACAATCCCTTCTTTAACCATGAAGTGACACTTCTCCCAATTCAGCACGAGGTTGGTGTCTTCACATCTCTGTAGGACCCTGCACAAATTTGACAAACAAGCAGAAAACGAAGATCACAGAGAAGTCATCCATAAACACCTCCACAACATCCTCAATTAGATCAGAGAAGATTGACATCATGCACCTTTGAAAGGTGGCTGGAGCATTACATAGCCCAAATGGCATCCTTCGATAGGCAAAGGTACCATAAAGGCATGTGAATGTCGTTTTCTCTTGATCATTGGGATGTATGGGTATCTGGAAGAACCCTGAATACCCATCAAGAAAACAATATAATGGGTGATTTGCAAGTCTCTCAAGCATCTGATCAATAAATGGCAATGGAAAATGATCTTTTCTAGATGAAGAGTTCATTTTTCGGTTATCAATACACATTCTGTGATCTGTGATGGTTCTGGTTGGTATCAATTCATCTTTGTCATTTTTAATTACAGTGATACCACCTTTTTTGGAACAACATGCACAGAAGATACCCATTTAGAATCTGAAATAGGATAAATCACACCAGCATCCAAGAGTTTAAGAATCTCTTTCTTTACAACATCCTTCAGGTTAGGATTTAACCTTCTTTGATGTTCTACATAAGTCATTGATTCATCCTCAAGATGTATCCTATGCATGCACAAAGAGGGTGATATCCCTTTGATGTCATCAAGTGAGTATCCTATTGCTTTTCTAAATCTTTTAAGTGCTTTTAAAAGTTCAGATAGCTCAGTTTCAGTAAGTTCACTACTCACAATGACAGGATAAGTCTCATTAGGGCCAAGGAATGCATACCTTACACCATGGGGAAGAGGTTTGAGCTCCACCTTAGGTGCCTTAAGCTCGCTCCATTCATCCTTCTGGATGTCCCCTTGTTGGGTGACAGAGGCTTCTTGATGAACCATTTGTGGCAGCTCCTCATACTGATCCTCACTACCAAATCCTTTGTGTGAATCCAGCATCATCCCATAGGCAGTACTCTCCACATTCTCAATCACTACAACCTCTTTCTCTATGGTCAGAGCATGCTGTAGAGAATCCTCTTGTGATAACTCTTCAAGGAGCTCATCAGCAAGAGCATCCATCTCCTCAATGTAGAAGACTTTCCCTTGAGTAGTTGGTTTCTTCATTACCTCTTTAATGTCAAAGTGGAGGATGTGCCCTTTACCCAAATGGAGATCAATCTTGCCTTCTTTCACATTAACAATAGCTTCTGCTGTGGCTAAAAAGGGCCTTCCAAGGATTAAAGGATCTTGAGCTTCCTCCCCCATCTCAAGCACCACAAAGTCTGTAGGGATCTCAAAATTTCCAACCTTCATAGGGAGGTCCTCCAAGATACCCACAGGGTACTTCACTGAACGATCAGCCAGAACCAGAGAAAGTCTACACTTCTTGTACTGAGTGAATCCAAGCTTCTTTGCCACAGACAAGGGCATCAAGCTGACACTAGCTCCCAAATCGCAGAGACACCTCTCAAATACCATAGGACCAAGAGCACAAGGTAGTGTGAAGCATCCTAGATCTTCTAGCTTCTTTGGAACATCAAGCCTCTGGATGATGGCACTGCACTCATGTGTAAGAATCATCATGCCCTCCATATCTTTCTTCTTTGCAGCTATAGCATCTTTCAGGAACTTGCTATATTGAGGAACCAGCATGAAGGCATCAATGATGGGCATTGTGACCTGAATTTCACTCATCTGCTTCTCAAACAGAGCTTTGTACTTCTCTAGCAGCTGCCTCTTGAATCTTTCAAGGAATGGGAGTTTGGGTTCATAAGGAGGAGGAACAAAAGGTTTCTCATTTGCTGGAGCAGAATCTTCACCATCTTTCTCAGTTCCCTTCTCTTCTCCAACCTTTCCCTTACCCTTGGCTTCCACAATCTTCTCCAAAATCTCATCATTGGTTTTCTCATCCACAATCACTACCTCATCATCATCCATGTTGATGGCAACCCCCTCACCTTGTTTCTCAGCATCCTTGGTGAGAGTTCTAGGAGGTAACTGCTTTCCACTCCTGAGGGTAACAGCTTTCATTGCCTCCTTTGGGTTTTGCTCAGATTTTCCAGGTAGAGAACCTTGCTGACGATTTTGTTGAGTGCTCATGGTAGCAAACTGGCTCTTCAAAGCCATGAACTTGTTGTTGAGATCATTGTAGCTCCCATCAATCTTGTTATGGAGATTCTTCAACTCATATCCAACATGCTTCTCACTTCTAGTCTGTGATTCCAGGATCTGTTTCAGTAGAGTATCAGTGCTGCTTTTCTGAGGAGTAGAACTAGAAGGATTAGCTTGTTGTTGAGAAGATTGGTTCCCTTTGTTAGGGAAGCCAGGAGGAGGGTTCTGCTGAGGCTGATAGTTGCCTTGCTGATTGTTTCTAGGCTGGTAACCACTTTGCTGGTTGTTTGAAGGACCAGTGGTGTAGTTGCTCTTGGGCTGGTAGCCTCCTTGTTGGTTGCTTGAATTAGATCTCTGTGGGTAGTTGTTGTACTGAAAATTAGGCTCTTTCATGTACCAACTACCATTGTTGTTGATGAAACACAGCTCTTCTTGACCTTCCAGCCCATCAACCTCATTAACTACAGGTGGTGCCTCTTGGTTTTGGTTTCCAACAAAGTTCAGCTGCTCTTGTGTAGCTTTATCAACAATGAGTATGTCTATCTTCTCCTGCAAAGCCTTTAGCTCCTTCTTTGTCTGCTTATCATCAGTTCTAACGCTTCTGTCGTGGTTTCCACTGTAGACTGCGTCACTCTTGACCATGTTGTCAATTAACTCCTCTGCATCTTCCTCAGTTCTTCCCAAGAAGAAACCATTACTTGCAGTATCCAACCTGGCTCTGTACTTAGGAAAAGCACCTCTGTAGAATGTGCTTAGCAAGTTTTCCTTGGAGAAACCATGGTGTGGGCATTGAGCTTGATAGCTCTTGAATCTCTCCCAAGCTTCACTGAATCCTTCCAAGTTCTTCTGTTGAAAACTTGAAATCTCATTTCTCAACTTTGCAGTTCTTGAGGTAGAGAAGAAATTTTCCAAGAATGCTCTTTTGCAGTCATCCGGTGGTGATGGAGTCGCTGGGTAAAGACTTCTCCCACGGCCAGCATCCCCGAGAAAGGGAATAGCTTAAGCTTGAAAGCATCCTCGACACACCATTGGTTTTGACAACCCACGAATCGCCAAACTTGTCCAAGTGATCAAATGGGTCATCTACAGCCAAGCCATGATACTTGTTGTTCTCGATCACGTTGAGGAGTCCTGGTTTGACCTCAAATTTATTGGCATCCACAGCTGGTGTTCGGATTCCTAACCTATGCCCATGAATGTTAGGGCGGTCATAGGTTCCAACGGGTCGAGCTGGTCGCTGTGGGTGTTGTGGCCCTTGTGGTGGAGGGTTGTCAGCACCCTGACCGTTCACATTTCCACCTTGAGGTAAGTCTGCCATATCTATATCCAACCTTTGCAAGTGAGCCTGTTGCTCTTCTGCTTGTCTCCTTCTTCTAGTTTTCCTCTCAAATGGTCTAATGTCTTCAACTCTTGGAACAAGGTTTGTTGTGCCTCCCCTCCTCAAGTTCATACACCTGAAATGCAAAGAGACATGAAGATGGAGAATCAGTAACAAGATAAAAGAAAAAACGACTTAGTCTCAAGCAAGTGACTAAATCTCAATTTTTAAATCTACTCAGAATTTGGCAACGGCGCCAATTTGATGTTAGGAGTTTTCAAGGCTCGTAAGACAAATGTTGTAGTATGAGTGAATGTCGAACCAGTTCTGAGGGATTCAAAGCACCAAGAATGCAAGTACCTACTTAATCTAAGTGCAGCCGATAATTTAGATGGTTTTAAACTATTACTAATGATAGAATGCAATAACAGAACAATTAAACAGTAAATGAAATGACTTTCTTTAACTATGACAAGGAGAATTCATGGGTATAGGAATTAGACCTTGGGTGATCAAGTTTCGAACTAAGGATGGCAAATGATCAATCAAACTATCAACCTTAAGCTTAGACACAATCTTAAACAAACTCTATGTCTAGATGAATGTTCATTTGCTAACACATTTCAAACATCAAATGTCTTTGGCTGAATAATATGAAAGCAATCATTACTAACAAGTCTATTGGCTATCTTAACACCTTTAACAACAAATGTATTTGGCAAAGTATGTTAAAAGCTTAGGAGAGTTGTCTCAGACATTTCATTGAACACCTTGTGGGTGGAAAATGCCTAAAGATCAACTTTTGAGTGGCCAACTCAGAAGATGCATTATGAATACTCTACTAGCAAGGAATGAGATTGATCTACACTAAAACATCCTAGATCTAGCCTAATCACCCTTAATCTCCTAACCCATGAATTCAAATGAGGATTACTCACTAATCTCCATGATTCCTCTTAAACCCATATTGGATTTCAGATTAATCATGTAGAGGGTTACAGATAATAGATTAGAAATCAACAAGATCACAAGAACAAACAATGGAAATGAATCAAGAGATGAGCTTTCACCAAGAGGTTTTTTGTGTTTTTCAAAGATAAAGGATAACCAGCCTAATGGCTTACAAAAAGTACTTAAACATAGGTTTAGGAAGTGTAAAAAACGTGCAAACAAATTGCAAAAAGGTCCTTGATTAATCATAATTGACCAGCCAGAAGACGCGGAGCGACCTCTCCTACTCGCTCCAGCACGTCGCTCTAGGGGTGGAGCGACCTCAGTGTCTCGCTCTGGGAGGTCGCTCTGGGGTCTCCTTCGTGCGATAAGTCGGTAAAAAGGGCGAGCGACCTGGGGGTATCGCTCTGGGGCTGGAGCGACTTGGTAGTGTCGCTCCCAGACCTCTACTCGTCCATTGATCACCTTCAACTCCTCTTTTGAGCCTCAATTGCACCCAAACACCTCCAAGAACTCCATGTGATACTCCAATACCTAATAGAGACTTATGTATGAAAAATGCAACCTAGAAATGGCTAAATCCTAGTCTATATGATCAAAATGCACATGGATGAAGGGATAAAAAAATGGAAATATGCAAGATATCACCAATCCCCATCTGGATACTAAGACCAGATTACACATATTAGGTACTACATCTCGGGATGGCCTGGAAATAAAACAAAACAATGGCGGTGTTCATAACTGCAACCATGCCATTTTATAGGAGATCTTCGGTCGGTTACATACGAAAAGGCTAAGATCAATTTAATGCTGCATAGTGGGGGCAAGTGGGATGAAGGATGTTTTTGCTATGATTAAAGGAGCAAATAAATGGAAATCCAAGGCTGTTACATGATGCTCATCGGAGGCGTCCCAACAACGACGGCGATGTAGGTTATCGTGAGTTTTTTCTGCTCAAACACACTAACCTTTGGGCCAGGTAAAGAACACGATTAAAGCCCACATAAAAGAACAGAAAAGTTGATTTCGCTGAATACGTTCTGAGCTGACACGTGTCAAGTTTTGCACATATGATATGGCTGACGTGGCTGCTTCTCAGAAGAGATGCAACTCCTTTATATATATAGATATTTTAATTTCATAATCAATAAATATTTAGATGATTAACTCATTTGTTATATAATTTTATTTCGAGAAATGTGATGGTATTGATAGATACCCAAAATTCGGAAATTGTGATAGTGATCAAATGTAAATACTTAAAATATTATTACATCGGTTATTAATAAAACTAGAAATTTTCCCGGGTTACACCCGTGTTTTTCCCTATATGTTAATTTTATTTAGTTTATTATAGAATCTGTATTTGACTATATATTTTACACCTTAGACTGAATATGCTATATAAGATTATAAGAAAAATTTGCAAACTTTTGTATTGTTTTTGGTTACTAAAATTTTAAAATTCAAAAAAAAAATCTTTCAATATCAGTATATGTATAACTTTGTAAACAAATTGAATAAAAACAAATTAAATTTAGTTAAAATCCAGTAATTTTTTAATCTTGTTTATTTAATTTTTATGAATATATGGTCAAACTAACATATGATTCTAACATTTTTAACGTTAATCAAACAATATATTTTAAAATTTTAACTATTGATTATTTATTATTTGGTGATAAGAAAATCTATATGAATTTGTTCCAAGTGTTCAGGCAGTGGTGAAATGAAGAAAAATTGAAATCTAAAAGTGATTGTACATTAAAAGAAGAAAAAATTGTCAAAACAGAACAGAAAAACAACTACATTGTCCGTATGCAATTATATTATAGCAAATAATTTTGTCCGTATGCAGCAAGACAAAATATTTAAAATATAATAATATCATCTAAGAGCTATTTGTATGTTTTCCCCAGTGTTTTGAAAACCGTATCGGACCGGCCGGTCAAACCGGTTCGACCGTGACTTGCTGAAGAAGCCGAGTCTGGTTCGGTTTAAAACCCCAATTTGTGAAAAACCAGTAAAACCGGCTGAAAACCGGTAAAACCGGCTGAAAACCGGTAAAACCGGTGACCCGGTTCAATTTTAAAACCCGGTTCATAAAAATTAACATATAATTACGTGTTTTCAATTATTTCTAACTAAAATTTAATATTTTATAATTATTGTTCAACTACTACTATTTAATTGATTTTTTATTTTATTAAGAAACAATGTAAAATATATATTTTTGACTTTCATATACTATCTTTATTTTACCATATTCATAAAATTTGAAATATTAGTTGTAAAAATAAATAAATATGATAATTTTAATTGTAAATCATATGATTTTATCAATTTCAGTTTATATAGTATTCACTTTTCAGTTTATATAGTATTCACTTTTCAGTTTTTTTACTATATATATAGTTAGATTTATTTTTATTGTTTATATTTAGTTAATTATAGAAAAAAATAGAGAATGTATTATATGTAGAAGTAAAGTTCATATAATATAAATATATAGTTATATATATATATAATTTTCATACATAGAAAACCCGGTTCGACCGGTTGAACCAGTCCAACCAGTCAACCAGTAATTACACCGAATCAGTATCCGGTCCGGTTTTCAAAACATTGGTTTTTCCCAAAAGAAAATCCATAGAATGTCATTGATTTTTTTAAAAAGGTTGACAATTAAATTGAAATTCAATGATTGTCTTCAATCCTGCTCACTAATTGATCTTCCGGAGTTAATTTTTAGTCTTGGGGCTGGAGAGAGGGGTTCACAGCGTGACATGTACGAACCTCAATATTACTCATATAATCTCCATGGTTCATCATATCGAAGTATCATATTATTTTATAATTTACCTTGGAGTGAAAAATCAGCGTTTGTGTAGGTAAGGAGTGAATCATATGTAGCTTGTAGTTGCAATAGAAGAAAAGCAGAAGTAATTGTTGACCTGTTAAGCAGAATTCTCTAAATCTAAATCATTGAACGAAACATACGTTTTTTAATTTTCATTTTTTACTTTCATGACTCCAAGTCTCGAACCAATTCATATAGGAAAAAGAAATCTTAAGAAAAACGTTTTACAAAGTTCTGAACATTTCTTGTTTCGGTAAACATCAAAATGTCTCCTCTTTGAGCATGTACTACGTCATTTCTTGCCGCTTGAAGTAACAATGATCCTCTTCGTCCACCAGCACAAGATTCAGATAATACTTGACATTGATGTTCTGAGAATATGGTGTGTCTTTTCCTGCAAAAAAGCAAACTCATGAACTTTGTAATCTACGTCCATCGAACTGCCCCGTACTTCCTTTTTTCACTTGCCTTTCCAAAGAAACACCTCCTACATTTATAGAAAGTATTAGATATGTGTACATAAGCACAAGTATCATCTGGATCCAGTTTCATTGAACACTTCACTACTCGTTCAGCCATTTCAACAGTACCGTCTTTCCTGCAAGCAGAAAAGAAAAAAGCTCCATATAATAGTGGCTTCTTCCATTGTTATGTTCTTTATCATTGCTTCGGATTCCTCCAATACTCTGCGTCACCCAACACATTAACCATGGAAGTGTAGTGTCTTATTGATGGCTCAATAAAATACTTATATCTCATCATTTAACTGATCAAATAACCAGTTGTCTTTCTAATTCAGGACAAATTCAAATTTACAGTTATCAAATATTTGATCACCTTCTTAGCAAGTGACCATTCTGCATGACGCACACATATAACCAGGTCACAAAATTTAAATAATGACAGAACCAATACAACATATGTGTGCAAACTATATGAAAATAGGACTAGTAATAAGCAAGAAAGAATTTCTTACTTAAATTTCAGAAGTACACCCAATAACAAACAAACTCACTAATATGAATATCATGAAGGTTTTGGTTCTAACAATCCAAAGACACTAATAAGTTATAAAAACCCAGCATCGTACACGATGCAAAAGCTTAAAAAGACTAAGCACACCATAAAGAGCTTATCCATGAAAAAGTTATGCTTAGGCTTTTTTAAAAAAAGATAATCAATAACTGATATTCAAACCCATCGAAAAGAACCAATAACTGATACAAAAGATAATGATAACTATCCAAACAATTTAATTAGCTTTTCGAAGCTATGAAAAAACACATACGATGTAGAGTTCATCCACAGAAAAGTTGCAAATTTTGAAGAGTGGAGATAGTAAATTACACAAAGACTATCATGAAGAGTAGGAGAGATCAATTTTTACTTGCGAGCTTTTAAAAGTTGCATGGGCGGCCTAAAATTGAACTAATAAAACTGTAAGTGAAAAAGTAAAGAGAATACTTACTGTTGAAAGATGATTCGTCGGTGATATCATACGCAAGCGAAATTCCCGTGGCTCCACAGTACTTTTCTGCAATAAGAAGAAACCACACAGGTGAGTGTTATAGGTTCGAACCATAGTGAGGAAAGAGAAAAAATGCATATGTAACAGTAAGAACAATCGAGAAGCAAAATCTGGGATTTATTTAAATCAAAACGAAGAGAAACCAGTTGTGACAGTCCGGAATCGCTCTTGTCTGTTAGTATCCCATATTTGCAGCTTAATTCTCTTCGAATCCAGCTCAATAGCCCGTATCTTCAAATTAATTATGTCAACAACAAAAAAGAACTTGAGTGACTATTGACCACTACAAAGAGCACTTACAAAGAATGTCACGTATCAAAGAGATCATACTTGATAGTTGTAATGAAAGAGATCAGCATGGTTCTTGTCATAAGTTGCATGATCGAAGAGAAGCATACTGTTCAAATAAGTCTTTTTCATTCTTTTGATCCACTTATGTTTAATCAAAAAAAAAGAAAAGAGCAACATAACTAAAAAAATTATGATTTAAGAGAAGATAATATTTGATAGGATATTATCTACTTCTTCTGCTTTCTATCGCCGGATTTGGCGAGTTTATAAGATGGTTTGGTGCCTACACTCATCAAGAGAAACCATTATGAGATTATCTTCATACGGAGACAAACAGATAGAGATGTAACACTCACCATTGACGAAACTGGACTGAGATGCGGCGAAACAATAGATAGAAAGAACATGAAGACAAACCAGTTTCCAAGAGCTTAAGGTCCTCTCACTCATCAGTCATAACTTTTAATCTTTGCTACAAGAAGCTTTGTATATCTTCCTGCAATGGAAAAGAACACAACTCCATTTGAATTGCATTACCACATACCAAACTGTTGATTAAATCAGTTAAATCATATGAATAGGAATTATCGCTAGTGTACCTTTTTAATGATTAAACAAATTAAATGACCATTCGTCTTCTCTAATTAAGGGCCGGGTTCAGATTCAATTTTCTTAGGCAAGATTTACATAAGCTAAAATTACAGATCACATATTCTTTGTTCTCCTAGCAATTCTAACATCAACATCCCTAGTTGGTACTATACTCAGCTAATCGTAGTATTGTGAAACCAGATTCTTGTGCTGATTATATACAATTTATGAGCTATTGAATTGGAGAAGCGATTGGAAAGTTGCCTGATATGGCGGAGGAATGCCGACGTAACCGCTGCAGAGAACTTGTGATTTGGAAGTAACGGAGATCAAACGGTGTGAATATCACAGTGGACTTATATAGTGAGAATATGGAAATTGGTAAGGTGAGGAGTTTTCTACTTGGTTGTAGTTGGAGCAAAGATTCGGTGAAGAAGTTATATAAGTGGAAGGATAGCATGGCTCGTAATAGCTCCAAGAAAAAAAATGGGAACGACGATGATGAAGTGGAAGAGGCGAACCATATTTAGTTGTGCTGATCTAAATTGGGCTACGACAATATTAAAATCCTTTTAATGAAATGGCCCGCGAAATTAGGCCTCAACTAAGAACATGTATGACATGGCAAAAGAAATCTCTATGATTAGTTGATTTAATTTGATGAAGTGGACATGCTAAGCATTAAGTATTTAGAACTTTTAGTATTGTAAGATAATGCAAATTAATTGTATCACCATTTCATAGTCATTTATTTAAATGATCTAAAAACCATTTACATCATTTATAACTAATCTATACTATTATTTGTGAAGTGATTTGGCTTATGTGTCAGTTTCTTTATGATTTTAGCTAATTTTGATGATTTGTCATTATGTATTGTTTATTTGTCATATTTTCTATTATTTTAGCTAATTTGCTTATTTGTTATGTTTTTAATAATTTTAATTTTGTTTATTTATCATATTCTCCATAATTTAGGTTATTTATATATTTATCGTAACCTCAATAATTTTTAATTGGTAATTTTATTTATTTGACATATTTTAAAATAATTTCAGTTTTGATTAAGTGTCATGTTATCTATGATTTAGGTTTTTTCATATATTTTATTACTTTTAAAAGCTTACTTTTTATATTCTATGATTTAGATTGAATCATTAGTTTTAATAAATAACTTTTGAATTGTTATTTTTAAAAATTTTTGGTTATAACTTAATAAATATTTTCATTATATTCAGGGATAATTATTTCTAACGAGCATTATCAAATTTTAACAACAATTTTATATATTTGTTCATCTTATATTTACTTTAGTAATATTAAATCGTTTAATTTTTTTAAATTATTATTTATAAAAAGAAATTTTCTTCTCTTTTATGTTACCAAATCATCTTCTCAATAAATAAAATACGAGCCCAAAAATAAAATTCTTGCTATTATAATTTAAAAAATCTAGCTTTTTAGATATATATAATTTATTACTTTTAGTTTAGGAGATTTTAATTAAATATAAATATTTTTTTGATTATTATAGATTTTGTTAATATGTGTCATTATAAAATATGATGACTAGGAAAATTCAAATAAAATGCAATTTCATAGGTTTTCCTGATAATTGGTAATTATATTTTAATTTGTAAATTTATATTAATGTTATTTTAAAATATTAATACAATTTTTTAGGTTATTATGACGATGATATTTTTTATATGTTTGGTTTGATAGAATAAATAAAGGTTTTTCAAAAAATTTATCCATATTGACTTATAATAAAAAGGTACATTATATCTTCTGATTCATTAATATTTGAAATTTATTAATAATTTAGATTTAGATTAAAAATTATATTAAAAATTGAATTAGTTGAATATATATTATTCCGCACAAGGTGCGCGCCATCATCTAGTGAAAATATATTTAAAATGATATAAAATAATTTTTCGTGGTGGGTGGTATACAATTTAATAAACCACTTAAACGAACAAAATTGTGAGATGATGGTGTTTGATGTGATGAGATCAATGTGTATGCACAAAGAAAGATAGTAAAAAGGAATAATGAAACATTGAGAAAAAAAACATTATGTATATATACGACTACACTTTTCTTTAATTTCTACAATTAATTTGTAAAATAAATCAACCATATTCTTTGAAATCATCATTTTGAATTTAAATAAATAAATTTATTCTGCGATATGCACAAATGCATAATAGTTTTGTTACAGAAATATATTATGGTTGTGAACAATAACAACGAAATAAACATTGCAAGTGTGAAGTTAAGTGGATATATAATGTGGTACGGCTCAAATACTGTTTTGTATAAAACACACATAAAAAGATAGTCAGTTTAAAATAAAATGTAATGAAAGTTTGAATAGTAACAAAATAATATATTGTACGAAACAAATATTAGAATGATAAAATGTTACGTGTTGAAATTTTAAAATCAAAATTTTCATATATAAATATAACAAAATATAACTAGTGTTAATAAATATGTAAAAAAAAATGATAAAGCACATATGAAAATAATAAAAAGTCTTTTTTTTTGCTAAATTAAATAATAAAAAGTTAAAATGACAATTTAGTGTGTTTACTTATTTGTAACAAATAACATGATCGAGTTACATCATTTTTCTCCACTCGTTAAGGAAGCTCTTTCTTCTATAAATCAATCAAGTTTTAACAGGTAAAACGATAATTTTGAACGAACAATATGTTCAAAAAACAAGCAGGGACAGATTGTAACAACCAATATTTTCAACATTTTATTATATTAAGAAACATTAACACAAGATACATAAATTTAGAAACAATAGTTTTTATTATTTTTGGGCTTTAACAAACAAAAACATCCAACGGTCATATTTCCCAACAAAAAAAAAAAACAATATGTTTTAACGGTTTTTGATGATTTGGTTTATGGTTTAAACCCTGCGAGTAGAAGTAGTAGTAGTTTTGTTGGATCCTCCAATGTTCATCTCCTCACTGCTCGAGGAGGATGGATCAAGCCCGTACTCACTGGTGCCACCATACTCGCTACTTGCCCCGTAATCGCGACTGTCCAGTGTCACTTTCCGGAATTTCTTCATCTCAGCACCATATGTGCCCGTCTCATAGTCTGAGCTCCCATCACCTCCGCTTGAGCCCATGTATGAGCCCTGCCCTGGCTTCACACCATCGTTTAAGTCGTCCAAAGATGCATCACCCTCCAATATCCGAACGATCTAGTAAGAAGAAAAAGCAGAAAACAATTAGTTTATATTAAGCATTAGCCGAACGATAAGATTAACTAACGCCTTAGACTTTCTAGGAATGAAAATGAGTTGTTTTAAATAAATTGTAACATCTATGTAAATTTTTGACGATAGTAACATATAAACTTATCATTTACCTGACTCATCTTTGGGCGGCGGCGACCCGAGTGCCTAACGGCAGCAGCAGCACAAGCCACCATGCGTGCCATCTCATAAGGCTCGTATTGATTCTCAAGAAATGGATCAACCAATTCTCCATATTCTCCGTCCTGAGATGCATTCATGCATAATGGTCTCGCCTGCCAAATAAGATTAATCAAACCATGAAACTGTTTAGTTTCGCTTTGGTTTGAGTTTAATCTAAATGAATGTACAAGTAATATACCCAATCGACCAAACTGTCTTCCATATCACCACTTAGATCAACAGGTCTGCGCCCGGTTATGAGCTCAAGAAGCATAACTCCAAAAGAGAAAACATCTGATTTATCTGTTAATTTTCCACTTGCTGCATATTCAGGGGCTAAGTATCCGAATGTCCCCATGACTCGAGTTGACACATGTGTGTTGTTGTCTTGAGAGAGCTTAGCCAAACCAAAATCTGCAACCTGGAGTTTAATTGAAAGGAATGTTATGGAGAAATATAGAAACATTTTCTTAAAAACTAATTAAAGCATACCTTGGCTTCGAAGTTAAGATCAAGAAGAATGTTTGAAGCTTTTATGTCTCTATGGATGATTTTAGGATGACCTTATCACAATTATTATATAAAACATATGAATGAGCTTTGATTTAGAGCCAAATTAGTGAAAGGCAAAGAAAAAAAAACAAGATTCACTCACAATCTTCATGTAAATAAGCAAGTCCTTTAGCTGATCCTAAGGCAATCTTGAGTCTAGTAGGCCAATCCATCACGGTTCCAGTTTTGCCTATAACTCCATTCATTTAGTAACAATATGAGTTAGTTTCTATATAATTCATAACATTTTTCAAGAAAATAAGAAAACTCATCATTAATTACCATGAAGGTGGAACTCAAGTGTGTCATTAGGAAGAAACTCATAGACCAACATCCTCTGTCCTCCTGAAGTACTACAATATCCGACAAGAGACACGAGATGTCGATGATGGACACGGCTGATGATCTCAACCTCTGCCTGGAACTCTCTTTCTCCTTGTCCGCTTCCCGCTTTAAGGCTCTTCACCGCGATCTCTTTACCGTTAGGCAAAACTCCTTTGTGAACGTATCCGAACCCACCTTGTCCTAACAGACGGTCTTTGGAGAAACCTTGAGTCGCGGCTGAGAGCTCCTCATAAGTGAATGTGCTTTTGTTGAATCCCAAAGCCACTGAAGGGTGTGGCGGTGGTAGAGACGGAGCGTATGGACCTGATGAGTAATTTGAGCTCATCTCACCGCTTTGGATTGCATTTGCGCCACCTGAAACTGGTGCTAATGGTGAAGGCATTGGCTGCCAGTTTCCTGGAGCTGGTGGTGGTGGCGGTGAATTCACCCAGTTCGTTCCCATTGATCCAGGAGGTGGAGGAAGATTGGTATTATGATCATTTTGGTTGTAATGTTGTTGTTGTTGTTGTTGTGTAGGAGCACTATTGAAGTATTGATCACCCCCATCTAAAGTCGCACCCGAAAAAATATAAGTCAAAGACTTAGATGAGTTGTGATTTGAAATAAAAATTAATAAGAACTAGTCTTGCAGGAAAAACTTGTTTCTTGGGAAACAAGAAATAAAACTTAAGTTGAATAATTAGTTGGGCTCATGGGTTTATAACTTTGTACATTTTGATAGAGAATAGCTGAGATTTATTTTATTTTTTGGGTAACAGGAAGCAAACTTATGTTTTTTTTTTCTTGGCAAACAAAAAAAAAAACCAATGGGGGTTTAGTTAGGGTTCAATGGGTACATACTTTTGCCTGCAGGGAAAGCATTGCTTCCGTAATACGGCATCTGCTCAAGTTTTGATTTCTTCTTCTTCTTCTTCCGCAAACAACAGACGCAGAACAATATCATGACAAGGAACAATAGTCCAGCTGCAGCAACAAGTCCTATAACAACACCCATGTTCGGACGATCGCTACTTGACGAGTTAGAGCCACCGTTGCTTGTAGGCGGCGCTAGTGATTTTGGTGGAGAGTGGGAGCTACGGTCGGAAGTCTTGGACGGTGGTGGAGGAGGAGAAACGTTAATGCCTCCTCCATTGCCGCTTCCATCATTTCCTTTGTTGTCACTCTGCTGCGGTGGGGATTGTGAAGGAGGAGGTTGAGATTGTGATTGAGAGGAGGGGGCTGTGGAGTCAGACGGTGGTGGTGGAGGCGAGGAGGAATTTTCCGGTGGAGGAAGAGGTGATTGTTCTTGTTGTTCTGGTGGGGGAGCTATAGTTGGAGAAGGAGGAGGAGATGTTGATTGATTGTCTGAAGTAGGAGGAGGAGATGTTGATTGATTGTCTGAAGTTGGAGGAGGAGATGACAGAGAGGGAGGGGGAGGTGCCGGCGGTGAGTTCTCCGGGGACTGCCCCTCCGCCATAATTACTCTCTCCGGTGGTTTCAATTGAAAGCTATTGTGAGATGAAACAATGAATACCCACCTCTGTTTCTGTTCCTAAGATTAGGAACTAAAACTCCCAATTTTTTTAAGATTCTAATTTTAAGAAACCTTTTGATTTTGTTTTAGAACAATGGCGTCAAATCTATATTTGGGAATTATACAGCCAAGTAAAATATTAAAATTTTACATTTTCTGTTGCAACCTTGATTTTTTTTAAGATAATTTGTTAGCAGTTCAAAATGCTTTCGTTGAGAGTAACTCAAGAGGGTGTTCTAACCAACTGAGCTACGAGAGCTAATTACGTATTTATTTCCTTTACTAAATTTTATATTTTACTAGGGTAACCCCGCCCTACGGGCGGAGTTTCGTTATAATAAAATCTAATTTATATGAGTAAAAAACTTGGAAAAGAAGTAAAGAAAAATAAGGAGAACCAAAAACATTATCATTGTACTACCAGCACAATAATACAAATTGTGCATTTGGTCACGTGAGTTCTAAATAAGGTTCATGAGAAACAAACTCATTCTAAGATTGAGAGTGATGCTTTAAAAAAAAAAAAAGCAGATGAGAGTGATGGTCACTTTGCTTTTGTACCACTCTACTTATGGGGGTCAATAATATTCTTAAATCTTATATCAACTTTAAATATTATATCATATGTCTTATGACCCGTGTGAGTCGATTCTACATAGGCGGAAAAAATAATCGTAAAGATTGTTATTATCATGAGTGAATGTTCAGTTTTTAAAAAAATATATATATTTAATCACTGTATTCGATCGCAAGCATGGATTATAAGGTTGTTATGAAAATATGTACATGGTTGATGTATTTGATCTAAATACCATATGCTACAAAACACATAAACAACTTAAAATATATTCTAAGAATTCCTGCTAAGAAGAAGGTAGAATGTAATGATAATTTAAAAAGTTTTTTTGGTCATGTGGAAAAGGTGGTTGAGACGTTTACTATCATCACCAATAATATTATGGTTCTATCTATTGGAAGAATACCGATCAGTTTGAGGAAAGCATGCACATCAAATTGGGGAAAAAAATGCATGGTAAACCCAAACAATGTAGATAAAAGATTTCCCGCTTTAAAAGAAACGAACAACCACGACAAAGTATCTTTTAAAAAAAAACAACAAAGCAAAGAGATAGACCATTCTTATAAGAAGGTTTTTTTTAAAAAAAAAAAAAGCAAAGATCAAAATGCTTAAACATTGAATGGCAGGAAAAACGTGGTTGTTCGCTCTGTAGATATGGCTCATCCCACACGTGGTTTCTTCGGAACACTCCCTTCGACACCAACTCCTTCGCCTGCTGCTTTAACCCCTGCAAGTAAACCATCAGAGGTGATGGCTTGCTCTGCAACAACATTAGAGCTTTCACCTATAGAATCAGACCCTGGTACAACAGTTGGAGGAATCGCTGGTTCAGGCGCCTTGGGACCTTCCTGTCATTTTAAAAATAACCTGTGTTTAGATATTTTAAATTCAACAGTTTCACATCAGGAGTAGTATCTGAACGCACAGCAAAGCTCGGGATGGGTGCTAGCTCTTGTGCAGGAAAGATGCGAGAAACAGTGAAGGTTTGGTGGTTAGGAGTGAAGTTGAAATCTTTCAGCTTGAGCTGAAAAATGTAGGTGTTCCCTACAACATCAGCGAGTGAGCGAGGGAACTCAGTGTCCACCTGAGCATTGACACCAATCCCCTGCATAACGATCAAAGCCATTTGCTAACGTTAGAAGTCTGCAAATAGTAATTGATGATGAAACTAAAAGTCTATAAGACCCACCACAATCTGTGCAGCTTCCGATGCCAAAACATGAGTCAGTTTAGCAACTTCTTCATCAAAGCAAACAAAACCAGCAATGCCAGTAACGTCTGACACAGAAAAAATCACTCGATACCTGTCGCAAATGACGTTTTTAAGGTTTCCTTCCAGTTCACAACCTACTTCCGATTTTAATTAACAAATACCTGAGCCTAGCCACAGCATTTGGTAGATTGCACTTGAGACACGTGAAAGAAGATTCCTCGCGCATGAGTTTCGTTGAACAAACAGAACAACCAATAGAACACCACCCCTAATTTAGCTGAACGCCCGTTACTTTGGCAGTGCATAGAAACTCAATGACCTGTCAGCGTTTGGGAACAGACATCAATATCCAACATATTAGTTAGAGCCCAGCTGTGAACATTTTATCTAGTACCTGGGGATCACCAGTCAGAACAAAGTTGTCGAGCTCAGCAATGGTCAGGGGCTCGATCTTTTGGGCATGAATCACCTTTGTTGAAGATCCTCCCTGGTCTGCCCACCGCCAGGCAATCTGAAACGAAATTCAAAGGAGAAGCAGTAAACGGTATGAAAAACTAACAATCTATAATAATAAAGTTACTTAGAGATAAAAGGACTTGCCGGTTAAATGCCTCTGTCCCAACAGTAGTCTCACAATCAAAGAATACACGTGTAGCAGAAGTGCCATTCAGATATAACCTGCCTGCCAAATCATTTCGGCCTTATCTTAGAGAATGTCTAACGGACATGATAATGCCAACAGTATGCACATGAAATAACTACAAACCCAAATGATCTCTTACCAGAAACTATCTTTGGATTGATGGCTGTCACCAGAACAATTTTCGGCTCTCTCCCGAATCCATCAAACTTGCTGTGAAATGCTAGAGCCAAAGAATCAAACATACTCACACAAACATCAACTTCTCTGCACATAATAAACGAACCAAATTAAAAATAGCAGAGCTAATGTAATAGGCTTAGCAAACAGATATGAGAGAAACAACGTACCCCGCTAGGCGTAAAGTTAGCATAACCCGTTGCGCCCCAGGTAGACGGTCCGTTATTGTGCTCCTTATCGCACGAAGCTCACCCATAACATCTAACATTTTATCATATAATACCAATATTATTTGATATATGAGAAATCAGATTTCGAAACAAAAATATAAAATAATACCTGGAAGCTGTTTCCCGGTGTTTGCGAGTTCCAGTATCTGTTCATATGGCTGGAAGCGAAAATGTTCTGTCGGTATCATCCTCGAAGTGGTTTCTATCTTTTCAAATGTCGTTCCCTCATTGAAATGAATGGAGATAGGCCCATCAGACAACTTGAATTTCGGACTGCTTCGTGTGACATCGAAGCCACTTAAGTTGTAAACCGATCCTTCGGTTAAACGCCCTCTAAACATAAGCTGGAACGACGCAGGAACAGACCCTTGGACCAACGTAGACTGTTCATATAAGGAAAGTAAGAAAATTAAAATCCAGGAAACAAATCATAAAAGAATACCGTCGTGATTGCAAAGAGTTTGAAACGGGATAAAAAGGAAAAAAACAACAACTGGTACTTTTTTTAAATCGCAGAGAGATTCAACCAATAAACAACGCGATTGCAAAGGAATAGAAACAGGAAGAAATGAGGAAAAAAAAACTTTTGATTATATAAAACGTTGAGAGATTTAACAGAGGAGATAATTATATCGGAGGAAAAGAAACTGACCTGTTCATCAATCAATAGCATCTCCAGGCTCATCAGTTGTCCCCTTTTGTTGATGTTCTTCGCCTCCCAGAATCTCAAAAGACGAACCTCCGCCGTGTTGGAGCATCTCCCGGCTCTCAAGTCAGCAAGAACAGTGTAAGAATTAGCCATCGTAATCGTTTTCTTTGAAAGTTTTTAGATTTGGATCGAGTTGAAGTTTGCATGATAGGAAGTGAGATATATAGATTGGAGATCTAGGCGGTTTCAGAGTAAACGAAAAGGCTCAAAGAAATCTTAAAGAATGGAAGAGTGGATTAATGAAGGAAAACTCAAAATAAATGACGAAATAGAGGGGAGTTATGAGGCGTTACAGGATGGAGAGGGACTGTTTTGCTACATCGAGAACTCGGAGGTGGAGGACTCGGCCGAAGACGAAGAACACAGAGGAACCCTAATCAACCTAAGGTGCAAAAATGCTAAAACCTGGGCTTCTAGATACGTAGCCCAAATCAAAACAGAACTCATACATACTAAGGCCTACAAACGATGCCTGATCATTTGGGCTTAGATGGGGATGTCTAAAAAGGACAAACAAAACCCAGACCACAATTGAAGCCCAAAACAAAGCGTGGTTTAACCACAAACCAACGCGCGCGGAAGAAAGGTAGCGCGTGAGATTGACCAAACCAATACCTGCTCGACACGTGGCGATAAACCCCCCACTATAAAAAGCGACGTGGATAGCTTGTCAAGGCAGATAACTTGACTTTATTGATGATGAAACTAAAAGTCTATAAGACCCACCACAATCTGTGCAGCTTCCGATGCCAAAACATGAGTCAGTTTAGCAACTTCTTCATCAAAGCAAACAAAACCAGCAATGCCAGTAACGTCTGACACAGAAAAAATCACTCGATACCTGTCGCAAATGACGTTTTTAAGGTTTCCTTCCAGTTCACAACCTACTTCCGATTTTAATTAACAAATACCTGAGCCTAGCCACAGCATTTGGTAGATTGCACTTGAGACACGTGAAAGAAGATTCCTCGCGCATGAGTTTCGTTGAACAAACAGAACAACCAATAGAACACCACCCCTAATTTAGCTGAACGCCCGTTACTTTGGCAGTGCATAGAAACTCAATGACCTGTCAGCGTTTGGGAACAGACATCAATATCCAACATATTAGTTAGAGCCCAGCTGTGAACATTTTATCTAGTACCTGGGGATCACCAGTCAGAACAAAGTTGTCGAGCTCAGCAATGGTCAGGGGCTCGATCTTTTGGGCATGAATCACCTTTGTTGAAGATCCTCCCTGGTCTGCCCCACCGCCAGGCAATCTGAAACGAAATTCAAAGGAGAAGCAGTAAACGGTATGAAAAACTAACAATCTATAATAATAAAGTTACTTAGAGATAAAAGGACTTGCCGGTTAAATGCCTCTGTCCCAACAGTAGTCTCACAATCAAAGAATACACGTGTAGCAGAAGTGCCATTCAGATATAACCTGCCTGCCAAATCATTTCGGCCTTATCTTAGAGAATGTCTAACGGACATGATAATGCCAACAGTATGCACATGAAATAACTACAAACCCAAATGATCTCTTACCAGAAACTATCTTTGGATTGATGGCTGTCACCAGAACAATTTTCGGCTCTCTCCCGAATCCATCAAACTTGCTGTGAAATGCTAGAGCCAAAGAATCAAACATACTCACACAAACATCAACTTCTCTGCACATAATAAACGAACCAAATTAAAAATAGCAGAGCTAATGTAATAGGCTTAGCAAACAGATATGAGAGAAACAACGTACCCCGCTAGGCGTAAAGTTAGCATAACCCGTTGCGCCCCAGGTAGACGGTCCGTTATTGTGCTCCTTATCGCACGAAGCTCACCCATAACATCTAACATTTTATCATATAATACCAATATTATTTGATATATGAGAAATCAGATTTCGAAACAAAAATATAAAATAATACCTGGAAGCTGTTTCCCGGTGTTTGCGAGTTCCAGTATCTGTTCATATGGCTGGAAGCGAAAATGTTCTGTCGGTATCATCCTCGAAGTGGTTTCTATCTTTTCAAATGTCGTTCCCTCATTGAAATGAATGGAGATAGGCCCATCAGACAACTTGAATTTCGGACTGCTTCGTGTGACATCGAAGCCACTTAAGTTGTAAACCGATCCTTCGGTTAAACGCCCTCTAAACATAAGCTGGAACGACGCAGGAACAGACCCTTGGACCAACGTAGACTGTTCATATAAGGAAAGTAAGAAAATTAAAATCCAGGAAACAAATCATAAAAGAATACCGTCGTGATTGCAAAGAGTTTGAAACGGGATAAAAAGGAAAAAAACAACAACTGGTACTTTTTAAATCGCAGAGATTCAACCAATAAACAACGCGATTGCAAAGGAATAGAAACAGGAAGAAATGAGGAAAAAACTTTGATTATATAAAACGTTGAGAGATTTAACAGAGGAGATAATTATATCGGAGGAAAAGAAACTGACCTGTTCATCAATCAATAGCATCTCCAGGCTCATCAGTTGTCCCCTTTTGTTGATGTTCTTCGCCTCCCAGAATCTCAAAAGACGAACCTCCGCCGTGTTGGAGCATCTCCCGGCTCTCAAGTCAGCAAGAACAGTGTAAGAATTAGCCATCGTAATCGTTTTCTTTGAAAGTTTTTAGATTTGGATCGAGTTGAAGTTTGCATGATAGGAAGTGAGATATATAGATTGGAGATCTAGGCGGTTTCAGAGTAAACGAAAAGGCTCAAAGAAATCTTAAAGAATGGAAGAGTGGATTAATGAAGGAAAACTCAAAATAAATGACGAAATAGAGGGGAGTTATGAGGCGTTACAGGATGGAGAGGGACTGTTTTGCTACATCGAGAACTCGGAGGTGGAGGACTCGGCCGAAGACGAAGAACACAGAGGAACCCTAATCAACCTAAGGTGCAAAAATGCTAAAACCTGGGCTTCTAGATACGTAGCCCAAATCAAAACAGAACTCATACATACTAAGGCCTACAAACGATGCCTGATCATTTGGGCTTAGATGGGGATGTCTAAAAAGGACAAACAAAACCCAGACCACAATTGAAGCCCAAAACAAAGCGTGGTTTAACCACAAACCAACGCGCGCGGAAGAAAGGTAGCGCGTGAGATTGACCAAACCAATACCTGCTCGACACGTGGCGATAAACCCCCCACTATAAAAAGCGACGTGGATAGCTTGTCAAGGCAGATAACTTGACTTTATTATTATAGATTGTTTTCTAACAACTAAGCATGCATAGTATTGAATCTGATTGTGCACCGACGGTTTAATAGCAAGGATTTATCATACTTGTTGAAATATTGTTGGAAAAGATGCGATCAAAGAAACACACAATCCTTCTTAATTTACAACATCTGAGATGAATATTGAAATCAATAAAACAAACATTTGTATAATCTTAAAAATGAAAACCAAATACATTTTCAGACTATTGCTCTGTCGGATTATATAATGTTCTTTATAAAATCATATCAAAAATCCTAGTGAACCGTTTCAAAATGCTTCTTAGTAAGATTGTATCAGTCACAGACATCTTCCATTCCCAGTAAAACTGATCACTGATAATGTTTACTTTTCCCATGAATTTATGCAACTCTTTAAGTCTAGGAAAAGAGTTTCTTAAACATATAGAACCACTAGGGCAAACCCGCCCTGCGGGCGGGCGGGCAAATTAATGAACTAAAAATATGTTTTTTTTAAATGTTAAAATATTTTTAAAAATTATGATTATATAACACCCACAAAATCTACTTAATCCGATTTAGTTAATGAGTTAATTAAATTTGAACCAAAGCTTTCTCAAAGAAAAAAAAAATAAACAGAAGCATTATCTGTTTTTATAAAACTGTAATGACCAATTTTTTTTATCTTGCTTAATCAATTGGTTTAGTTAATGAATTAGTTAATATTTAAACCAAAGCATTTCTCTGTTTTTTTTTTAACTCTGTGTGTATCTTTTGAAAAACATAGCTAATTGTCTATTCATTTTTTTATAGAAATAACATAGTGATTAGTAATTTGATCAAAAAAACATAGTGATTAGTGTAAGGCTATATTGTATGTTTTTCTTTCAAAATGTACTGACGCAAATGCATGGTACCTATCACACTCTATATCCCTCTTTTTATTGGTTTAGACTATGTGTATATACGTTCCTATGAAATTTTATTATAACTATATCATGAATGGATAAAGCCGAAAATAACCCCATCATTTATGTTTTAAGATATTTTTTGCAGACACTTATTTAATTTTACTTATTATTATAACTAAAGCAGAATGAAAATATAAATTTTCAAAAGTAAAAAATATATAAATTAAACTAACCATATAATCTATTAAAAATAATACAATGAAATAGTGGAAGTTCGTGTTATATTCAATTGAGGGTAAAATATACATTTCTAAAATGTTAACTAAAATTTAAATAGTTTCTGCTTAGCAAAAATATAAACTGTTAATATTATTTTCAAGAAAAAAAAAATTATCTTCCCAGTTAACAAAAAAGCTCTCCTTTTCTCTATATATATTTGCATCTTTGCTTTGTACGCGGAGACTTGGCTCTCTTTGTGTTTTCTCAGACATTATCTATCAATTCCACTCTTTCTTGAGAATCTGCAAGCAACCCGAACTGAGAATCACACAAATATATCGAATTATATATGTTTGTTTCTTTGGCTACTCTTGAAAATTCAAAATAAAACCAGTTTGGTATATGAGAATTTATAGAATGTACCTGTTGATACATACTCAGGAGCCGCATAGCCAAATGTACCCATGACTTTTGTAATAACATAGCTTGATTCTTCCTTTGGACAGTCCCTCGCTAAACCAAAGTCTGAAAGTTTTCTATTGTAGTCATAGATTGTCATCAAAAAGAACCAAGTCAGTACCATTCCAAGTACATTAGACAGCACTGAGACTTCGGAAAGAGGGTTTATACCGAGTTGAGCAAGATCTTAGAAGGTGTATATGACTTAAACAGGGTTGCTATGAAGAAATGCAAGCTCTTTAGCTGCATCAAAAGCAACCTTAACACGTAAGGTCCAAGAGAGCGGCTTTAACTGCACATCATCTGACTCAACACCTTCAAAGCATAAGAACAAACAATCGCATGATAGTTTCAACAGATGATCCTCAAGACTACCCTTATTCTTAAGCTCGTACAAAAGAAGCTATTGTTTATCTTCCAAGCAATAACCAATCAGTTTAACTAAGTTCGGGTGGCTTAACTGCCCCAAGTAGTTGATCTCTAACAAATGAGACAAACGGATCAGAGAATCAAACGATGGAAACTTGAGTAACATAATAGTAAGGACAATATTGTGTGTACCAGACATTCTCGGTGACCTTGAAATCCATCAGGGTTAAGACGCTTGACAGGAAATACAGTACATGTGATGGATTTAGTTGGAGTTAGAGTAGTCTCATCATTCATTCATGGATTTGGTGGAGTTCGGAGGAGTCACATTGTCGTGATCAATACCATCATAGATTTAAAAATGAAGGAAACTACCCATCATTCTTCTGTTCCTACTAATCATCTAAGGATCATCATTCTCAGGAAAATACCTTGGTGTAGGCACAGGAAATAACATAGCTTCATAACCCTGATAATAGCATGGCGACCAATAAAATTGAGGCAAACTAAATCTCCACTAAGTAAAGAGGAGTTCTTTGTAAAAAAAAATGTAAGTGGATACTGATTACCTTCTTGGTCCTTTGTTCAGCATGCCTTTGAGACCAATTTCCACGATGCTGAACATCTAGCTTCTTGTCACTTTGATCTTCACCTTCAACCTGAGTCACCTTATAATAATTTAAGAAAAAAAAACATTTCGTATGATTTTATACGAAGATGTATTACTTTCTGAAGAGGAGCCATGTTAGTCTTAGAGTACCTTAACAATGGCTGAAGAAAGTCTCCATTTAGCATGAGGCTAATCTTTTGCGTCATTCCTCTCCACCTTCAAAATCAAATAAACCTATAAGCACAATTTCTTCTATCTCAAAGAAGAGAAAAGAAAGTAAGATTAAAGGTTTAGGAAAGCCTCTACGGGATTGGTTGCGAGGAGCAGCGGGTGAGAGACCTCCTCGGCGGAGTCGACAAAGAACTCGATGCCTCTCACAATCCGATTACATATAAAACCGCCTTCATAAGGAGTATTGGAACGGAGACTTAAACTGAGAGGGACTCATGAATTAAAGATATTAAGAGTAAATACGCATGAATCTAAACGCGTTCCATTACGGACACTGAATCGCCACCATCGCCGCCGATTGAAGTGAAACGAAAAGAAGGGGAGGAGAAGACGCTGCGAATGGATTAGGGTTTGCCTTTGGTTAGCTGGTCTTCGGGTCACCAAGCCCAACACGAAGCCCAGACGGAACACACGACTAAAGACACTGCGTTTCATTTAATATGACACGTGTCTGTCGCAGGAAGAGCTAATTGTTGCGCTGGATGCATACGTGGAAGATCCCAGAATGGAGAAAACTGAATTTTATATATAAAGATTAAAACAGATATCTCCAAAGCTATGATAGATTGGAAGCTGAAAGTAAGACGCACCTTGTTTCAATGCAACATAAAGGTACTGTATACCTGATATTGTTTTGAAGGTGATAGCAATATTCTCATAGACTCAATATGTTGAAGATATATAAATATGCTTCCTCGATAACATTTCGGATATTTTCATATGAAGTCAAAATTCAAAAAATACTACAGATATAAGGATATTAAATAACCTATCGGCACATAGCCTAACTAAATATTATCCTCAAAATAGGTTTTTATAGTTCAAAGTTGTATCCACTTTTATGGATGTATGTACAATGATCATGTAAAGTTTTTCTAATCAACATATGATAATTTGGCGGACGAAAATTGTTCCTATTTATTTTCCTTTAAATACTGTTTTACTTTAAATATATTTTCCTGCCACTATCAATCTGATGGTCTTGAAACTAGAATTTATTTTTCACTGAATTTTGATTTTGTAAATGTTTCAACCGAGATAAATATGCTCTTTTGACCCCTGGGTGATGAACTTTCAATTTTACACATTGTCACATTCAGAAGGAATAAAATGGTGGTAATGTTATTGTACGATTCAATAGAATATCACATTCAAAACGAGATTAAATAGTAATAGATGATCTACATCGCCAAATGAAAAATATATAGTATTATGTGATATAGACCAACTGCCATTTATGTCTGTGAAAACATCCGACTTTTTTTTTTTTTTTTTTTTTTCCGACAAACTTAACTTTTATTAATAAGAAAACATAATATCTGATTACAAAGTTGGAGTTAACCACTTAGGTGGATAAACTTTACAATTTTCAAAAACAGAATTTTCAGGTCCATGTTGAACAATTACATGGGCAGCTTTATTTCCATTACGTTTAACAAACGTAAATGTTGTTGTAGAAAGCTTGTTCCTCAAGCTAGTAATTTCTTCAATAAGATTCTGAATAGTTGAATCTGTGAGTTGTGCATTGATTGTTTTAACCAAAATTTCTGAATCCCCTTCGAAAATCATATTGCGATATCCTCCTATCCACACATTTTGCATTGCCACTAGTAAAGCCATTGCCTCTGCAACTAAACTAGAGCTCGCGAATCCCAAATTAGCTGAGCCCCACATATACGGATGACCATAACAATTCCGAATAATCCATGCACCTCGTACTTGGTTTGAAAGTAAGTTGTATGCTGCATCATAATTACACTTTAGAAAGCTTTGATCTGGACGATTCCATGACGATATAGCTGGAGAAGAAGCACCTGTACTTGTATTGCGTATTGTGGTAGATGATAAACATAAGTGGGATATCCATTCTCTAACGTCGGCACATGCATTGTCCACTGTGACATTTGGAGACAGTATTTGCTTTCTAAAGAGGAGAAAGTTCCTCTTTTTCCATATACGCCATAGCAACCAAAAAGGTAATAACCGTTGATAAAGTGAAAGAGATTCAACGCCTTGAATTTGCGTTGAATCTCTTTCATCCGACTTATAATTGAAAAACTAAAGAAGACGGTCACACACAGGGGCGGATGCAGGAAGGTGTTTAGTCGGGGGCACATACATTATGACTCACACATGTGAGGATGAGGGACTAGCAGAGGAACTAGGATTCTTGCGAACGTATTTGCGAGCCCAAACGTGTTTGCCATCAATAGTGAATTTCTTTTTGTTCCCTGGACCCACAATCTCTTCGATCTTCGATGCGCATTCCATCTTCAACACCATCCTCGCAAACAACGGTTGCTCATTCTCTTCCACCTCTTGCATCAGTATCGCTTCTACCACTTCCCCAAATCTCCTTGTAAAGTAGACCATCACTTCTGATTCTGAAGTGGGATATCCTTTTGAAAAGGTTAGAAAAACTGTCCTATCATCCGCAGGTATAATAGCTTCCTCATTCTCCACCTCTTCCGTGACGGTATTGCCTGATTCTTCTTCAACAGGAGGAGGTGTAGTAGGAGCAGGCGCCCTTTCTTGTTGAGCACTCAACCAAATAGGAGTTTGATATTGAACACTCTGCCTAGTAGGGATCCCTTGTTGAACACTCTGCCTAATGGGGATTCTCTGTTGAACACTCTGCCTATTAGAGATTCCTTGTGGAGCACTCAACCTAATGGGAGTTTGATGTTGAACACTCAGCGTACTAGAGATTCCTTGTGGAACATTCAACCTATTAGGGGTTCCTTGTTGACCACTTAACCTGATATTGCTCATCTCCTCAATAATTTTCTCCCTCTGTAACGCCAACAATTGCCCCCTATAGAACATCTCTGCCTTCACGCATAAGTCATCAAAGGCTCGGCTGCAGATCTCATTCATATTCTTTGTCACACCAAGGAGGAGAGTTTCGCGGTTTTGATGGACGTATCTGAGAGTAAGTTTGCCTCCAGTCAAACGCAAGAGCAAAGGTATAACCGAACCATCTTTGTTGTTGGCAACGAAGAGCGTCGAATAATCAAGGTTGTGTAAGATACTCAGACACACATCGACTTCGTTAGCCACCGCCTCGATGAATGCGTCTGATAAACCGACGAGGAACGGTGTTAAGTTTCGAGCGTACTGGATTTGCTCGAGCAAGAAGAGAAAAGCAATCGCTTGAGACGTTTGGTTCGCGTCTCGGTTAAGATCAAAGACGAGACGACTGAATAGGGTTCTGTCTATTCTGTGAAAAGCATAGAACTCCTCACGTGTTACACCCACAATAGATGAAGGAAGGTCGGTGAAAGCCGAAAACGACGACGAAGAAGAATCCATGAGGGTTTCTTATATTTTTTATGGCGGTGGTGCAGAGTAATCTTTAGTTTCTAGACAGTTTAAATAGATGAGACGTTCAAATTGGTTGAAGAGGTGCGATCTTTTTTCCCCTATTATATGTTTTGCGTCGTTCATGTCTCTAATTAATTAGATTGAAAGAGGCTTTGCATCGTTTAGCGATACATCATGACCCTTCGATTTATCCGGGATGATTCATCCCCCAACCCTAATTTTTTTTCCTTTTTTTATTTTTGTATAATTTTCATTTTTTTCCTTCTATTTTTCTTTCCATTAAGGAAGATCCATTGCTATGTATATGTATGTGTGTATTACTTACAGATTCATTCCTATTAGAAGTGTTCAATCCGGTAAAACTGAACCAACTATTAAAACTGAACCAACCAATATAGAGAAAATGGTTTTTATTTGGTTGTACTAAATAAACCAAATGATGAATGTTATTTTTAAGAAACCGATCAAACCGAATAAACAGAAAAAACTGATTAACTAAAAATATTAGTATACTTATATGTAAATTTTATAATAATATTAAAAAAATATACATAAATTATTTTATTAATATGATATTCATAATCAGAACATTGATTTTAATAATTTTGATTTTTTTTTTTTAATTTAAAATGATTATTTTGTTTTTTTTCATTTTCATCAAACTAAAAATCATATTTTTATTTTTATTGATAACTCCTTGTGCTAAAATATAATTATATAATAATATTATGATATTATTATTTTCTTATTATTACTTAAATAAAACAAAAAATATTATATTTAAAAGTGAGACTAAGGAATATATATTTATGTTTTAATAAATTTTATTTCTATTCATATAATCTAAAATTTGTTATAAAAAATAAATAGAGTAGTATAAAATTGAATAAACCAAAAATTGATGGTGTATAAACTGAACTAAACTAAATTAGATATGGTTCCAATATGGTTACTAGTTTTCGTAAACCAAAATATCGAAAAACCAAAAGAAAAAACCGAACCAAAACAATACTAAAGTCCAGATTGAACACGCCTGATTCATATGTTCTATGAATATGTATGTAACTTAAAAATCCATTCCTATGTATGTGTGTATGTATATGTATGCATGTATGTAACTCGAAGATCCATTTCTATGTATGTGTGTTTATGAATGTGTGTATGTAACTTAACGATTCATCCCTAATATTATTTAAAAAGTAATTTTTCTAATGTGTAATAACCTTTTTCATTTTCATTACATAGTTTATTTAAAAATATAAATATGTCATGGATTGAAGTTAATTGTGATATGAACATTTACATCTAATATTGATTTATATTTTTGGTAAACTTTAAAATTCTCAAAGGCTTGTCATAGCCATCAACACGAATCGTCGATCGATAGAACTCTTTGGTGTTCCTTTGAACGTGTCGCTTATTTCCTCACAGTTTATTTTTGTTTCTGTATCTTTTAATCCATGTAACTACAATAGGCCAGATGATGCTTTGGCTAAAATCTACTTTTGTATGAACTCTTTTATGGCCTTTTAAGTCCCTTTAATATTTAAATGTTATCAGTTGATAAAAAGGTAATAATTTATATATTATTATCAAAATAGATCTATTCAAATGTAACATTAAATAATATAACAATAATAATTTATAAATGTTGAAATATTTTAAATTTAATTTTATAATTATATAATTTTAATTACTAAAAATCTTCAGAATTTTATGAATTTTTTAAAAAATTATAAATGTATTATTCTAATACCGTTAGTTTCCTTTAGTAACTACATATTTTAGAAATACTATTTAGTTGTACTTTTATAATTATACAACTTTTATATCTTACAAATTTTTCTTTTAATTTTATACAGTTTGATGATAATAACCAAAAGAATATATTTAAAAAAAAAATATCCAAGTTTTTTTTTTCCGACAATCATTCATTTATATTTAATGAAGCAAGATGGTCCTCTTGGAGGAAGTTTACAATTGATATCGGTTCATAATAATGAAAATTGTAAGCTGCTAAACCGTTAGGTATAGACTTTGTAAGATTATCCACCACCTTGTTGTTTATAAATATAAACATATCTATTTTTATTAAATATAAAATAAAGAAAACTATTGATTTTATCTTAATTTTTTTGTTTAACTAAATCAAAATTTATAATTAATTTTCAAGAAATAATAAAACCTAAAATATTAACAAAATTTTAATTTAAAATATAATTTTAATTTAAAATTTTTATTTCTATACATGGTACAAATAAACACATAATTCCTATGTATGCGAGAGTATGTAATTTGCAATGCATTAATTCTTATGGATTCTTTTTGTTTCCTATTAATAACCCTTTATAATTTGTTTAAGTGCTTATTTTTGTCAAATTTTCCAAATTTATTTTAATTTTTTAACTCAATAATTATCGCATTCAAACAAAACAATATATAAATTAAAGCAAAACAGATTATTTATTTTAATTTATGTGGAAAGTTAAATGATATATATGTAATATAAAGCAGAAGAAGTATTTGTGTATGTAACTCAAAGTTGTGTGATTAAAATTTACCTACTTCTCCTCAGAAGTTGTGTGATTAGTAGCTTGATATCTGATTGACAACTTGAGACTCCTCCTTATAAGTGCCAGAGGTAAAATTGGAAAGAAAGTTTTAAACTTTATGAGCTTCAGATAAGGCTCATCATTTTTGGTCAGTCTGTGCTTAACTGCTGAAGGATATTATGTTCACTGCTGTCTCATCTTCCATCAATGAGAAACATCAGTTCTGTGGGATTGTTACTGCCGTTCCAAATGGGTTTTTTTTAGGAGTTTCTTCAACATTAATTACCAGAACTACAAAACACTCAAATTTCGGACTCTGAATCTTAAGGAAATTTAAGAACAAAATTGAGGACATTGTCTCTCACAGTATATATATATACTATATATTTGATTAAAAAATTAAAAGTTTAAGAAACTTATACCAAAGTCTTTCAAATACAATACTATGACATAAGTTTTTTTAAAAAAATAATTAAAATTATAAATTAGATATAAATATAAATATCAATTATTATAAAATTTTCCAGGTAAAAAATTTGAGGTCTGAATGAGCGACACGTGTCCACATAAACTATACTCTGCGTTTTGTTTGCGGGTTACTTAAGATTTTATGGGCTTTCTCTTTAATCACGTGATCTGGCCCAAAAGACAGTGAGACCAACAGCACTGAGTTTTAGGGTTCGTGTTCTTCTTCCGTCGTTTAATCCAAGAACCTTCTCCTTCGTTTTCTCATACTAGCCATGAAATTTCCAGATTTCAATCCAAATGAGGAATATCTTTGTGAATCTCCAGTCGCGGCCTTTTGTCTTCTCTTCTAATCAACGGAAACGTTACGCGTTATATATTCATCGCCTTTATCATATTCCTTAACTCCATCACCCCTCCCCCTTCGAGCACGATCTGTTATTAAATCCATCTCATTCCTCTGCAAGGCGGTGTCTCTGCTCCTATAAAAGTAACCTTTTTTCTTTGAACATCATCCTCTCAACTCCTGAAAAAAATAAAGAAAATATATGTTCTCTGCAAGGTTTTATCTATTTTTGTTTAATTTTATCGTTCTCTGATGATTAAGTTACGGCAACGACAACAAGTCAACAGAACAATATATGTCCTCTATGATCTTTCATCAAGCTTCTTGTCGAGTCATTAGTGTATATGTAAAGGCATACTTCTCTCGCTTCCTTGTTTGTCTATGATTTAACACGCAGAGTCAGACACCGACCAAAACAATTTTATAGAATTTGTTTCCAATTCTTTTGTATTAGCCAGGTATAAGATGACTTATTGCTCTTGTAGCAGAACGAGAATGCAATTGAGAAAGAGGCGTCTCCTCCTTCGCTCCAAAGGTTCTAGGTGCACTCCTTCTGCAAAACATTGGCCTTTCGGACACAAGTATACATGTTCGGTTTTATGTATTTAGACTGGTGTTTATATAAATCAAAAATTATTTTCCTGAATTTTGTTCTAAGATGGTCTTTCATTCACCCTTTTGATTTTTCTTTCAGCATCTCCGGTCAATCTCCCTATCAAGAGTTGGTTGCAAAGGTTTTGCTTGCCAATGAGTGACGTTCCATATATATTTCCATGGTATATGAAACAATTTATTGAATATCTTCCTTTATTTATGTTCTATGAATCTTTTATGCATAAACGTTCTATGATGGTTGATGTTTTTGATTTTGATAGTGCCAGGTGAGCCACGAAGCCGTTTGCTTCATAGTGGATGGAGGGTGTTTGTTCCAATGATGTGAAGTATCTAATTCTTTAGGGGCGAGAATGTAGAATTACAAGAGAGGTGTGAGTGCACATAGAGTCTTTGATGAATAGTACTCCATAGACATGAGATTTAAATGAAATTACTAAATCCACCTAAGAGGACGAATTACGTTGGTATCGTTTATCTTGAAGGTGATGGTCTCAATTGGTATAAGGAATTGCCCAACCGTGAATTATACTTTTTGGAATTAAGGGCAGGTTCTTTGCTTGGTTTGTACCGCATCAAGAATCTATATGTTGTCAAGAGTCAATATGTTTCAAAAGAGATCCTGAAAGAATGCACCAGTTCCTGCGATTTTTTTATGAGAACTCTGATGATAAGGTTTTTTTCATTGTGGAGGTTAAATAAGAGGCATTTCCTCAGAATTTTTTTCATCATCCGATGCCTTGATAATAAGGAACCAGTTCCTGAGATTATTCCAATGGCGGCTTAGTGATGCCTTTACCAGGAGCTTTAGAAACAGGTGATTCACTTGAAAAGGTATTAAAGAGGAAGAATTAAGTAAGAGGGAAGATTCAATGCAGAAAAATTGTATCAATGGATCAGTTGCAGCCACCAATTTTGTATTAAAATGAACAGGGCAGGAGTTTGATATTTTTGTACCAGATTTTTTTTTTTTTATCAGTCTCAAAATTTTATTGTCTTTTTCTCTGTTTTTCAATAAATGTTTGACAGCTCTGCAAATCTGTCAAGAACATTTAGCAGGAGAGTTCTCTTACTCACGTTTGATGCATTTATTTGTGACAACATAATATGTAACCTACATACACACTAAGTTACAGAACTTAACCGACCTTATATATGGCCAAATACTTCTTCAAGGTTACTAACATACAACTTGAATAGAAAAAAAAAACTTAGCTCAATATTTGTATTTAAAAAAATCTGTAAACCTTTTTAATTTAAACCAGCTACTTCTAACAAATTCATGCTAAACCACAAGATGCATCATGTATGGTTATTATATTGTTTCTTATAAACTTCACAATCTTAGATTAATATGTAGTGTACAAATTAAATAGGATAAAATAATCACTGTTTTGTTAAAATGTGTGAAAAAAACAAAAACATATATAATTGTGGGATTATATTGAGATTATGTAGAATGTTTCATTATAGTTTCTAAAATGAATAAATTAATTGATGTCAAGATGCCAAAAATGAACAAATAAATAGGTAAAAATATTGTAAAACAATTATGAATCTTAATGTTATTTTTAGTTAAAATAAATTACAAACTAAAATAATTTTTTCTATTAATTTATTTATACGCACGTCCGTATGACGGGTTTACCTAGTGTATTATAAAGGATATTAGAAATTCAAAATCATGAATTGACTCCCTTTTTGGGCTCCCGTTTTTCTCTCTTTCGCCTAAGATTTTTTAAGTAGAGCTTTTGACTAGGTTTTTTCCTCTTTTGTCTCTCAGAAAAACAGAAAATCACGATATCTGTTTTATCTAGGGCTTTTCATCGCTGCTGTCTTTGTTCTTGCTATGAACCAAAAACTTTTTTAAAAAATAGTCACTGTCAACGTTTTGGAAGGAGAGGATGGTGAATATTGACTGAGCTTTTGAATTAATGTCTTTAGAAGAAGAGGAGGTTCCTTTTGATCTACCGGACTTACCTCAGTTTAGTGCGGTGGAGAGGAATAAGATGAGTATTGTGGGTCGCACTCTTAACCCGTATGCTCAAAATATTGCTGATCTTATTCATGATATGCCAAGGAAGTGGCAGATCTATGGCAGAGTGCAAGGAATAGCGCTGTCAAAAACTATGTTCCAGTTTGTTTTCAAGTATGAGCATGATCTAGAGGAATTTACGAGGAAGAGAGTTTGGACTTTCAAGGAATGGAGTATAATCATAGATAGATGGGTGGAAAATCAGGGTGAGGATTATCTAAAGTACCTTCTGGTGTGGGCGAGGATTCGTAACATTCCAGTGAATCATTATACTATTGGTGCGATAACTGCTTTGGGTGATTTGGTGGGGAAAGTTGATGTTGTGGATTTTGACCCGGAGAAACCTCAAACGAACGACTATGTTCGGGTTAGGTTTTTCTTTGATGTTTCAAGACCTGTTCGTCGATCTAAAGTGGTGAACTTGCCTAATGGAGGAGGCTCGGTGACGGTGTGGTATGATTTTGAAAGGATACAGAAGAGGTATTAGCACTGTCAGCGCTTGACTCATGATAAGGATAAGTGCCCTGTCTTAATCCAGGAGAGGCAAGCGAAAGCTAAGGACTATAGGAAACGTGTGCTGGAAGAAAAGCAACTAGCCGATGCAGGGAAACAGAGTACTGTAGTCGCGATCCCTAAGAATGATCCCCTATTCGGTGTTTTGTCTGAAGAGCAAGTAGGGATGGATGCTAACACTGGAAGTGGAAAGATAAATGCGGAGGTGCTTCAACAGATGAGAGAATATGTTGTGGCTGCAGAGGGTGGAGAGAGAAGGGTTCGAGAGGAGCGAGTCCGGAGATCTATTACGGATCTAGATAATGACCCTTTGGGACAAAAGACTTTCCTGCATCTTGAGGCCCCGCCGGTTATTACAAAGGATGTGGATAAAGGGAAAGGCTTTGTCTTCAATTTCACCGAATGTGATAAAGATCAAAGGAAAACAGCAAATGTTGAGCACAGTGTGGTGTCAGCACCGGTCCTGAATTCTGGTGATCAAGAGGACAACTTTTTCTTTGATTGTTCAACGGGTTTTAGTAGCGGTTTATCTGCTGCTAGCTCTTCCGGGACAACAAAGACTAAGGCGTTGGGGAGACACAGACCACCAAAGAAGTACCGACGTCGCATGGCAAAGAAAGCATCTATCCCAGGGGCTTGTGGTGATATGGCGGGATGTGAGGAGAGCCAGTTGTCGAAGAGGAAAGCTCAGGAGATGGCAGAGAATTTTTTCAAAATCGCTAGGCGTAACACAACAGAGGTTGTCCTGAGTGGGGGACTGCCGAACCAGTAATGAGCATACTGAGCTGGAATTGTCGAGGCTTGGGGCGGTCTCAAGACTTGACGATTCTCCATCTCAAGGAAATACGTAAAAATTATTTTCCTGAGATAATTTTTTTGATGGAAATGAAACAGAGGAGAGATATGGTGGTGGATTTACAAGTTGTTTTGGGTTACGATAGAGTTTTTACAGTGGAACCAGTGGGTTTGAGTGGAGGTTTGGCTTTGATGTGGTCGAATAAGGTGAATCTGGTTATTCTTTTTGCGGATAAAAACCTTATTGACGTAGAGGTTACGTGTGCTGGAGTGGTTTTCTTCATGTCCTTTGTGTATGGTGAGCCTAGCCATCGTGGAAAGGATATCTTATGGGAAAGACTAATGCTCTTTAGCTCGACTAGAAGAGAGTGCTGGGGATGGGTTGGTGATTTTAATGAGATCTTACATAATGGAGAAAAGATCGGAGGTCCTAGTAAGAGCGAGGGATCCTTTGAAAATTTTTGAGACTGTGTTAGGGTCTGTGAGATGGCTGAGTTGAGTTGATTTGGAGATAGCTTCACGTGGTCAGGAGTTAGATGCAAGAAATACATACAAAGTAAGCTTGATCGATGCTTTGGTAATAAAGAGTGGAAAAGAATCTTTCCTCTTGCATTACAAGTGTTCCTTGAAAGAATAGAATCGGATCACAAGCCGGTATTGGCGTACCTTTTTGGAAACCAGCATGGTGCTAGGGGTTCTTTCAGGTTTGATGAGAGAATGGTTGGAAAACAGAAAGTGTGTCAGTACATCAAGGAAGCATGGTGCGATCAGTCTGGAGGTGGCCAGATATCTCTAGTGGAAAGATTCGGCTGCATACGTAGGAATTTGGGTAGATGGAAGAGGGAGACCTCTAATAACTCGAGAGAGAGGATGAGTGTTCTGAGGAATGACTTGGAAGCTGAGTAATCGACTAGAGATCCTGATTGGGAGAAAATTAATTTCTTGAAATCAGAGATAGTTCAAGCTTTCCGAGATGAAGAAGAATATTGGAGACAGAAGAGTAGGGACAAATGGCTGGTGGTTGGAGACAATAATACTAGCTTTTTTCATGCATCGGTGAAGGTCTCAAGGAGAAGGAAGCAAATCTCTAAGTTGATTACTGAAACGGGTATTGAAGCCACAAGTACGGAGGCTATGGGACATGTGGCTGTGGAGTATTTCGAGTCTTTGTTTACTTCTGGACCTGTGGAGATATATCAGGTTTTTTCAATGGCTTCACAGAAAAAGTCACAGAGGAAATGAATGAGGGGTTACTAAGGGAGGTCACTGACGATGAGATTCAAGATGCAGTTTTTGGTATAAAAGCTTCAAGCGCGCCAGGTACTGACGGTCTGAATGGACTCTTTTTTCAGAAGTTCTGGGATGTCATTGGCCCTGATATTTCTAAGGAAATTAGAGATTTCTTTACTCGGGGTGTTTTCCCACAAGAGTGGAATATCGCACAAATATGCTTGATACCAAAAGTGACTGATCCTGTGGGTATGGTTGATTTGAGGCCGATTAGCCTTTGTACAGTTCTGTACAAAGTTATCTCGAGGATTCTAGTTGCTCGTTTGAAGCCTCTACTGGAGAAGATAGTATTGCCTACTCAATCAGCCTTTGTCCCTGAAAGGTTGATCTCTGATAACATCACTATTGCCCATGAGATTGTTCATGGACTGTGTACCCATAAGACTATCTCGAAAGAGTTCATTGCGGTTAAAACCGATATGTTCAAAGCATATGATCGGATAGAGTGGAGATATTTGGAAACATTGCTGACTGCTCTGGGTTTTCATAAGAAGTTTGTTGAGTGGGTCATGTTCTATGTCACGACGGTTACTTATTCGGTTCTGATCAATGGAGAGGAGAAAGGGAAGATTGTTCCACAAAGAGGTCTGAGGCAGGGAGATCCCTTATCTCATTTTCTCTTCAATTTATGTACCGAGGGTTTGACTCATATTCTGAACAGAGCAGAGAGTCTGGGGGTTATTGAAGGCATTCAGTTCTCCGAGACAGGGCCAGCGATTCATCATCTCTTTTTTGTCGATGACTCTCTGATCTTGGTTAGAGCCTGTAAAACGCAATGTAAGGAGATCCGGCGGATTTTGAAAGTGTATGAGGAGAACTCTGGCCAGATGATCAATCTTGCTAAATCGTCCATAACATTTGGGAAGAACATCGAGCTGACAAGGAAAACAAAAATTTAAAAAAATTCTCTTTATTGTAGCTGAAGTTAGTACCGGAAAATACCTTGGTTTACCTGAATGTTTCAGTGGCTCTAAAGTTGAAATGCTTCGCTATATCCAGGAGAAAATGAAAAGCAGATTTCATGGGTGGTATGGCAGCTTCCTTTCTGCTGGAGGAAAAGAGATTTTTCTTAAAACCGTGGCGATGGCAATGCCTGTTTTCGCCATGTCTATGTTCAAGCATCCAAAGAGTACCTGCAAAAATCTTACAAGTGTGATGTCGAGCTTTTGGTGGAATGCTCAAGAAGGGAAGAATAAAATCCATTGGGTTGCATGGGAGAAGGTATGTCTAGGGAAGGATCAGGGCGGAATGGGGTTTCAAGACATTGAAAAATTTAACCAAGCTCCGCTTCCCAAACAAGGTTGGAGATTGTTGATGTACCCTGAATCTCTGTGCGCACGGTTCATGCGAAGTAGATACTACCCAGATGGAAACTTCATGGAGGCATCGATGAGAGCTCAACCTTACGCGTGGAGGAGCGTACTATTTGGCAGAGTTATTGCAAAAGGGGCTCAGGAGATCGATAGGAGATGGGAAGGGGACGAAGGTGTGGCTTGATAAATGGCTCTTTCAGGAGTCGCCGAAAGTACCTTTTCGGAAGCCTATTCTTTTTGATCTGGACCTAAGGGTTATTGATCTTATTAATCCGCAAACAAAGTCTTGGGACAGGGGAAAACTGGAGGAGAATTTTTTTTCCGCTTGATATTGAACTTATTCTGAAGCAAAAACCAGTAGTGGAGGAGAAAGATGGGTTTGAGTGGGTGCATAAACACTGGGGAGGATATACTGTGAAATCAGGATACTTGCTTGCATGTCAGTTGGAGTGTTCGGAAGTTCGGAAGCAAAGTTTAGAGCAACCCTCACTTAATGCTCTGTTCCAAAAAGTTTGGAAGGTGAAGACAGCTCCAAAGATTAAAATTTTCATGTGGAAAGCATTGTCCAATGCTTTATCTGTGAATGATGGACTGCTGGCTAGAGGTATGAAGATAGATCCGCGATGTCAAAGGTGTGGGTCTGATGGCGAATCTATTAATCATATGCTCTTTACCTGTCCTTCGGCTAGACTTGTTTGGGCACAATCGAACTTCCCTTTCCCTTGTCGTGGTTTCGAAAACATGACTTTATATGAAAATTTCTACCACCTACTTTTCCTTCCTAAGAGCCTACAAATACCGGATGAGATAGCTCGAATCTTCCCTTGGGTGTTATGGGTTCTATGGAAGAAAAGGAATTCTTTCTTATTCGAAGGTAAAGAGTTTTCGCTGGAGGATACGGTAGCAAAGATATGTGAGGACTCCCATCACTGGTTTGAAGCTCAAAAAGCGGGGGTGGAAGAGGAGCAATCTTGTCATGCAGAGAATATTCGTAGGAATAAGTGGGAAGCTCCGAAGGGAAGTGATTTAAAATGCAACGTCGCTTTGAAGTGGTCAAAACAGAGGATGGTTCTTGGAGCGTCTTAGGTGTTGCAGAACGATAAGGGAGAGTCTCTACTTCACAGTAGAAGGGCGTTTGGTAAGATAGGATATTTTTTGGATGCTAAATTTACTGCATTGATGTGGGCCGTAGAATCAATGAGAAGCCATCACGTGGAGAGGGTCATTTTTAAAACAGAGTTCTCTGATTTGTTTGAACCAGTGAAGCAGCAGAGGGACTGGCCAGCTTTCAGATATCAGGGTTCAGAACTTAGGAAAGCTCTCAGGGATCTACGGTTTTGGTCCTCCCGTGTTAAATCTTCCAAGGCGAATAGATGTGCTGGAGCTACTGCAAAAAGTGCTTTTGCAGGTGAGATGGTCTCAGTCTTATGTTAACCAAGAAAATCCTCGTTGGCTACAGAATTTATTTGAAGCTGATAAACAGGGGATATGAGTATGTGTGGAGGTTCGTGTCGAGAAGATATATGTTGAGGGGATGGAGATTTTTGCTTTATTTCGGTGTTTTGTTTCTGGTTTTGTAGTGTTCCTTGGTAAACAAGAATGTCCTGGATTTACTTTTATTTCAATTTCTACAAGAGTTAAAAAAAATATTAGAGACATCAACCTCTGTCGAATACTAACACTTAATAACAATCACCAATTATTTTATTAGTTGGCTTGACTGGTTTTTCCGCTACCACCCGCAAACGCAGTTTTTGCGGTTGGTAGCGGTTGTTGGCATTTTAAAACAATCACAGAAAACGCTACAAATCGCTTCAAATCACTCTGAACCTCTTAAAAATCAAAAACTGGTTCTAACTAGCGTTTGCGGTTGCGGATGGTTGCGGGAGGGTAATTTTTTTTTTCTTAAAAAATAAAAAATAAAAAATAAAAATAAAACTAAAAGTATTCAATAAAAATTTTAAACTGAAATAATAAAAATTGTAAAATGTATACATATTATATTTTAATTTATATTATAAAACTTTAAAACAAAAATATTTTCTATAATTTTTAAAAATTTAATATTATGATTTTATAAATATAATTTTATATTTATTATAATATTATGATTTTTAATACTTTTATAATTATATAAAATGTAAGTATTGTTAATTTATTATTTAGTAATTGTTGCGTTCGGTAGTTTATCAGTCATAAAAGTCCCGCAAACGCACCATTTTCTAACCGATGTACCGGTCGTACAAATTTCTAAAAAACGCTTAGAACCGCAACCACCCGCATTCGCAAACTCCCGCAACTGCAACCGCTGCGGTTACACCAGTCAGGCACTTAATCTCCTAACACAATTGTGATATTTAGTGGTAAAGTTATCCTAATATATTTCTATTGATCAGATTTTACTCATTAGCTTTTTAACAGTTTTGCAAAAGTGACATAATTTTATGGTCATTGGCCCATAGACATTGCGGCCCAATACCATCCAATTCAAAGTGTTAGGGTCATTTGGCGGGATAATAACGAGTTTCAGCATCTTAGTTTTCAAGTCTTAGAATCATTTTTCTCGAGTTCATTGTTTAAGCTATAAGGTCAATTTACATATACATTAGATGAGTTCATGTGTCAAAAGTTCATAACTGCCACGATTTATTTCTCTCACATGGTAGGTGAACTTTTTCTCAATTATAACTCGAACTGATCCATTCCCCTAATTAAAACTTATCATGTCTCACATCCCTAACTCATCCTAAGTAGTTTGTTCAACATTAATAGTGATTTAATTTTAATTGATTTAGACTGGCTGACTGACATTTATTGTTCAGCAACAACAAAAGTCAAAATTACGCTGACTTTTGGTTATATATCGCTGAAGTTTTTTTTAACCACTTACTATGCATAAGAAGGTAACATATTATGTTTTTTTTATTTATTTGTTTCTGACCAGGAAAGATATAAGAGCTTTTGTTGTTCTTTTATTACTTTCTCCAAGTTATTCTACTAATTCATATTCCTTCCGTTATGAAAATATCCACGTTTTAGAAAACAATTATTCAAAAAAGTATATTCTTACATTTCAATTTATTATTTAATGGGAGGCCATTGTAAATTTTAAGAAAGATAATTGTGTTTTTGAAATTATATTGATAAAAAGTTTTAGAAAATAGTTAATTACAAAATAGTGTATTAATAACAAAAAGTCAATATATTTTAATATGTGCAAAAATTCTAAACTTACATATTTTTGAAATAGATGGAGTACAATTTTATCAGTCATAGCCTTAATGTAGATTTGACGACGACCTATGGATATAGAACATATCATTTGAATAATACCATGTAATACTGTAGAGTCGGCCTGCAGATGTCTGCGCAGATGTTTAAGCCAGAAAAGCTGTAGGGTGTTATAGCCAGAAAGCTATAGTTTATCCAAATCAGTAATGTATCTGATATTTTTGTCCAGATTTTTACTGAGTCTGTAAACAATGATATTTTCTTAGCAAATTTAATTAAAACAGTTGATAAAAAATCAAAGAACTAACGATGATTATACTTATTATTTTGATACTTTTACAATTAGAGGAATTATTGGTTAAGACTTAAGAGCAACATTATTGGGAGTGCCTTAAGGCATCCCTTAGGGGAAGAGGGCCCACAAAATACAAGGACCAAGGAAGAAAGAGAGGGGAAAAGCCCTTAATTAAGGGCTGTCCCTTACTTTCCAATGAACAAAAAAAAAAAAAAACAAGGGACTCTCTCTTCATCCCACCAATAATGTTATCCTAAGAGACTAAAAAATTTTGAAATTTCACTGTTATTGGTCATTCTTAAGAAACGTCAAAAAGTCATTTAGGGGAAGTTACCCTAATTAACAATCCGTAAAAATATTTAACATTTTACCAAAAAAAATATATCCGTAAAAATAACCCCCTCGAGATGAGATATTGAAATTCCTTATTTTCATATAGTACAAAATATATGAAAGACACAAGAAGTCAAGAAGCACCGTCGATTAATTTTTATATATCAGACAAACAACGTGAAACCCATTACCACACAAAGACTCACATTACTGGCATTTAAAAATCCCTTATAGCTAGGGTTTACATTTCTTCACTACGGTAAACATACCTAATATAAGTCTAACAACTCAAACAGCCGTTCTTTGCTTAATTAATACACACATATACCTGCATGTATAACCGATACATACACAAACACAGAGCCATATATATATGTGAATCATACGTTAGGATTGTGGTAGATGATGACGATGGATTTGGTTTTGAAATCCTTGACGAACCTCTCTTCTCCTGTCCTAAATGGATTGTTGAGAAGCTCTTTTATTGGTTCAGGTAATGGCTCATTCTTCATTATCTTCTTCCAATATTCCTCTGCAACTCCTCCTGACCTTCCTTCACTCAGATTCACAAACTATACCAACAAAATGCAACATTATTAAATATATATACATCTATAAATCAGATCTTGATCAGATAGGGTTTTAATATAAAGTAGCTTTACCAGGAGAAAGCTGAAAAGAACAAAGAAGAAGAAGACCAAGTAACGTTGTGTCTTCATCTTTTTCTTTTTAATTTTGTTTTGTGGAGGATTTTTCTGGATCTATGATAAATCTTTGGGGTGTTAAGTTTTTATATATAGAGACCCTGTTAGAGGAAGTTGATTTCTTGATAATAGTGATAATTCTCCTCTATTTGCATTTTAATTACTGTGCAAATAATTTAATGTTAGTACAATGGAAGGTCAACTTTGTACTGTGCATATTTATTTATAGTAGTAATATTACTGTAACCTAGTTTTTATGTTTATCTAAATTTCAGAGTGGTGGGCCACTAGCTTGAGTAAGGATTTTTCTCTATTCTTCTATGGAGCGATCAACTATTACAGCTCAGAGAGCAACACAAACAATTTTTTATATGATATAACACTGAAATAATTGAATAGAACACAGAAGAATTCTATGATTGAATATGCTAATTTTTGAGCATCTAATTATTTAAAAAATAAAGATTCCGTAACTAAAATAAAACCAAGAAGAATAGGGACAAATATACTAACATCGTAGCTCGTATTCCGTTATAAGTATCTTCAAAACAATTTAACTAAAATAAATTTGGTGAAACACACTGGTACAAACAACAACAAAAAAACTTAACTAAGCACTAAGAAACTATGGTGTACCCAACTATGTTTTATACTCTTTTATTATGCGTACATATCACAAAATGCTACTTTCGTTATTATTTAGTGTTTGCAATAATAACATGAAAACTATGATATATATCCCACAACAAGGTTTTCATTACTTTTTAAGGTTGCTATATCTCTATTAATTAATTTTTGATTATCTATTGTTGAGGATCTTGAAGTCGTTGTTTTCATGATTTTAATATATTTTGTGTCGACGATTTTAATATATACATGGATTTTTTCTTTTGAATTTGTGGTCCTTTAGAGGGCTTTTTAATTGAAAAAGACAAGAAGAAAATGTTGGCTTTTCTCCGTGAGAGTTATTTTAATTGATGAAAGAGACAGGCCAAAAGTTGGATTTACCAAAAAAAATATTATTAAGTGTCAAGTGAAGCGGGTCAACTTTGGATGTGTGTACACATTTTGCTATACGACACATAACCTTGCTTTTAAAACTTTCATTATCGAATAGTTATAGTTTAATATCTATTATGAATTTCATAATTGGTAGTGGGCTACTTATTACTTATTAGCTGAAGAGCCATTGATTAGTTCTTCTTCTTCTTCTTCTTCGTATTACTTGGATTATTAATTGGCGTTCGAATAATCTAGCAATCTCGATTTTTCTTTGGTTTCATTCATTCGCCTAATTAAATACTGTTTCATAAAATTTACATCTGAAATAAGAAATCATTTCACTGCCCTAATTATATTTTTGATTTTTGAATACGAAAAATCATCGAGATAAGAAAACTGTTAAACTATTTTTGTTAAAATTCAAGGTAAAGAAATTACATAGTTATGACTTTGCCAATCATATAGTTAAAAGTACTTTTTAAATAAGGAAATATGATTGGCAAAACCCTTAAGCTAACTCTTAAGGACAACAAAAACTAATGAGAGTAGAAAACAAATTAGAGAGCAAATAGTTCAATGTACATCCTCAGTTCAATGTTGAAAGAAAAATTACAGTTAACTAAGAGTGATATTATTAGTAATTGTTAGCTCACACGTGATTAGTAAGTTGTTAATTTAGTTCAGTGACTAGTGACTCATATATATATGTACATTCCTTTCTAGCAAGTGAGAAAATTAACCACGGGGGATCCAGTCAGCATCGAACATGGGATGACAACGATTGAAAACTTTGGTCTTGTCCAAAACAAGCTGTCCCACTCTCAACTCTTAACCCACATCCAGCATCATCGAGAAGCCTAACCCCTACTTTCTAACGTGCAAGTGATGATGAAGTTGGTCGTAGGATAATTCGAAATCAAAGTTTTATCTTTCTACATTGTTATCATTCTGTATTGCATATCGAGTTCAAAATGGTGTCAAAGTTTTGAAAGATTCCTCTGATTGATTCTTGTCTAGTTAGCTTCAGCATAAAACTAAACACAATTTAGAAATGAGTGAATAGTATTTGTATATAAATAATTGAACACTCCACCTATACATAACTTTTAACTACAGACAACTAATCACTATACAAAAATAACTTAACATAATTGAACATTCCACCAATAGTAAAGTTCAAAAAAATAAAAAATTCCACCAATAGCTTTATGTCATCCTTTTTATAGAGTGACAAGTTGCAAACCAATACTTTCAGTAACCGCGATGCACTACATGTGGCATTTGATATATATTATATCGTTAAGTAAAATGACTGTTAAATATGGAGTATTCTATGTTTTTTTCTGACTAAAAGGAGTATTCTATGTTCCTCTTTCATATGATGTTAGAACAATATAAACTCATAATTTCTAAGTAAATCAGCGTAAAAATGTTTTGGAATAATGTAATTTACAATATGTACAAAAGCTATGACGAATTATGATATGTAACGACATCGAGCAAAATCAGCTATAAATAGACAAGAGCATATAACTGTATAACTATTGACATTTTATATATCAAATCATAAATTCATCGAACATAAAAAAACTACTTTTTGCATATGTAACTAACCAAAGGCAAGATAAGTTAAAGCCTCTTATTGTTTAGTGTTTTTGCTTTTATAATTTTCAAATGTATACTACTTTCATATATAGATAGAAAAACTTTTCTGTTTAAATCAAAACCACGTGTTATCTAGTCATTAATTTATATATAAGTTTTAAAATTACAACATTGCGAATTCAAAATTTGATTTGGCAGCCAGGATTGAGCACAATAACCTAACTGCATATTGGTGGAGAACAATGGATTAATAAAGACCCTACCATTTATTCATTAGCTGATCCTCCCAGTTCGATGAATATTACAGACGATGATGTGTCGCGATTGTGATCATCTGAACTTCAATAAAATATTATTTGTCTTATAATGATCTCAAAAGTATTGTGTTTGGCTAAGTGCAGTCATACTTTACCCAATTTCCTTTTAACTTTGCTAGCTTTTGGAATTTTGTCTAAAGATTTGAAACCGCTTATACGATTTTCCATTTATAAAATGGATAATCATGACTACCAGCTTACCTTTAGAAAGAAAGTCATAAAGAAAAAGCTGATCTTAGTGCTCCTCATAAGTGGATATTGAAAATTTGTTATACTATTTTTTTTTGGAGAATGAGAAAAACATATCTTGTCATACTATTTTAAGTTACGATAAAGGTAACAGATAAGATTTATGTATTTATTATGATTCCACCTTTTCCTGATTAATTGTGGTGCAAATAAATAGTTTCCGTATTTAATGCTTTCTGAAACATTTACATTTGTTAAAAGATTTTTAAATTTGTAGTGCCCAAAAGAACAACATGTCACATAAAAATGGATTTCTCAGCTTGAACGGCTTTAACCAACTTATGGTAATCGAAAGCTTTCTTTGTTAGTTAGTTAACAGACTAGGGTGTTAGCAACAATAAAAAAGTGAGATTAGGGCTTGAGTTATTTCACTGTACTTTCAATTAGGACAGTGTCAATCTTTAAACCTTTTCATATTGTAAATAGTTTGGATTTAACAAATTAAAGACCATCTGGCTAACAAATCAATAAGGCAAATTGTATGGTATAACCATAAAAAAAATTATAATTCACACAATAACCATAAAGAACCATGGTGTGAATATAATATGTATTTTATATAATCTTATTATAATCTGAAACGGAGGGAGTATATCTCAACACATTTATCACTACATATATTTACAAAGATGTTGTTATTTCTTATTAAAACAGTAATATCATGAGTTTTTCTTGTGGATTTTTAAGTTGGATTATCTTCTAGATATAAAATATTTTTGACCATATTAAGAGATTATATTAGTAATTTATTTATCTATTTACTTTAGGTATACTTTGTATAAATTTTTAATGTTCTTTTAAAAACCAGAAACCGAGGGAAAACCACCAGCAACCAACTAATAACCTTATGTCTAAGCAGAGACTAAAAGACAACGAAAGGAAAGATATAACCAAGTACCAGTAATTTATACATAGGATAACTAAGTCAAAGTAGTTAACATGTGATAGGCAACGAGTAGTTATACATAAGAAAACTTAGTCAGAGTATTTAAACTGAGAGTAGGCAAGTCTGAGTAGTTATACTTAAGAGAACAAACTAGGAGTGATTATATATAAATGGGAAATAACGAAAAGCTAGCAAGGACGGTGAGTCGCAACTAACTCTTTCAGCTTTGCAATCTCTTCAAAAAAAAATTTTAGCTCCAAAACCATTTGCTCCATCTTATATCCAAGGGATGTGAGCTTGTGAATCCTAGATGCATGCTCCTCAACTTCTCTTTTTAAGGTAGTTACCTCATTTTTTATTATGTTAACCCAATAAGTCGTTATGTGGAGTCCATCATCCTGCAGAAGTGGGAAGCAGAAACAAAATCCACGAATAAAGGAAATCAAAATAAAAAGTTAAGATCAACATAGAATCACATTTCATCTTCGTACCTCAAACTTTTTACAAGTAAATTATCTCTTTCCAAAATTTGCTTCGACTTTAGAGATCTCAGTGATGATTTGTCCACCACAAGGAAAACATTTTGGAATGCCACAGTAAGAGCTTTCTACGTCATATTGTCTGTCGATCCACCTCTTTGTCATCGTGTCGTTGCTGTAGATGGGGTCTGTCATCGTAATCGGAATTCGAATTCGTTGTGAATAATGGAGAACTCAAGAGAATAAGGACAAAACCAAGGATTTCGGAAATGGGATGTGAAAGAGAAACTAATGAGGAATGAATGAAAATAAATCTTGTGAGGAATTTAAATTCCGAGAGAAATTCAAAATTGGCAAAAATTCAAACCGGAGAAATCGATTTCAGCTAAATCGATTTACGATGCAAAATAACTCATCGTTATCCACGAAATACTCGTCATACCAGGGTTATAAATATTTATATTTCTGTATGCTTCTATATTAATCAGTATTAACTCAAGTTAAAATTTATTTATAGTTATATTTAATTGGTAACCATATAATCACTTATATTTATAATTTAATATGTTGAGAAACTATATGTTATGGAACTTCTTTTTCAAAATTCGTAATTATTTAAAGTGACTTTAAAAGTAGAAGTAATTGTTTTCTACATTCTTTGATAACAAAGTCAATATTAAATTATTTATCTGTTTTCATACTTAATAAACATTTCTAGTACAAACATTACTACAGTTTTGTAGTACTTGCTCAATGATATACCGTGGATTTTACCCGTTTTTACCCATGGTATATAAGTGTTTTTACTACTATTATTTATGTTTTGGAATCTATTAGGTATGTTTTCAGGTTCAGAAGCATTTTGGAGAAAAGTGATGTTTTAGGTGCCTTTTTGGAGCTTAAAGAAGAGTTCACCGTGATCAAGACCGAGGTCGACACTCGAGTTACACATCGATCGATGCACACTCTGTGCTATCGATCGACACACATTAGCCGAAGGACGATACATCGAGATCATAATCGATCGATGTATACCATGTACGATCGATCGATACTGAGGCGACAGAAAGACAAGTTGGACCTAGCCGAACTTGAAGCCCAAGACATCACATTTTACAAGATTTCCCCTGACGAGTTTTTTAACCTAATGAACTCATATTTATATGTGCCCAAGATATCAAATTTTACCTCCTTCTTCTTCTACTCATTTCTTTTATTGTTTTCATTACTTTGCAAGTTCTCAATAAAGTTCTATTCAGTTCTTTACTTGTTCTTCTTAACAAAGGTTATATGATTCTAGATCTAGAGGAGAGATCCAAAGAGATTTGTGATTGGGACCTAAGTGTTCACCCTCTAATAGATCTATGAATTCCTATTATTACCTTGTTGCTATGAACTACTTAGCCATGTCTGAGTAGATTCATTTGTTAGATTTAGGGTTTAAATAGGATATGAGGGATTAGCCCCAGCCTATATCTACTATAGTTGTGATATTTATTGTTAGGATTGTTCACTAATGCTTTTTCTAGCTTAGTTACCTAGTTACCTAGAACATGAACTTGGATTGTATTATTCAATACAACTCCTGATAACATCCTAAACATGCTATGACCCTCTTGAGACATGCGAGAGCTAATCTAAGATCATGGTGAGCATTGTATCAACTCACGCATAAAGCTTGCTTAGAGACGTATCGATCGATACTCCTATAGAGTAATCGATCGACGTAGCTAGAGGTGTATCGGTCGATATTCCTATCGAAACATCGATCGATACTATCAGCAGAATAGCTGACCGCAAACACCATTTAGCATCTAAGTAATAGGTGGTCTAAATATTGCGTGAGCTGATGGATTCATTTAATAAGTGTTGAGCTCTGACATATCATGCAAGCAACTTGTTAGCATCTATAGTATTTATAATCCTGAATTCCTGAATACCTACCCTGAATCTAACTACTTTTCTTTATTATCTTAAAACCAAATCCTTTCAGCTGAGTAATCTTACCATTACTCAACAAACCTGCAATTTACTTTAAACCATTTTCAACCTAGCATAGTCACTAAGATTACATCTTATTTGTACACTAGCTCTCTGTGGATTCGATCCCTAAGTCTTACAACTGAACCTCTTATTTGAGAGAGTAAAGTCACTCCTTAGGGTAATTTGAGTGATATCAAATTTGGCGCCGTTGCCGGGGAGCTTTGATACAATGGGATTTAATCTAATTAGGTCTAGGTTATTTTTTTTTCTTATTTTGATTTGTTTTCTGACACAAAATTTTTTCTTGTCTTTTCGGTACATGCCCAGCGTGCCGAAGCAACAAGGAATCTCAACTTTGTTCTCGAAGACCCCGCTATCTTGAAGCGTTCAATCCGCAAGGAAATCCGTTCCGCATCGATCGACACCATCAACTGTCTGTCGACCGATACCGACGCACCCCTGCTGACCGAGACACCGTCTTCGTCGACCGATACTCGCACCTTCCTGTCGACCGACATTACTTCACCGTCGACCGACACCTTTCATCCGACATCGATCGTTACACCTATCTGTATATCGATCGATACTGTTCAGCGAGTCATGGTTGTGCCTATTATTCTCATACGAGATGAGAATGGAGACTTGCGTGACCAAGAAGGTCACCTTCGTAATGAAGCGGTCAGAAACTCAATGCTCGAATGAAGTAATCCACGAGCGAAACTGAACCTACAGGAGCTGTTCGACCTGTAGGAGAGGCTGCTCAAACACTAGCTGACTACAACCGTCCAGATCAGTTCTACACCAACATATCAGCCATTCGTCCCCCTGCTATTCAGAGAGGCGATTTCGAGCTCAAGCCGCAGTACTACACCCTTGTGGGACAGACACCCTACTGTGGGCTGTCCAATGAGCATCCCATGGACCATCTGGAGAGGTTCGAGGATCTCATATCTGCTGTCAAAGCCAATGGAGTCCCTGTGGACTACCTTCTCTGTAAGCTCTTCAAACACTCTTTATATGGAGAAGCTTTACAGTGGCTTAAGCAGCTACCACCAGGATCTCTTACATCCTGGAGCGACATCAAAAACACATTCTTGCGTAACTTCTTTGATGATGCGCACGCTGAAGACTTAAGGAGGAAAATTGTCACATTCAACCAGGAGTCTGGAGAATCATTCAAGGATATCTGGATCAGATTCAAGTCTTACCAGCGAGATCGTCCACACCATGGATTCAACAAGGTGTAACTGCTTTGCACTTTCTTCAGAGGCATCGCGCTGAAATATCAGATGGCTCGACACCGCGAGTGAAGGCAACTTCACCACAAGGAATCCTGAAGATGCTGCGAAGCTAATAGACAACCTAGCATCCGGCAACAACACGAAGAACATTGTAAAAGCAAGATCTGCAGCTTTCCTTGGAAAGGAACAGATAAATGAGGTACAAGCTACACTTGACAATGTTCGAAGTCGCTAAACAAGCAAATCTGCTCGGTGGAGGATGCGAAGCTGATGAAGAAGATGACTACATAGAAGCGAAGTCAAGCGGATCGGTGGAACGGTTGAGAGATCCGGAAACCAAGGAAACGAAACTTCTCGTGACGAGAAGCAACTTCAACTGCAGCAACCCCAACAACAACAGGAGTTATGGAAACTCATCTTACATGAAGCCACCCACAACAACCCCGAAGGAAAGCTAGAAGACATGCTCAGCAAAGTTCTTGAAAGCCAGCAGCAGTTAGAGGTGAACTTCAATGGAAAGATCGACGCTGTCTACACCACTTTGAACACAAAGCTTGATGCTTTGAGTACTCATGTGAAGAAATTAGAGACTCAGGTGATTCAGACAGGAGAAGCTGTTAAGAAGCAGGAAGCCCTAGGAAAAGGGTCTGGAGAAGAAGCAACAGGCCACAACGTCAATGCTATCATAGAAGATGATTTTTGGAGAGTGGTGAAGCAAGAAAAGCTGCAAGAGGGAGACTTCCAGATCGAAAGTTCCATGAGTATTGGCGGCAACCACTGGTATCGACCGATGTCCGCACATGAACATCGATCGATGTACACCAACACCAATCGATCGATGGACTCAGACGAGCGTCGACCGATGGATCTTGAAGAATCCACTCACGAGTGCAACGCCGTAAAGATACTTACTCACGAGGAGTTCGCAGGAAAGCACCCACATCCACCCAGCCCTTACAACATCGACCGACAGGACATACATCCCATCGATCGACTGAAGGATAATGAAATCGATCGACACACTCCAGAACCTGTCGATCGATATTCAGTTATCACACGCCGAGTGCAACTTCCCAAGATAGATGTTGCATGACTTAATGCACTCCGGGAGCAGTCTAAACCTCCCAGAAACCCAACAACTGCCATAATGAAGAAGCCCACGGATATCATTGATCCAATGGAGATAGAAAAGGAAAAAGATGGCAGAGTTCTCAGAAAAAGGAAAGAGAAGGTTCCTAAACACCTTAAAAGAGGAGTTAATGAGAACGAGTTGGCAAGTTTCAGAAAGAGAGTTCTAAGAATACCTACAGAGAAACCCTTTGAAGAAGCCTATTTTTCACACAGATTGTGGATATTTTTTAGAGAAACTAAGGAGACAGAAGAAGACATCAAGAGGATGTTCAACCAAGTCAGAGAAAGTATGAAGAAGAAGATCAAACTTGAGAAGAAGGGTGATCCAGGGGAAGTTTGTTTTTCCTTGCTCAGTCCATGGGATCAACTTCCCCGTGCCTATGTGACACAGGATCTGGAGTTAGCATCCTACCCAAGGTGATAGCAGACCATCTAGGTCTGAAGATAGAGCCTACTGAAGAATCTTTCATCTTTGTGGATTGTTCTCAGTAGAACTATGGAGGAATTGTGAGAAACCTGGAGGTTACCATAGGAGAAGCCCTAATACCAGTAGACTTCCATGTCTTGGACGTCAAGGTAACCCTACCTACTTCTTTGCTACTTGGAAGAGCCTTCCTAGCCACGGTTGGAGTGGTGCGCAACCTTCAGACAAACAAACTGTGCCTAACTCTGATCAATCCTACAGTCTACTATGATCCGGTACGAGTCATCAAGGTCCCTAAGAAGATCCAAGACGGCTCAGACTTGTAGCTGTTTGCTATTGTGGAGATGAATACGATTCACAAGATGCATACGAGACGGAGACCGTAGAATCGATCGATAGCAGCACTGTCTCATCGATCATCTCTGGTGAATTGACATCGATCAACAGTCACACATGGCCATCGATCGATTCACTATTCAACCAGATCGAGGAGGAGTTTCCAGATGGTGACTTCGAAGTAAACGAGTGGGAGAACGACTACTACATCCCACCACATGCTGTAGATACTACTCACATTAAGGAGTATACTGATGATTACGAGGAGGAGAGAGCTATAGAGTGTCATAACCTTCCAGAAGATGAAGATCGATGTGGGAACCGAAATTCACACCGTCAATTTCCGATAAAGATTTGTGGAGGAAAACCGAATTAACCCGATCTTCCTTGAAGGTCCCGGATATCTGCTGGGCCGCACACGAAACAATCAGTTTTAAGTCGAGAAATAAAAATCGTAAAGTAGAAGCGGAAAAGATCTTATTTCTGAATTGGCGTTTTGGCGTGAACAACAGGTAAGAGGTAAGCTACAAGAGCTGTCGAAGGTCCGCTAGTCCGGCCGCCTAGATCTAACCTAGTTGAGTCGCGGCTTCGCTAATGAAAACAGAAAAGAAAGCTAAACGCTCTAAGTGCTAAGTGCTCTGGAAGTTTTTGATCTGGTTTGCTTCTTGCTCAAATCTCTCCTTATATACTCCTCTTAAGGCGGTCTATCTTCGCGGGCTGAATCGGGCTTTTCCATTTTCGTCCATCTTAGTGTTTATCGGAAACTTGACATTTATCTTGGAAAACTTGACATTTATCTTCGGAAACTTGACATTTATCTTCTGGAAACTTGACATTTATCTCTTATGTGAGGATAAAGATAAACCGTCATAGTTATCCTTTCTTTTCGGAAAATCGTAAGTGGGCGTTTGGCCACGTTAGGCCGTTTAAGCGTTTTCACGGTTTTGAAAGTCACGGTCTTTGAAGGTTTGGTGTTTCGAAGGAACCCAATTCCTTGTATAGTCGAGATATTGGTGTTACAGAATAACGTGATCGTACCAAACTTGCGTAGATCGATCGAACAAGCTAAGATGGGATCGGACCGGCACGATAGACCGGACCAGGACGAGGGCAGCGGACCGACGCCAGGCCGACCCGCTCGTGACGGTGCCGCCGGGCGCAGCCGGGTGCCGCCGGCGACAGTCGCCCATCGCCTCATGCCGCCGCCAGGTCGGTGCCGCTCCAGGTCGGTGCCGCTGCCAGGCGGGGTCCGCTGCGGACGGTGCCGCTGGCGCAGTCGCCCGCCCCGCGTCGCCGGGCCAGGCCGCTCGCGGACGCATACGCCGGTGCCAGGCCATCTTGCCGTCTGTGGGTTTTCGTTGTTCGATCTTTCCCCGTTAGTCGTTTGCGGAAATCTTTGAGTTTGGGAAGATCTTTAGCCGTAGATTTCGAGATAATCGTTTCTAATCCAACGAGACTCCTCGAGTATCGGGATTTGAGATGGACTTGGATTTGTAGACTTTCCGTCTTCAAGGATGTGAGCAATGTGGCTTGAGCTTTAGATGTGTTAAAAGATGAATCTTTTAAACAATCGGAAGGCTTTCTTGGAAGAACCATCGTAGATCTCGGACGATCGGACATGGGTTTTAAGGGACCAAGATGCGCCATTGCCGAGGTCATTAGTTGATTGGATGGGCGCCAGGACCCTTGCTGCTGGCGCCCGGGCGAAGTGGGCGAGCCTTTCCGTGAGTTTTATCGGCGATGACCCGTTTCTTGGCTTTGATCATCGGCAGCTTTTCTTCGAGGACTTTGGTGGCGATTTCGTCATTGACCGATTTTGACTAACAGTTAGCCCCAGCTAGCTAGGAACCGTAGTGCCTGTCGGATCCTAGCTTGCGGTATAGCCGTATGGGAAGGTGTAAAGACGTAGTCGTTTGCCGAAAGTCGGGGTAAATAGTGATTTTACCTCTTTTATAAGGATGGAGTAAGAAATCTCATTCTTACTTCATTATAAGAAATTTACCCTCTCTCTCAAGAATCCTTTCTCTCTTTAAGAACAATGTCTTCAAGATCCTCAAAGAAACTCTTCTTCCCATTCATCCTCGGATGACTCTCCTGCCATGTGGCGGTGAAGCGAGGAGGAGTTGGTCGAGGAGGAAGCGAAGAATGCGTATTACCGAGCCCTTGTAGGTTCGCCCCCAACACTGCCAGAAATCCCTGTTCCGAGGAGACCTCTTAGGCAGCCTGGTGCTCCTTTTGCGCCGAGCTTGGTTTCTCGTAAATATCTCAGGTTCTTGAGATTTTTACCAGGTTCTGAAGGAGTCAAATTCAGTTCCGTTGGTAGCGAGTGCAAGGAATCCTCCGCAGGTTTCTTTACATGTTCGAGGCTTTCTTTACGCATCGCCGTATGTGGTTCCCGATCCCTGGTGCCATTGTTAGATGCGCTTCACGGCGAACTTCGATCAACCAGCTCAGCATTCCTGCCCTGGAGAGTTGGCTTGGCGTACTGATCGCTAGCTATGAACTCGGGATTGATCTTGGTCCTGATGATTTCGAAGGTCTTTGGGGCACTCGGCCGACGGGGAGCAACGGTTACTACTCCATGCTGCCTAAGAAGGATATGGGCGTGATTCAGGGGACTACTTGAATCCCAAATCGTGGCAGGGCGTTTCTTCTTCGTCCAAATAGATGGTGAGTCTGTCGAGGAGAGCTGCCTCCATCTATTTCCGCAAGCATGGAACTTCAACCAAGGTAATACGATGAAAACCCTTTTGTCTATTTCACCTTTTCGGAAGTGCGAGTTTTAGTGAAAAAGTTTCGCTTTGTAGGGAACAACCCTATCGCGCATTTGCACGGTGATCTCTTTGTCGAGAGATCTTCTTCGTCAAAGGCCGCTTTTCTGAAGTCCTTCACCCTCGAGCGGTTGAGATGCGGTAAGACTTTATCGGTCGAGATCCTGTCCCGTCGTATGATGCGAACCGGTCATCGAAGTTCTTACCGGGCGACAGAGATCTCGTAAGGGGAAGGAAATCGATGATGGGGAAGGCTCGGAAGATCCTTCACCGTTGGGAGAAAACCCTAGTTTTGCTCCAACAGAAAAAGGCGGAGCCAGCGATTTTCCACTCCCCAACAACTTCTTTGATGGCCTTCCTCCGAGTTTGTTACTGACGAGTCACTGGAGGATGAGGAGAAACAACGGGTTTTGCGAGGGCTCCCAGCGTGTCAGCGAGGTTTGGCCGCCGAACTTCTTAACCTTACGTTGGAATCGTATATAAGCATGCTTGCTGATCTTGAGTTTATGCAGGGACTAAGAGTGTTTAGCGAGGCGCTGACTCGAAGTTTCCGCAAATCCAGGATTGCTAACTTCAAGACCACGAAGCGGGCGAGAGCTCTTCGGTTCCGACAAGAGGTAAGGGAGCGTAACGCGAAGCAAGCTGAGCTTCATGCTCGAGCCCTCGTTCGGGCGGAAAGGAGAGGAAGAAGGATGGTCGCGGGGAGGTGGCGAGGCAGGCGGAATCGTTTGCTGCTGAGTTTCAATGTTTTAAAGAAGCTCAGGAGTTTGTTGGTGATTTCATGAGTGCCGTGGTTGATCGTAAACCTTTACAAGTCCCGAACCGGTTTCTCTTCGATTCGAGATTGCTGAGATGAAGGATTTCATGGCGAGTGTGCTCATGCTGAGTCCTTGGTTCCTCCGGTAGAAGAAAGAGTCGGAGACTATGGGAACTATCGAGGTTTCGAGGATACGGTGGAGGCCGGAGCCGATGAGAACGCCGAGGGGGTGGGAACGCCAAGGCGTGGATGAGGAAGTGGACCAGCCTGCTAGTTCATTTGGGATTTCCGCATCCGGTTTCTCAATGTTGACTTCCTTTGTGAATCATATTTTTTGGCCGTGTGTGGCGTTTTAGGAAGTTTTATTTTGCGACCGTTGGAGGTTGCATTCTTATGTTTTGGGACTGACCGTTGGTGGCTTTGAATCCCGCCGTTTTGCAGACTTTATGAATATGAGAATTTACGAGATTTAGTCTTTTGTTTTGATTTATACTTTGTCAAGTGTAGAGGAAGGATCACGGTAGTCGCCATTATCCTAACTCTTTTTGTTGCTTGGTCCGTATGTTACTTTTAGCGGCGTTTTAGGTGTAGCGATAAGAGACATGTTTTGGGATCTCGTGATACGATACTATGTCGTGAGATGTCAAGATCCAGCAAGACTGGGTTTAGGGCAAGACCTAGGCTTACTCTCAGCTTTAAGGCTGTCGCGATGACTGATCGGCTTTCGTTTTGCCTGTTAGTGATTTCTTCCTGATTCTTTTCGTTTAAAGTCCGCGACTAGTCGCCGACTTATATGACTTGTGTTAAAAGAATCGAGCTATCTTCGGAGTTTACCCGAGACACTAAACCAAAATTTTGGGTTTCTTGTATAGCGCGCTATGATATCCTTGTCGGATGTAAGAGGACCTTGTAGGTCTGACTCTGAGTTTGTATTGAGTGAAGCGTTTCTTGTGTCGTCCGTCGGGGCCAATCGGCCAGTGAGTTATTTTAAGTCGCGGTGGACTGTCTTTTGCGGATGATCACGAGTTTTGTTATCTTTTTAAGAAGTTGCGACGTCTCGCGTTTCTTTTGAAGATATGATTTTTGTTTTTCCGAAGCGTTGATACGTTTAAGTGAGCATAAAAGATAGAAAGAATTTTATTAAAAAATTTCGAAAAGTTTGAGTATGTGCGGATTTTTCGCGTTTTTGTGGGAGTATAGGAGTATCGCGCAGTCCCCTCCTTTTGGTGAGGGGATAGCTGAACTTCGCCGGGTTTGACGAGCTGCCTACGTACCTCTTCCGAGGATCAAGCCATCTCGTAGTTCTGATAGTTGCCGCAGACGTTTTTACTCCCCGTGGGTTGCCGTTCCGATCATGCTGGTTGGATCGGTGTTTTGTCTTGAAGTCGAGCTGTCTGCTACGGCGGTGGACTCGAGAGGCTTTGTTGCTATCTTGAATCGTTGCCTGTTGGATGATTCGGATCATCTTTCTTGAGTCCTCGGAAATGTTGTGTGATTCCTTTGCTTTCGTTTGGGTTGGCGCGAGGCGTTCGATCTTTCTGCGTTTGAACTCAGCTAGGTAACGAGTCTTGATTGTTTCGACTACCCGGATGGCTGCGGTTCGGTCAGTCGGAAACTTGATACGAGGTGATATGTGGATGGTACTGCCTTCATGGAGTTGATCAAGGGGTTCCCATGATGGCGTTGTAGATGGCGGGTTGTCGACTACTGCAAACTTCGGCGATCTTTGTGACTTCCTTCGCCATGACCGGAGCTTAATTCTCGAGGGTCATGGTAGTGACTCGAAACCCGTCAAAGGTTTTGGCTCGGGGCGACTTCCCAAGTGGGATCTTCATCCTGTAGAGGTGTCGCGGAAGATGGCGTTGACCGTGCTTCTGTATCGATTAGAATGCGGCCGACTTTGAGATCTGGATTACCGGTCGATTACCAAAGGATCGCAGTGAGGTTTGTCGATTCCGGCGGTCTCTGTTCCTCAGCGATCGTGTGGTTAGGAACATCGCTGTCCGGGAACCAGTTGGAACTTGTCGGCTTTTAAGCCCGTAGGCTTTTATCGGCGAGACAGAGTGTTGGTAGAACTGTGATCCTCCGATGATCATGTTTACCCTCTGGCGAGTGCTGTTGTTCCCTTGGTAGTCCTGTCTTCTTCCGCGTTTTCCCGATTGATTTTCGGTCGATGCGGTCCTCGGAGACAGTTTTGTTGGTCTTTGGCGGTCGGAGTCCAGGAGCAAGTTCTTTATACTCTTGACCTTTGATAGTTAGCGGTGAGGAGCTGCGGTAAGCGGGCGCCGAAACTGCAGTTTGCGGTGGAGTGACCTCGGTTTCGTGGAACTTCGCGGTAGGAATTATCCTTGTACTGGTTCCTGGTCAGGTGTTTCCGAGGTTTTGCCTTGCTCGAGTTAATGGCGTAGTTATGCTGCGCCTTGGCGTCTTCCATTTCGTGATGGGCGTTTTTGTCGTTACGAGAGGTTTTCTTTTCGAGGGCGTTTTCGTGGTCCGTGCTTCTGCGATAGAAGCTTCATCTCTTCTTCCATGATGATGAAGTCCGTTGCCTTGTGGAAGTATCCTGGATTGTCAGCGGCTTTTCGGTAGCATCCACTTCGAACTTTGACTTGTACCGAGAGCTTTCCTCGAGTCGATTGCGACATTGTCGCTGATGCCTGTTACTCTGGCCATCACCAGCTTGAACCTTCGCATGAAGTCGCGGGCTTCATTACTCCTTCTGAGCTAGACTCTATAGATCCCGCGTCGGACGTTTCTCTGTCCATGAACATGGAGTATTGTTTGAAAGCGCCGAGGCCAGTTGGCGGAAGCTTTCGATGGATTTCCTTTTGAGCGGAGAACCATTCGAGCGCAGCGCCTTTGAGGTGCTCGGCGAAGAAGACAATGACCAGCGTCTGCGTTAAGCTCGGGGAGTTGCACCTACCCATTGCGATCTGGGAAGACTGCAGGTGCGACTTAGGATCCGTCGTACCGTCATAGGCCGGGATTTTGATCTTCCATGGGTGCGAGATCGTGTTTCCGTGATCCGGCGGTGAGCGGTGTTTTCGTGCTTCCTCGAAGTCTATCGATTCGGGCGGAACTGGTCGCTGATGGATTTGTGATTTCACGCTTTCACTTCAGCCACGGTCTTTTTGAGATTCGCGGAGATCATGGATCTGCTATTGCTGCCGGCGTTCGCCCGAGTTTGTCGGCTGGTGCGATAGATCGAGTTTGATCTTCGCGAAGCTCTTCCTGCTCCATCCGTAGAGTTCTTCCTCCTCTTACGTCATGGGCTATCGAAGGATACCGTCTGCGGCGGACTAGCTTCGGTCCTCTGGGGTGGATGTCAGCGTCTTTATAGGAAGGATCCGATTGGTGGCTGATATCTAGATCGATCTTTCGGCGTCGCTTTCCTTGTTTCCGTGGCGGGAGTGGAAGGTTCTGCGAGGTCGTTTGCTGTCCTTTCGAACCGCTTCCTGAGTGGGCTCTTCGGGGCATCTTTTCGTGCTTTGGAAGATCCGAAGTCGAGTCTTCTGCATGGCGTGCCTTGGTGGATCAGCGGCAGTTTGCTCCCTCGATTAAGGTGTCGACCTGTTTTGCGAGGAGGTTATCAGCTTGTCTGTTGTTCGCCCGTGCACGGGCGGAGGTAAGCAGTTCTTTCATCTGCTGGCGCCTCGGTGTTTGCATCAGCGGTGACTGCGGTATCTCCAGCTGGAGTCTTCTCAGCGTTGGCGTCGGCGGGTGTTCCGTCTAGCACTGGTTGATCTTTGTGGCGTCGGTAGACATGATCGGCGTGTGCGATTCGCGAGATAGATAGATCCGTAACTCCCCTCCTTCTAGCTAAACCGTGGGAACCGAAATTCGCACCGTCAATTTCGATAAAGATTTGTGGAGGAAAACGAATTAACCTGATCTTCCTTGAAGGTCCGGATATCTGCTGGGCGCTACGAAACAATCAGTTTTAAGTCGAGAAATAAAAATCGTAAAGTAGGCGGAAAAAGATCTTATTTCTGAATTAGTGTTTTGGCGTGAACAACAGGTAAGAAGTAAGCTACGTGAGCTGTCGAAGGTCCGCTAGTCCGGCGCCTAGATCTAACCTAGTTGAGTCGCTGCTCGCTAATGAAATCTGAAAAAGCTAAAAGCGCTCTAAGTGCTAAGTGCTCGGAAGTTTTTGATCTGGTTTGCTTCTTGCTCAAAGCTCTCCTTATATACTCCTCTTAAGGCGGTCTATCTTCGCGGGCTGAATTGGGCTTTTCCATCTTCGTCCATCTTAGTGTTTATCGGAAACTTGACATTTATCTTGGAAAACTTGACATTTATCTTACGGAAACTTGACATTTATCTTGGAAAACTTGACATTTATCTCTTATGTGAGGATAAAGATAAACCGTCATAGTTATCCTTTCTTTCGAAAATCGTAGTGGGCGTTTGGCCCGTTGGGCGTTTAAGCGTTCTTACGGTTTTGAAGAGCGATCTTTGAAGGTTTCGGTGTTTCGAAGGAACTCTAATTCCTTGTATAGTCGAGATATTGGTGTTCTAGAATAACCGTGATCATTACCAAACTTGCGTAGATCGATCGAACAAGCTAAGATGGGATCAGACCAGACGCGATAGGACCGAGACCAGGGCGAGGGCAGCGGACCAACGCCAGGCCGACCAGCGGGTACGCCCGCCGAGCCGGCCCGTCCAGCGTGCCGCCGGCGCCAGGCGAGTGCCGCCGGCGCCAGGCCGGCGCCAGGCGAGTGCCGCCGGCGCCAGGCGGCCAGCGTCCGCATGCCGCCGGCGCCAGGCTGGCCAGCGTCCAGCGTGCCGCCGGCGCCAGGCGAGTGCGCTGGCGCCAGGCGGCCAGCGTCCGCATGCCGCCGGCGCCAGGCGAGTGCCGCCGGCGCCAGGCGGCTTCAGCGTGGCAGCGTGCTGCCGTGCCAGGCCATCTTGCCGTCTGTGGGTTTTCGTTGTTCGATCTTTCCCCGTTAGTCGTTTCGCGGAAATCTTTGAGTTTGGGAAGATCTTTAGCCGTAGATTTTGAGATAATCGTTTCTAATCCAACGAGACTCCTCGAGTATCGGGATTTGAGATGGACTTGGATTTGTAGACTTTCCGTCTTCAAGGATGTGAGCAATGTGGCCGAGCTTTAGATGTGTTAAAAGATGAATCTTTTAAACAATGGGAAGGCTTTCATGGAAGAACCATCGTAGATCTCGGACGATCCGGACGTGGGTTTTAAGGGACCAAGATGCCGCCATTTCCCGAGGTCATTAGATGATTGGATGGGCTCCAGGACCCTTGCTGCTGGCACCAGACGGGAGTGGACGAGCCTTTCCGTTAGTTTTATCGAGCGACGACCCGTTTCTTGGCTTTGATCGTCGCTTGGCTTTTCTTTCGAGGACTTTCGGGTGACGATTTCGTCATTGACCGATTTTGACCCCAACAATCGACTTCTTCACCACAACCTCAGAATCACGACATCGATCGATAGGGCCTTCTCCCCATCGATCGATACTACTTGCCTCGCATCATTCAACAACACAGTCAACAACCAGCGAGACGGAGACTATTCAATCGGGAGCTGGGCAAGCGATTACCAGCACGAGAGCTTTGCGGTCGAGACCGCCACGCTAACATACATCACCCAACCCGAAGAAGTCTCATCGATCGACATGGCACCAACACAATCGACCGATAGGCCTGAAAAACCATTGACCGATTTCGAACCTGTGCCATCAACCGATACATGCATCAAACCATCCCAGGTAACAAATTGAAATGTACTTGATTTCGGTAATCTAATCCCGGATGAGTTTGGTATTTTCAGGGATTCAAACGGTTTTGCACGCTCAATGGATGGACGAACACTCCACATATCCGAGAGGACATTGCGAGGCGTTCTGATTAATAGCGGATCCCAAAATCTATTCCAGCAGCAGCGTACTGACCAGACCACCATCATCAGCACCAGGAGGCGAACAACAGCCGAGCCAAAGGAATGAGGATAATCATCTCAACACGAAGGACCCAGATTCAAAGGAATCGATCGATACCGAGAGAATGACATCGACGATAAGGCCCTGAATTCGGAAAGAGAGCCTTTCGATATGGAGTTTGAAAATTCTTTTGGGAGCATAGAGATGAGTATGGGGTCTGAGAGGCGAAAGGGTTTGCTAGAGGAATAGATGGTGGCGTCATCAGGTTTAAAAAGAAGGTTCGCGTCTTGACCTGGAACTTGAAGATCTTACATAACACAAAAACCGTGGCCAGAAAATTTCAATATCGATCGGCGGGTAACATCCACATCGTCGATATGGAGCCTACACCATCGACCACTTACTCAAAGCGGGTCGATGGAGTCTGCTGGAGATATCTAGAAAGAACTGAAGAAGCGGCTTCGTTTCAGCATCAAACTCACAAAACACGGTGAACTATCTTTCCACAACCTAGGGATCTAAGCATCTGCGCGAAGAGATGAAAGTCTATCCGCCTATCAATGAACATGCAGATATGAACCCAGCGACATCTTGCAATCCTTTTGGAGGATTATTTCGTCTGATAGTAGCTGAGAGAAACTTGCTGATATACACTTCTTAGTAGATAAAGAAGTAGGAACTTCGCCTCAGCATGGATCTATGCAGCAAGAGGCTGAGAAGTTCCAACGTCGGCTTCGATTATCAGGCTGCATCAATGCATCGATCGATGAGCTCAACCTCCGCACGTCGTCGATGGCGACTGACTGAAATCGGCGGATGAAGCTCTTTCTTAGAAGCTTCCACGAGAATCTGCGAAGCAAAAATCGACCGATGAACAACATGTTGCGTCAATCGATATCAGACTTCAGAAATCTGCACGAGCTGATTTGGATAATTTAGCTGATGAAGTCTACCGGCAATCCTGGCGTGGATGATTCACAAGACAGGCGTCTAGAAGCGGGCGTATTTCCTCTTATCAGCGAGGTTGGCAGCATGGAATATAGCATAGAAGGGATGCAGAAAGAGATCAAAGCCATTGAGGCAGCTTGCGAGCAGACCCATCCTTATCGATCGACAGAAGAACCAGCGCATCGTCGGCCGGACCTTAGGTCATCGACCGACAATTCAACAAAGAATCGTCGATACCAGCTCATCCCGCGGAAATGATCCAGCGCCTTGATTGTCTGCGAGGAGCTCGATGATCTTCGGAATGCCTACGAGAAATTAGGATGGCACGAGCTCAGCATTGAAGGTCATGAAGAAAGGATTCAAAGGTTCAATGATGAGTTGATTGAGATTAAGAAAAGCGAACTAGAGAATATGAAACCACAGAAGCCTATTTGTAGCGTGGTTTGGTGAGAAGAAGGATCTGAGAGGATACTTGTTTCCCAACAGTACACGAACTTCATCTCGGTAGCTCATTCCATTCAAAGTCAAGCTAGATGACTATAATCAAAGCCAGTGGGAGGCAACCTTGTTAGGTATTTTCATTTCATTTTTATCTTTAGGATTTTATTTTTATTTGTTGTTCTTTGCGATTCTGATTAGGCGATTACCACTGAAATCGACCGACATGACCTTGTCGATATCGATCGACATGAACCAAACAAAAGCGTCGGCGAAGGCGACTCAACATCGTCGATACACATCACGGTCAGGTATATGGCTCTAAATTTTTCGATATCGGTGTATTTTATTATTGCCTATGCCTTCACGGACTGGTTATACTTTGGGGACATTGTATGATTTAAGTCAGGGGATGATTATGATCTGTTTTACCTTTTGATTTCATCTAAAAATGTTTTCAAAATGGTTTTATTGAGTCGAAAAGGAAATTTTCACTTTTATCTAACCAATCTTTTAGGCACCATTCTTAGATTTGTTGATGCGAGAATGTACTATAGATGCTAAAGTTGATCACCATCAGCTATGACAAGCGCTTTCATTGATTGTGCGGAGGAACCAAAGCTGATTTCCAACCTAACGACATTCTCTGCTTGTCTTGGGGCTTGGTATACATAGGATCGGATGCTTCAAACAAGTCACGGAAGGTAAAGCCTTGTGTAGATACTTTTATCACCCTCTCTCTCTCATTTTGAATTTAGATTTAATTTTATTTCAGTTTTTATTCAATTAAAATCGAAAATTAGCTTAAATATATGTTCTAGGACTAGTTAATTACTTAGGAAGGAATTGAGCGGGGCTTGGCGGTTACCCCTGAGACTTGATTCATAAGAGTTCTATAGGTAAAGGGTTGAGCGAGGGCTTGGTGGTTACCTCCTTCAGACTTGCCCTTGATGAATCTAGGATATAGGTCAAAAAGTGAAACGGGGACTTGGTGGCTGCAACCATTAAGGCTTGATTCATGGAAACTGTCAATCTTGGTCAATGTCTTGCAAATGAAAGAAGACTTGACTAGGAGAAAATAATAGAGAGAGAGAGGATAGGAACTAACTTTTGCAGATCAGGATACTTGTTTGAGCAACCTTGCATCCTGTGATTGATACTCCCAAGGTAAAGCCTGCACTTTTATTTTTATGTACAGAAATGAAATCAGTAGAGTGGTTAGTCAGACATGATTGCTAAGTTGTTGGCTAGATGATCAAGGTTGTTTGATTAGGATATGCATAATGTGCCTCTGTGATTGTGATTCTTAGATGTGGTTTGCAACAAAGTAGAGGTTATGATTAAGTTTGAATTTGATTTAGTCTCTGCTTTTAAAACCTCTTTCATAAAGAGCGCACATTATGTTTGCTTGAGAACAAGCAAAGGTTAGAATCAGGGGGTTGATATACCATGGATTTTACCGTTTTACCCATGGTATATAAGTGTTTTACTACTATTATCTATGTTTTGGAGTCTATTAGGTATGTTTTCATGTTGAAGCATTTTGGAGAAAAGTAATGTTTTAGGTGCCTTTTGGAGTTTAAAGAAGAGTTCACCGTGATCAAGACCACAGTCGACACTTTCGAGTTACACATCGATCGATGCACACTCATGCTATCGATCACGACACATTAACCGAAGGGCGATACATCGAGATCATAATCGATCGATGTACACCTGTCTTATCGATCGATCTTGTGATAGAAAGACAAGTTGGACCTGGCGAACTTGAAGCCAAGACATCACATTTTACAAGATTGCCCCTACGAGGTTTTTAACCTAATGAACTCATATTTATATGTGCTAAGTGTTTTGGCATAAAAAGCTTTGACCACCACCTTTTTACCTCTTTCTTCTTCACTCATTTCTTTTCTTGTTTCATTACTTTGCAAGTTCTCAATAAAGTTCTATTCAGTTTTTACTTGTTCTTCTTAACAAGGTTATAGGATTCTAGATCTAGAGAGATCAAAGAGATTTGTGATTGGGACCTAAGTGTTCACCCTCTAATAGATCATGAATTCTAGTATTACCTTGTTGCTATGAATTACTTAGCCATGCAGTAGATTCATTTGTTAGATTAGGGTTTAAATAGGATATGAGGGATTAGCCCGGCTATATGATATACCATGGATTTTACCGTTTACCCATGGTATATGAGTGTTTTACTACTATTATCTATGTTTTGGAGTCTATTAGGTATGTTTTCAGATTGAAGCATTTTGGAGAAAAGTGATGTTTTAGGTGCCTTTTAGAGCTTAAAGAAGAGTTCACGAAATCAAGACGAGGAGGTCGACACGAGTTACACATCGATCGATGCACACTCGTGCAATGGATCGACACACGATAACCGAAGAACGATACATCGAGACCATAATCGTCGATGTACACCTGTCTTATCGATCTATCTTGAGACAGCGAAGACAAGTTGGACATGGCGAACTTGAAGCCCGAGATATCACATTTTACAAAATGCTTACAATGAAGTTTTTAACCTAATGAACTCATATATTTATATGCCTAAGTGTTTTGGCATTAAAACAAGTTTTAAACAAGTTTTAAACAAGTTATTAGATATAAGTTTTTCATGAAGTCTTTTCTACAATACAAGTTTTATTCAAGTTTCTTCTACACTTATTTCTTTTAGTGTTAACAAGGTTATAGAATTCTAGACTAGAGGAGAGATCAAAGATATTTGTGATAGGAACCTAAGTGTTCACCTCTAATAGGTTACATGAACTTCTATTATTACCTTGTTGCTATGAACTACTTAGCCATGCGAGGTAGATTCATTTGTTTGATTTAGGGTTTAAATAGGATATGAGGGATTAGCTGACCTATAATTCTATAGTTGTGATATTTATTGTTAGGATTGTTCACTAATGCTTTTTACAGCTTAGCTACCTAGAACATGAACTTGGATTGCATTGTTCATTACATGCAATACGACAACACATCTAAACATGCTATGACCCTCTTGAGATATCGGCTGATCTAAGATCATGGTGAGCATTGTATCAACTTCAGCATAAAGCTTGCTTAGAGCCGTGTCGATCGATACTCATAGAGTAATCGATCGATGTAGAGGTGTATCGGTCGATATTCTATCGAACTATCGGCGATACCATCGGGAAGAGTAGCCGACCCAACACCATTTAGCATCTAAGTAATAGATGGTCAAATAATCGCGAGTGATGGATTCATTTAATAAGTGTTGAGCTCGACATATCATGCAAAGCAACTTGTTAGCCTTTATAGTATTTATAATCTGAATGCTGAATACTTACCACGAATCTAACTATTTTTCTTCTTGTTTTAAAACCAAATCCTTTCAACTGAGTAATCTCATCCTTTCGACAAACACGCACTTTACTTTAAACTATTTTCAACCTAGCATAGTCATTAAGATTGCATCTTATTTGTACACTAGCTCTCTGTGGATTCCATCCCAAAGTACTATTGAACCTCTTATTTGAGAGAGTAAAGTCACTCCTTAGGGTAATTTGAGTGATATCAAATTTGGCCCGCGTTGCAGGGAGCTTTGATACAATAGGATCTAATCGATTAGGTCTAGGTTATTTCTATTACAATTTAATTTGTTTCTGACACAAATTTTATTTTGTCTTTTCGTACATGCCCAGCGATAGCGAAGCAACAGGAATCCCAACTTTTGTTCTCGAGAAGACCTGGCAGGCAGGCGTTCAATCCATGAGGAAATCAGTTCCACATCGATCGGCGCCATCAATTGCGTCGACCGATACGGCCACACCCTGCTGACGAGAACACGTCTTTGTCGACCGATAGTCGCACCTTCCGTCGACCGACACTACTTTACCATCGACCGACATCTTTCATCCGACATCGATCGATACCTACATGTATATCGAACAATACTACTCCAGCGAGTCATGGTTGCGCCTATTACCGCAGCGAGATGAGAATGGAGACTTGCATGACCAAGAAGGTCACCTTAAATGAAGCGAGTCAGAAACTCAGCTAAAATGAAGTAATCCACTGAGCCAAAACTGCACCTCTGAGGCTGTTCAGCCTGTAGAAGAGGCTGCTCGAACACTAGCTGACTACAGAATGCAGATCAGTTCTACACCAACAGATCAGCCATTAGTCCCCGCTATTCGGAGATTTGAGCTCAAGCATGATACTACACCCTTGTTGGACCGAATGCCTTACTATGGGCTGTCGGTGAGCATCCATGGACCATCACGGAGAGGTTAGAGGGATCTCATATCTGCTATCAAAGCCAATGGAGTCCTGTGGACTACCCTACTGTAAGCTCTTCAAACACTCTTTATGCGGAGCTTTGATGGCTAGCACTACCACCAGGATCTCTTACATCTGGGCGACATCAACGTATTTTTTGCGTAACTTTTTTGATGACTCGCGAAGACTTAGAAGGAAAATTGCCACATTCATCAGGGCCTGGAGAGTCATTCAGAGGATACCTGGATCGATTCAAATCTTACCAGCGGGCTGCCCACACCATGGATTCAACAAAGTCAGTTGCTCTGCTTTCTTGAACATCGCACTGAAATATCGGATGGCTCTAGCACTGCGAGTGAAAGCAACTTCACCACAAAGGAATCGAAGATGTTGTGAAGCTAATAGACAACCTAGCATCCAGCAGCAGCACAAAGAACATTGTAAGAGCAAGATCTGCGGCGTTCCTTGGAATGGAGCGGATAAATGAGGTACTGCTACACTTGACAATGTTCGAAAACGCTAAACAAGCAAATCTGCTCGATGAGGATCACGAGAAGCTGATGAAGAAGATGACTATATAAGCGGAAGTCAAGCTGGATCGGTGGAACCCGGTTCGAGTGCGGAAACCAAGGAAGCGAAACAGCGGGGCAGAGAGAGAAACTTCAGCAGCAGCAACTACAACAACATGAGTTATGGAAACTCATCTTACATGAAACCACCACAACCCGGAAGGAAAGCTAGAAAACATGCTCGGCAAAGTTCTTGAAAGCCAGCGGCGGCTAGAGGTGAACTTGATGAAAAGATCGGCGGCTATGCACCACTTTGAACCAAAGCGATGCTTTGAGTACCCATATGAAGAAACTAGAGACTCGAAGTGATTCAGACGGAGAAAATTTGTTAAGAAGCGAGGCTTTAGAAAAATGGTGGAGAAGAAACAGGCCTAGCGTCGATCTATCATAGAAGATGATTTTTGGAGAGTGGTAAAGCAAAGAAGGCTGCGAGGAGACTTCGGTTGAAAGAATTGGCGGCAACCACTGGAATCGTCGATGTCAGGATCACCACATCGACGATATCGCATGTCTGTCGTCGGTGGGAACAAGGCGAGCATCGACCGATGGATCTTGAAAGATCCACCGCGGAGTGCAATACCGTGAAGATACTTACTCCGCGAGGAGTTAGCAGCAAAGCACCCACATCCGCCAGCCCTTACCACATCGGCCAAGCCGGGACAGGCGTCCCATCGATCGACCGATTGATAAAGAAATCGTCGACACACTTCAGAAAATGTCAATCGATATTCAGTTATCACCGCGGGTGCAACTTCCCAAGATAGATGTTGCATGACTTATTGCACTCGGGGAGCAATCTAAGCCTTCAAAACCCACCAACAGCCATAATGAAGAAACCCGGATATTATTGATCCAATAGAGATAGAAAAGGAAAAAGATGGTAGAGTTCGAGAAAAAGGAAAGAAGGTTCTAAACACCTTAAAGAGGAGTTAATGAGAAAGAGTTGACAAGTTTAGAAGAGAGTTCTAAGGATACCAGCAGAAACCCTTTGAAGAAGCCTACTTTTCACACAGATTGTGGATGTTTTCGGAGAAAGGAGACGAAGAAGACATCGAGGATGTTCAGCAGTCGAGAGAAAGTATGAAGAAGAGGATCAAACTAGAGAAGAAGGATGATCGGGGAAAGTTTGTTGTTCTTGCTCGGTACGAGGGATCAACTTCCCGTGCCCTATGTGACCAGGGATCTGGGTTAGCATCTTTCCCAAGGTGATAGCGGACAATCTAGTGCGAAGATAGAGCCTCTTGAAGAATCGTTCATCTTTGTGGATTGTTCTCAGCGAGAACTCTGGAGGAATTGTGAAACCTTGAGGGTTACCATAGGAGAAGCCTAATTCCAGTAGACTTCCATGTCTTGGGCGTCAAGATAACCCTACCCTTCTTTGCTACTTGGAAGAGCCTTCGCCCGCGGTTGGAACGATCGCAGCCTTGAACAACACAACGTGCCTAACCTGATCAACCTACGATTACTATGATCCAGTCACGAGTCATTAAGGTCCCTAAGAAGATCCAAGGCGGCTAAGACCTTGTAGCTGTTTGCTATTGTGGAGATGAATCGACTCAAAGGTGAATCTGAGGCAGAGACCGCAAGTCGATCGATAGTAGCACATGTCTCATTGATCATCTCGGTGAACCGATGTCGATCGACAGCCACACATGGTCATCGATCGATTCATTATTATCAGATCGAGGAGGTTTCCAGAAGGTGATTTGAAGTAAACCGTTGGAGAGCGACTACTACATCCACCATATGCTTGAAATACTACTCATATTGAGAGTATCTGATGATTCTGAGGAGGAGAGCTATAGAATGTCACCTTAGGAAGATGAAGATCGACTTCTCCACCACAACCTCAGAATCCGACATCGATCGACGGGGCCTTCTCCCCATCGATCGATACTACTTGCCTCGCATCATTCGACAACACAGTCAACAAGGCGAGGCGGAGTACTGTCGGGGCTGGGCAGCGTACCCGTCGAGCCCGTGGTCGAGACACACACATACATCACCCAACCGAAGAAGTCTCATCGATCGACCGCGGCACGAGTACAATCAACCGATAGGCTGAACAACCATCGAGATTCAGAACTGTGCCATCGACCGATACATACACCAACCATCGGGTAACAAATTCAAATGTACTTAATTTGGTAATCTAATCCGGATGAGTTTGGTATTTTCAGGGATTCACAGGCTTTGCAGCTCAATGGATGGGCGAACACACCACATATCGAGAGAGGACATTGCGGGCGTCCTACAGTTAGTAATAGATCCTGACTATTCAGCAACAGCTACGGACCAGACCACCATTATCAGCACCGGGGAGGCAGACACAACAATTGAGCCAAAGGAAGCTGATGATAACCATCTTAACGAAAGGATCCATACCTTCAGCAGAAATCGTCGATCTGAGTGTGTTGCATCGATCGATAAGTGTCGAATGGAAGAAGTCTTCGATCTGGAGTTCGAAAATTCTTTTGGGAGCAGAAGATGAGTATGGGGTCTACGAGACGCAGAAAGGGTTTGCTAGAGGAATGATGACGCCATCGAGTTTCTAAAGAAGGTTCAACATCTTGAGCTGGAACTGAATCTTCATAGCGCCTGGACCATAGCCAGAAAAGATCAATATCGTCGGCCGGACACCATCCACATCGATCGTCGACGGTACACCATCGACCAATTACTCAAAACATGAGGTTGATGAGTCTCTTGGAGATATCTGGAAAGAATTGAAGCAAATAAAAGATGCGTCTCAGCAGCAAACTCACCAAACACAGTAAACTATCTTCCGACCCTAGGGATCTAAGCATCGCGGAAAGAGATAAAAGATCTATCCGCCTTATCAATGAAGCACATGCAGATATGAACCCGGCACCTTGCAATCCATTTGGAGGATTGACTTCGTCTGATAGTAGCTGAGAGGAAACTTGCTGATATACACTTCTTAGTAGATAAAGTAGAGGAACTCGCCTCGCATGGATACTATGCAGCAAGAGGCTGAGAAGTTCAACGTCAACTTCGATTATCAGGCTGCATCAATCGCATCGATCGATGAGCTCAACCTCCGCGATCGTCGATAGGCGACTGACTGAAATCGACGGCGGATGAAGCTCTTTGAGAAGCTTCACGAGAATCTGCGAGCAAAAATCGAGATGAACAACATGTTCGTCAATCGATATACTGACTTCAAATCTGCACGAGCTGATTTGGATAATTTAGCTGATGAAGTCTACACGGCAATCTGGCGTGGATGATTCACAAGACAGGCGTCTGAAGCGGCGTATTTCCTGCTAATCAACGAGGTTGGCAGCATGGAATATAGCATAGAAGGGATAGAAAGAGATCAAAGCCATTCGAGAGGCAGCTTCGAGCAGACCTGCATCCTTAGCATCGATCGACAAAGAACCAGCATCGATCGTGGACCTTAACAGTCATCGACCGACAATTCAACAAAGGAATCGTCGATACCAGCTCCATCCGCGACAAAATAATCCAGCGCTTGATTCAATGCAAGCGGGCTCGGTGATCTTCAGAACATGCCTACGAGGAAGCTAGGATGGCGCGAGTTCAGCATTGAAGGTCATGAAGAAAGGATTCAAAGGATCACTGATGAGTTGATTGAGATAAAGAAAGGCGAACCAGAGAATATGAAGCCACAAGCCTATTTGGCCTGGTTGGTGAGAAAGAAAGATACAGAGGATACTTGTTTCTCAACAAGTACACGGACTTCATCTCTTCATTCCATCCAAAGTCAAGCTAGATGACTATAATCAGCGCTGAGTGGGAGGCAACCCACTGTTAGGTAGTTTTCATTTTATTTTATCTTTAGGATTTTATTTTTTGTATTTGTTTTCTTTGCAGTTACAACTAGGCGATTGCCATTGAAATCGACCGACATGACACTTGTTGATATCGATCGACATGAACCAAAGCGAAGCGATCGATGACTCAACATCGATCTCATGCATGCGTCAGGTATATCGTTAAACTTTTGATATCAGTGTACTTTATTATTACTTATGCCTTCCTTGGACTGGTTATACTGGGGGCCGTGTATGATTTGTCTGGGGGATGTTTCTGATGCTATTTACCTTTTGATTTCATCAAAAATGTTTTCAAAATGGTTTTATTGAGTCGAAAGGGATAATGATAATTTAAATTTTCACTTTTATCTAACCAATCTTTTAGGCACCATTCTTAGATTTGTTGATGCAGAATGTACTATAGATGCTAAAGTTGATCACATCGGCTATGACAACACTTTCATTGATTGTGCGGAGGAACCAAAGCTGATTTCCAACCTATGAAAATTCTTTGCTTGTCTTGGGGCTTGGTATACATGGGATCGGATGCTTCAAACAAGTCTGGAAAGTAAAACCTTGTGTAGATATTTTATCACCCTCTCTCTCTCATTTTGAAATTAGATTTAATTTTTATAAGTTTTAAGTTTTTTAAAAAGCGAAATTTTCTTAAATTTATGTTCTAGGATTAGTTAGTTATTAACTAGGAAGGAATCTGAACGGGGCTTGGCGGTTACCCCCTCAAGACTTGATTCATAAGAATTCTATAGGTAAAGGGTTAGGGCTTGGTGGTTACCCCTTCAGACTTGCCATGAGAATCTAGGATATAGATCAAAAAGTGAACGGGACTTGGTGGCTGCAACCATTAAGCTTGATTCATGGAACCATGTCAATCTTGGTCAATGTCTTGCAAATGAAAGCAGACTTGACTAGGAGAGAAATAGTAGAGAGGATAGGAACTAATTTTTACTGCAGGTCAGATACTTGTTTGAGCAACCTTGCATCCTGTGATCGATACTCCCAAGGTAAAGCCTGCACTTTTATTTTTATGTCAGAAATAAGATCAGTAGGGGTTAGTAGACATGATTTCTAAGTTGTTGGCTAGATGATTAAGGTTGTTTAATTAGGATATTGCATAATGTGCTTACGTGATTGACGAGACTCTTAGATGTGGTTTGCAACAAAGTAGAGGTTATGATTCTAAGTATGAATTTGATTTAGTCCACCTTTTCAAAACCTCTTTCATAAAGGCTGCTGTGTGTTTGCTTGAGGACAAGCAAAAGGTTAAGTCTGGGGAGTTGATATACCATGGATTTTACCGTTTTACCCATGGTATATGAGTGTTTTACTACTATTATCTATGTTTTGGAGTTATTAGGTATGTTTTGAGGTTCGAAGCATTTTGGAGAAAAGTGATGTTTTAGGTGCCTTTTGGAGCTTAAAGAAGAGTTCACCGAGATCAGACCAGAGTTCGACACCAGGAGTTACATCGATCGATGCACACTTTGTCTGTCGATCATTACATCGCCAAGCGATACATCGAGACCATAATCGATCGATGTACACCCTGTACTATCGTCGATCTTGAGACAGCGAGAAAGACAAGTTGGACCTTGCGAACTTGAAACCAAGATATCACATTTTACAAAAATGCCCACGGCGAGTTTTTAACCTAATGAACTCATATATTTATATGCCTAAATGTTTTGGCATTAAAAACAAGTTTTAAACAAGTTATTAGATATAAGTTTTCATACAAGTCTTTTCTACAATACAAGTTTTATTCAAGTTTCTTCTACTTACACTTATTTCTTTTAGTGTTAATAAAGGTTATAGAATTCTAGACCTGAGGAGATCCAAAGATATTTGTGATTGGAACCTAAGTGTTCACCCTCTAATAGCTCATGAACTTCTATTATTACCTTGTTGCTATGAACTACTTAGCCATATGCAGTAGATTCATTTGTTTGATTAGGTTTTAAATAGGATATGAGGGATTAGCCCAACATAATTGCTATAGTTGTGATATTTATTGTTAGGATTGTTCACTAATACTTTTCTAGCTTAGCTACCTAGAACATGAACTTGGATTGCATTGTTCATTACATGCAATACGACGACACATCTAAACATGCTATGACCCTCTTGAGATATCGCGGCTGATCTAAGATCATGGTGAGCATTGTATCAACTTCGCCCATAAAGCTTGCTTAGAGCGTATCGTCGATACTCATAAGAGTGTCGATCGATGTAGCTAGAAGGTGTATCGGTCGATATTCTATCGAACTATCGAGCAATACCATCGTGAGTAGCCGACATAACACCATTTGCATCTAAGTAATAGATGGTCTAAATAATCGCGAGCTGATGGATTCATTTAATAAGTGTTGAGCTCGACATATCATGCAAGCAACTTGTTAGCCTTTATAGTATTTATAATCACGAATACGAATACTTACCACTGAATACCTTACTTCTTTCTTGTTTTAAAACCAAATCCTTTCAACTGAGTAATCTCATCCTTACTCAACAAACCTGCACTTACTTTAAACTATTTTCAACCTAGCATAGTCATTAAGATTGCATCTTATTTGTACCTAGCTCTCGTGGATTTGATCCTAAGTCTACCTTGAACCTCTTAGTTGAGAGTAAAGTTACTCCTTAGGATAATTTGAGTGATATCACTATATCTGCTATAGTTGTGATATTTATTGTTAGGATTGTTCACTAATGCTTTTTCTAGCTTAGCTACCTAGAACATGAACTTGGATTGTATTATTGAATACAACTCCGATAACATCTAAACATGCTATGACCCTCTTGAGACATCGAGAGCTAATCTAAGATCATGGTGAGCATTGTATCCTTCGGCTATAAAGCTTGCAGAGCATTATCGATCGATACTCCTATAGAGTAATCGATGGACATAGCTAGAGGTGTATCGATTCGATATTCTATCGAAACATCGTCGATACTATCGTGAATAGCTGACCCGAAACACCATTTAGCATCTAAGTAATAGATGGTCTAAATATTAAGGAGCTGATGGATTCATTTAATAAGTGTTGAGCTCGACATATCATGCAAGCAACTTGTTAGCATCTATAGTATTTATAATCGGAATTTGAATACCTACCACAGATCTAACTTTTTTCTTTTTGTCTTAAAACCAAATCCTTTCAGCTGAGTAATCTTACCATTACTCAACAAACCTGCAATTTACTTTAAACCATTTTTAACCTAGCATAGTCACTAAGATTTCATCTTATTTGTATCTACTGTGGATTAGATCCTAAATACTACAAGGCTAACATTTGAGAGAGTAAAGTCACTCCTTAGGGTAATTTGAGTGATATCACTCAACTTATAGTTTCATAATACTTTCTCAATATTAAATTATCTAGTTTACTTACTACATTCGTACAACTGTATCAGCTTACAGTTTTACACAGCTATACACGATTGTCCACATTATCAATGTTGTCCAAAATATAGTTATACAAGTTTATTTCAACAACAAAAACCAAGTTTTACTCAGTTCTGCAACAAAGAAATACAAATTTTACTCAATTCAACAACAAGGAAATATGTTAAATACATTTTATGCTACTTCAGGTGCGGAACCTCCTGCCTCAAAACCCTGTGGCTCTTAATAAGCTCAATCCAACTACGTAAGTTTCACGCTGGGATCCTTTTATTTTTCTTCTAATAAAGATGTTCCCAACTGAAGGAAACCTATTTTTCTTCGGAAAAAGTTCCTAGCTACCGCAAGTTCTGGTAATATGGTGAAAATCCAATATATGAAAATGCAACAATTATCTGAAGTTTATGTTAATACATACCACGTATGCGGGTAAATGATAATATGTGGCACATCTGTCGGGTTTAATTGATCTTAAACTAAGTTAATGAATATGTAATTTATGAAACTTAATAAACTTAATTGATTTTATTAATAAATTTAATAAAGTGAATAATTTATTAAAATTTATAAACTATCTAAACTTAATAAAATTATTAAACAAAATAAAAATTATTTATTTAACTCAATAAACTTAATAAACAAAATAATTTTTAAACTTAATAAAATTATTAAAATTAATTGATTTTATTAACACACTTAACAATTATTAAATTTAATAAAATGAATAATTTATTAAACTTTATAAACTTAATCCTAAACTTAATAAGCTTAATAAACATAATAATTTAATAAATTTATTAATTTTAATAAGTTTAATAAATTTAATAAATTATTATTAATTAAATTTAATAAATTTATTAAGTTTAATACTTAAGTTTATTAATTTTAATAAATTATTAATTTTAAAGTTTAAATAATTTTTTGTCATGATTTAATAATTATTAAGTTTATTAATAAAATCAATTAAATTTATTAAGTTTAAAATTTATTAAGTTTAATAGGTTTAATAAGTTTATTATGTTTAATAAGTAATTAAGTTAAAAATTATTATGTTTATTAAGTTTAATAAATTATTATTTTTATTAAGTTTAATAATTATTAAGTTTATTAATAAAATCAATTTAGTATATTAAGTTTCATAAATTACAGTTAACCCATTAACTTGGCTTAGATCAATTAAAGCGTTGGCATGTTGCTAGTACATATCATTTACCGTATGCATCATAATATATAACATAAATATTGTGTAGTTATTGACGTTTTCGATGAATAGTTTACGTAATATTAAATGCTTCATGTGCTTTCCTTTCTTCTTCCTTCCCTTCTTTTTCTCGTAATACGGAGGAAAATTGTACGTTCATATATTTCTTTTAGAATAAACCACTCAAACTGACCTGGCACTGAATAAATGGACATGTAATATGCTAATGCCTACAGTTCCGTCAAATAATATTGTAAACACAATCATGGTATACTTATATTATATGATTTATATTCATGCTTATCACATCCATGCCAGTGATAATTGCATTCACCCACAAATACTTATCTATATCAAAGTGCATTCACACTAGATTTTCTTTAGCAATTTCACCAAGTAGCATTGGTTGTCACCTCCATTGGCATTGTATTCCAGTTCAGACATGTTCAGCTTTTCCAAGGTCAAAATAGTAGCTTTGCCACATCTAATGTGCATTAGGTTCTCAAACAGGGGCTTAAGTTTATTGGCTCACTTCCATGTGCAGTCTCTTTCCTATGGTTTTAAACCATTCAGCCATTTTGCAATAATCGAGGTCAACCATTGGCAACATGGAGTACTTCTTTGTTTCCTTTAACACATTTTCATAGACTCATATATGTTAGTTGTGTCTATATAATAGCTTTCTCCTAAAAATAACATACCCATTTTCAACCACTGCACTATCATCCAGATACATGGCCGTCAGGGGTATTTCATCCTAAAATTCGTATAAACACGCAAAGAACTCCTTTCTGTATCTATCTTACCCAATTTTATGAATTGATCTGCCACTACATCTTTGCTGGTGTTGGGTGCTTTTCTCAAATTTTAAGCCAAATGTCATAGACAATATTCGTGGTTAGTGTCAGGGTACATGTATTGCCTTGATTAGACTAGGATTTCTATCAATAGTGGATACCAATTTAACAGAGCCTGGTACAGCTATTAGCAGCGTGGTAAAAATCATCTTCAACTTTAATCTTTCTCACCGTCAAGTACACCAAAGGCAATAGGGTAATGGTGATGATTGGGATTATGAGCGTGGCAAAATTATCACACCACAATATACAGTCTTCAGAAAAGTCACATAGATAATCAACACCTTCTTCATGGCTTTCAATCCTTATATACTAGCTTCTAAAGCGATAAACATATAGTTGAATTGTTTGCTTCATCCACCTACACATTTGTTACTATACCACGACTCACCTTCTGTAACATGTGTATATATATAACACCTTATAATATCTTCTCGATTTCCACAAATATCTCTCACAACTAGTTTTACCTTGCAGCGTAGTGGAGTGAGAAACTTTCACCACCATGACTTTGATGAACTAGATTGATCTGACACTTAGGAGATGGAGTGTCATATTTTCTTGGATATTCTGCAACTGGTCATGGTGCTCCTTTCTTTCTATAATTTTGTGCCTGTACTCGAATTATACTGCAAACATGTATGTATCTTTCTGTATTTTCTAACAAACTTGAGAATTTAAAACTGCGTAAACACCTAAGAACTAATCACTTCTTATCAGAATTCAATACATTGATTCCATAAAAATTTAAATGCAGCTGTACTAACCAAATCTTGCACGTATTGCTTCCGAATTGTTGCTACTACCGCTCAATACAGTCTTCTCATTCAGATATGAACTGAATACCTTCTTTTGTGGAGAAATCTCAACATAATCATCATCCCAACAAAGACTATCCACAACCATATCATCAGTTTCTTTTGTTTGATGTTCTACATCCTCTATCGGCTCTTCTTGTTCACATTCTGGTATTGGCTCTTGTTGTTCACCTACTAGTTTGTGGCTACGTGAATATTAAGTGCACGCTCATCCTCACTTGAGTTCAACTTACTATAATTCAGACAAAATGAACTTTCTCGTCCAACCCTAGAAAGTTGCTCGCTCAACTGGCCTCTTACCAACTCTTTGTTAACCTCCACATGAAAAAACTTCTGTGCATCTCTCTAGCCATTGAATTCAAATAAACATATACGTCCTCGTCATCTAAAATGCAGCTTTTCTACAAGGTTTCAAAACCAATGAAATGTAGTTCATTTTAAAATTGTTTATTACTTTCTTCTATATCGATCTTCCTACAAATCCTGCTTTTCAACTCCCAGTAATTTATCTACTCAATAGATTTCTTAAACGATAAACCATGGATGGTACCATTCTAATTCCAAATATCTTTAACACCATCCTTCAAATACCATCCTCCGTAATCAAAATGAAGATTTACGTTTGTTGGTCATTTTCCCTAAAACAACAAAAGAAATAACATAATTTCATTCAGCATCACTGGTTCTATCAGTCATACTCTTATCAGTATTACGAGTAATGCCATTTATTCTCAGTTTGTCAAACATTAAATACGGATCGCTGTCATTATAGCTATAAATCAACTATTACACAGTCTATCTAATGTAAAATTCAACATAAACTATGAATTAAGTGGAATTGTAATCGAAATGATAAGGAACTTTTAATGGGACGAGGCGAAGTTATCCACCTAAATAGACAATCGAGAGAGAACTAGATGAAGACAAAGAAAAATGAGATAAAGGGAGGAGTGCTAAATGGAACCAGCTAACTCACCTCGCTGATAGTTTCTCGAAGGTTCGATGGAACAGAGGAATGATTTCTAATTTGAAACGTCAAGAGGAAAGGGAGAGACAAGATTAAAGTAGAAGAGAATGGTGAGAGGGTAGGCAAAGAAACCCAGTTAGGCAGAGAAATTTGGGTTCGTATGAGTTCATGATTGGATACTTACATATTTTTCATTTTTTATCAATGCTATTAAAACATAAACACAAAGTTGGACCCAACTTACTTCTAGGTAATTTTTTTTTATTATACAATATAACTAATACAATTATAACATTATTTTAAGTCTAAAAACTAATATTTATAACAATGAATCTTGGTGAACTTATTTGAAATTAGAAATTAAATATGACATTATTAATTAATGTTTTATATAGTAATAATTATTTATGGTATCTTTTAACATATTTTAAAATTTTACCATAAATAATTGTTACCATATAAAATCAATTATTAATAATTACTCCATTTAATTTCTTACCATAAATAAGTTCACCAAGATTCATTGTTATAAATATTAGACTTAAAATAATGTTATAATTGTATTGGTTATATTGTATATTAAAAAAAATTACCTAGAAGTAAGTTGGGTCCAACTTTGTGTTTATGTTTTAATAGCATTGATAAAATGAAAATATGTAAGTATCAATCACGAACTCATACGAACCCAAATTTCTCTGCTAACTGGGTTTCTTGCCTACCCTCTCACCATTCTCTCTACTTTAATCTTGTCTCTCCCTTTCCTCTTGACGTTTCAAATTAGAAATCATTCCTCTGTTCCATCGAACCTTCGAAACTATCAGCTTGAGTTAGCTGGTTCCGCACTCCTCCCTTTATCTCATTTTCTTTGTCTTCATCTAGTTCCTCTCTCGATTGTCTATTTAGGTGGATAACTTCGCCTCGTCCCATTAAAGTTCCTTATCATTTCGATTACAATTCCACTTAATTCATAGTTTATGTTGAATTTTACATTAGATAGACTGTGTAATAGTTGATTTATAGCTATAATGACAGCGATCCGTATTTAATGTTTGACAAACTGAGAATAAATGGCATTACTCGTAATACTGATAAAGTATGACTGATAGAACCAGTGATGCTGAATGAAATTATGTTATTTCTTTTGTTGTTTTAGGGAAAAATGACCAACAAACGTAAATCTTCATTTTGATTACGGAGGATGGTATTTGAAGGATGGTGTTAAAGATATTTGGAATTAGAATGGTACCATCCATGGTTTATCGTTTAAGAAATCTATTGAGTAGATAAATTACTGGGAGTTGAAAAGCAGGATTTGTAGGAAGATCGATATAGAAGAAAGTAATAAACAATTTAAAATGAACTACATTTCATTGGTTTTGAAACCTTGTAGAAAAGCTGCATTTTAGATGACGAGGACGTATATGTTTATTTGAATTCAATGGCTAGAGATGCACAGAAGTTTTTTCATGTGGAGGTTAACAAAGAGTTGGTAAGAGGCCAGTTGAGCGAGCAACTTTCTAGGGTTGGACGAGAAAGTTCATTTTGTCTGAATTATAGTAAGTTGAACTCAAGTGAGGATGAGCGTGCACTTAATATTCACGTAGCCACAAAACTAGTAGGTGAACAACAGAGCCAATACCAGAATGTGAACAAGAAGAGCCGATAGAGGATGTAGAACATCAAACAAAGAAACTGATGATATGGTTGTGGATAGTCTTTGTTGGGATGATGATTATGTTGAGATTTCTCCACAAAGAAGGTATTCAGTTCATATCTGAATGAGAAGACTGTATTGAGCGGTAGTAGCAACAATTCGGAAGTAAGCAATACGTGCAAGATTTGGTTAGCTGCATTTAAATTTTTATGGAATCAATGTGAATTCTGATAAGAAGTGATTAGTTCTTAGGTGTTTACGCAGTTTTAAATTCTCAAGTTTCACGGTTAGAAAATACAGAAAGATACATACATGTTTGCAGTATAATTCGAGTACAGGCACAAAAATTATAGAAAGAAAGGGCACCATGACCAGTTGCAGAATATCCAGAAAATATGACACTCCATCTCCTAAGTGTCAGATCAATCTAGTTCATCAAAGTCATGGTGTGAAAGTTTCTCACTCCACTACGCTGCAAGGTAAAACTAGTTGTGAGATATTTGTGGAAATCGAGAAGATATTATAAGGTGTTATATATATACACATGTTACAGAAGGTGAGTCGTGGTATAGTAACAAATGTGTAGGTGGATGAAACAAACAATTCAACTATATGTTTATCGCTTTAGAAGCTAGTATATAAGGATTGAAAGCCATGAAGAAGGTGTTGATTATCTATGTGACTTTTCTGAAGACTGTATATTGTGGTGTGATAATTTCTTCTGACTCATAATCCCAATCATCACCATTACCCTATTGCCTTTGGTGTACTTGGCGGTGAGAAAGATTAAAGTTGAAGATGATTTTTACCACGCTGCGAATAGCTGTACCAGGCTCTGTTAAATTGGTATCCACTATTGATAGAAATCCTAGTCTAATCAAGGCAATACATGTACCCTGACACTAACCACGAATATTGTCTATGACATTTGGCTTAAAATTTGAGAAAAGCACCCAACACCAGCAAAGATGTAGTGGCAGATCAATTCATAAAATTGGGTAAGATAGATACAGAAAGGAGTTCTTGCGTGTTTATACAGGAAATACCCTGTGACGGCCATGTATCTGGATGATAGTGCAGTGGTTGAAAATGGGTAAGGTGTTATTTTTAGGAGAAAGCTATTATATAGACACAACTAACATATATGAGTCTATGAAAAATGTGTTAAAGGAAACAAAGTACTCCATGTTGCCAATGGTTGACTTCGATTATTGCAAAATGGCTGAATGGTTTAAAACCATAGGAAGAGACTGCATGGAAGTGAGCCAATAAACTTAAGCCCTGTTTGAGAACCTAATGCACATTAGATGTGGCAAAGCTACTATTTTGACCTTGAAAGCTGAACATGTCTGAACTGGAATACAATGCCAATGGAGGTGACAACCAATGCTACTTGGTGAAATTGCTAAAAAGAAAATCTAGTGTGAATGCACTTTGATATAGATAAGTATTTGTGGGTGAATGCAATTATGGCATGGATGTGATAAGCATGAATATAAATCATATAATATAAATATTATTTGACGGAACTGTAGGCATTAGCATATTACATGTCCATTTATTCAGTGCCAGGTCAGTTTGAGTGGTTTATTCTAAAAGAAATATATGAACGTACAATTTTTCCCTCCGTATTACGAGAAAAAGAAGGGAAGGAAGAAGAAAGAGGAAAAAGTTCACTAGCTACCAAGTTTACATTGTAATATGGTGGAAGCATCCGATAATATGAAAATGTGTCAATAACTACACAACATTTATGTTAATACATGTATGCAGTAAATGATAATATGGTGGCATCATGTCGGGTTTTATTGATCTTAAGCTAAGTTAATGGGGTTAATCTGTAATTTATGAAACTTAATATACTAAATTGATTTTATTAATAAACTTAATAATTATTAAACTTAATAAAAATAATAATTTATTAAACTTAATAAACATAATAATTTAACAATTACTTATTAAACATAATAAACTTATTAAACCTATTAAACTTAATAAATTTCTTAAACTTAATAAATTTAATTGATTTTATTAATAAACTTAATAATTATAGCGATGACAAAAAATTATTTAAACTTTAGAAAATTAATAATTTATTAAAATTAATAAACTTAAGTATTAAACTTAATAAATTTATTAAATTTAATGAATTTAATAAATTTATTAAATTTATTAAACTTATTAAAATTAATAAATTTATTAAATTATTATGTTTATTAAGTTTATTAAGTTTAGGATTAAGTTTATAAAGTTTAATAAATTATTCATTTTATTAAATTTAATAATTGTTAAGTGTGTTAATAAAATCAATTAATTTTAATAATTTTATTAAGTTTAAAAATTATTTTGTTTATTAAGTTTATTGAGTTAAATAAATAATTTTTTATTTTGTTTAATAATTTTATTAAGTTTAGGATAGTTTATAAATTTTAATAAATTATTCACTATTAAATTTATTAATAAAATCAATTAAGTTTATTAAGTTTCATAAATTACATATTGACCCCATTAACTTAGTTTAAGATCAATTAAACTTGATTGTGATCTTGCCACCATATTACTCATTTTGTAATATTATCTTTATAAACTTTCGTATAATTGTTGACACATTTTCATATATTGGATGGTTTTCCCAGCCCGTAAACTTAGCTAATAACTGAAAAAAATAGGTTTCCTTGGTTGGGAACATCTTTATTAGAAGAAAAATAAAGAGGATCCCAGCGTGAAACACGTAGTTGGATTGAGCTTATTAAGAGCCACAGGGTTTTGAGGCAGGAGGTTCCGCACCTGAAGTAGCATAAAATGTATTTAACATATTTCCTTGTTGTTGAATTGAGTAAAATTTGTATTTCTTTGTTGCAGAACTGAGTAAAACTTGGTTTTGTTGTTGAAATAAACTTGTATAACTATATTTTGGACAACATTGATAATGTGGACAATCGTGTATGTGTAAAACTGTAAGCTGATACAGTTGTACGAATGTAGTAAAGTAAAACTAGATAATTTAATATTGAAAGTATTATGAAACTATAAGTTCAGGTGATATCCTCAAATTACCCTAAGGAGTGACTTCTTCTCAAATAAGAGGTTAGGTTGTAGTACTTAGGGATCAATCATGAGATCAGTGTACAAATAAGATGAAATCTTAGTGACTATGCTAGGTTAAAATGGTTTAAGTAAATTGCAGGTTTGTTGAGTAATGGTAAGATTACTCAGCTGAAAGGATTTGGTTTTAAGACAAAAAAGAAAGTAGTTAGATTGGTGGGTATTGAAGTGCGGATTATAAATCTTATAGATCTTTAACAAAGTTCTTTAATGATATGTGGGAACATTGCTATTAAATGAATCCATCAGCTCTCGCCAATATTTAGACCATCTGCTTAGATCTTTAAATGGTGTTCTTGATCCTTCAATGCCCGATGGTAATACGTCGATGTTTACGTGGAATGTCGGCCAGGTACTCAACTATGTCCATCGTTACTACATGGGAGTATCGATCGTCTGACTCTAAGCAAGCTTTATGCGTGAGTTGATACAATGCTCACCATGATCTTAGATTAGCTCATGTCTCGAAAGGTCATAGCGTGTTTAGGATGTTATCGGGAGTTGTATTCCAATATCTGATCAGTTCATGTTAGGTAGGCTAAGCTAGAAAAAGCGTTAGTGAACAATCTAACAATAAATATCAACTATAGCAGGTATAGTGATATCACTCAAATTACCTAAGGAGTGACTTTACTCTCTCAAATAAGAGGTTCGTTGTAGTAGGGATCGAATCCTGAGAGAGCTAGTGTACAAATAAGATGCAATCTTAATGACTATGCTAGGTTGAAAATAGTTTAAAGTAAAGTGCAGGTTTGCTGAGTAAGGATAAGATTACTCAGTTGAAAGGATTTGGTTTTAAAACAATAAAAGTAGTTAGATTCAGGTAAGTATTGAGGATTAGGATTATAAATACTATAAAGGCTAACAAGTTGCTTGCATGATATGTCAGCTCAACACTTATTAAATGAATCCATCAGCTCTGCATTATTTAGACCATCTATTACTTAGATGCTAAATGGTGTTGCGATTAGGCTACTCTGCCGATGGTATCGATCGATAGTTCGATAGGAATATCGAGATACACTCTAGCTACGTCGATCGATTACTCATGGTATCGATCGCATCTAAGCAAGCTTTATGGGAGTTGATACAATGCTCACCATGATCTTAGATCAGCTTTAGCATATCTCGAGGGTCATAGCATGTTTAGGATGTTGTCGGTGCATGTAATAAACAATGCAATCAAGTTCATAGGTAGCTAAGCTAGAAAAAGCATTAGTGAACAATCCTAACAATAAATATCACAACTATAGCAATTATAGGTTGGGGCTAATCCCTCATATCCTATTTAAACCCTAAATCTAACAAATGAATCTACTCGGACATGGCTAAGTAGTTCATAGCAACAAGGTAATAATAGAAGTTCATAGATCTATTAGAGGGTGAACACTTAGGTTCCAATCACAAATATCTTTGGATCTCTCCTCTAGTCTAGAATTCTATAACCTTTGTTAACAAAAAGAAATAAGTAGAAGTAGAAGAAACTTGAATAAAACTTGTATTGTAGAAAAGACTTGTATGAAAACTTATATCTAATAACTTGTTTAAAACTTGTTTTTAATGCCAAAACACTTAGGCATATAAATATATGAGTTCATTAGGTTAAAAACTTCGTCGAGGGGCATTCTTGTAAAATGTGATATCTTGGGCTTCAAGTTGGCCAGGTCCAACTTGTCTTCTGCCGCCTCAGTATCGATCGATAGTACAGGGTGTACATCGATCGATTATATTCTCGATGTATCGTTCTTGGCTAATGTGTGTCGTCGATTGCACAAAGTGTGCATCGATCGATGTGTAACTCTGGTGTCGACCTCTGGTCTTGATCTGGTGAACTCTTCTTTAAGCTCCAAAAGGCACCTAAAACATCACTTTTCTCCAAAATGCTTCTGAACCTGAAAACATACCTAATAGACTCCAAAACATAGATAATAGTAGTAAAACACTCATATACCATGGGTAAAAGCGGGTAAAATCCATGGTATATCAACTCAGACTTAACCTTTTACTTGTCCTCAAGCAAACACAGGCAGTCTTTATGAAAGAGGTTTTGAAAGCGGACTAAATCAAATTCAAACTTAGAATCATAACCTCTACTTTGTTGCAAACCATATCTAAGAGTCTGTTAATCACAAAAACACATTATGTTATATCCTAATTAAACAACCTTGATCATCTAGCCAACAACTTAGCAATCATGTACTAACCCTCTCTGATTTCATTTCTGTACATAAAAATAAAAGTGCAGGCTTTACCTTGGGAGTATCGATCACATGATGCAAGGTTTCTCAAACAAGTATCGGACCTGGGTAAAATTAGTTCCTATCCTCTCTCTCTACTATTTCTCTCTAGTCAAGTCTGCTTTCATTTGCAAGACATTGATCAAGATTGGACAGGCTTCCATGAATCAAGCCTTAATGGTTGCAGCCACCAAGTCCTGTTCACTTCTTTTTGACCTATATCCTAGGATTCATTGCGAAGCAAGTCTTGAAGGGGGTAACCACCAAGCCCTGTTCGAACCCTTTACCTATAGAATTCTTATGAATCAAGTCTTGAGGGGTAACCGCCAAGCCCTGTTAATTCCTTCCTAGTTAATAACTAACTAATCCTAGAACATAAATTTAAGATAATTTTAGTTTTTTTAACTTATAAAAATTAAATCTAATTTGAAAATGAGAGAGAGTGATAAAACTATCTACACAAGGCTTTTACCTTCCAGACTTGTTTGAAGCATCCGATCCCATGTATACCAAGCCCCAAGACAAGCAAAGAATTGTCAGGTTAGGTTGGAAATCAGCTTTGGTTCCTCGGACAATCAATGAAAGTGTTGTCATAGCTGATGGTGATCAACTTTAGCATCATAGTACATTCTGCATCAACAAATCTAAGAGTGGTGCCTAAAAGATTGGTTAGATAAAAGTGAAAATTTAGATTATCATTATCCCTTTCTTGACTCAATAAAACCATTTTGAAAACATTTTTGGATGAAATCAAAAGGTAAACAGCATCAGTAAACATCCCCGGACTTAAATCATACTGTCCCCAATGTATAACCAGTCGTGAAGGCATAGACAATAATAAAGTACACTGATATCAAAAGTTTAGAGCGATATACCTGACGCGATGCGTATCGATCGATGTTGAGTCGCATTCATCGATAAACATGTTTGGTTCATGTCGTCGATATCGACTGTGTCATGTCGATTCGATTTCAATGGCAATCGTCTAGTTGTAACTGCAAAGAAAAACAAATCTGAAAAATAAAATCCTAAAGATAAAAATAAAATGAAAAACTACCTAACGTTGGGTTGCCTCCCACTCAGCGCTTTGATTATAGTCATCTAGCTTGACTTTGGATGGCATGAGCTCTTGAGATGAAGTCCAGGTACTTGTTGAGAAACAAGTATCCTCGTATCTTTCTTCTCCGAACCATCGTCAAATAGGCTTCTTGTGGCTTCATATTCTCTGGTTCGTTTCTTCTTTATCTCAATCAACTCATCGGTGATCCTTTGAATCATTTCTTCATGACCTTCAATGCTGAACTTCGTGCCATCCTAACTTCTTGTAGGCATGTTACGAAAGATCACTAAGCTCGCTTGCATTGAATCAAGGCATTGGATAATTTTGTCGTGGATGGAGCTGGTATCGATCGATTCCTTTGTTGAAATGTTGGTGATGGCTGTTGAAGTCCATCGATCGATCGCTGGTTTCCGATCGTCGATTCTAAGGGTGCAGGTCTGCTTTCATAAGCTGCCTCTGAATGGCTTTAATTTCTTTCTGCATTCTTTCTATGCTAGATTCCATGCTTCCAACCTCGTTAACAAGCGGGAAATCGTTTGGTCTAGGCGTCTATCTTGTGAATCATCCACGCTTGTTATTGCTGTGTAGACTTCATCAGCTAATTTATCCAAATCGGCTCTGGTACAGATCTCGAAGTCGTATATCGATCGATGCAATCGGTTGCTTATCGGTAGATTTTGCTTCGCAGATTCGTGAAGCTTCTCTGCAAAGAGCTTCATCTGGCCGTCGATTTCAGTCAATCACCTATCGATCGATGTGAGGTTGAGCTCGTCGATCGATGCAATCGATGCAGCCTGATAATCAAGTTGGCGTTGGAACTTCTCAGCCTCTGCTGTATGGTGTATATTAAGTAGTCGCGAGTTCCTCCACTTCTTTGTCTACTAAGAAGTGTATATCAGCAATTTTCCTCTCAAGCGCTTTCAGGCGAGTCAATCCTCCAAAGGATTGCAAGGTGCAGCGGGGTTCATATCTGCATGTGCTTCATTGATAAGGCGGATAGATCTCTTTATCTCTTACGTGCGGATGCTTAGATCCCCTAGGTTGTGGAAGATAGGTTCCAGGTTTTGGTGAGTTTGCTGCTGAGATGAGCTTACGCTTCCTTCAATTCTTTCCAGATATCTCCAAGAGACTCATCAACCTCATGTTTTGAGTAAGTGGTCGATGGTGTGGGCTCGTATCGATCGATGTGGATGTTACTCCGTCGATCGATATTGATCTTTTCTGGCTATGGTTGTAATGCGTTGCGAAGATCTTCAAGTTCCAGCTCAGGCGTTGAACCTTCTTGAGTAATCCTTGGTCTGCTTGAACATCAGTTCATCTCACTGCGAAAGCTTATGCGTGGCCTCTTCTAAACTCTTTTCCATGGAGAGCTTTTCCCATTTCGTTCTCCAAGTAAACCGGTGAACATCTCGTTGATCTCGTCTTTGGTGTAGGTTTCTTGCACCAATTCTCTTCTTGTAAATGAACTAGCGTGCTCGGTAGACAGATGTAGGGCTTCGTCCATTGAAGTTCTTTGGAGCAGTTTCTTGATGTCGTCTTTAGAAATTCTGATGGCGTCACCATCTATTCCTCTAGCAAAGCCATTCTCGTCTCTGTAGACCCCATACTCATCTCTGCTCCCAAAAGAATTTTCGAACTCCATATCGAAGGCTCTCTTTCAGTCGGGACACTTATCGATCGATGCAACACACTCTGTATCGATCGATTTCTGATAATATGGATCCTTCTGTTGAGATGGTTATCCTCGGCTTCCTTTGGCTCGGTTGTTGTGTCGCCTCACAGTGCTGATAATGGTGGTCTGGTCCGTAGCGTTGTTCTTTGGAATAGGTTGTGGGATCCATTGGCTAACTGTAGGGCGTCTGCAATGTCTTCTTTGGATATGTGGAGTGTTAGTCCATCCATTGGCGTGCAAAACCTTGTGAATCCCTGAAAATACCAAACTCATCAGGGATTAGATTACGAAATTAAGTACATTTGAATTTGTTACCTGGGATGGTTGGGTGTATGTATCGGACAGGTTCTGAATCGGTCGATGGTTGTTCGAGCTATCGATTGATTGTACTTGTGCCGTGTCGATCGATGAGACTTCTTCGGGTTGGGTGATGTATGTTGGTGTGGCGGTCGACCATGACTCTCGTGGTAATTAACTTGCCCAGCTCGATTGAGTAGTCTCCGTCTAACTTGTTGTTGACTGTGTTGTCGAATGATGCGAGGCAAGTAGTATCGATCGATGGGGATGTTGTCTGTCGATCAATGTCGTGATTCGAGGTTGTGGTGGAGAAGTCGATCTTCATCTTACGGAAGGTTGTGACATTCTATAGCTCTCTCCTCCTCGTAATCATCGATATACTCCTCAATATGAGTAGTATTTGCAGCATATGGTGGGATGTAGTAGTCGTTCTCCCGTGTTTACTTCGAAATCACCTTCGGAAACTCCTCCTCGATCTGATTGAATAGTGAATCGATCGATGACCATGTGTGGCTGTCGATCGATGTCGGTTCACCGAGATGATCGATGAGACAATGCTTATCGATCGATTCTGCGGTCTCTGTCTCGTATTCACCTTGTGAGTCGTATTCATCTCCACAATAGCAAACAGCTACAAGGTCTGAGCGTCTTGGATCTTCTTAGGGACCTTGATGACTCGTCTTGGATCATAGTAGACCGTAGGGTTGATCGGGGTTAGGCAGTTTGTTTGTCGAAGGTTCTTGCTCCAAGCGTGGCTAGGAAGGCTCTTCAAGTAGCAAAGAAGTAGGTAGGGTTATCTTGGCGTCCAAGACATGGAAGTCTACTGGAATTAGGGCTTCTCCTATGGTGACCTCAAGGTTTCTCACAATTCCTCGAGTTATGCTGAGAACATTCCACAAAGATGAGCGATTCTTGATAGGCTCATCTTCAGACCTAGATGGTCTGCTATCACCTGGGTAAGATGCTAACTCAGATCCTGTCACATAGGGCGCGTGGGAAGTTGATTCCTGTCTTGAGCAAGGAACAACAAACTTTCTGGATCACCCTTCTTCTCTAGTTTGATCCTCTTCTTCATACTTTCTCGACTTGGTTGAACATCCTCTTGATGTCTTCTTCGTCTCCTTAGTTTCTCTGAAAAACATCCACAATCTGTGTGAAAAGTAGGCTTCTTCAAAGGGTTTCTCTGTAGGTATCCTTAGAACTCTCTTTCTGAAACTTGCCAACTCTTTCTCATTAACTCCTCTTTTAAGGTGTTTAGGAACCTTCTCTTTCCTTTTAGAGAACTCTGCCATCTTTTTCCTTTTCTATCTCCATTGGATCAATAATATCCGTGGGTTTCTTCATTATGGCGGTTGGTGGGTTTTGGAAGGCTTAGATTGCTCGGAGTGCATTAAGTCGTGCAACATCTATCTTGGGAAGTTGCACTTTCGGTGTGATAACTGAATATCGATCGACAGCTTCGGAGTGTGTCGATCGATTTCTTTATCAATCGATCGATCGATGGGGCGTCTGTCTGTCGATTCGATGTGATAAGGGCTGGCGGATGTGGGTGCTTTCTGCGAACTCCTCGTAAGTAAGTATCTTCCGCGGTGTTGCACTTTCGTTGGTAGATCTTTCAAGCCCATCGGTCGATGCTCGTTTTGTTGCATCGATCGATTGGTGTTGGCGTACATCGATCGATATAGTGATCGACATCGATCGATTCCAGTAGTTGCCGTCAATACTTCGATCTAGAAGTCTCCCTCTTGTAGCTTCTCTTGCTTTACCACTCTCCAAAAATCATCCTCTATGATAGCGGCGTTGTGGCCTGTTGTTTCTTCTCAGTCCCTTTTCCTAAAGCTTCCTGCTTCTGCAGCTTCTCTGTCTGAATCACTTGAGTCTCTAGTTTCTTCACATGGGTACTCAAAGCATCAAGCTTTGTGTTCAAAGTGGTGTGAACAGCGTCGATCTTTCCATTGAAGTTTACCTCTAGCTGCTGCTGGCTTTCAAGAACTTTGCTGAGCATGTCTTCTAGCTTTCCTTCGGGATTGGTGTGGGTGGCTTCATGTAAGATGAGTTTCCATAACTCATGTTGGTGTTGGGGTTGCTGTTGTTGAAGTTTCCTCTACGTCTGCGAAGTTTCGTTTCCTTGGTTTCGGACCTCAAAATCGGTTCCACGATCGGTTGACTTACGCTTCATGTAGTCATCTTCTTCATCAGCTTCGCATTCTCTCTGAGCAGATTTGCTTGTTTAGTTCGAACATTGTCAAGTGTAGCTTGTACCTCATTTATATGTTCCTTTCCAAGGAGCGCTGCAGATCTTGCTCTTACAATGTTCTTTGTGCTGTTGCTGGATGCTAGGTTGTCTATTAGCTTCACAGCATCTTCAGGATTCCTTGTGGTGAAGTTGCCTTCACTCGCGGTGTCTAGAGCCATCGATATTTCAGTCGCGATGCCTCGAAGAAAGTCGCGAGCAGCTGCACTGTTGAATCCATGGTGTGGGCAGTCTGGCTGGTAAGACTTGAATCTGATCCGGTATCCTTGAATGACTCTCAGGCTCTGATTGAATGTGGCAATTTTCCTCCTTAAGTCTTCAGCATCATCAAAAAGTTACGCAAAAATCGTTTTGATGTCGCTCCAGGATGTAAGAGATCACGGTGGTAGCTGCTTAAGCCAGCTAAGCTTCTCGGATAAAGAGTGTTTGAAGAGCTTCTGAGAGAAGGTAGTCGAGAGGGACTCCATTGGCTTTGATAGCAGATATGAGATCCTCGAACCTCTCGAGATGGTCCATGGGATGCTCATTGGACAGCCCATAGTAAGGTATCTGTCCCACAAGGTGTAATCTGCGGCTTGAACTCGAAATCGCCTCTCACGAATAGCGAGGGGCGAATGGCTGATCTGTTGGTGTAGAACTGATCTGGGCGGTTGTAGTCAGCTAGTGTTGAGCAGCCTCTTCTACAGGTTGAACAGCTCCTGTAGGTGCAGCTGGCTCGGGGATTACTTCATTACGGCGTTGAGTTTCTGACTGCTTCATTACAAAGGTGACCTTCATGGTCACGCAAGTCTCCATTCTCATCTCGTGTGAGAATAATGGTATAACCATGACTTCATGAGTAGTATCGATCGATATACGGTTAGGGGTATCGATCGATGTCGGATGAAAGATGTCGGTCGACGGTGAAGTAGTGTCGGTCGGCGTGAAGGTGCGATATCGATTCGAAAGAGCGGTGTCTCGATCGGCAGGGATGCGTCGGTATCGGTCGATAGGCAGTTGATGGCGTCGATCGATGCGGGCAATTCCCGGATTGAGCGTTCCAAGCTAGCGGTCTTCTCGAGAACAAAAGTTGGGATTCCTTGTTGCTTACGGTGCTGGGCATGTACGAAAGACAAAAAAAAAATTTGTGTCAGAAAACAAATTAAAATAAAAATAGAAATAACCTAGACCTAATCAGATTAGATCTATTGTATCAAAGCTCCGACAGCGGCGCCATTATCACTCAAATTACCTAAGGTGACTTTACTCTCTCAATAAGAGGTTCGGTTGTAGTACTTAGGGATCGAATCCTGAGCTAGTGTACAAATAAGATGCAATCTTAATGACTATGCTAGGTTGAAAATAGTTTAAAGTAAATGCAGGTTTGCTGAGTAAGGATGAGATTACTCAGTTGAAAGGATTTGGTTTTAAAACAATAAAGAAAAGTAGTTAGATTAGGGTAGGTATTCAGGAATTGGATTATAAATACTATAAAGGCTAACAAGTTGCTTGCATGATATGTCGAGCTCAACACTTATTAAATGAATCCATCAGCTCTGCATTATTTAGACCATCTATTACTTAGATGCTAAATGGTGTTGCGATCGGCTACTCTGCGATGGTATCGTTCGATAGTTCGATAGGAATATCGACCGATACACCTCTAACCGTCGATCGATTACTCATAGAATTATCGATCGATCTGACTAAGCAAGCATCTGTGAGTTGATACAATGCTCACCATGATCTTAGATCAGCTTTAGCATATCTCAGAGGGTCATAGCATGTTTAGGATGTTGTCGGTATTGCATGTAATGAACAATGCAATCCAAGTTCATGTTCTAGGTAGCTAAGCTAGAAAAGCATTAGTGAACAATCCTAACAATAAATATCACAACTATAGCAATTATAGGTTGGGGCTAATCCCTCATATCCTATTTAAACCCTAAATCTAACAAATGAATCTACTCGGACATGGCTAAGTAGTTCATAGCAACAAGGTAATAATAGAAGTTCATAGACCTATTAGGGTGAACACTTAGGTTCCATCACAAATATCTTTGGATCTCTCCTCTAGATCTAGAATTCTATAACCTTTGTTAACAAAAGAAATAAGTAGAACTAGAAGAAACTTGAATAAGAACTTGTATTGTAGAAAAGACTTGTATGAAAACTTATATCTAATAACTTGTTTAAAACTTGTTTAAAACTTGTTTTTAATGCCAAAACACTTAGGCATATAAATATATGAGTTCATTAGGTTAAAAACTTCGTCGGGGGCATTCTTGTAAAATGTGATATCTTGGGCTTCAAGTTGACCAGGTCCACTTGTCTTCGCTGTCGGTATCGATCGATAGTACAGGGTGTACATCGATCGATTATAATCTCGATGTATCGTTCTTCCGGCTAATGTGTGTCGATCGATTGCACGAGTGTGCATCGATCGATGTGTAACTCTGGTGTCGACCTCTGTCTTGATCTCGGGTGAACTCTTCTTTAAGCTCCAAAAGGCACCTAAAACATCACTTTTCTCCAAAATGCTTCTGAACCTGAAAACATACCTAATAGACTCCAAAACATAGATAATAGTAGTAAAACACTCATATACCATGGGTAAAAGCGGGTAAAATCCATGGTATATCATATAAGTACGAAATTTAATCCCTCATATCCTATTTAAACCTAAATCACAACAAATGAATCTATAGGACATGGCTAAGTAATTCATAGCAACAAAATTAATACTAGAATTCATAGATCTGATGGGGGTGAACACAGGTCCCAATCACAAATCTCTGGATCTCTTCTCTAGATCTAGAATCTATAACACTTTGTTAAGAAGAACAAATAAAACTGAATAGAACTTTATTGAGAACTTGAAATGAAAGCGATAAAAGAAATGAGTAGAAGAAGAAGAGGTAAAGGTGGTGGTCAAAGCTTAACATCTTATGAAACAACTAGGCACATATAAATATGAGTTCATTAGGTTAAAAAACTCGTAAGGGGCAATCTTGTAAAATGTGATGTCTTGGGCTTCAAGTTGTGAGTCAACTTGTCTTTCGCCGGTGTCGTCGATGATACAGGGTGTACATCGATGATTATGATCTCGATGTATCGTCCTTGCGGCTAATGTGTGTCGATCGATGCTTAGGTGTGCATCGTCGATGTGTAACTCTGAGTGTCGACACTTGGGTGATCCGCGGGTGAACTCTTCTTTAAAAAAAGGCACCAAAACATCACTTTTCTCCAAAATGCTTGAACATGAAAACATACCTAATAGACTCCAAAACATAGATAATAGTAGTAAAAACACATATACCATGGGTAAAAGCGGGTAAAATCCATGGTATATCAACTCCAGACTTAACCTTTTGCTTGTTCTCAAGCGGAACACCTGAAGCGATCTTTATGAAGAGGTTTTAAAAGCGAGACTAAATCAAATTCAAACTTAATCATAACCTCTACTTTGTTGCAAACCACATCTAAGAATCTGTCAATCACAGAAAATCAAACAACCTTGATCATCTAGCCAACAACTTAGCAATCATGTCTGACTAACCACTCTACTGATTTCATTTCTGTACATAAAAATAAAGTGGCTTTACCTTGGGAGTATCGATCACGAGGATGCAAGGTTGCTCAAACAAGTATCTGGATCTGCTTGGTAAAGTTAGTTCTATCCTCTCTCTCTATTATTTCTCTAGTCAGTCTTCTTTCATTTGCAAGACATTGACCAAGATTGAACAGGCTTCCATGAATCAAGCCTTAATGGTTTGCCACCAAGTCCTGTTCACTTCTTTTTGACTATATCCTAGGATTCATTGTGAGAAGCAAGTCTTGAAGGAGGTAACCACCAAGCCCTGTTGACCCTTTACCTATAGAACTCTTATGAATCAAGTCTTGAGGGTAACGTAAGCCACTGTTGAATTCCTTCCAAGTAATAATAACTAGTCCTAGAACATATATTTAAGCTAATTTTTGATTTTTAATTGAATAAAAACTGAAATAAAATTAAATCTAAATTCGAAAATGAGAGAGGGTGATAAAAGTATCTACACAAGGCTTTACCTTCCAGACTTGTTTGAAGCATCGATCCTATGTATACCAAGCCCAAGACAAGAGAGAATGTCGGGTTAGGTTGGAAATCAGCTTTGGTTCCTCAGGACAATCAATGGCGTTGTCATAGCTGATAGGTGATCAACTTTAGCATCTATAGTACATTCATCAACAAATCTAAGAATGGTGCCTAAAAGATTGGTTAGATAAAAGTGAAAATTTCCTTTCTTGACTCAATAAAACCATTTTGAAAACATTTTTAGATGAAATCAAAAGGTAAACAGCATCAGTAATCATCCAGACTTAAATCATACTGTCCCGGTGTATAACCAGTCAGTGAAGGCATAGGCAATAATAAAATACTGCGATATCGAAAAATTTAGAAGCGATATACGAGCCGTGATGTGATCGATGTTGAAATCGATAGCCGTCGATAAGCTTTTGTTTGGTTCATGTCGTCGATATCGGCGATGTCATGTCGTCGATTCAGTGGTAATCGTCAATAAATGGCGCAAGAAAAACAAATACGAAAAATAAAATCCTAAAGATAAAATGAAATGAAAAATTACCTAACATTGGGTTGCCTCCCACTTGGCGCTTGATTATAGTCATCTAGCTTGACTTTGGATGGAATGAGCTCTGAGATGAAGTCGGTACTTGTTGAAACAAGTATCCTCTGTATCCTTCTTCTCACCAAACCATCGTCAAATAGGCTTCTTGTGGCTTCATATTCTCTAGTTCGTTTCTTCTTAATCTCAATCAACTCATCATTGATCCTTTGAATCCTTTCTTCATGACCTTCAATGCTGAGCTCGTGCCATCTAATTTCGTAGGCATGTTACGAAAGATCATTGAGCTCGCTTGCATTGAATCGGCGTTGGATCATTTTGCGTGGATAGAGCTGGTATCGATCGATTCCTTTGTTGAATGTCGATTCGATGACTGTTAAGGTCCGTCGATCGATGCTGGTTCTTCTGTCGATCGATGCTAAGTGCAGGTCTGCTTTCCATGGCTGCGAATGGCTTTGATGCTCTTTCTGCATCCGCCTATGCTATATTCCATGCTGCCAACCTGCGTTGATTAGCGGAAATCGTCGCTCAGGCGTGCGATGTTGAGATCATCCGCTTGTGATTGCCGTGTAGACTTCATCAGCTAAATTATCCAAATCAGCTCTGGTGCAGATTTCTGAAGTCGTATATCGATTGATGCAACATGTTGTTCATCGATCGATTTTTGACTTCAGAAATCTGCACCAGAGCTGATTTGGATAATTTAGCTGATGAAGTCTACACGGCAATCACAAGCGGATGATCTCAACATCGCACGCCTGAGCGACGATTTCCGCTAATCAACGCAGGTTGGCAGCATGGAATATAGCATAGAAGGGATAGAAAGAGATCAAAGCCATTCGCAGCCATGGAAAGCAGACCTGCACTTAGCATCGATCGACAGAAGAACCAGCATCGATCGACGGACCTTAACAGTCATCGAATCGACATTCAACAAAGGAATCGATCGATACCAGCTCTATCCACGCAAAATGATCCAACGCCGATTCAATGCAAGCGAGCTCAATGATCTTCGTAACATGCCTACGAAATTAGATGGCACGAGCTCAGCATTGAAGGTCATGAAGAAAGGATTCAAAGGATCAATGATGAGTTGATTGAGATTAAGAAGAAACGAACTAGAGAATATGAAGCCACAAGAAGCCTATTTGACGATGGTTTGGTGAGAAGAAGGATACAGAGGATACTTGTTTCAACAAGTACCGACTTCATCTCAGAGCTCATTCCATCCAAAGTCAAGCTAGATGACTATAATCAAGCGCCAAGTGGGAGGCAACCCAATGTTAGGTAATTTTTCATTTCATTTTTATCTTTAGGATTTTATTTTTCGTATTTGTTTTTCTTGCGCCATTTATTGACGATTACCACTGAATCGACGACATGACATCGCCGATATCGACGACATGAACCAAACAAAAGCTTATCGACGGCTATCGATTTCAACATCGATCACATCACGGCTCGTATATCGCTTCTAAATTTTTCGATATCGCAGTATTTTATTATTGCCTATGCCTTCACTGACTGGTTATACACCGGGACAGTATGATTTAAGTCTGGATGATTACTGATGCTGTTTACCTTTTGATTTCATCTAAAAATGTTTTCAAAATGGTTTTATTGAGTCAAGAAAGGAAATTTTCACTTTTATCTAACCAATCTTTTAGGCACCATTCTTAGATTTGTTGATGAATGTACTATAGATGCTAAAGTTGATCACCTATCAGCTATGACAACGCCATTGATTGTCCTGAGGAACCAAAGCTGATTTCCAACCTAACCCGACATTCTCTCTTGTCTTGGGGCTTGGTATACATAGGATCGATGCTTCAAACAAGTCTGGAAGGTAAAGCCTTGTGTAGATACTTTTATCACCCCTCTCTTACTCGAATTTAGATTTAATTTTATTTCAGTTTTTATTCAATTAAAAATCAAAAATTAGCTTAAATATATGTTCTAGGACTAGTTATTATTACTTGGAAGGAATTCAACAGTGGCTTACGTTACCCTCAAGACTTGATTCATAAGAGTTCTATAGGTAAAGGGTTCGAGCAGGGCTTGGTGGTTACCTCCTTCAAGACTTGCTTCTCACAATGAATCCTAGGATATAGTCAAAAAGAAGTGAACAGGACTTGGTGGCAAACCATTAAGGCTTGATTCATGGAAGCCTGTTCAATCTTGGTCAATGTCTTGCAAATGAAAGAAGACTGACTAGAGAAATAATAGAGAGAGAGGATAGAACTAACTTTACCAAGCAGATCCAGATACTTGTTTGAGCAACCTTGCATCCTCGTGATCGATACTCCCAAGGTAAAGCCACTTTATTTTTATGTACAGAAATGAAATCAGTAGAGTGGTTAGTCAGACATGATTGCTAAGTTGTTGGCTAGATGATCAAGGTTGTTTGATTTTCTGTGATTGACAGATTCTTAGATGTGGTTTGCAACAAAGTAGAGGTTATGATTAAGTTTGAATTTGATTTAGTCTCGCTTTTAAAACCTCTTCATAAAGATCGCTTCAGGTGTTCCGCTTGAGAACAAGCAAAAGGTTAAGTCTGGAGTTGATATACCATGGATTTTACCCGCTTTACCCATGGTATATGTGTTTTTACTACTATTATCTATGTTTTGGAGTCTATTAGGTATGTTTTCATGTTCAAGCATTTTGGAGAAAAGTGATGTTTTGGTGCCTTTTTTTAAAGAAGAGTTCACCCGCGGATCACCCAAGTGTCGACACTCAGAGTTACACATCGACGATGCACACCTAAGCATCGATCGACACACATTAGCCGCAAGGACGATACATCGAGATCATAATCATCGATGTACACCCTGTATCATCGACGACACCGGCGAAAGACAAGTTGACTCACAACTTGAAGCCCAAGACATCACATTTTACAAGATTGCCCCTTACGAGTTTTTTAACCTAATGAACTCATATTTATATGTGCCTAGTTGTTTCATAAGATGTTAAGCTTTGACCACCACCTTTACCTCTTCTTCTTCTACTCATTTCTTTTATCGCTTTCATTTCAAGTTCTCAATAAAGTTCTATTCAGTTTTATTTGTTCTTCTTAACAAAGTGTTATAGATTCTAGATCTAGAGAAGAGATCCAGAGATTTGTGATTGGGACCTGTGTTCACCCCCATCAGATCTATGAATTCTAGTATTAATTTTGTTGCTATGAATTACTTAGCCATGTCCTATAGATTCATTTGTTGTGATTTAGGTTTAAATAGGATATGAGGGATTAAATTTCGTACTTATATGATATACCATGGATTTTACCCGCTTTACCCATGGTATATGAGTGTTTTACTACTATTATCTATGTTTTGGAGTCTATTAGGTATGTTTTCAGGTTCAGAAGCATTTTGGAGAAAAGTGATGTTTTAGGTGCCTTTTGGAGCTTAAAGAAGAGTTCACCCGAGATCAAGACAGAGGTCGACACCAGAGTTACACATCGATCGATGCACACTCGTGCAATCGATCGACACACATTAGCCGGAAGAACGATACATCGAGATTATAATCGATCGATGTACACCCTGTACTATCGATCGATACCGACAGCGAAGACAAGTGGACCTGGTCAACTTGAAGCCCAAGATATCACATTTTACAAGAATGCCCCCGACGAAGTTTTTAACCTAATGAACTCATATATTTATATGCCTAAGTGTTTTGGCATTAAAAACAAGTTTTAAACAAGTTTTAAACAAGTTATTAGATATAAGTTTTCATACAAGTCTTTTCTACAATACAAGTTCTTATTCAAGTTTCTTCTAGTTCTACTTATTTCTTTTGTTAACAAAGGTTATAGAATTCTAGATCTAGAGGAGAGATCCAAAGATATTTGTGATGGAACCTAAGTGTTCACCCTAATAGGTCTATGAACTTCTATTATTACCTTGTTGCTATGAACTACTTAGCCATGTCCGAGTAGATTCATTTGTTAGATTTAGGGTTTAAATAGGATATGAGGGATTAGCCCCAACCTATAATTGCTATAGTTGTGATATTTATTGTTAGGATTGTTCACTAATGCTTTTCTAGCTTAGCTACCTAGAACATGAACTTGGATTGCATTGTTCATTACATGCAATACCGACAACATCCTAAACATGCTATGACCCTCTGAGATATGCTAAAGCTGATCTAAGATCATGGTGAGCATTGTATCAACTCACAGATGCTTGCTTAGTCAGATCGATCGATAATTCTATGAGTAATCGATCGACGGTTAGAGGTGTATCGGTCGATATTCCTATCGAACTATCGAACGATACCATCGCAGAGTAGCCGATCGCAACACCATTTAGCATCTAAGTAATAGATGGTCTAAATAATGCAGAGCTGATGGATTCATTTAATAAGTGTTGAGCTCGACATATCATGCAAGCAACTTGTTAGCCTTTATAGTATTTATAATCCAATTCCTGAATACCTACCCTAATCTAACTACTTTTCTTTATTGTTTTAAAACCAAATCCTTTCAACTGAGTAATCTCATCCTTACTCAGCAAACCTGCATTTACTTTAAACTATTTTCAACCTAGCATAGTCATTAAGATTGCATCTTATTTGTACACTAGCTCAGGATTCGATCCCTAAGTACTACAACCTCTTAAGAGAGTAAAGTCACCTTAGGTAATTTGAGTGATAATGGCGCCGCTGTCGGAGCTTTGATACAATAGATCTAATCTGATTAGGTCTAGGTTATTTCTATTTTTATTTTAATTTGTTTTCTGACACAAATTTTTTTTTTGTCTTTCGTACATGCCCAGCACCGTAAGCAACAAGGAATCCCAACTTTGTTCTCGAGAAGACCGCTAGCTTGGAACGCTCAATCCGGGAATTGCCCGCATCGATCGACGCCATCAACTGCCTGTCGACCGATACCGACGCATCCCTGCCGATCGAGACACCGCTCTTTCGAATCGATATCGCACCTTCACGCCGACCGACACTACTTCACCATCGACCTTTCATCCGACATCGATCGATACCCCTAACATGTATATCGATCGATACTACTCATGAAGTCATGGTTATACCATTATTCTCACACGAGATGAGAATGGAGACTTGCATGACCAAGAAGGTCACCTTCGTAATGAAGCAGGTCAGAAACTCAACGCGTAATGAAGTAATCCCTGAGCCAAAACTGCACCTACAGAGCTGTTCAACCTGTAGAAGAGGCTGCTCAACACTAGCTGACTACAACCGCCCAGATCAGTTCTACACCAACAGATCAGCCATTCGGCCCCCGCTATTCGAGAGGCGATTTCGAGCTCAAGCCGCAGTATTACACCTTTGTGGACAGATACCTTACTATGGGCTGTCCAATGAGCATCCCATGGACCATCTCGAGAGGTTCGAGGATCTCATATCTGCTATCAAAGCCAATGGAGTCCCCTGGACTACCTTCTCTCGAAGCTCTTCAAACACTCTTTATCCGAGAAGCTTAGCTGGCTTAAGCAGCTACCACCAGGATCTCTTACATCCTGGAGCGACATCAAAACGATTTTTGCGTAACTTTTTGATGATGCTGAAGACTTAAGGAGGAAAATTGCCACATTCAATCAGAGCCTGAGAGTCATTCAAGGATACCTGGATCAGATTCAAGTCTTACCAGCCAGACTGCCCACACCATGGATTCAACAGTGCAGCTGCTCTCGCGACTTTCTTCGAGGCATCGCGACTGAAATATCGATGGCTCTAGACACCGCGAGTGAAGGCAACTTCACCACAAGGAATCAAGATGCTGTGAAGCTAATAGACAACCTAGCATCCAGCAACAGCACAAAGAACATTGTAAGAGCAAGATCTGCAGCGCTCCTTGGAAAGGAACAGATAAATGAGGTACAAGCTACACTTGACAATGTTCGAACTAAACAAGCAAATCTGCTCAGGAGGATGCGAAGCTGATGAAGAAGATGACTACATGAAGCGTAAGTCAACCGATCGTGGAACCGATTTTGAGGTCCGAAACCAAGGAAACGAAACCTCGCAGACGAGAGGAAACTTCAACAGCAGCAACCCCAACAACAACATGAGTTATGGAAACTCATCTTACATGAAGCCACCCACACCAACCCGAAGGAAAGCTAGAAGACATGCTCAGCAAAGTTCTTGAAAGCCAGCAGCAGCTAGAGGTGAACTTCAATGGAAAGATCGACGCGTTCACACCACTTTGAACACAAAGCTTGATGCTTTGAGTACCCATGTGAAGAAACTAGAGACTCAAGTGATTCAGACAGAGAAGCTGCAGAAGCAGGAAGCTTTAGAAAAGGGACTGAGAAGAAACAACAGGCCACAACGCCGCTATCATAGAAGATGATTTTGGAGAGTGGTAAAGCAAGAGAAGCTGCAAGAGGGAGACTTCCAGATCGAAGAATTCGGCAACCACTGGAATCGATCGATGTCGATCACCACATCGACGATGTACGCCAACACCAATCGGACGAACAAGACGAATCGATGGATCTTGAAAGATCCACCAACGAAAGTGCAATACCGCGGAAGATACTTACTCACGAGGAGTTCGCAGCACCCACATCCCCAGCTCTTACCACATCGAATCGACAGACAGACGCCCATCGACGATCGATTGATAAAGAAATCGATCGACACACTCTAAGCTGTCGATCGATATTCAGTTATCACACCGAGTGCAACTTCCCAAGATAGATGTTGCACGACTTAATGCACTCCGAGCAATCTAAGCCTTCCAAAACCCACCAACCGCCATAATGAAGAAACCCACGGATATTATTGATCCAATGGAGATAGAAAAGGAAAAGATGGCGAGTTTCTAAAAAGGAAAGAGAAGGTTCCTAAACACCTTAAAAGAGGAGTTAATGAGAAAGAGTTGGCAAGTTTCAGAAAGAGAGTTCTAAGGATACCTACAGAGAAACCCTTTGAAGAAGCCTACTTTTCACATGATTGTGGATGTTTTTCAGAGAAACTAAGGAGACGTAAGAAGACATCAAGAGGATGTTCAACCAAGTCGAGAAAGTATGAAGAAGAGGATCAAACTAGAGAAGAAGGGTGATCCAGGAAGTTTGTTGTTCCTTGCTCAGACATGGGATCAACTTCCCACGCGCCCTATGTGACAGGATCTGAGTTAGCATCTTACCCAAGGTGATAGCACCATCTAGGTCCAAGATAGAGCCTACCAAGAATCGCTCATCTTTGTGGATTGTTCTCAGCTAACTCGAGGAATTGTGAGAAACCTTGAGGTTACCATAGGAGAAGCCCTAATTCCAGACTTCCATGTCTTGGACGCCAAGATAACCCTACCTACTTTTGCTACTTGAAGAGCCTTCCTAGCCACGCTTGGAGCAAGAACCTTCGACAAACAAACTGCCTAACCCCGATCAACCCTACGGTCTACTATGATCCAGACGAGTCATCAAGGTCCCTAAGAAGATCCAAGACGCTCAGACCTTGTAGCTGTTTGCTATTGTGGAGATGAATACGACTCACAAGGTGAATACGAGACAGAGACCGAGAATCGATCGAGAAGACTGTCTCATCGATCATCTCTGAACCGACATCGATCGACAGCCATTACATGGTCATCGATCGATTCACTATTCAATCAGATCGAGGAGGAGTTTCCAGAAGGTGATTTCAAGTAAACACGTGGGAGAACGACTACATCCCACCACATGCTGCAAATACTACTCATATTGAGGAGTATATCGATGATTACGAGGAGGAGAGAGCTATAGAATGTCACAACCTTCCGAAGATGAAGATCGACTTCTCCACCACAACCTCAGAATCACGATCGATCGACAGGATCCATCGATACTACTTTGCCTCGCATCATTCGACAACACAGTCAACAACAAGTTAGACGGAGACTACTCAATCGAGCTGGGCAAGTTAATTACCACGAGAGTCATGGTCGACCGCCACACCAACATACATCACCCAACCCGAAGAAGTCTCATCGATCGACACGGCACAAGTACAATCAATCGATAGCTCGAACAACCATCGATCGTCAGAACCCAGCATCGATCGATACATACACCCAACCATCCCGTAACAAATTCAAATGTACTTAATTTCGTAATCTAATCCCGATGAGTTTGGTATTTTCAGGGATTCACAAGGTTTTGCACGCCAATGGATGGACTAACACTCCACATATCCAGAGAAGACATTGCAGACGTCCTACAGTTAGCCAATGGATCCCACAACCTATTCCAGCAACAACGCTACGGACCAGACCACCATTATCAGCACCAGGAGGCAGACACAACAACCGAGCCAAAGGAAGCGAGGATAACCATCTCAACAGAAAGGATCCATATTATCAGAAATCGATCGATACAGAGGTGTTGCATCGATCGATAAGGTCCCGAACCGAAAGAGAGCTTTCGATATGGAGTTCGAAAATTCTTTGGGAGCAGAGAGATGAGTATGGGGTCTACAGAGACGAGAATGGCTTTGCTAGAGGAATAGATGGTGACGCCATCAGAATTTCTAAAGACGACATCAAGAAACTGCTCCAAAGAACTTCAATGGACGAAGCCCTACATCTGTCTACCGAGCACGCTAGTTCATTTACAAGAAGAGAATTGGTGCAAGAAACCTACACCAAAGACGAGATCAACGAGATGTTCAACGGTTTACTTGGAGAACGAAATGGGAAAAGCTCTCCATGGAAAAGAGTTTAGAAGAGGCCACGCATAAGCTTTCGCAGTGAGATGAACTGGATGTTCAAGCAGACCAGGATTACTCAAGAAGGTTCAACGCCTTGAGCTGGAACTTGAAGATCTTCGCAACGCACGTAACCATAGCCAAAAGATCAATATCGATCGACGGAGTAACATCCACATCGATCGATACGAGCCCACACCATCGACCACTTACTCAAAACATGAGGTTGATGAGTCTCGAGATATCTGGAAAGAATTGAAGAAAGCGTAAGCTCGCCTCAGCAGCAAACTCACCAAAACCTGTGAACCTATCTTCCACAACCTAGGGATCTAAGCATCCGCACGTAAGAGATGAAGAGATCTATCCGCCTTATCAATGAAGCACATGCAGATATGAACCCCGCTGCACCTTGCAATCCTTTGGAGGATTGACTCGTCGAAAGCAGCTGAGAGGAAAATTGCGATATACACTTAGTAGACAAAGAAGTGGAGGAACTCGCACTACGAATAGATACTATGCAGCAGAGGCTGAGAAGTTCCAACGCCAACTTGATTATCAGGCTCATCGATTGCATCGATCGACGAGCTCAACCTCACATCGATCGATAGGCATTGACTGAAATCGACGGCCAGATGAAGCTCTTGCGAGAAGCTTCACGAGAATCTGCGAAGCAAAAATCGATCGATGAACAACCTATTGCATCGATCGATATACGACTTCGAGATCTGTACCAGAGCCGATTTGGATAAATTAGCTGATGAAGTCTACACAATAACAAGCGGGATGATTCACAAGATGACGCCTAGACCAAACGATTTCCGCTTGTTAACGAGGTTGGAAGCATGGAATCTAGCATAGAAGGGATGCAGAAAGAAATTAAAGCCATTCAGAGGCAGCTTATGAAAGCAGACCTGCACCCTTAGAATCGACGATCGGAAACCAGCGATCGATCGATGGACTTCAACAGCCATCACCAACATTTCAAAGGAATCGATCGATACCAGCTCCATCCACGACAAAATGATCCAACGCCTTGATTCAATGCAAGCGAGCTCGATCTTTCGAACATGCCTAGTGAAATTAGGATGGCACGAAGTTCAGCATTGAAGGTCATGAAGAAAGGATTCAAAGGATCACTGATGAGTTGATTGAGATAAAGAAGAAACGAACCAGAGAATATGAAGCCACAAGAAGCCTATTTGACGATGGTTCGGAGAAGAAAGATACAGAGGATACTTGTTTCTCAACAAGTACCGGACTTCATCTCAGAGCTCATTCCATCCAAAGTCAAGCTAGATGACTATAATCAAAGCGCTGAGTGGGAGGCAACCCAATCGTTAGGTAGTTTTTCATTTTATTTTATCTTTAGGATTTTATTTTTTGATTTGTTTTTCTTTGCAGTTACAACTAGACGATTGCCATTGAAATCGAATCGACATGACATGTCCGATATCGATCGACATGAACCAAACAGAAGTTTATCGATGCTAAGCACTCAACATCGATCGATACGCATCGCGTCAGGTATATCGCTCTAAATTTTTCGATATCGCAGTATTTTATTATTGCCTATGCCTTCACCGACTGGTTATACATCGGGGACAGGTATGATTTAAGTCGGGGATGATTATGATGCTGTTTACCTTTTGATTTCATCCAAAAATGTTTTCAAAATGGTTTTATTGAGTCAAGAAAGGGATAATGATAATTTAAATTTTCACTTTTATCTAACCAATCTTTTAGGCACCATTCTTAGATTTGTTGATGCAGAATGTACTATGATGCTAAAGTTGATCACCATCAGCTATGACAACACTTTCATTGATTGTCCGAGGAACCAAAGCTGATTTCCAACCTAACCTCGACAATTCTTGCTTGTCTGGGCTTGGTATACATGGGATCGGATGCTTCAAACAAGTCTGAAGGTAAAGCCTTGTGTAGATAGTTTTATCACCCTCTCTCTCATTTTCGAAATTAGATTTAATTTTTTAGTTTTAAGTTAAAAAAACTAAAATTATCTTAAATTTATGTTCTAGGATTAGTTAGTTATTAACTAGGAAGGAATTAACAGGGCTTGGCGGTTACACCCCTCAAGACTTGATTCATAAGAATTCTATAGGTAAAGGGTTCAACAGGCTTGGTGGTTACCCTTCAAGACTTGCTTTCAATGAATCCTTGATATAGGTCAAAAAGAAGTGAACAGGACTTGGTGGCTGCAACCATTAAGGCTTGATTCATGGAAGCCTGTTCAATCTTGGTCAATGTCTTGCAAATGAAAGCAGACTTGACTAGAGAGAAATAGAGAGAGAGGATAGAACTAATTTTACCCAGGTCCGATACTTGTTTGAGCAACAACCTTGCATCCCTGATCGACTCCCAAGGTAAAGCCTGCACTTTTATTTTTATGTACAGAAATGAAATCAGAGAGGGTTAGTACATGATTGCTAAGTTGTTGGCTGATGATCAAGGTTGTTTAGGATATTGCATAATGTGCTTCGTGATTGATGACTCTTAGATGTGGTTTGCAACAAAGTAGAGGTTATGATTCTAAGTTTGAATTTGATTTAGTCCGCTTTCAAAACCTCTTTCATAAAGATCGCTCGTGTTTGCTCGAGGACAAGCAAAAGGTTAAGTCTGGGGAGTTGATATACCATGGATTTTACCCGCTTTTACCCATGGTATATGAGTGTTTTACTACTATTATCTATGTTTTGGAGTCTATTAGGTATGTTTTCAGGTTCAGAAGCATTTTGGAGAAAAGTGATGTTTTAGGTGCCTTTTGGAGCTTAAAGAAGAGTTCACCAGATCAAGACCAGAGGTCGACACCAGAGTTACACATCGATCGATGCACACTTTGTGCAATCGACGACACACATTAGCCAAGAACGATACATCGAGAATATAATCGATCGATGTACACCCTGTACTATCGATCGATACTGAGGCGGCAGAAGACAAGTTGGACCTGGCCAACTTGAAGCCCAAGATATCACATTTTACAAGAATGCCCCTCGACGAAGTTTTTAACCTAATGAACTCATATATTTATATGCCTAAGTGTTTTGGCATTAAAAACAAGTTTTAAACAAGTTATTAGATATAAGTTTTCATACAAGTCTTTCTACAATACAAGTTTTATTCAAGTTTCTTCTACTTCTACTTATTTCTTTTTGTTAACAAAGGTTATAGAATTCTAGACTAGAGGAGAGATCCAAAGATATTTGTGATTGGAACCTAAGTGTTCACCCTCTAATAGATCTATGAACTTCTATTATTACCTTGTTGCTATGAACTACTTAGCCATGTCCGAGTAGATTCATTTGTTAGATTTAGGGTTTAAATAGGATATGAGGGATTAGCCCCAACCTATAATTGCTATAGTTGTGATATTTATTGTTAGGATTGTTCACTAATGCTTTTCTAGCTTAGCTACCTATGAACTTGATTGCATTGTTTATTACATGCACCGACAACATCCTAAACATGCTATGACCCTCGAGATATGCTAAAGCTGATCTAAGATCATGGTGAGCATTGTATCAACTCCCATAAAGCTTGCTTAGATGCGATCGATACCATGAGTAATCGATCGACGTAGCTAGAGTGTATCTCGATATTCCTATCGAACTATCGATCGATACCATCGGCAGAGTAGCCTAATCGCAACACCATTTAGCATCTAAGTAATAGATGGTCTAAATAATGCAGAGCTGATGGATTCATTTAATAAGTGTTGAGCTGACATATCATGCAAGCAACTTGTTAGCCTTTATAGTATTTATAATCCTAATCCTCAATACTTACCTGAATCTAACTACTTTTATTGTTTTAAAACCAAATCCTTTCAACTGAGTAATCTTATCCTTACTCAGCAAACCTGCACTTTACTTTTAAACTATTTTCAACCTAGCATAGTCATTAAGATTGCATCTTATTTGTACACTAGCTCTCTCAGGATTCGATCCCTACTACAACGAACCTCTTATTTGAGAGAGTAAAGTCACTCCTTAGGTAATTTGAGTGATATCACTATACCTGCTATAGTTGATATTTATTGTTAGATTGTTCACTAACGCTTTTTCTAGCTTAGCCTACCTAACATGAACTGATCAGATATTGGAATACAACTCCCGATAACATCCTAAACACGCTATGACCTTTCGAGACATGAGCTAATCTAAGATCATGGGTGAGCATTGTATCAACTCACGCATAAAGCTTGCTTAGAGTCAGACGATCGATACTCCCATGTAGTAACGATGGACATAGTTGAGTACCTGGCCGACATTCCACGTAAACATCGACGTATTACCATCGGGCATTGAAGGATCAAGAACACCATTTAAAGATCTAAGCAGATGGTCTAAATATTGGCGAGAGCTGATGGATTCATTTAATAGCAATGTTCCCACATATCATTAAAGAACTTTGTTAAAGATCTATAAGATTTATAATCCGCACTTCAATACCCACCAATCTAACTACTTTCTTTTTTGTCTTAAAACCAAATCCTTTCAGCTGAGTAATCTTACCATTACTCAACAAACCTGCAATTTACTTAAACCATTTTAACCTAGCATAGTCACTAAGATTTCATCTTATTTGTACACTGATCTCATGATTGATCCCTAAGTACTACAACCTAACCTCTTATTTGAGAAGAAGTCACTCCTTAGGGTAATTTGAGGATATCACCTGAACTTATAGTTTCATAATACTTTCAATATTAAATTATCTAGTTTTACTTTACTACATTCGTACAACTGTATCAGCTTACAGTTTTACACATACACGATTGTCCACATTATCAATGTTGTCCAAAATATAGTTATACAAGTTTATTTCAACAACAAAACCAAGTTTTACTCAGTTCTGCAACAAAGAAATACAAATTTTACTCAATTCAACAACAAGGAAATATGTTAAATACATTTTATGCTACTTCAGGTGCGGAACCTCCTGCCTCAAAACCCTGTGGCTCTTAATAAGCTCAATCCAACTACGTGTTTCACGCTGGGATCCTCTTTATTTTTCTTCTAATAAAGATGTTCCCAACCAAGGAAACCTATTTTTTTCAGTTATTAGCTAAGTTTACGGGCTGGGAAAACCATCCAATATATGAAAATGTGTCAACAATTATACGAAAGTTTATAAAGATAATATTACAAAATGAGTAATATGGTGGCAAGATCACAATCAAGTTTAATTGATCTTAAACTAAGTTAATGGGGTCAATATGTAATTTATGAAACTTAATAAACTTAATTGATTTTATTAATAAATTTAATAGTGAATAATTTATTAAAATTTATAAACTATCCTAAACTTAATAAAATTATTAAACAAAATAAAAAATTATTTATTTAACTCAATAAACTTAATAAACAAAATAATTTTTAAACTTAATAAAATTATTAAAATTAATTGATTTTATTAACACACTTAACAATTATTAAATTTAATAAAATGAATAATTTATTAAACTTTATAAACTTAATCCTAAACTTAATAAACTTAATAAACATAATAATTTAATAAATTTATTAATTTTAATAAGTTTAATAAATTTAATAAATTTATTAAATTCATTAAATTTAATAAATTTATTAAGTTTAATACTTAAGTTTATTAATTTTAATAAATTATTAATTTTCTAAAGTTTAAATAATTTTTTGTCATCGCTATAATTATTAAGTTTATTAATAAAATCAATTAAATTTATTAAGTTTAAGAAATTTATTAAGTTTAATAGGTTTAATAAGTTTATTATGTTTAATAAGTAATTGTTAAATTATTATGTTTATTAAGTTTAATAAATTATTATTTTTATTAAGTTTAATAATTATTAAGTTTATTAATAAAATCAATTTAGTATATTAAGTTTCATAAATTACAGATTAACCCCATTAACTTAGCTTAAGATCAATAAAACCCGACATGATGCCACCATATTATCATTTACTGCATACATGTATTAACATAAATGTTGTGTAGTTATTGACACATTTTCATATTATCGGATGCTTCCACCATATTACAATGTAAACTTGGTAGCTAGTGAACTTTTTCCTCTTTCTTCTTCCTTCCCTTCTTTTTCTCGTAATACGGAGGGAAAAATTGTACGTTCATATATTTCTTTTAGAATAAACCACTCAAACTGACCTGGCACTGAATAAATGGACATGTAATATGCTAATGCCTACAGTTCCGTCAAATAATATTTATATTATATGATTTATATTCATGCTTATCACATCCATGCCATAATTGCATTCACCCACAAATACTTATCTATATCAAAGTGCATTCACACTAGATTTTCTTTTTAGCAATTTCACCAAGTAGCATTGGTTGTCACCTCCATTGGCATTGTATTCCAGTTCAGACATGTTCAGCTTTCAAGGTCAAAATAGTAGCTTTGCCACATCTAATGTGCATTAGGTTCTCAAACAGGGCTTAAGTTTATTGGCTCACTTCCATGCAGTCTCTTCCTATGGTTTTAAACCATTCAGCCATTTTGCAATAATCGAAGTCAACCATTGGCAACATGGAGTACTTTGTTTCCTTTAACACATTTTTCATAGACTCATATATGTTAGTTGTGTCTATATAATAGCTTTCTCCTAAAAATAACACCTTACCCATTTTCAACCACTGCACTATCATCCAGATACATGGCCGTCACAGGGTATTTCCTGTATAAACACGCAAGAACTCCTTTCTGTATCTATCTTACCCAATTTTATGAATTGATCTGCCACTACATCTTTGCTGGTGTTGGGTGCTTTTCTCAAATTTTAAGCCAAATGTCATAGACAATATTCGTGGTTAGTGTCAGGGTACATGTATTGCCTTGATTAGACTAGGATTTCTATCAATAGTGGATACCAATTTAACAGAGCCTGGTACAGCTATTCGCAGCGTGGTAAAAATCATCTTCAACTTTAATCTTTCTCACCGCCAAGTACACCAAAGGCAATAGGGTAATGGTGATGATTGGGATTATGAGTCAGAAGAAATTATCACACCACAATATACAGTCTTCAGAAAAGTCACATAGATAATCAACACCTTCTTCATGGCTTTCAATCCTTATATACTAGCTTCTAAAGCGATAAACATATAGTTGAATTGTTTGTTTCATCCACCTACACATTTGTTACTATACCACGACTCACCTTCTGTAACATGTGTATATATATAACACCTTATAATATCTTCTCGATTTCCACAAATATCTCACAACTAGTTTTACCTTGCAGCGTAGTGGAGTGAGAAACTTTCACACCATGACTTTGATGAACTAGATTGATCTGACACTTAGGAGATGGAGTGTCATATTTTCTGGATATTCTGCAACTGGTCATGGTGCCCTTTCTTTCTATAATTTTTGTGCCTGTACTCGAATTATACTGCAAACATGTATGTATCTTTCTGTATTTTCTAACCGTGAAACTTGAGAATTTAAAACTGCGTAAACACCTAAGAACTAATCACTTCTTATCAGAATTCACATTGATTCCATAAAAATTTAAATGCAGCTAACCAAATCTTGCACGTATTGCTTACTTCCGAATTGTTGCTACTACCGCTCAATACAGTCTTCTCATTCAGATATGAACTGAATACCTTCTTTGTGGAGAAATCTCAACATAATCATCATCCCAACAAAGACTATCCACAACCATATCATCAGTTTCTTTGTTTGATGTTCTACATCCTCTATCGGCTCTTCTTGTTCACATTCTGGTATTGGCTCTGTTGTTCACCTACTAGTTTTGTGGCTACGTGAATATTAAGTGCACGCTCATCCTCACTTGAGTTCAACTTACTATAATTCAGACAAAATGAACTTTCTCGTCCAACCCTAGAAAGTTGCTCGCTCAACTGGCCTCTTACCAACTCTTTGTTAACCTCCACATGAAAAAACTTCTGTGCATCTCTAGCCATTGAATTCAAATAAACATATACGTCCTCGTCATCTAAAATGCAGCTTTTCTACAAGGTTTCAAAACCAATGAAATGTAGTTCATTTTAAATTGTTTATTACTTTCTTCTATATCGATCTTCCTACAAATCCTGCTTTTCAACTCCCAGTAATTTATCTACTCAATAGATTTCTTAAACGATAAACCATGGATGGTACCATTCTAATTCCAAATATCTTTAACACCATCCTTCAAATACCATCCTCCGTAATCAAAATGAAGATTTACGTTTGTTGGTCATTTTTCCCTAAAACAACAAAAGAAATAACATAATTTCATTCAGCATCACTGGTTCTATCAGTCATACTTTATCAGTATTACGAGTAATGCCATTTATTCTCAGTTTGTCAAACATTAAATACGGATCGCTGTCATTATAGCTATAAATCAACTATTACACAGTCTATCTAATGTAAAATTCAACATAAACTATGAATTAAGTGGAATTGTAATCGAAATGATAAGGAACTTTAATGGGACGAGGCGAAGTTATCCACCTAAATAGACAATCGAGAGAGGAACTAGATGAAGACAAAGAAAATGAGATAAAGGGAGGAGTGCGGAACCAGCTAACTCAAGCTGATAGTTTCGAAGGTTCGATGGAACAGAGGAATGATTTCTAATTTGAAACGTCAAGAGGAAAGGGAGAGACAAGATTAAAGTAGAGAGAATGGTGAGAGGGTAGGCAAGAAACCCAGTTAGCAGAGAAATTTGGGTTCGTATGAGTTCGTGATTGATACTTACATATTTTCATTTTATCAATGCTATTAAAACATAAACACAAAGTTGGACCCAACTTACTTCTAGGTAATTTTTTTTAATATACAATATAACCAATACAATTATAACATTATTTTAAGTCTAATATTTATAACAATGAATCTTGGTGAACTTATTTATGGTAAGAAATTAAATGGAGTAATTATTAATAATTGATTTTATATGGTAACAATTATTTATGGTAAAATTTTAAAATATGTTAAAAGATACCATAAATAATTATTACTATATAAAACATTAATTAATAATGTCATATTTAATTTCTAATTTCAAATAAGTTCACCAAGATTCATTGTTATAAATATTAGTTTTTAGACTTAAAATAATGTTATAATTGTATTAGTTATATTGTATAATAAAAAAAAATTACCTAGAAGTAAGTTGGGTCCAACTTTGTGTTTATGTTTTAATAGCATTGATAAAAAATGAAAAATATGTAAGTATCCAATCATGAACTCATACGAACCCAAATTTCTCTGCCTAACTGGGTTTCTTTGCCTACCCTCTCACCATTCTCTTCTACTTTAATCTTGTCTCTCCCTTTCCTCTTGACGTTTCAAATTAGAAATCATTCCTCTGTTCCATCGAACCTTCGAGAAACTATCAGCGAGGTGAGTTAGCTGGTTCCATTTAGCACTCCTCCCTTTATCTCATTTTTCTTTGTCTTCATCTAGTTCTCTCTCGATTGTCTATTTAGGTGGATAACTTCGCCTCGTCCCATTAAAAGTTCCTTATCATTTCGATTACAATTCCACTTAATTCATAGTTTATGTTGAATTTTACATTAGATAGACTGTGTAATAGTTGATTTATAGCTATAATGACAGCGATCCGTATTTAATGTTTGACAAACTGAGAATAAATGGCATTACTCGTAATACTGATAAGAGTATGACTGATAGAACCAGTGATGCTGAATGAAATTATGTTATTTCTTTTGTTGTTTTAGGGAAAATGACCAACAAACGTAAATCTTCATTTTGATTACGGAGGATGGTATTTGAAGGATGGTGTTAAAGATATTTGGAATTAGAATGGTACCATCCATGGTTTATCGTTTAAGAAATCTATTGAGTAGATAAATTACTGGGAGTTGAAAAGCAGGATTTGTAGGAAGATCGATATAGAAGAAAGTAATAAACAATTTTAAAATGAACTACATTTCATTGGTTTTGAAACCTTGTAGAAAAGCTGCATTTTAGATGACGAGGACGTATATGTTTATTTGAATTCAATGGCTAGAGAGATGCACAGAAGTTTTTTCATGTGGAGGTTAACAAAGAGTTGGTAAGAGGCCAGTTGAGCGAGCAACTTTCTAGGGTTGGACGAGAAAGTTCATTTTGTCTGAATTATAGTAAGTTGAACTCAAGTGAGGATGAGCGTGCACTTAATATTCACGTAGCCACAAACTAGTAGGTGAACAACAAGAGCCAATACCAGAATGTGAACAAGAAGAGCCGATAGAGGATGTAGAACATCAAACAAAAGAAACTGATGATATGGTTGTGGATAGTCTTTGTTGGGATGATGATTATGTTGAGATTTCTCCACAAAAGAAGGTATTCAGTTCATATCTGAATGAGAAGACTGTATTGAGCGGTAGTAGCAACAATTCGGAAGCAATACGTGCAAGATTTGGTTAGTACAGCTGCATTTAAATTTTTATGGAATCAATGTATTGAATTCTGATAAGAAGTGATTAGTTCTTAGGTGTTTACGCAGTTTTAAATTCTCAAGTTTGTTAGAAAATACAGAAAGATACATACATGTTTGCAGTATAATTCGAGTACAGGCACAAAATTATAGAAAGAAAGGAGCACCATGACCAGTTGCAGAATATCCAAGAAAATATGACACTCCATCTCCTAAGTGTCAGATCAATCTAGTTCATCAAAGTCATGGTGGTGAAAGTTTCTCACTCCACTACGCTGCAAGGTAAAACTAGTTGTGAGAGATATTTGTGGAAATCGAGAAGATATTATAAGGTGTTATATATATACACATGTTACAGAAGGTGAGTCGTGGTATAGTAACAAATGTGTAGGTGGATGAAGCAAACAATTCAACTATATGTTTATCGCTTTAGAAGCTAGTATATAAGGATTGAAAGCCATGAAGAAGGTGTTGATTATCTATGTGACTTTTCTGAAGACTGTATATTGTGGTGTGATAATTTTGCCACGCTCATAATCCCAATCATCACCATTACCCTATTGCCTTTGGTGTACTTGACGGTGAGAAAGATTAAAGTTGAAGATGATTTTTACCACGCTGCTAATAGCTGTACCAGGCTCTGTTAAATTGGTATCCACTATTGATAGAAATCCTAGTCTAATCAAGGCAATACATGTACCCTGACACTAACCACGAATATTGTCTATGACATTTGGCTTAAAATTTGAGAAAAGCACCCAACACCAGCAAAGATGTAGTGGCAGATCAATTCATAAAATTGGGTAAGATAGATACAGAAAGGAGTTCTTTGCGTGTTTATACGAATTTTAGGATGAAATACCCCTGACGGCCATGTATCTGGATGATAGTGCAGTGGTTGAAAATGGGTATGTTATTTTTAGGAGAAAGCTATTATATAGACACAACTAACATATATGAGTCTATGAAAATGTGTTAAAGGAAACAAAGAAGTACTCCATGTTGCCAATGGTTGACCTCGATTATTGCAAAATGGCTGAATGGTTTAAAACCATAGGAAAGAGACTGCACATGGAAGTGAGCCAATAAACTTAAGCCCCTGTTTGAGAACCTAATGCACATTAGATGTGGCAAAGCTACTATTTTGACCTTGGAAAAGCTGAACATGTCTGAACTGGAATACAATGCCAATGGAGGTGACAACCAATGCTACTTGGTGAAATTGCTAAAGAAAATCTAGTGTGAATGCACTTTGATATAGATAAGTATTTGTGGGTGAATGCAATTATCACTGGCATGGATGTGATAAGCATGAATATAAATCATATAATATAAGTATACCATGATTGTGTTTACAATATTATTTGACGGAACTGTAGGCATTAGCATATTACATGTCCATTTATTCAGTGCCAGGTCAGTTTGAGTGGTTTATTCTAAAAGAAATATATGAACGTACAATTTTCCTCCGTATTACGAGAAAAAGAAGGGAAGGAAGAAGAAAGGAAAGCACATGAAGCATTTAATATTACGTAAACTATTCATCGAAAACGTCAATAACTACACAATATTTATGTTATATATTATGATGCATACGGTAAATGATATGTACTAGCAACATGCCAACGCTTTAATTGATCTAAGCCAAGTTAATGGGTTAACTGTAATTTATGAAACTTAATATACTAAATTGATTTTATTAATAAACTTAATAATTATTAAACTTAATAAAAATAATAATTTATTAAACTTAATAAACATAATAATTTTTAACTTAATTACTTATTAAACATAATAAACTTATTAAACCTATTAAACTTAATAAATTTTAAACTTAATAAATTTAATTGATTTTATTAATAAACTTAATAATTATTAAATCATGACAAAAAATTATTTAAACTTTAAAATTAATAATTTATTAAAATTAATAAACTTAAGTATTAAACTTAATAAATTTATTAAATTTAATTAATAATAATTTATTAAATTTATTAAACTTATTAAAATTAATAAATTTATTAAATTATTATGTTTATTAAGCTTATTAAGTTTAGGATTAAGTTTATAAAGTTTAATAAATTATTCATTTTATTAAATTTAATAATTGTTAAGTGTGTTAATAAAATCAATTAATTTTAATAATTTTATTAAGTTTAAAAATTATTTTGTTTATTAAGTTTATTGAGTTAAATAAATAATTTTTATTTTGTTTAATAATTTTATTAAGTTTAGATAGTTTATAAATTTTAATAAATTATTCACTTTATTAAATTTATTAATAAAATCAATTAAGTTTATTAAGTTTCATAAATTACATATTCATTAACTTAGTTTAAGATCAATTAAACCCGACAGATGTGCCACATATTATCATTTACCCGCATACGTGGTATGTATTAACATAAACTTCAGATAATTGTTGCATTTTCATATATTGGATTTTCACCATATTACCAGAACTTGCGGTAGCTAGGAACTTTTTCCGAAGAAAAATAGGTTTCCTTCAGTTGGGAACATCTTTATTAGAAGAAAAATAAAAGGATCCCAGCGTGAAACTTACGTAGTTGGATTGAGCTTATTAAGAGCCACAGGGTTTTGAGGCAGGAGGTTCCGCACCTGAAGTAGCATAAAATGTATTTAACATATTTCCTTGTTGTTGAATTGAGTAAAATTTGTATTTCTTTGTTGCAGAACTGAGTAAAACTTGGTTTTTGTTGTTGAAATAAACTTGTATAACTATATTTTGGACAACATTGATAATGTGGACAATCGTGTATAGCTGTGTAAAACTGTAAGCTGATACAGTTGTACGAATGTAGTAAGTAAACTAGATAATTTAATATTGAGAAAGTATTATGAAACTATAAGTTGAGTGATATCACTCAAATTACCCTAAGGAGTGACTTTACTCTCTCAAATGTTAGCCTTGTAGTATTTAGGATCTAATCCACAGTAGATACAAATAAGATGAAATCTTAGTGACTATGCTAGGTTAAAAATGGTTTAAAGTAAATTGCAGGTTTGTTGAGTAATGGTAAGATTACTCAGCTGAAAGGATTTGGTTTTAAGACAAAAAGAAAAAAGTTAGATCTGTGGTAGGTATTCAAATTCCGATTATAAATACTATAGATGCTAACAAGTTGCTTGCATGATATGTCGAGCTCAACACTTATTAAATGAATCCATCAGCTCCTTAATATTTAGACCATCTATTACTTAGATGCTAAATGGTGTTTCGGGTCAGCTATTCACGATAGTATCGACGATGTTTCGATAGAATATCGAATCGATACACCTCTAGCTATGTCCATCGATTACTCTATAGGAGTATCGATCGATAATGCTCTGCAAGCTTTATAGCCGAAGGATACAATGCTCACCATGATCTTAGATTAGCTCTCGATGTCTCAAGAGGGTCATAGCATGTTTAGATGTTATCGGAGTTGTATTCAATAATACAATCCAAGTTCATGTTCTAGGTAGCTAAGCTAGAAAAAGCATTAGTGAACAATCCTAACAATAAATATCACAACTATAGCAGATATAGTGATATCACTCAAATTATCCTAAGGAGTAACTTTACTCTCAACTAAGAGGTTCAAGGTAGACTTAGGATCAAATCCACGAGAGCTAGGTACAAATAAGATGCAATCTTAATGACTATGCTAGGTTGAAAATAGTTTAAAGTAAGTGCAGGTTTGTTGAGTAAGGATGAGATTACTCAGTTGAAAGGATTTGGTTTTAAAACAAGAAAGAAGTAAGGTATTCAGTGGTAAGTATTCGTATTCGTGATTATAAATACTATAAAGGCTAACAAGTTGCTTGCATGATATGTCGAGCTCAACACTTATTAAATGAATCCATCAGCTCGCGATTATTTAGACCATCTATTACTTAGATGCAAATGGTGTTATGTCGGCTACTCACGATGGTATTGCTCGATAGTTCGATAGAATATCGACCGATACACCTTCTAGCTACATCGATCGACACTCTTATGAGTATCGACGATACGCTCTAAGCAAGCTTTATGGGCGAAGTTGATACAATGCTCACCATGATCTTAGATCAGCCGCGATATCTCAAGAGGGTCATAGCATGTTTAGATGTGTCGTCGTATTGCATGTAATGAACAATGCAATCCAAGTTCATGTTCTAGGTAGCTAAGCTAGAAAAGTATTAGTGAACAATCCTAACAATAAATATCACAACTATAGCAATTATGTTGGGCTAATCCCTCATATCCTATTTAAAACCTAATCAAACAAATGAATCTACTGCATATGGCTAAGTAGTTCATAGCAACAAGGTAATAATAGAAGTTCATGAGCTATTAGAGGGTGAACACTTAGGTTCCAATCACAAATATCTTTGGATCTCCTCAGGTCTAGAATTCTATAACCTTTATTAACACTAAAAGAAATAAGTGTAAGTAGAAGAAACTTGAATAAAACTTGTATTGTAGAAAAGACTTGTATGAAAACTTATATCTAATAACTTGTTTAAAACTTGTTTTTAATGCCAAAACATTTAGGCATATAAATATATGAGTTCATTAGGTTAAAAACTCGCCGTGGGCATTTTTGTAAAATGTGATATCTTGGTTTCAAGTTCGCAAGGTCCAACTTGTCTTTCTCGCTGTCTCAAGATCGACGATAGTACAGGGTGTACATCGATCGATTATGGTCTCGATGTATCGCTTGGCGATGTAATGATCGACAGACAAAGTGTGCATCGATCGATGTAACTCCTGGTGTCGAACTCTGGTCTGATCTCGGTGAACTCTTCTTTAAGCTCCAAAAGGCACCTAAAACATCACTTTTCTCCAAAATGCTTCGAACCTCAAAACATACCTAATAACTCCAAAACATAGATAATAGTAGTAAAACACTCATATACCATGGGTAAAACGGTAAAATCCATGGTATATCAACTCCCCAGACTTAACCTTTTGCTTGTCCTCAAGCAAACACACAGCAGCCTTTATGAAAGAGGTTTTGAAAAGGTGGACTAAATCAAATTCATACTTAGAATCATAACCTCTACTTTGTTGCAAACCACATCTAAGAGTCTCGTCAATCACGTAAGCACATTATGCAATATCCTAATTAAACAACCTTAATCATCTAGCCAACAACTTAGAAATCATGTCTACTAACCCCTACTGATCTTATTTCTGACATAAAAATAAAAGTGCAGGCTTTACCTTGGGAGTATCGATCACAGGATGCAAGGTTGCTCAAACAAGTATCTGACCTGCAGTAAAAATTAGTTCCTATCCTCTCTACTATTTCTCTCCTAGTCAAGTCTGCTTTCATTTGCAAGACATTGACCAAGATTGACATGGTTCCATGAATCAAGCTTAATGGTTGCAGCCACCAAGTCCCGTTCACTTTTTGATCTATATCCTAGATTCTCATGGCAAGTCTGAAGGGGTAACCACCAAGCCCTAACCCTTTACCTATAGAATTCTTATGAATCAAGTCTTGAGGGGGTAACCGCCAAGCCCCGTTCAGATTCCTTCCTAGTTAATAACTAACTAATCCTAGAACATAAATTTAAGAAAATTTCGCTTTTTAAAAAACTTAAAACTTATAAAAATTAAATCTAATTTCAAAATGAGAGAGAGAGGGTGATAAAATATCTACACAAGGTTTTACTTTCCAGACTTGTTTGAAGCATCCGATCCCATGTATACCAAGCCCCAAGACAAGCAAAGAATTTTCATAGGTTGGAAATCAGCTTTGGTTCCTCCGCACAATCAATGAAAGTGTTGTCATAGCCGATGTGATCAACTTTAGCATCTATAGTACATTCTGCATCAACAAATCTAAGAATGGTGCCTAAAAGATTGGTTAGATAAAAGTGAAAATTTAAATTATCATTATCCCTTTCGACTCAATAAAACCATTTTGAAAACATTTTTGATGAAATCAAAAGGTAAATAGCATCAGAAACATCCCCCAGACAAATCATACACGGCCCCCAGTATAACCAGTCCAAGGAAGGCATAAGTAATAATAAAGTACACTGATATCAAAAGTTTAACGATATACCTGACGCATGCATGAGATCGATGTTGAGTCATCGATCGCTTCGCTTTGGTTCATGTCGATCGATATCAACAAGTGTCATGTCGGTCGATTTCAATGGCAATCGCCTAGTTGTAACTGCAAAGAAAACAAATACAAAAAATAAAATCCTAAAGATAAAATAAAATGAAAACTACCTAACAGTGGGTTGCCTCCCACTCAGCGCTGATTATAGTCATCTAGCTTGACTTTGGATGGAATGAAGAGATGAAGTCCGTGTACTTGTTGAGAAACAAGTATCCTCTGTATCTTTCTTTCTCACCAACCAGGCCAAATAGGCTTGTGGCTTCATATTCTCTGGTTCGCCTTTCTTTATCTCAATCAACTCATCAGTGATCCTTTGAATCCTTTCTTCATGACCTTCAATGCTGAACTCGCGCCATCCTAGCTTCCTCGTAGGCATGTTCTGAAGATCACCGAGCCCGCTTGCATTGAATCAAGCGCTGGATTATTTTGTCGCGGATGGAGCTGGTATCGACGATTCCTTTGTTGAAATGTTGGTCGATGGTTGTTGAAGTCCATCGATCGGCGCGCTGGTTGCTCGGTCGATCGATTCTAAGGGTGCAGTATGCTCGCAAGCTGCCTCCTCAATAGCTTTAATTTCTTTCTGCATCCCTTATATGCTAGATTTCATGCTTCCAACCTCGTAACAAGCGGAAATACGCTTGGTCTAGACGCCTATCTTGTGAATCATCCACGCTTTGTTGTTGTGTAGACATCATCAGCTAATTTATCCAAATCGCTATGGTACAGCATCTCGAAGTTCAGATATCGATCGATGCAATAGGTTGCTTATCGGTCGATTTTGCTTCGCAGATTCTCGCGGAAGCTCGCGAAAGAGCTTCATCTGGCCGCCGATTTCAGTCAATCGCCTATCGACGATGTAAGGTTGAGCTCGCCGACGATGCAATCGATGCAGGCTGATAATCAAATTGACGTTGAACTTCAGCCTCCCGCTGTATGGTGTCTATTCATAGTGAGTTCCTCCACTTCTTTGTCTACTAAGAAGTGTATATCAGCAATTTTCCTCTCAACCGCCAGACGAAGTCAATCCTCCAAATGGATTGCAAGGTGCCGGGTTCATATCTGCATGTGCTTCATTGATAAGGCGGATAGATCTTTTATCTCTTTCCGCGATGCTTAGATCCCCTAGGGTCGGAAGATAGTTTACTGTGTTTGGTGAGTTTGCTGCTGAGACGCATCTTTTATTTGCTTCAATTCTTTCCAGATATCTCCAAGAGACTCATCAACCTCATGTTTTGAGTAATTGGTCGATGGTGTACCGTCGACGATCGATGTGGATGGTGTCCGGCCGACGATATTGATCTTTTCTGGCTATGGTCCAGGCGCTATGAAGATTCAGTTCCAGCTCAAGATGTTGAACCTTCTTGAGTAATCCTGGTCCAGACCGCACATCCAGCTCATCTCATCGCTGCTTGTCCGGCCTCTTTCTAAACTCTTTTCCATGGAGAGTTTTCCCATTTATGCTCACCAAGTAAACCGCTGAACATCTCGCTGATCTCGCCTTTGGTGTAGATTTTTGCACAAATTCTTGTAAATGAACTAGCTGCGTTTCGTAGACATGTAGGAGCCATTCATTGAAGTTCTTTTGGAGCAGTTTCTTGATGTCGCTTTTAGAGATTCTCATGACGCCACCATCTATTCCTCTAGCAAAGCCATTCGCCTCTCTCTAGACCCCATACTCATCTTCTGCTCCCAAAAGAATTTTCGAACTCCAGATCGAAGACTTCTTCCATTCGACACTTATCGATCGATGCAACACACTCAGATCGACGATTTCTGCTGAAGGTATGGATCCTTTCGTTAAGATGGTTATCATCAGCTTCCTTTGGCTCAATTGTTGTGTCTGCCTCCCCGGTGCTGATAATGGTGGTCTGGTCCGTAGCTGTTGCTGAATAGTCAGGATCTATTACTAACTGTAGGACGCCCGCAATGTCCTCTCTCGATATGTGGTGTGTTCGCCCATCCATTGAGCTGCAAAGCCTGTGAATCCCTGAAAATACCAAACTCATCCGGATTAGATTACCAAATTAAGTACATTTGAATTTGTTACCCGATGGTTGGTGTATGTATCGGTCGATGGCACAGTTCTGAATCTCGATGGTTGTTCAGCCTATCGGTTGATTGTACTCGTGCCGCGGTCGATCGATGAGACTTCTTCGGTTGGGTGATGTATGTGTGTGTCTCGACCACGGGCTCGACGGGTACGCTGCCCAGCCCCGACAGTACTCCGCCTCGCCTTGTTGACTGTGTTGTCGAATGATGCGAGGTAGTATCGATCGATGGGGAGAAGGCCCCGTCGATCGATGTCGGATTCTGAGGTTGTGGTGGAGAAGTCGATCTTCATCTTCCTAAGGTGACATTCTATAGCTCTCCTCCTCAGAATCATCAGATACTCTCAATATGAGTAGTATTTCAAGCATATGGTGGATGTAGTAGTCGCTCTCCAACGGTTTACTTCAAATCACCTTCTGGAAACCTCCTCGATCTGATAATAATGAATCGATCGATGACCATGTGTGGCTGTCGATCGACATCGGTTCACCGAGATGATCAATGAGACATGTGCTACTATCGATCGACTTGCGGTCTCTGCCTCAGATTCACCTTTGAGTCGATTCATCTCCACAATAGCAAACAGCTACAAGGTCTTAGCCGCCTTGGATCTTCTTAGGGACCTTAATGACTCGTGACTGGATCATAGTAATCGTAGGTTGATCAGGTTAGGCACGTTGTGTTGTTCAAGGCTGCGATCGTTCCAACCGCGGGCGAAGGCTCTTCCAAGTAGCAAAGAAGGGTAGGGTTATCTTGACGCCCAAGACATGGAAGTCTACTGGAATTAGGCTTCTCCTATGGTAACCCTCAAGGTTTCACAATTCCTCCAGAGTTCTCGCTGAGAACAATCCACAAAGATGAACGATTCTTCAAGAGGCTCTATCTTCGCACTAGATTGTCCGCTATCACCTTGGGAAAGATGCTAACCCAGATCCCTGGTCACATAGGGCACGGGAAGTTGATCCCTCGTACCGAGCAAGAACAACAAACTTTCCCCGATCATCCTTCTTCTCTAGTTTGATCCTCTTCTTCATACTTTCTCTCGACTGCTGAACATCCTCGATGTCTTCTTCGTCTCCTTTCTCCGAAAACATCCACAATCTGTGTGAAAAGTAGGCTTCTTCAAAGGGTTTCTGCTGGTATCCTTAGAACTCTCTTCTAAACTTGTCAACTCTTTCTCATTAACTCCTCTTTAAGGTGTTTAGAACCTTCTTTCCTTTTTCTCGAACTCTACCATCTTTTTCCTTTTCTATCTCTATTGGATCAATAATATCCGGGTTTCTTCATTATGGCTGTTGGTGGGTTTTGAAGGCTTAGATTGCTCCCCGAGTGCAATAAGTCATGCAACATCTATCTTGGGAAGTTGCACCCGCGGTGATAACTGAATATCGATTGACATTTTCTGAAGTGTGTCGACGATTTCTTTATCAATCGGTCGATCGATGGGACGCCTGTCCCGGCTTGGCCGATGTGGTAAGGGCTGGCGGATGTGGGTGCTTTGCTGCTAACTCCTCGCGGAGTAAGTATCTTCACGGTATTGCACTCCGCGGTGGATCTTTCAAGATCCATCGGTCGATGCTCGCCTTGTTCCCACCGACGACAGACATGCGATATCGTCGATGTGGTGATCCTGACATCGACGATTCCAGTGGTTGCCGCCAATTCTTTCAACCGAAGTCTCCTCGCAGCCTTCTTTGCTTTACCACTCTCCAAAAATCATCTTCTATGATAGATCGACGCTAGGCCTGTTTCTTCTCCACCATTTTTCTAAAGCCTCGCTTCTTAACAAATTTTCTCCGTCTGAATCACTTCGAGTCTCTAGTTTCTTCATATGGGTACTCAAAGCATCGCTTTGGTTCAAAGTGGTGCATAGCCGCCGATCTTTTCATCAAGTTCACCTCTAGCCGCCGCTGGCTTTCAAGAACTTTGCCGAGCATGTTTTCTAGCTTTCCTTCCGGGTTGTGGTGGTTTCATGTAAGATGAGTTTCCATAACTCATGTTGTTGTAGTTGCTGCTGCTGAAGTTTCTCTCTCTGCCCCGCTGTTTCGCTTCCTTGGTTTCCGCACTCGAACCGGGTTCCACCGATCCAGCTTGACTTCCGCTTATATAGTCATCTTCTTCATCAGCTTCTCGTGATCCTCATCGAGCAGATTTGCTTGTTTAGCGTTTTCGAACATTGTCAAGTGTAGCAGTACCTCATTTATCCGCTCCATTCCAAGGAACGCCGCAGATCTTGCTCTTACAATGTTCTTTGTGCTGCTGCTGGATGCTAGGTTGTCTATTAGCTTCACAACATCTTCGATTCCTTTGTGGTGAAGTTGCTTTCACTCGCAGTGCTAGAGCCATCCGATATTTCAGTGCGATGTTCAAGAAAGCAGAGCAACTGACTTTGTTGAATCCATGGTGTGGGCAGCCCGCTGGTAAGATTTGAATCGATCCAGGTATCCTCTGAATGACTCTCCAGGCCCTGATGAATGTGGCAATTTTCCTTCTAAGTCTTCGCGAGTCATCAAAAAAGTTACGCAAAAAATACGTTGATGTCGCCCAGATGTAAGAGATCCTGGTGGTAGTGCTAGCCATCAAAGCTCCGCATAAAGAGTGTTTGAAGAGCTTACAGTAGGGTAGTCCACAGGACTCCATTGGCTTTGATAGCAGATATGAGATCCCTCTAACCTCTCCGTGATGGTCCATGGATGCTCACCGACAGCCCATAGTAAGGCATTCGGTCCAACAAGGGTGTAGTATCATGCTTGAGCTCAAATCTCCGAATAGCGGGGACTAATGGCTGATCTGTTGGTGTAGAACTGATCTGCATTCTGTAGTCAGCTAGTGTTCGAGCAGCCTCTTCTACAGGCTGAACAGCCTCAGAGGTGCAGTTTTGGCTCAGTGGATTACTTCATTTTAGCTGAGTTTCTGACTCGCTTCATTTAAGGTGACCTTCTTGGTCATGCAAGTCTCCATTCTCATCTCGCTGCGGTAATAGGCGCAACCATGACTCGCTGGAGTAGTATTGTTCGATATACATGTAGGTATCGATCGATGTCGGATGAAAGATGTCGGTCGATGGTAAAGTAGTGTCGGTCGACGGAAGGTGCGACTATCGGTCGACAAAGACGTGTTCTCGTCAGCAGGGTGTGGCCGTATCGGTCGACGCAATTGATGGCGCCGATCGATGTGGAACTGATTTCCTCATGGATTGAACGCCTGCCTGCCAGGTCTTCTCGAGAACAAAAGTTGGGATTCCTGTTGCTTCGCTATCGCTGGGCATGTACGAAAAGACAAAATAAAATTTGTGTCAGAAACAAATTAAATTGTAATAGAAATAACCTAGACCTAATCGATTAGATCCTATTGTATCAAAGCTCCCTGCAACGCGGGCCAAATTTGATATCACTCAAATTACCCTAAGGAGTGACTTTACTCTCTCAAATAAGAGGTTCAATAGTACTTTGGGATGGAATCCACAGAGAGCTAGTGTACAAATAAGATGCAATCTTAATGACTATGCTAGGTTGAAAATAGTTTAAAGTAAAGTGCGTGTTTGTCGAAAGGATGAGATTACTCAGTTGAAAGGATTTGGTTTTAAAACAAGAAGAAAAATAGTTAGATTCGTGGTAAGTATTCAGCATTCAGATTATAAATACTATAAAGGCTAACAAGTTGCTTTGCATGATATGTCGAGCTCAACACTTATTAAATGAATCCATCACTCGCGATTATTTGACCATCTATTACTTAGATGCTAAATGGTGTTGGGTCGGCTACTCTTCCCGATGGTATCGCCGATAGTTCGATAGAATATCGACCGATACACCTCTACATCGATCGATTACTCTATGAGTATCGATCGACACGGCTCTAAGCAAGCTTTATGCTGAAGTTGATACAATGCTCACCATGATCTTAGATCAGCCGATATCTCAAGAGGGTCATAGCATGTTTAGATGTGTTGTCGTATTGCATGTAATGAACAATGCAATCCAAGTTCATGTTCTAGGTAGCTAAGCTGTAAAAAGCATTAGTGAACAATCCTAACAATAAATATCACAACTATAGAATTATAGGTCAGCTAATCCCTCATATCCTATTTAAACCCTAAATCAAACAAATGAATCTACCTCGCATGGCTAAGTAGTTCATAGCAACAAGGTAATAATAGAAGTTCATGTAACCTATTAGAGGTGAACACTTAGGTTCCTATCACAAATATCTTTGATCTCTCCTCTAGTCTAGAATTCTATAACCTTGTTAACACTAAAAGAAATAAGTGTAGAAGAAACTTGAATAAAACTTGTATTGTAGAAAAGACTTCATGAAAAACTTATATCTAATAACTTGTTTAAAACTTGTTTAAAACTTGTTTTAATGCCAAAACACTTAGGCATATAAATATATGAGTTCATTAGGTTAAAAACTTCATTGTAAGCATTTTGTAAAATGTGATATCTCGGGCTTCAAGTTCGCCATGTCCAACTTGTCTTCGCTGTCTCAAGATAGATCGATAAGACAGGTGTACATCGACGATTATGGTCTCGATGTATCGTTCTTCGGTTATCGTGTGTCGATCCATTGCACGAGTGTGCATCGATCGATGTGTAACTCGTGTCGACCTCCTCGTCTTGATTTCGTGAACTCTTCTTTAAGCTCTAAAAGGCACCTAAAACATCACTTTTCTCCAAAATGCTTCAATCTGAAAACATACCTAATAGACTCCAAAACATAGATAATAGTAGTAAAACACTCATATACCATGGGTAAACGGTAAAATCCATGGTATATCATATAGCCGGGCTAATCCCTCATATCCTATTTAAACCCTAATCTAACAAATGAATCTACTGCATGGCTAAGTAATTCATAGCAACAAGGTAATACTAGAATTCATGATCTATTAGAGGGTGAACACTTAGGTCCCAATCACAAATCTCTTTGATCTCTCTAGATCTAGAATCCTATAACCTTGTTAAGAAGAACAAGTAAAAACTGAATAGAACTTTATTGAGAACTTGCAAAGTAATGAAACAAGAAAAGAAATGAGTGAAGAAGAAAGAGGTAAAAAGGTGGTGGTCAAAGCTTTTTATGCCAAAACACTTAGCACATATAAATATGAGTTCATTAGGTTAAAAACCTCGTAGGGGCAATCTTGTAAAATGTGATGTCTTGGCTTCAAGTTCGCCAGGTCCAACTTGTCTTTCTATCACAAGATCGATCGATAAGACAGGTGTACATCGATCGATTATGATCTCGATGTATCGCCCTTCGGTTAATGTGTCGTGATCGATAGCATGAGTGTGCATCGATCGATGTGTAACTCGAAAGTGTCGACTGTGGTCTTGATCACGGTGAACTCTTCTTTAAACTCCAAAAGGCACCTAAAACATTACTTTTCTCCAAAATGCTTCAACATGAAAACATACCTAATAGACTCCAAAACATAGATAATAGTAGTAAAACACTTATATACCATGGGTAAAACGGTAAAATCCATGGTATATCAACCCCCTGATTCTAACCTTTGCTTGTTCTCAAGCAAACATAATGTGCGCTCTTTATGAAAGAGGTTTTAAAAGCAGAGACTAAATCAAATTCAAACTTAATCATAACCTCTACTTTGTTGCAAACCACATCTAAGAATCACAATCACAGAGGCACATTATGCATATCCTAATCAAACAACCTTGATCATCTAGCCAACAACTTAGCAATCATGTCTGACTAACCAAAGCTGATTTCCAACCTAACCCGACATTCTCTCGCTTGTCTTGGGGCTTGGTATACATAGGATCGGATGCTTCAAACAAGTCTGGAAGGTAAAGCCTTGTGTAGATACTTTTATCACCCTCTCTCTCTCATTTTCGAATTTAGATTTAATTTTATTTCAGTTTTTTATTCAATTAAAAAATCGAAAATTAGCTTAAATATATGTTCTAGGACTAGTTAATTATTACTTAGGAAGGAATTCGAACAGGGCTTGGCGGTTACCCCCCTCAAGACTTGATTCATAAGAGTTCTATAGGTAAAGGGTTCAACAGGGCTTGGTGGTTACCTCCTTCAAGACTTGCTTCGCAATGAATCCTAGGATATAGGTCAAAAAGAAGTGAACAGGACTTGGTGGCTGCAACCATTAAGGCTTGATTCATGGAAGCCTGTCCAATCTTGGTCAATGTCTTGCAAATGAAAGAAGACTTGACTAGGAGAGAAATAATAGAGAGAGAGGATAGGAACTAACTTTTACCTGCAGATCCAGATACTTGTTTGAGCAACCTTGCATCCTGTGATTGATACTCCCAAGGTAAAGCCTGCACTTTTATTTTTATGTACAGAAATGAAATCAGTAGAGTGGTTAGTCAGACATGATTGCTAAGTTGTTGGCTAGATGATCAAGGTTGTTTGATTAGGATATTGCATAATGTGCCTCTGTGATTGACAGATTCTTAGATGTGGTTTGCAACAAAGTAGAGGTTATGATTAAGTTTGAATTTGATTTAGTCTCTGCTTTTTAAAACCTCTTTCATAAAGATCGCTTCAGGTGTCCGCTTGAGAACAAGCAAAAGGTTAAGTCTGGGGGAGTTGATATACCATGGATTTTACCCGTTTTTACCCATGGTATATAAGTGTTTTTACTACTATTATCTATGTTTTGGAGTCTATTAGGTATGTTTTCATGTTCAGAAGCATTTTGGAGAAAAGTAATGTTTTAGGTGCCTTTTTGGAGTTTAAAGAAGAGTTCACCCGTGATCAAGACCACAGGTCGACACTCAGAGTTACACATCGATCGATGCACACTCTATGCTATCGATCGACACACATTAGCCGAAGGACGATACATCGAGATCATAATCGATCGATGTACACCCTGTACTATCGATCGATACTGAAGCGGTAGAAAGACAAGTTGGACCTGGCCGAACTTGAAGCCCAAGACATCACATTTTACAAGATTGCCCCTTACGAGTTTTTTAACCTAATGAACTCATATTTATATGTGCCTAAGTGTTTTGGCATAAAGAAGCTTTGACCACCACCTTTTTACCTCTTTCTTCTTCTACTCATTTCTTTTACTGTTTTCATTACTTTGCAAGTTCTCAATAAAGTTCTATTCAGTTTTTTACTTGTTCTTCTTAACAAAGGTTATAGGATTCTAGATCTAGAGAAGAGATCCAAAGAGATTTGTGATTGGGACCTAAGTGTTCACCCTCTAATAGATCTATGAATTCCTAGTATTACCTTGTTGCTATGAATTACTTAGCCATGTCTGAGTAGATTCATTTGTTAGATTTAGGGTTTAAATAGGATATGAGGGATTAGCCCCAGCCTATATGATATACCATGGATTTTACCCGTTTTACCCATGGTATATGAGTGTTTTTACTACTATTATCTATGTTTTGGAGTCTATTAGGTATGTTTTCAGATTCGAAGCATTTTGGAGAAAAGTGATGTTTTAGGTGCCTTTTAGAGCTTAAAGAAGAGTTCACCGAAATCAAGACCAGAGGTCGACACCAGGTTACACATCGATCGATGCACACTCTATGCTATCGATCGACACACATTAGCCAAGGACGATACATCGAGATCATAATCGATCGATGTACACCCTGTACTATCGATCTATACCGAGACAGCAGAAAGACAAGTTGGACATGGTCGAACTTGAAGCCCAAGACATCACATTTTACAAGATTGCCCCTTACGAGTTTTTAACCTAATGAACTCATATTTATATGTGCCTAAGTGTTTTGGCATAAAGAAGCTTTGACCACCACCTTTTACCTCTTTCTTCTTCTACTCATTTCTTTTACTGTTTTCATTACTTTGCAAGTTCTCAATAAAGTTCTATTCAGTTTTTACTTGTTCTTCTTAACAAAGGTTATAGGATTCTAGATCTAGAGAAGAGATCCAAAGAGATTTGTGATTGGGACCTAAGTGTTCACCCTCTAATAGATCTATGAATTCCTAGTATTACCTTGTTGCTATGAATTACTTAGCCATGTCTGAGTAGATTCATTTGTTAGATTTAGGTTTAAATAGGATATGAGGGATTAGCCCCACTTATATGATATACCATGGATTTTACCCGCTTTTACCCATGGTATATGAGTGTTTTACTACTATTATCTATGTTTTGGAGTCTATTAGGTATGTTTTCAGATTCGAAGCATTTTGGAGAAAAGTGATGTTTTAGGTGCCTTTTTGAGCTTAAAGAAGAGTTCACCCGTGATCAAGACCAGAGGTCGACACCAGGTTACACATCGATCGATGCACACTCTATGCTATCGATCGACACACATTAGCCAAGGACGATACATCGAGACCATAATCGATCGATGTACACCCGTACTATCGATCTATACCGAGACAGCAGAAAGACAAGTTGGACATGGCGAACTTGAAGCCCAAGATATCACATTTTACAAGAATGCCCCCGACAAGTTTTTAACCTAATGAACTCATATATTTATATGCCTAAGTGTTTTGGCATTAAAACAAGTTTTAAACAAGTTTTAAACAAGTTATTAGATATAAGTTTTCATACAAGTCTTTTCTACAATACAAGTTTTATTCAAGTTTCTTCTACTTCTACTTATTTCTTTTAGTGTTAACAAAGGTTATAGAATTCTAGACCTAGAGGAGAGATCCAAAGATATTTGTGATAGGAACCTAAGTGTTCACCCTCTAATAGATCTATGAATTCTAGTATTACCTTGTTGCTATGAATACTTAGCCATGTCGAGTAGATTCATTTGTTAGATTTAGGGTTTAAATAGGATATGAGGGATTAGCCCCACTTATATGATATACCATGGATTTTACCGTTTTACCCATGGTATATGAGTGTTTTACTACTATTATCTATGTTTTGGAGTCTATTAGGTATGTTTTCAGATTCGAAGCATTTTGGAGAAAAGTGATGTTTTAGGTGCCTTTTAGAGCTTAAAGAAGAGTTCACCGAAATCAAGACCAGAGGTCGACACCAGGTTACACATCGATCGATGCACACTCGTGCAATGGATCGACACACATTAGCCGAAGAACGATACATCGAGACCATAATCGATCGATGTACACCCTGTACTATCGATCTATCTTGAGACAGCGAAGACAAGTTGGACATGGCGAACAGGCGGAGATATCACATTTTACAAAATGCCCTGACAAGTTTTTAACCTAATGAACTCATATATTTATATGCCTAAGTGTTTTGGCATTAAAACAAGTTTTAAACAAGTTTTAAACAAGTTATTAGATATAAGTTTTCATACAAGTCTTTTCTACAATACAAGTTTTATTCAAGTTTCTTCTACTTCTACTTATTTCTTTTAGTGTTAACAAAGGTTATAGAATTCTAGACCTAGAGGAGAGATCCAAAGATATTTGTGATAGGAACCTAAGTGTTCACCTCTAATAGGTCTATGAATTCTAGTATTACCTTGTTGCTATGAATTACTTAGCCATGTCTGAGTAGATTCATTTGTTAGATTTAGGGTTTAAATAGGATATGAGGGATTAGCCCCAGCCTATATGATATACCATGGATTTTACCCGTTTTACCCATGGTATATGAGTGTTTTTACTACTATTATCTATGTTTTGGAGTCTATTAGGTATGTTTTCAGATTCAGAAGCATTTTGGAGAAAAGTGATGTTTTAGGTGCCTTTTTAGAGCTTAAAGAAGAGTTCACCCGAAATCAAGACCAGAGGTCGACACCAGGGTTACACATCGATCGATGCACACTCTGTGCAATGGATCGACACACATTAGCCGAAGAACGATACATCGAGACCATAATCGATCGATGTACACCCTGTACTATCGATCTATACTGAGACAGCAGAAAGACAAGTTGGACATGGCCGAACTTGAAGCCAGAGATATCACATTTTACAAAAATGCCCCTGACAAGTTTTTTAACCTAATGAACTCATATATTTATATGCCTAAGTGTTTTGGCATTAAAAACAAGTTTTAAACAAGTTTTAAACAAGTTATTAGATATAAGTTTTCATACAAGTCTTTTCTACAATACAAGTTTTATTCAAGTTTCTTCTACTTCTACTTATTTCTTTTAGTGTTAACAAAGGTTATAGAATTCTAGACCTAGAGGAGAGATCCAAAGATATTTGTGATAGGAACCTAAGTGTTCACCTCTAATAGGTCTATGAACTTCTATTATTACCTTGTTGCTATGAACTACTTAGCCATGTCTGAGTAGATTCATTTGTTTGATTTAGGGTTTAAATAGGATATGAGGGATTAGCCCCAACCTATAATTGCTATAGTTGTGATATTTATTGTTAGGATTGTTCACTAATGCTTTTTCTAGCTTAGCTACCTAGAACATGAACTTGGATTGCATTGTTCATTACATGCAATACCTGACAACATCCTAAACATGCTATGACCCTCTTGAGATATGCGAAAGCTGATCTAAGATCATGGTGAGCATTGTATCAACTCGCGCATAAAGCTTGCTTAGAGCCGTATCGATCGATACTCCTATAGAGTAATCGATCGATGTAGCTAGAGGTGTATCGGTCGATATTCCTATCGAACTATCGAGCGATACCATCGGAAGAGTAGCCGACCGCAACACCATTTAGCATCTAAGTAATAGATGGTCTAAATAATGCGAGAGCTGATGGATTCATTTAATAAGTGTTGAGCTCTGACATATCATGCAAGCAACTTGTTAGCCTTTATAGTATTTATAATCCTGAATGCCTGAATACTTACCCTGAATCTAACTATTTTTCTTTACTGTTTTAAAACCAAATCCTTTCAACTGAGTAATCTCATCCTTACTCAGCAAACCTGCACTTTACTTTAAACTATTTTCAACCTAGCATAGTCATTAAGATTGCATCTTATTTGTACACTAGCTCTCTGTGGATTCCATCCCTAAGTACTACAACTGAACCTCTTATTTGAGAGAGTAAAGTCACTCCTTAGGGTAATTTGAGTGATATCAAATTTGGCGCCGTTGCCGGGGAGCTTTGATACAATAGGATCTAATCTGATTAGGTCTAGGTTATTTCTATTTTTAATTTAATTTGTTTTCTGACACAAATTTTATTTTTGTCTTTTCAGGTACATGCCCAGCAGTAACAGAAGCAACAAGGAATCCCAACTTTTGTTCTCAGAAGACCCTGCTAGCTTGGAACGTTCAATCCGCAAGGAAATCCGTTCCACATCGATCGACGCCATCAATTGCCTGTCGACCGATACCGACGCACCCCTGCTGACCGAGACACCGTCTTTGTCGACCGATAGTCGCACCTTCACGTCGACCGACACTACTTTACCATCGACCGACATCTTTCATCCGACATCGATCGATACCCCTACATGTATATCGAACAATACTACTCCGCGAGTCATGGTTGCGCCTATTATTCACACGCGAGATGAGAATGGAGACTTGCATGACCAAGAAGGTCACCTTCGTAATGAAGCAGGTCAGAAACTCAACGCTAAAAATGAAGTAATCCCTGAGCCAAAAACTGCACCTACAGGAGCTGTTCAACCTGTAGAAGAGGCTGCTCGAACACTAGCTGACTACAACTGTCTAGATCAGTTCTACACCAACAGATCAGCCATTCGTCCCCCTGCTATTCCGAGAGGCGATTTCGAGCTCAAGCCGCAGTACTACACCCTTGTTGGACAGATACCTTACTATGGGCTGTCCAGTGAGCATCCCATGGACCATCTCGAGAGGTTCGAGGATCTCATATCTGCTATCAAAGCCAATGGAGTCCCTGTGGACTACCTTCTCGTAAGCTCTTCAAACACTCTTTATCCGAGAAGCTTTACGTTGGCTTAAGCAGCTACCACCAGGATCTCTTACATCACGGGCGACATCAAAAGCGTATTTTTGCGTAACTTTTTGATGATGCGCTGAAGACTTAAGAAGGAAAATTGCCACATTCAATCAGAGCCTGGAGAGTCATTCAAGGATACCTGGATCAGATTCAAGTCTTACCAGCGAGACTGCCCACACCATGGATTCAACAGTGCAGCTGCTCTGCACTTTCTTGAGGCATCGCACTGAAATATCAGATGGCTCTAGACACTGCGAGTGAAGGCAACTTCACCACAAGGAATCGAAGATGTTGTGAAGCTAATAGACAACCTAGCATCCAGCAACAGACAAAGAACATTGTAAGAGCAAGATCTGCGGCGTTCCTTGGAATGGAACAGATAAATGAGGTACAAGCTACACTTGACAATGTTCGAAACCGCTAAACAAGCAAATCTGCTCAGTAGAGGATGCAGAAGCTGATGAAGAAGATGACTATATAGAAGCGAAGTCAACTGGATCGTGGAACCGGATTTGAGGTCCGGAAACCAAGGAAACAAACTTCGCAGACGAGAGAGGAAACTTCAACAGCAGCAACCCCAACAACAACATGAGTTATGGAAACTCATCTTACATGAAGCCACCCACACCAACCCAGAAGGAAAGCTAGAAAACATGCTCAGCAAAGTTCTTGAAAGCCAGCAGCAGCTAGAGGTGAACTTCAATGAAAAGATCGACGCTGTCTACACCACTTTGAACACAAAGCTTGATGCTTTGAGTACCCATATGAAGAAACTAGAGACTCAAGTGATTCAGACAGGAGAAGCTGTTAAGAAGCAGGAAGCTTTAGAAAAATGGACTGGAGAAGAAACAACAGGCCACAACGTCAGTGCTATCATAGAAGATGATTTTTGGAGAGTGGTAAAGCAAGAGAAGCTGCAAGAGGGAGACTTCCAGTTCGAAAGAATTGGCGGCAACCACTGGAATCGATCGATGTCAGGATCACCACATCGACTGATGTACGCCAATACCAATCGATCGGTGGAACAAGACGAGCATCGACCGATGGATCTTGAAAGATCCACCAACGAGTGCAATACCGTGAAGATACTTACTCACGAGGAGTTCGCAGCAAAGCACCCACATCCGCCCAGCCCTTACCACATCGACCGACAGGACAGACGTCCCATCGATCGACCGATTGATAAAGAAATCGATCGACACACTTCAGAAGCTGTCAATCGATATTCAGTTATCACACGCCGAGTGCAACTTCCCAAGATAGATGTTGCATGACTTATTGCACTCCGGGAGCAATCTAAGCCTTCCAAAAACCCACCAACAGCCATAATGAAGAAACCCACGGATATTATTGATCCAATAGAGATAGAAAAGGAAAAAGATGGTAGAGTTCTCAGAAAAAGGAAAGAGAAGGTTCCTAAACACCTTAAAAGAGGAGTTAATGAGAAAGAGTTGACAAGTTTCAGAAAGAGAGTTCTAAGGATACCAACAGAGAAACCCTTTGAAGAAGCCTACTTTTCACACAGATTGTGGATGTTTTTCGAGAAACTAAGGAGACAAGAAGACATCAAGAGGATGTTCAACCAAGTCGAGAAAGTATGAAGAAGAGGATCAAACTAGAGAAGAAGGATGATCCAGAAAGTTTGTTGTTCCTTGCTCGGTCTGGGGATCAACTTCCCGTGCCCTATGTGACACGTGATCTGAGTTAGCATCTTTCCCAAGGTGATAGCAGACAATCTAGGTCTGAAGATAGAGCCTCTTGAAGAATCGTTCATCTTTGTGGATTGTTCTCAGCAGAACTCGAGGAATTGTGAGAAACCTTGAGGTTACCATAGAGAAGCCTAATTCCAGTAGACTTCCATGTCTTGGACGCCAAGATAACCCTACCCACTTCTTTGCTACTTGAAGAGCCTTCCTAGCCACGGTTGGAACAGTCGCAACCTTCGGACAAACACACCTGCCTAACCCTGATCAACCCTACGGTCTACTATGATCCAAGACGAGTCATTAAGGTCCCTAAGAAGATCCAAGACGGCTAAGACCTTGTAGCTGTTTGCTATTGTGGAGATGAATACGACTCAAAAGGTGAATACGAGACAGAGACCGCAGAATCGATCGATAGTAGCACTGTCTCATTGATCATCTCTGGTGAACCGATATCGATCGACAGCCACACATGGTCATCGATCGATTCATTATTGTATCGATCGAGGAGGAGTTTCCAGAAGGTGATTTGAAGTAAACACGTTGGAGAACGACTACTACATCCCACCATATGCTTCAAATACTACTCATATTGAGGAGTATACTGATGATTACGAGGAGGAGAGAGCTATAGAATGTCACAACCTTCCAGAAGATGAAGATCGACTTCTCCACCACAACCTCAGAATCACGACATCGATCGACAGGGCCTTCTCCCCATCGATCGATACTACTTGCCTCGCATCATTCGACAACACAGTCAACAACAAGCGAGACGGAGACTACTCAATCGGGAGCTGGGCAAGCGACTACCCAGACGAGCGTCGAGACCGCCACACAACCATACATCACCCAACCCGAAGAAGTCTCATCGATCGACACGGCACGAGTACAATCAACCGATAGGCCTGAACAACCATCGACCGATTCAGAACCTGTGCCATCGACCGATACATACACCCAACCATCCCGTAACAAATTCAAATGTACTTAATTTCGTAATCTAATCCCGGATGAGTTTGGTATTTTCAGGGATTCACAAGGCTTTGCACGCTCAATGGATGGACGAACACACCACATATCCAGAGAGGACATTGCAGACGTCCTACAGTTAGCCAATAGATCCCACAACCTATTCCAGCAACAACGCTACGGACCAGACCACCATTATCAGCACCAGGAGGCAGACACAACAATTGAGCCAAAGGAAGCTGATGATAACCATCTTAACAGAAAGGATCCATACCTTCAACAGAAATCGATCGATACAGAGTGTGTTGCATCGATCGATAAGTGTCCCGAATTCGGAAAGAGAGTCTTTCGATACGGAGTTCGAAAATTCTTTTGGGAGCAGAGAGATGAGTATGGGGTCTACAGAGACGAGAATGGCTTTGCTAGAGGAATAGATGGTGACGTCATCAGAATCTCTAAAGACGACATCAAGAAACTGCTCCAAAGAACTTCAATGGACGAGCGCTCCTACATCTGTCTACCAGAGCACGCTAGTTCATTTACAAGAAGAGAATTTGTGCAAAAAATCTACACCAAAGACGAGATCAACGAGATGTTCAACGGTTTACTTGGTGAACGCAAATGGGAAGAGCTCTCCATGGAAAAGAGTTTAGAAGAGGCCACGCACAAGCTTCGCAGTTGAGATGAACCGATGTGCGCAGACCAAGGATTACTCAAGAAGGTTCAACATCTTGAGCTGGAACTTGAAGATCTTCGCAACGCACAGAACCATAGCCAGAAAAGATCAATATCGATCGACGGAGCACCATCCACATCGATCGATACGGAGCCCACACCATCGACCAATTACTCAAAACATGAGGTTGATGAGTCTCTTGGAGATATCTGGAAAGAATTGAAGCAAATAAAAGATCGTCTCAGCAGCAAACTCACCAAAACACGTAAACCTATCTTCCACAACCTAGGGATCTAAGCATCCCACGTAAGAGATAAAGAGATCTATCCGCCTTATCAATGAAGCACATGCAGATATGAACCCCGCTGCACCTTGCAATCCATTTGGAGGATTGACTCGTCTGAAAGCAGTTGAGAGGAAAATTGCTGATATACACTTCTTAGTAGACAAAGAAGTGGAGGAACTCGCACTATGAATAGACACCATACAGCAGGAGGCTGAGAAGTTCCAACGTCAATTTGATTATCAGCCTGCATCGATTGCATCGATCGACGAGCTCAACCTTACATCGATCGATAGGCGATTGACTGAAATCGACGGCCAGATGAAGCTCTTTGCGAGAAGCTTCACGAGAATCTGCGAAGCAAAATCGACCGATAAGCAACCTATTGCATCGATCGATATACAGACTTCAGAGATCTGTACCATAGCCGATTTGGATAAATTAGCTGATGATGTCTACACAACAATAACAAGCGTGGATGATTCACAAGATAGACGTCTAGACCAAACGTATTTCCCGCTTGTTAACGAGGTTGGAAGCATGAAATCTAGCATATAAGGGATGCAGAAAGAAATTAAAGCTATTCAGAGGCAGCTTGCGAGCATACCTGCACCCTTAGAATCGATCGACCGAGCAACCAGCGCATCGATCGATGGACTTCAACAGCCATCGACCAACATTTCAACAAAGGAATCGATCGATACCAGCTCCATCCACGACAAAATAATCCAACGCCTTGATTCAATGCAAGCGGAGCTCAGTGATCTTTCAGAACATGCCTACAGGAAGCTAGGATGGCACGAGTTCAGCATTGAAGGTCATGAAGAAAGGATTCAAAGGATCACTGATGAGTTGATTGAGATAAAGAAGAAACGAACCAGAGAATATGAAGCCACAAGAAGCCTATTTGACGCATGGTTCGGTGAGAAGAAAGATACAGAGGATACTTGTTTCTCAACAAGTACCTGGACTTCATCTCAGTAGCTCATTCCATCCAAAGTCAAGCTAGATGACTATAATCAAAGCGCTGAGTGGGAGGCAACCCACTGTTAGGTAGTTTTTCATTTTATTTTATCTTTAGGATTTTATTTTTTGTATTTGTTTTTCTTTGCAGTTACAACTAGACGATTGCCATTGAAATCGACCGACATGACACTGTTGATATCGATCGACATGAACCAAACAGAAGCGATCGACGAAGGCGACTCAACATCGATCGATACGCATCGCGGTCAGGTATATCGTTCTAAACTTTTGATATCGTGTACTTTATTATTGCCTATGCCTTCATCGACTGGTTATACAGGGGACGGTGTATGATTTAAGTCCTGGGGATGTTTACTGATGCTATTTACCTTTTGATTTCATCCAAAAATGTTTTCAAAATGGTTTTTATTGAGTCAAGAAAGGGATAATGATAATTTAAATTTTCACTTTTATCTAACCAATCTTTTAGGCACCATTCTTAGATTTGTTGATGCAGAATGTACTATAGATGCTAAAGTTGATCACCTGTCAGCTATGACAACACTTTCATTGATTGTCTCGAGGAACCAAAGCTGATTTCCAACCTAACCTGAAAATTCTTTGCTTGTCTTGGGGCTTGGTATACATGGGATCGGATGCTTCAAACAAGTCTGGAAAGTAAAAACCTTGTGTAGATAGTTTTATCACCCTCTCTCTCTCATTTTCGAAATTAGATTTAATTTTTATAAGTTTTAAGTTTTTTTTAAAAAAAAAACGAAAATTTTCTTAAATTTATGTTCTAGGATTAGTTAGTTATTAACTAGGAAGGAATGCGAACAGGGCTTGGCGGTTACACCCCCTCAAGACTTGATTCATAAGAATTCTATAGGTAAAGGGTTCGAACTGGGCTTGGTGGTTACCCCCTTCAAGACTTGCTTCGCAAGGAATCCTAGGATATAGATCAAAAAGAAGTGAACAGGACTTGGTGGCTGCAACCATTAAGGCTTGATTCATGGAACCATGTCCAATCTTGGTCAATGTCTTGCAAATGAAAGCGACTTGACTAGAGAGAAATAGTAGAGAGAGAGGATAGGAACTAATTTTTACCTGCAGGTCCAGATACTTGTTTGAGCAACCTTGCATCCTGTGATCGATACTCCCAAGGTAAAGCCTGCACTTTTATTTTTATGTACAGAAATGAGATCAGTAGAGGGGTTAGTAGACATGATTTCTAAGTTGTTGGCTAGATGATTAAGGTTGTTTAATTAGGATATTGCATAATGTGCTTCTGTGATTGACTGACTCTTAGATGTGGTTTGCAACAAAGTAGAGGTTATGATTCTAAGTATGAATTTGATTTAGTCCACTTTTCAAAACCTCTTTCATAAAGATCGCTGTGTGTTTGCTTGAGGACAAGCAAAAGGTTAAGTCTGGGGAGTTGATATACCATGGATTTTACCCGCTTACCCATGGTATATGAGTGTTTTACTACTATTATCTATGTTTTGGAGTCTATTAGGTATGTTTTCAGGTTCAGAAGCATTTTGGAGAAAAGTGATGTTTTAGGTGCCTTTTTGGAGCTTAAAGAAGAGTTCACCCGAGATCAAGACCAGAGGTCGACACCAGGGTTACACATCGATCGATGCACACTTTGTGCAATCGATCGACACACATTAGCCGAAGAACGATACATCGAGACCATAATCGATCGATGTACACCCTGTACTATCGATCGATACTGAGACAGCAGAAAGACAAGTTGGACCTTGCCGAACTTGAAACCCAAGATATCACATTTTACAAGAATGCCCCTGACGAGTTTTTTAACCTAATGAACTCATATATTTATATGCCTAAATGTTTTGGCATTAAAAACAAGTTTTAAACAAGTTATTAGATATAAGTTTTCATACAAGTCTTTTCTACAATACAAGTTTTATTCAAGTTTCTTCTACTTCTACTTATTTCTTTTAGTGTTAATAAAGGTTATAGAATTCTAGACCTAGAGGAGAGATCCAAAGATATTTGTGATTGGAACCTAAGTGTTCACCCTCTAATAGCTCTATGAACTTCTATTATTACCTTGTTGCTATGAACTACTTAGCCATGTCTGAGTAGATTCATTTGTTTGATTTAGGTTTTAAATAGGATATGAGGGATTAGCCCCAATCTATAATTGCTATAGTTGTGATATTTATTGTTAGGATTGTTCACTAATACTTTTTCTAGCTTAGCTACCTAGAACATGAACTTGGATTGCATTGTTCATTACATGCAATACCTGACAACATCCTAAACATGCTATGACCCTCTTGAGATATGCGAAAGCTGATCTAAGATCATGGTGAGCATTGTATCAACTCGCCCATAAAGCTTGCTTAGAGCCGTATCGATCGATACTCCTATAGAGTAATCGATCGATGTAGCTAGAGGTGTATCGGTCGATATTCCTATCGAACTATCGAGCAATACCATCGGCAGAGTAGCCGACCGCAACACCATTTTGCATCTAAGTAATAGATGGTCTAAATAATGCGAGAGCTGATGGATTCATTTAATAAGTGTTGAGCTCTGACATATCATGCAAGCAACTTGTTAGCCTTTATAGTATTTATAATCTCGAATGCTGAATACTTACCACGAATCTAACTACTTTTCTTTACTGTTTTAAAACCAAATCCTTTCAACTGAGTAATCTCATCCTTACTCAGCAAACCTGCACTTTACTTTAAACTATTTTCAACCTAGCATAGTCATTAAGATTGCATCTTATTTGTACACTAGCTCTCTGTGGATTTGATCCCTAAGTACTACAACTGAACCTCTTAGTTGAGAGAGTAAAGTTACTCCTTAGGATAATTTGAGTGATATCACTATATCTGCTATAGTTGTGATATTTATTGTTAGGATTGTTCACTAATGCTTTTTCTAGCTTAGCTACCTAGAACATGAACTTGGATTGTATTATTGAATACAACTCCTGATAACATCCTAAACATGCTATGACCCTCTTGAGACATGCGAGAGCTAATCTAAGATCATGGTGAGCATTGTATCAACTCGCGCATAAAGCTTGCTTAGAGCCGTATCGATCGATACTCCTATAGAGTAATCGATGGACATAGCTAGAGGTGTATCGGTCGATATTCCTATCGAAACATCGATCGATACTATCGGCAGAATAGCTGACCGCAAACACCATTTAGCATCTAAGTAATAGATGGTCTAAATATTGCGAGAGCTGATGGATTCATTTAATAAGTGTTGAGCTCCTGACATATCATGCAAGCAACTTGTTAGCATCTATAGTATTTATAATCCAGAATTTCTGAATACCTACCCTGAATCTAACTACTTTTCTTTTTTTGTCTTAAAACCAAATCCTTTCAGCTGAGTAATCTTACCATTACTCAACAAACCTGCAATTTACTTTAAACCATTTTTAACCTAGCATAGTCACTAAGATTTCATCTTATTTGTACACTAGATCTCTGTGGATTCGATCCCTAAGTACTACAACTGAACCTCTTATTTGAGAGAGTAAAGTCACTCCTTAGGGTAATTTGAGTGATATCACTCAACTTATAGTTTCATAATACTTTCTCAATATTAAATTATCTAGTTTTACTTACTACATTCGTACAACTGTATCAGCTTACAGTTTTACACAGCTATACACGATTGTCCACATTATCAATGTTGTCCAAAATATAGTTATACAAGTTTATTTCAACAACAAAAACCAAGTTTTACTCAGTTCTGCAACAAAGAAATACAAATTTTACTCAATTCAACAACAAGGAAATATGTTAAATACATTTTATGCTACTTCAGGTGCGGAACCTCCTGCCTCAAAACCCTGTGGCTCTTAATAAGCTCAATCCAACTACGTAAGTTTCACGCTGGGATCCTTTTATTTTTCTTCTAATAAAGATGTTCCCCAACTGAAGGAAACCTATTTTTCTTCTGGAAAAAAGTTTCCTAGCTACACGAAGTTTACGGTAATATGGTGAAAACCATCCAATATATGAAAATGTGTCAACAATTATACGAAGTTTATGTTAATACATACCACATGTACGGAGTAAATGATAATATGGTGGCAGCATCACAATCGGGTTTAATTGATCTTAAACTAAGTTAATGGGGTCAATATGTAATTTATGAAACTTAATAAACTTAATTGATTTTATTAATAAATTTAATAAAGTGAATAATTTATTAAAATTTATAAACTATCCTAAACTTAATAAAATTATTAAACAAAATAAAAAAATTATTTATTTAACTCAATAAACTTAATAAACAAAATAATTTTTTAAACTTAATAAAATTATTAAAATTAATTGATTTTATTAACACACTTAACAATTATTAAATTTAATAAAATGAATAATTTATTAAACTTTATAAACTTAATCCTAAACTTAATAAACTTAATAAACATAATAATTTAATAAATTTATTAATTTTAATAAGTTTAATAAATTTAATAAATTTATTAAATTCATTAAATTTAATAAATTTATTAAGTTTAATACTTAAGTTTATTAATTTTAATAAATTATTAATTTTCTAAAGTTTAAATAATTTTTTTTGTCATCGTTTAATAATTATTAAGTTTATTAATAAAATCAATTAAATTTATTAAGTTTAAGAAATTTATTAAGTTTAATAGGTTTAATAAGTTTATTATGTTTAATAAGTAATTAAGTTAAAAAAATTATTATGTTTATTAAGTTTAATAAATTATTATTTTTATTAAGTTTAATAATTATTAAGTTTATTAATAAAATCAATTTAGTATATTAAGTTTCATAAATTACAGATTAACCCCATTAACTTAGCTTAAGATCAATTAAACCCGACAGATGTTGCCACCATATTATCATTTACTTCAGACATGTGGCATGTATTAACATAAATGTTGTGTAGTTATTGACACATTTTCATACATTGGATAGTTTCCACCATATTACCGTAAACTTCGTGTAGCTAGGAAACTTTTTTCCTTTTCTTCTTCCTTCCCTTCTTTTTCTCGTAATACGGAGGGAAAATTGTACGTTCATATATTTCTTTTAGAATAAACCACTCAAACTGACCTGGCACTGAATAAATGGACATGTAATATGCTAATGCCTACAGTTCCGTCAAATAATATTGTAAACACAATCATGGTATACTTATATTATATGATTTATATTCATGCTTATCACATCCATGCCAGTGATAATTGCATTCACCCACAAATACTTATCTATATCAAAGTGCATTCACACTAGATTTTCTTTAGCAATTTCACCAAGTAGCATTGGTTGTCACCTCCATTGGCATTGTATTCCAGTTCAGACATGTTCAGCTTTTTCAAGGTCAAAATAGTAGCTTTGCCACATCTAATGTGCATTAGGTTCTCAAACAGGGGCTTAAGTTTATTGGCTCACTTCCATGTGCAGTCTCTTTCCTATGGTTTTTAAACCATTCAGCCATTTTTGCAATAATCGAGTCAACCATTGGCAACATGGAGTACTTCTTTGTTTCCTTTAACACATTTTTCATAGACTCATATATGTTAGTTGTGTCTATATAATAGCTTTCTCCTAAAAATAACACCTTACCCATTTTCAACCACTGCACTATCATCCAGATACATGGCCGTCACAGGGTATTTCATCCTAAAATTCGTATAAACACGCAAGAACTCCCTTTCTGTATCTATCTTACCCAATTTTATGAATTGATCTGCCACTACATCTTTGCTGGTGTTGGGTGCTTTTCTCAAATTTTAAGCCAAATGTCATAGACAATATTCGTGGTTAGTGTCAGGGTACATGTATTGCCTTGATTAGACTAGGATTTCTATCAATAGTGGATACCAATTTAACAGAGCCTGGTACAGCTATTCGCAGCGTGGTAAAAATCATCTTCAACTTTAATCTTTCTCACCGTCAAGTACACCAAAGGCAATAGGGTAATGGTGATGATTGGGATTATGAGCCGTAGCAAAAATTATCACACCACAATATACAGTCTTCAGAAAAGTCACATAGATAATCAACACCTTCTTCATGGCTTTCAATCCTTATATACTAGCTTCTAAAGCGATAAACATATAGTTGAATTGTTTGCTTCATCCACCTACACATTTGTTACTATACCACGACTCACCTTCTGTAACATGTGTATATATATAACACCTTATAATATCTTCTCGATTTCCACAAATATCTCTCACAACTAGTTTTTACCTTGCAGCGTAGTGGAGTGAGAAACTTTCACACCATGACTTTGATGAACTAGATTGATCTGACACTTAGGAGATGGAGTGTCATATTTTCTTGGATATTCTGCAACTGGTCATGGTGCTCCTTTCTTTCTATAATTTTTGTGCCTGTACTCGAATTATACTGCAAACATGTATGTATCTTTCTGTATTTTCTAACCGTGAAACTTGAGAATTTAAAACTGCGTAAACACCTAAGAACTAATCACTTCTTATCAGAATTCAATACATTGATTCCATAAAAAATTTAAATGCAGCTGTACTAACCAAATCTTGCACGTATTGCTTACTTCCGAATTGTTGCTACTACCGCTCAATACAGTCTTCTCATTCAGATATGAACTGAATACCTTCTTTTTGTGGAGAAATCTCAACATAATCATCATCCCAACAAAGACTATCCACAACCATATCATCAGTTTCTTTTGTTTGATGTTCTACATCCTCTATCGGCTCTTCTTGTTCACATTCTGGTATTGGCTCTTGTTGTTCACCTACTAGTTTTGTGGCTACGTGAATATTAAGTGCACGCTCATCCTCACTTGAGTTCAACTTACTATAATTCAGACAAAATGAACTTTCTCGTCCAACCCTAGAAAGTTGCTCGCTCAACTGGCCTCTTACCAACTCTTTGTTAACCTCCACATGAAAAACTTCTGTGCATCTCTAGCCATTGAATTCAAATAAACATATACGTCCTCGTCATCTAAAATGCAGCTTTTCTACAAGGTTTCAAAACCAATGAAATGTAGTTCATTTTAAATTGTTTATTACTTTCTTCTATATCGATCTTCCTACAAATCCTGCTTTTCAACTCCCAGTAATTTATCTACTCAATAGATTTCTTAAACGATAAACCATGGATGGTACCATTCTAATTCCAAATATCTTTAACACCATCCTTCAAATACCATCCTCCGTAATCAAAATGAAGATTTACGTTTGTTGGTCATTTTTCCCCTAAAACAACAAAAGAAATAACATAATTTCATTCAGCATCACTGGTTCTATCAGTCATACTCTTATCAGTATTACGAGTAATGCCATTTATTCTCAGTTTGTCAAACATTAAATACGGATCGCTGTCATTATAGCTATAAATCAACTATTACACAGTCTATCTAATGTAAAATTCAACATAAACTATGAATTAAGTGGAATTGTAATCGAAATGATAAGGAACTTTTAATGGGACGAGGCGAAGTTATCCACCTAAATAGACAATCGAGAGAGGAACTAGATGAAGACAAAGAAAATGAGATAAAGGGGAGGAGTGCTAAATGGAACCAGCTAACTCACCTCGCTGATAGTTTCTCGAAGGTTCGATGGAACAGAGGAATGATTTCTAATTTGAAACGTCAAGAGGAAAGGGAGAGACAAGATTAAAGTAGAGAGAATGGTGAGAGGGTAGGCAAGAAACCCAGTTAGGCAGAGAAATTTGGGTTCGTATGAGTTCGTGATTGGATACTTACATATTTTTCATTTTTATCAATGCTATTAAAACATAAACACAAAGTTGGACCCAACTTACTTCTAGGTAATTTTTTTTTAATATACAATATAACTAATACAATTATAACATTATTTTAAGTCTAAGAAACTAATATTTATAACAATGAATCTTGGTGAACTTATTTATGGTAAGAAATTAAATGGAGTAATTATTAATAATTGATTTTATATGGTAACAATTATTTATGGTAAAACTTTAAAATATGTTAAAATGATACCACGTTTATTTCTATAGCAAAACATTAATAGAACGTTCATATGTTATTTTGTAAATTTCATATTGTTCAATTAAGGTGTTTGTTTAAATCATTGTACATAACAAAAAAATTTCTATATCATGGGTTGAAACATATTATTAATAAATTATAAGACATTAATATAATTTTTCACCAATGTGAAATAAGGTAAAAGGATGGACTATTTTATTTCGTATTTACATATTTTAAAAATCAACTATTTATTTTAATTTTCATGTAAATAAAATTAGGCATATAGGTTTTTATAAAAATATGAAATATTATAAATTAACATAGTATATTATATGATTTTTTAAAAGAATTGGTAAAATAACGATCTCATGTTATAATCGGGTTATAGCCTACCATAATAATAAATATATTTTTTGTATATAATAGGTCAAAATTTTCTACAAAAGTTTTTTAAAAATTATTTGAAACTTATAAATAGAACATGTCCACAAATTTAGATATAAATTACATATTTTAAAATTTGGTAATCAATAAATCTTATTTATTTTGTTATCAACTCATGTATTTAATTAACTGTTTCAAATATTAATAAACAAATATTTGTGAATCTTCTTTATTTCCTATAATATTCGGTTTCTTTAGACCTAATACTCAATTATTTTTAATATAAACATAATTATTCTCATAACCAATGTAAAATATAAAATCAAAATTTGAAAATAACATATGTTTTGAAATCACGATTCAAAATAATATAATATAAAACTACAGAATAATCTGTATTTTAAAATCACCTGTCAAAATCTAGTTTATAATTAATGTTCAGTACTACGTAAGAGTAAAAATGATATTGCACGCTTCACTTAATTGTTGAATGGCATTCAGATTAAGTGATAGTAGATGAGAATTGTTTTTCTCAGATTGAAGCATATAAACCATTAGTTTTTTCTTTGTTTTTCTTTTTTTTTTTGCAATAGAGGGATTAGTGGATTACTCGACCTTTGCATGAGCCATATACGGTCTAACTGGTGTAACCGCAGCGGTTGCTGGTGTGGTTGCGGAAGTTTGCGGATGCGGATGGTTGCAGTTTTAAGCGGTTTCTAGAGATTTATACGACTGATATAGCGGTTAGAAATTGATGCGTTTGCGGGACCTTTATGATTGGTAAACTACCAAATGCAACAGTTGTTAAATAATAAATTAACAATATTTACATTTTATATAATTATAAAAATATTAAAAATCATAATATCATAATAAATATAAAAATTATATTTATAAAATCATAATAATAAAATTTTAAAAATTATAGGAAATATTTTTGTTTTAAAGTTTTATAATATAAATTAAAATAGAATATGTATACATTTTAAATTTTCTATTATTTCAATTTAAAATTTTTACCGAATATTTTTAGTTTTATTTATTATTTTTTTATTTTTATAAGAAAAAAAATTACCCTCCTGCAACCGTAAACGCTAGCTGGAACCAGCTTTTAATTTTAAGAGGTTTGGAGCGGTTTGAAGCGATTTAGAGTCTTTTCTGTGATTGTTTCAAAACGCCAACAACCGCTATGAACCGCAAAAGCTGCGTTCGCGGATGGTAGCGGGGAACCATAGTCGATAGAATCTAAAGCAAACATGTGTTGTGTTTCTTACATGTGTTACGTTAGACAATCTTGCATGTATCAAACATGAAGATGTGATAGTTGGACTTGGGGGTGATATATTGAGATATATCGTTTTACTAATTTAATTTAGTTTTGATCAATAACCATAAAATTACCAATAATATTTTATTTAGTTAAAGATATACAAATAAATGATACGAAGCATATTTTCTATAACGTAGTAAACTGTAGAAACGTTTTATATCATTGCAACATTTTCACATTTATTTTCTGGCTAGTCTTTAAATAATTTAACAGTTTCTTCAATTTATTTTTTTGTTCATATTTATTTTTCCTAAAGAAACAAGAAAAGTGTTTAAGAAATTTGTAGTATTTTTTACAAAAAAACATACAGCTACATTAATAATAATACAGAAAAAAGGAAACTATATATATAGTCCAGCAAATCATGTCCACTGATTAGAATTTTTTGTTTCTCTTTCTTCTATTTAATTCTTATAACTACATAAAAATTGTAAAATTTAAATTTTACAGTATCTTAACTAATAATCCACAATCAATCACCGAAAAGTTACATGGAAATCTGATACACTTGGGTAACGATGTAGATTTTTGATACGTGATAAACATGAGATTTTTTTTTTTTTTTTGTAAAATGGAGGCGTTCGTGAGTGAATCGAAACCTAGTGGGAAAAGGTATATTTCAAACTTAACTTTCTGGGTTGTATCTAATTCCATCATGATTTTTAATATAATAACTATTTTATTATGAACTTAACAAATTTTTTAAATGTCTACACGAATTTTCACAAACATGTATATATATACATTAACTATAACGGTGATTAATCAACCGTTTATTCTGATAAGTAAATAGTTGATATGACATTTCGTTAAAATGTCGTTTGTGATTGTCATAAAACTAAAATTTAGAGTCTTACATATTTCGAACCTACGTTTTGGCGGATAAAAGATTTCTATTTATTTGTCAAGACTGGGTTCAAAGTAAGTTTTTCTTCACCAAAACGTGGATTCAAAATCTATAAAATTTTAATTTTGTGATAATTACAAACGATGTTGTTTTAACGAAAATGTTATATCAGCTATTTACCCATCTGATTTTTAGTATATATCAAACATTTGTGAAAGTTCGTGTAAACATTTTAAAAATTTGTTGAGTTTATGAAAGAATAGACACTATACTAAAATTCATGATGTAATAGTCACGATCTAGAAAGTGTTGAATTTGAAATAGATCTATTTTCCTTACTAATTCCCTTGAAGACATGTCCACCAACACTAGATAGATTTAATTACTCACAGTGTAAATAAAAAAAACGATATATCTAAGATTTTAGGTTTCGAATTCGAAGTGCTTAACACTTTTCAAAATCCATCTTACCACTCGGCAAAACTTAGTTAACAATAAAATCTTTAGACAATAAATATTATATAAGTGAATATTTGATCAATTAATAAATATTTTGGTTTTAAATTAGCTCGGTTCAAATTTAATATAATTAATATTTAAAATCTGTATAAATTTATTGTCTTTTTAATATATATAGTTTATATATGTTTTATTTTATATCAAGTATCATTTATAAATAATAATTTATTTATTTTCTAAACCTCTAATAAAAATATTTTTGTTTTATTTTTAACTATATATATATATATATCTATGCAAACAATTTTTATTGGTTGAATTATTTTATAATACATCTATTGGATAACATTTTTTTGTAAATTGGCATAATTTATGAATAACATATTATCATAATATTTTAAATTAGTCTTATAAATTAATAATTCAATAATTAATAAAATAAAGAAATCTTAATAATATTGGTTTGTAGAGTTTATACTGCAATTTGTAGAAAACATTCTTATATTTTGTCTAAAAGGAATTAATTCCGTATGATAATTGCCCTCCTATTTGTACTTTGCACTTAAAAGTAACATCTTATCAAACGACACGAAGCAAGTGAGTGGGGATCAATGAAGTCATGCATGCATATCTTAATTGCTGGTTTTTATTATTTTTTCTTGAAATGATCGATTTGGAGTAAATATATAGCTATAGTCAACTTCCACATGTACTTGCTGGAATAGCCTTTTTAATTCCAAAGTCAACTTAGATTTCTCAATCATGCACAAACACTACAGCTTTCTTTTTGTACTGCGATATTACAACTATTACTGTTCATTAATATAATGGCTATTCACTGTTATAAGAGATCAATTCCTTTTATTTTAATAGATATATTTTTACAAGTAATTGACTTTTTTAAGCAAAAAAAAAAGAGTAGTTGACTTGGAACAACTTATATATATATATATATATATTTGGGTATACATTTTAGATATAATCTTTTAAATATTGACTATGAAATTCAAAAAATAAATACTGAAATGACACTATTTGGGAAATGAAAAGAGTAATACATGTTATATATATATACATATATCCATATGATGGCTAATTTAAGTACTCAAATAATATGTGGTTCAACAACCCCAAAACCCAAAAATTGTCACATACATCACTGAATAAAACTCAGAAATTAATATGTGTTCATATAATTTTATTATCATTTTAGTTCATTATTATTTTTATATAAGCTTGGTAGCGTAATGCAAATCGACAGGATCTGTGTTATGCAACTTCTTGTTTACAAATTATTCGTATAATTAACTCGCTTCTCTCTTTTTCGTTAATATATACGGATCTAGTACGTACAAATTCAAAAACAACTTATCGTTTAATATTTTACAAAACGGATTTTAATATCATTAACTTTCTCATTTCTGTAATGACGGTGCATTTTACATTCTTTCAAATTGGTTTATTTCCGAAGTATTTAAAAGAGATTCTACGAACGTGAATATTCTTTCTGCATTTTTTCTTAGTTTTCCGCAAATTCGAATGTTAAAACTAAATGGGTGATGCATTAAAGTCAAATATTGTAAATGGTGGGTTGGTAATAATGAAAAAGGTCAATGATGCTGCGACTAAGTTCAATGAAAGATCAATGGCCTTCTTGTACTTTTAAGAATATTTATTTACAGTCTTTATAGTAGATATATTGTGCATTAATCCTTTTGAATTCGCCAAAGGTCTATCATTCACATTCTATTAAAAAAAAAATTAGGTACCACAGGACTTCATGAAAATGACTTCTCTTGTATATTTTAAAATAAGAACCAGAAGCATTCAATATAATATAAGATTTTATATGAATATGAATATTCTTTTTTCAGTTAAAGTTTTACTATCGGTAGATTATTTTAGAATTTTGTCTAATTTCGAAAATCAATGAAATTTTGTGCTTTCTTTATTTCTATGTGATACTTAGAGTAATAAATATTAACATCAAATGAACATATACCAGATACACATTTCAATTTTTAAATTCAAATTACTTTAAACATTAAATATATTGTAGTTGTTGAAAAAATTTAAAAAAAGTAGTAAATAATTCGAGAAGTATAACACTACAAGAAAACAGGCTAATACTGAGGGACAAAATCGTCGGTATGTCGTCGAATAACCGTATTCGGCGACATACCGAAATATGTCCTCGGAAAAATTCTTCGGAATTTCATTTTTCCTCGGAATTTCCTCGGAATTTTCTGACGGAATTCCGAGGAAACATAATTCCGAGGAAACTGTAAGGACTATGGTTCGTCGGAAAATTCCGAGGAAGCATGCCCTCGAAAATTCGAGGAAGCATGCCCTCGAAAATTCGAGGAAGCATGCCCTCGAAAATTCGAGGAAGCATGCCCTCGAAAATTCGAGGAAGCATGCCCTGGAAAATTCGAGGAGATCTTCCTGAATTTCCAAAAAATATTAAAAAAATAAATTAAATTTTCGAAATTTAAATTTGAAAATATAAAAATATTTAATAAATATATAAATGATTTTATAATATAAAAATATATTTTATATACAAAAACGTTTTCATAACCGAAAAATTAATTACAAAAATAGTTTTAATATATAAAAATAATTTAATAATTACAAAAATAGTTTTAATATATAAAAATAGTTTAATAATTACAAAAATAGTTTTAATATATAAAAATAGTTTAATAATTGCAAAAATAGTTTTAATATATAAAAATAGTTTAATAATTATAAAAATAGTTTTAATATAGAAAAATAGTTTAATAATTAAAAGAATAGTTTTAATATATAAAAATAGTTTAATAATTACAAAAATAGTTTTAATATATAAAAATAGTTTAATAATTACAAAAATAGTTTTAATATATAGAAAAATAGTTTAATAATTAAAAATAGTTTTAATATGTAAAAAATAGTTTAATAATTACAAAAATAGTTTAAATATATAAAAATAGTTTAATAATTACAAAAATAGTTTTAATATATAGAAAAATAGTTTAATAATTAAAAATAGTTTTGATATACAAAAACGTTTTCATATTATATATACATAATTATCAATTAGATTTTTATAACCACAAAATTAATAAAAACTTAAAAAAATTCCATACCATAATCAAACTCTCAATAACAACAAATAATCACAATCCTCACAAAAACCATAATCAAACTATCACTACACAATCACACCATTCAACCTAACAAAATCTATAAAAATCACCCTAACACCATAATCAAACTCGATTTTGAATCTAAAAGAGAGGGATAGTGTCCTTACATGATTTGGGAGTGGAATTGAGGAGAAATCCACTTGAATCGCGGAAATCGTCGAAGGAGGAGAGGGAGAGGCGGAGTTCGCGAGGAAGAGGAAGAGAGAAATGGGGAAGAAAGGTCTGCTCGACCTAATTATAAAATAAAAATTCGGCGGAATAATCCGTGAATTTCCATTATAATTTAATAGGTTCCTCGAATTTCCTCGAAACCATTAATTTAATTTTCGCGAAATATTTGGCGGTTTGGATTGCGGGTAAATGAAAATATTCGAGGAAAGTATCTTCCTCGAATTTCCTCGAATATTCGAGGAAATTCGAGGAAATACTGAAAACCACTACCTTCCTCGAATTTCCTCGAATATTCTGATGAAATTCGAGGAACCAGGGTTTTAAACAAAACCAGTACCTTCCTCGAATTTCCTCGGAATATTCGAGGAAATTCGAGGAAATTCGAATTATGGTTTGGGGTTTCAAAACATCAATTTTTTTGCCGTATTTCATTTATTATACAAATGTAATGCATACCATTGAGGATTCTTTGTATAGATGATCATAAACCATGAAATAACAAAATTTCAAAAATAATGGTAAGTATTCCTTTAACGTTTATTAAAATGTATAAGTGTTTCTCTTATGATGTGTGGTTTTCGTTCATGCAATCGTAAAAGTGTTTGTTATCGTGTAAAACACCAAAGTTTGACTTTATAATCTGGTTAAGACACTTAATGAAGGTTATATCGTGTTATTCAATCCATAAAGCGTTGTTTTCGGTTTAAAATCTAGTTCCTCGAATTTCCTCGGAATATTCGAGGAAATTCGAGGAAATCTGAAAACCACTACCTTCCTCGAATTTCCTCGAATTTCCTCGAGAATATTCGAGGAAATTCGAGGAAATCTAACCACTACCTTCCTCGAATTTCCTCGAATATTCTGATGAAATTCGAGGAACCAGGGTTTTAAACAAAACCAGTACCTTCCTCGAATTTCCTCAGAATATTCGAGGAAATCGAAAATTATGGTTTGGGGTTTCAAAACATCAATTTTTTTGCCGTATTTCATTTATTATACAAATGTAATGCATACCATTGAGGATTCTTTGTATAGATGATCATAAACCATGAAATAACAAAATTTCAAAAATAATGGTAAGTATTCCTTTAACGTTTATTAAAATGTATAAGTGTTTCTCTTATGATGTGTGGTTTTCGTTCATGCAATCGTAAAAGTGTTTGTTATCGTGTAAAACACCAAAGTTTGACTTTATAATCTGGTTAAGACACTTAATGAAGGTTATATCGTGTTATTCAATCCATAAAGCGTTGTTTTCGGTTTAAAATCCCTAGTTCCTCGAATTTCCTCGAATATTCTGAAATTCTGAGGAAATACTGAAAACCACTACCTTCCTCGAATTTCTCGAATTTCCTCGAATTTCTGAGGAAATTCGAGAACCAGGGTTTTAAACAAAACCAGTACCTTCCTCGAATTTCCTCGAATATTAGGAAATTCGAGAATTATGGTTTGGGGTTTCAAAACATCAATTTTTTTGCCGTATTTCATTTATTATACAAATGTAATGCATACCATTGAGGATTCTTTGTATAGATGATCATAAACCATGAAATAACAAAATTTCAAAAATAATGGTAAGTATTCCTTTAGCGTTTATTAAAATGTATAAGTGTTTCTCTTATGATGTGTGGTTTTCGTTCATGCAATCGTAAAAGTGTTTGTTATCGTGTAAAACACCAAAGTTTGACTTTATAATCTGGTTAAGACATTTAATGAAGGTTATATACGTGTTATTCAATCCATAAAGCGTTGTTTTGGTTTAAAATCCCTAGTTCCTTGGAATTTCCTCGAATATTAGAAATTCGAGGAAATACTGAAAACCACTACCTTCCTCGGAATTTCCTCGAATTTCCTCGAATTTCTGAGGAAATTCGAGAACCAGGGTTTTAAACAAAACCAGTACCTTCCTCGAATTTCCTCAGAATATTCCGAGGAAATTCCGAGGAATTATGGTTTGGGGTTTCAAAACATCAATTTTTTTTGCCGTATTTCATTTATTATGCAAATGTAATGCATACCATTGAGGATTCTTTGTATAGATGATCATAAACCATGAAATAACAAAATTTCAAAAATAATGGTAAGTATTCCTTTAACGTTTATTAAAATGTATAAGTGTTTCTCTTATGATGTGTGGTTTTCGTTCATGCAATCGTAAAAGTGTTTGTTATCGTAAAACACCAAAGTTTGACTTTATAATCTGGTTAAGACATTTAATGAAGGTTATATACGTGTTATTCAATCCGCAAAGCGTTGTTTTCGGTTTAAAATCCCTAGTTCCTTGGAATTTCTGAATATTCTGAGGAAATTCGAGAAATACTGAAAACCACTACCTTCCTCGAATTTCTCGAATTTCCTCGAATTTCTGAGGAAATTCCGAGGAACCAGGGTTTTAAACAAAACCAGTACCTTCCTCGAATTTCCTCGAATATTCGAGGAAATTCGAGAATTATGGTTTGGGGTTTCAAAACATCAATTTTTTGCAGTATTTCATTTATTATGCAAATGTAATGCATACCATTGAGGATTCTTTGTATAGATGATCATAAACCATGAAATAACAAAATTTCAAAAATAATGGTAAGTATTTCCTTTAACGCTTATTAAAATGTATAAGTGTTTCTCTTATGATGTGTGGTTTTCGCTCATGCAATCGTAAAAGTGTTTGTTATCGTGTAAAACACCAAAGTTTGACTTTATAATCTGGTTAAGACACTTAATGAAGGTTATATATCGTGTTATTCAATCCAAGAAAACGTTGTTTTCGGTTTAAAATCCTAGTTTCGAATTTCCTCGAATATTCTGAGGAAATTCGAGGAAATACTGAAAACCACTACCTTCTCGAATTTCCTCGAATATTCTGAGGAAATTCGAGAACCAGGGTTTTAAACAAAACCAGTACATTCTCGAATTTCCTCAAAATATTCGAGGAAATTCGAGGAATTATGGTTTGGGGTTTCAAAACATCAATTTTTTGCCGTATTTCATTTCTTATTATACAATGTAATGCATACCATTGAGGATTCTTTGTATAGATGATCATAAACCATGAAATAACAAAATTTCAAAAATAATGGTAAGTATTCCCTTTAACGCTTATTAAAATGTATAAGTGTTTCTCTTATGATGTGTGGTTTTCGCTCATGCAATCGTAAAAGTGTTTGTTATCGTAAAACACCAAAGTTTGACTTTATAATCTGGTTAAGACACTTAATGAAGGTTATATACGTGTTATTCAATCCATAAAGCGTTGTTTTCGGTTTAAAATCTAGTTTCTGAATTTCTCGAATATTCTGAGGAAATTCGAGGAAATACTGAAAACCACTACCTTCCTCGAATTTCTCGAATATTCTGAGGAAATTCGAGAACCAGGGTTTTAAACAAAACCAGTACATTCTCGAATTTCCTCAAAATATTCGAGGAAATTCGAGGAATTATGGTTTGGGGTTTCAAAACATCAATTTTTTGCCGTATTTCATTTCTTATTATACAATGTAATGCATACCATTGAGGATTCTTTGTATAGATGATCATAAACCATGAAATAACAAAATTTCAAAAATAATGGTAAGTATTCCCTTTAACGCTTATTAAAATGTATAAGTGTTTCTCTTATGATGTGTGGTTTTCGCTCATGCAATCGTAAAAGTGTTTGTTATCGTAAAACACCAAAGTTTGACTTTATAATCTGGTTAAGACACTTAATGAAGGTTATATACGTGTTATTCAATCCATAAAGCGTTGTTTTCGGTTTAAAATCCCTAGTTTCTGAATTTCTCGAATATTCGAGGAAATTCGAGGAAATACTGAAAACCACTACCTTCCTCGAATTTCCTCGAATATACCGAGAAATGTTTCTTCCTCGAATTTCCTCGGAAAATTCGAGAAATCGAAAACCATTTTCTTGGTTTCCTCGGTATTTCCTCGGTTTTGGTCAGAAAATTCCGAGGAACTCATTTTCCCTCGGTATGTTCCTCAGAATAACGATGTTTTCTTGTAGTGTAACTATATCATAAAAATGTTATCAGAGAATTCACATGAAATTAGATCACAAATGTAAACAATTTATAAGAAAATCAATTAAACACTACTGTAGAATTCGAAACACAGTTAATTGTTTTTTTTTCACTCTCATGGTTCTAATTACTATGTCTAACAACCTAGAGAACTAATTCTCACTGAGCTTATAAAATTAAACATGTACTAAGTTCCAGTTTAGATTATTTATAAAACACCTTAACATCAACTCTTATTAGCTAAAGCTGGCTATAACAATCTTGGTCATAGAGATTATTTTAATAAATAAGATCAACTCCGTTGCATATAGTTAACTTAACATCAAAAACTAGATAGCTAATCAAGTTTAACCATTAGCAACAACCAAAGTGAAAACTTTTAAAGAAGATTCCATAATCTACATAATCCTAAACATTTAGTCTCTCCAATTTCATTGAAACTCTAAAACTAATTATGAAACTATTAATACATAGCAGACGAACCTTAAATTAGTGATGAATAATACATGATTAGATTAAAGAGATAAAACATAGATTTACAAAGGTTTTCCAAAGGCAAAGTACTAACTCGTCATCTTAAAAATCTAAAACCTAAAAGTCTAATGAAAATAATGGTTAAGCTTGAATGGCATTGACAAACCTAAAAGGCAAAGGTTTTTCTGACCCGAACAAGGAATTTGATCCACTGTATACCAAACCCCAAGTCAATAGAATCAGAAAAACTAGGTTAGAAATGAGCTTTAGATCCTTCGAACGCTCAAATATGCTTGAATGGCATGGCAAACTCTGAAAGAATCAAAGTAAACTCGCCTAGATTGTCAAAGGTGTAAAATGTCGAGTTCATTGTCTCATAAACTCTTTAATAGAAAATCACAGAGATCGATTTCATCTCTCTCAACAAATTGGAGGGACTTATTGTTGAAGATGGACTTCGCTCCCTCAACAAGGTCATCAGCGAGACCTATTAAAAAATGAACTCGATCCATTAGGAAAATGGAAAATCACCAAGAAAATTAAGTCGGTCGAAAACCTTAGAAGGAAAAGAAAGAATGCACTAACTTCAACCTTAATATAAATAAGGATGCTCTCAAAGTCAAAGGGGACAAAGAGGGAATAATCTAGGAAAATTCACAGTAAAATCGTCTTTGTGTGAGTTTGTCTCACTTTGGCGGGTATGAGTAACTTTCTGAGTTGAATGACGTTCACAGTAAAATCACCTTCATCTAGGCATGAAGCCGAGTTTAATCTACCTTGACAAGTACGAGTAACTAGCTGAGTTGAATGACGTTCACACTAAACTCGTCGTCATCTAGACATAGAGCTGATTTTGACTAACATTGACATGTACAAATAACTAACCAAGTTGAATGACGCTCACAGTAAATTTGCCTTCATTTAGCATGAAGACAAGTTCAACTCATCTTGACAGGTAAGAGTAACTCGATGAGTTGAGTGACTCTAAACAGAGTTCACAGTAAACTCACCTTGATTAGGAAATAAGTCGAGTACAACTCTCTTTGACATGTTTGAGTTACTCTCCTAGTTGATTATCGCCTAGTTGTAAGCAGAGACGTGCTCACCTTTATAGAAAAGGGGCAACAGCCCCAGGTCCCCAACTTTCTCATCTAATTTCAGGGTCCCGTTTATTTTATTGATTTTTTTATTAAAATAAATTAATTGATAGAGAAAAATGTAAACGAGCTATTTTAAGTTTTTAACTAAAACAGATACCAAATTATATTATTTTCTTTCTTTACAGAATGTTACTAGAAATATTTGTATACATCTTATGCATATTGTAGATTGTCTATATAAATATGTTATTGACCTCTGAAGAAATTATTTTCTTCATTAGCTTCAGTTCCGTTGTCTTCATTTTTATGATGTTTTAATTATTTTCTTAACGTATAACCTATCAAATTACTAATTGTGTTTCACAAATGATTTGATGTAATAATCCATATATAGCTACCGTAAAAATACAAAGTATTGCATATGTATATATAAAAATATTTCTATATATATAAACTAATCTATTAAATTTTTCTTTGTAAAATATAAAATCATTAGTATGATGTTGTAAAATTTAATCTTGTATAATTTTTTTAAAAAATCATAAAGTAAATTTTATTTTATTGTAATATACATAGCTTTTACTGTTTATAATTTTTTTTCTAGCAATAGATTTTTTGAAACATTTTTTGCCATAGACCCCAGAAAACCTTCGCGACACTGGTTGTAAGACTCTAGAAAGAGTTCACAATAAACTTGCCCTGATCGCCTAAGACGAGTACAATTCTCCTTGACATGTTCAAGTTACTCGTCTAGTTGATCATTGCCTAGTTGAATGATTCTGAAAAGAGGCACAATAAACTCGCCTTGATCAGGAACTAAGTCGAAAGTACAACTCTCTTTGACATGTTTGAGTTACTCTCCTAGTTGATTATCGCCTAGTTGTAAGCAGACGCGCTCACCTTTATAGAAAAGGGCAACAGCCCCAGGTCCCCAACTTTCTCATCTAATTTCAGGTCCCGTTTATTTTATTGATTTTTTATTAAAATAAATTAATTGATAGAGAAAAATGTAAACGAGCTATTTTAAGTTTTTAACTAAAACAGATACCAAATTATATTATTTTCTTTCTTTACAGAATGTTACTAGAAATATTTGTATACATCTTATGCATATTGTAGATTGTCTATATAAATATGTTATTGACCTCTGAAGAAATTATTTTCTTCATTAGCTTCAGTTCCGTTGTCTTCATTTTTATGATGTTTTAATTATTTTCTTAACGTATAACCTATCAAATTACTAATTGTGTTTCACAAATGATTTGATGTAATAATCCATATATAGCTACCGTAAAAATACAAAGTATTGCATATGTATATATAAAAATATTTCTATATATATAAACTAATCTATTAAATTTTTCTTTGTAAAATATAAAATCATTAGTATGATGTTGTAAAATTTAATCTTGTATAATTTTTTTAAAAAATCATAAAGTAAATTTTATTTTATTGTAATATACATAGCTTTTTACTGTTTATAATTTTTTTTTCTAGCAATAGATTTTTTTGAAACATTTTTTTTGCCATAGACCCCAGAAAACCTTCGCACGACACTGGTTGTAAGACTCTAGAAAGAGTTCACAATAAACTTGCCCTGATCGCCTAAGACGAGTACAATTCTCCTTGACATGTTCAAGTTACTCGTCTAGTTGATCATTGCCTAGTTGAATGATTCTGAAAAGAGGCACAATAAACTCGCCTTGATCAGGAACTAAGTCGAGTACAACTTTCCTTAATAGGTTCGAGTTACTCGTTCATTTGATCATCATCTAGTTGAAGTACGCTGAAAAGAGTCATAGTAAACTCATTTAGATCGTCAAAGGCATAAAACTTCGAGAGAATGATCTAGGCAAATTACGAATTATCTAAACCATCGCCAATCATCTAAGTACATTGCATAATATCTAGGAACATCGCCAATGATCTAGGCATATCACCTATCATCTAGGCAAATCGCATATTATCTAAGCACATCGACAATCATCTAAACGACTTTATACATAAAGTCAAAAAGATCTAGTTCTCTCTTATAAAAGCTATTTTGGCAATTTATCTCATTTGTAATAAGCTACGATTGGTTCAGCGATGATATATAAAATTCATTCTCCTAGTTCCAATTTCAGTACAAAATAAAAATAAAAATAAACCCTCTATCAAAATTATACATATTTTCAATATATACCAAATGGAAATTAAACACCTAATTGTCGCCTTTTCCTTCAGATCATCACGAATTTCCTTGAAGTCATGATAAAACATCACATCTTTCTTTGAAAGCACTCAAACATCTAAAACACCTGAAAACGTAGATGAAAACTTTTGATAAGCTTCAAAATCCACTGAAACAATTTCAAAAGATATCTTTCAAAAAAAAACAATTTCAAAAGATAGAAAAAAAAACAAAACAAAGTATATCGCTATGAATATTCCTCTTTTTCTATACGACAAGAAAAATAATAATTAATACTTACAAAACAAAATTTAATTCTTTTACTATAGTTTTCTTCAGGACGTATAGGATGATCCATGAAATATACTGTTTGTATTATAGAATCAATCGAACCAACCTCTGAGTTAATATCAATTTTTTTTTTTGTTCAAAAGATCAATTATTTTATCTTCATCTTTTACCGTTTCAAATCAGATGGCGATGTAAGAAGCTGCAGGCTGCACAATAATTAGTAATAAAAATCAAATGGAGAATGTTAACAGTTTACTTAATATGTAAAGTAATAGATGAAAACATCAATGAAATTAAAATAATAATAATGTCAGCATCAGCACAAGTAGATTTATTATTATAAATATGTAGAGAGATGGTGGTATTCATAGTTCATTGAGATCTAAGATCAGGTGAATACCTTCTTCTATTTTCTGTAAAGAATTTTCTCATCTTTTCTTTAAGGTCAAAACTAGAAGAAGAAACTCAATTCTCTCCACAGAGCAAATAAAATCCATGGCTTCTTTGCAATTCTCTGTCACCTTCCACACCTTCCTCCTCTTCTCTCTGGTATGTTCTGTACCTCTCTCTAAGTGTTTTATATTATGCTTTTTAATACTAATGCTTCAACCCAATCAAGCATAATATAAACCCGATATAATACTATATAATTATGGTGTATATTTACTGTCTAGTACTTACAAGCATTTGAGTACTTACAACTTATATTTACAAGAGAAGCTCTGTTTACAATCGTTGCTTATTCAGTTCTCGTTTATCATATAACAGACTAACTAGGTAGTAATCCGCGCTTTGCGCGGGATGAAATACCTATTTAGAATTTTTAAGTTTTAAACATGTAGAATATAGTTTTTTTTAAGGATTTTCGATGGTTTATGCCGCCTCTGATGTGGGTTGTTAATTTTTCTGTTGAATCTGGTGAGGCTGATTTCAGGTAAGATACAGGTGGTTAAACGGTTCGACTCTATCATTGCTTCCCTGCTCAGACTTATCAAAGGTTCCTCTGGCTCTAGTCTTTCATTTAACCCCTTCACCTTTGTAGATTTAGTGTTTGTGAGTGACTCTTAGCATCTTGTAGCAATGAGTTATGTCCCAAGTCTGGAATGTGGTGTTCTTTTGGTGGTTCCTTGAAGATGACGGGTGTCCTGTTACCAATCCTTGATGATTTTGGATTTCTTCTTCTTTGGAGTCTTGTTGTCAGGCTCTTGGCTTAGTGTGTCTCTCGTTACTTGCCGCAGTCTCAATGTCTTTGGTGGCTTCTTTGGTTTTGAAGCATTTCAGTGCGGCTTAAGAGTCAGGTAAGATCGGTGCTTGACTCAGTTGACGGTTTATTTCTGCCTTGGTGATAGGTTTCCGGCTGCTTGCTTGTCTAAGGGCTTACTCACTGCTTATGTCTGTATTGGCGTGTTTAAACAAAGGTGAAGTTTTGTTGTTATGTATGGTCTTGTATGATTCTAGCAATGTGTCCGGCTCATGACTCCGATGATGTTATGTATCAGTCGGTTTTAAACTTTGATGTATGTGTGTTTTTAAGTTGTTAATAATAATCTTCAGATGACAAAAAAAAATTTTGTTTTAAGAAGTTGAGACAATAATATATATTTAACTGACAGACATTTGATGAACAATTATTTCTGCTGATGTCACATAATTTTAAAAATTGATATGTATTAACGATGACTATTTTATCAAAATTAAGTGAATATAGTTAAGTTTTTAGATTATGTTTCTAAGTTAAATTAATTTTGGCTTTAAATATAACTTTGATGAACTAATACAATTATACATTCTAATGAATGATTGGCCTTGAGCAAAATCAGTGGACAAATTGTAAAAGCTCGTTTTAAATGTATCCTAATTGACAATTCTGAAAAACAAATCAAGAATTACTTTAGGATCAAGCTCAATTCTCTTTATGAGGAAAAAGGGGATTAGGGTTTGTTTGGTAAAACACGATCAGCTGCTGTTCCTGAAATTTGTTGAAATCAAATTAGGGAAACACAATTGATCTTCTTTCTACTACACAATAGTCTCTTACTCGTGGCTTTTCTCTACCGTCAACTCTGTTTACTGAAAGAAGAACCTATTATTGTGGGAACCGAAATTCACACCGTCAATTTTAATGAATAAGATTGCGGAGGAAAGCCAAGTTAACCCGACTTTCCCTGAAGGTCCGGATTCTCTGCGACAGCCAACGACAAGTGACCGAATAAATGCGGAAAAGGTTTTGTTAAGATTTGGGACTGGACCTTAAGAAAGGCTGCCTACGCACTCCTTTCGAGGATCAAGTCGGACGTAGTTCAGTTTAGGTGTAATTGAACAAGAGATCGAACCGTCTGGGCGGGTTCGTCTAGTATGAGCGTTCGTCATAGAAACAGGCATGTCGAAGAGAACGCCTAGGGTTTCTATGTCCGGAGCTCTTAAGTAAAAGAATTGTCCGATCCTTCCGAGAGGAGCGGAGATTTACGAGCAGGAGGCGGCCTAACGTTCTAGGGCCTGGTTCGTCTAGTATGAGCGTTGGTCATAGAAACGGGCATGTCGAAGGTAATGCCTGGGTTTCTATGCGTGGAGCTCGAGTAGAAAAATTGTTAGATCCTTCCGAGGAACAAGGGTCTCATGGAGAAGATAAAGTTAGAACAAGAGGCGGCCAGACGTTCTAAGTCCTGCCTCGCTGGCCTAACCACCTAAGTTCTAAGTTCTCTAAGCAAGCGGGAGTTCTCTAAGTCTAGATTCTAGGATTTTCGGATCCCCTTCTCTTCTGCCCTTGCTCTCCTTATATATCCACTCCAAGGTCGGTTTGCCTTAGGATGATGGACCTCGCCTTTGGGCCCAAGCTTATCTCTTCAGGAAGTATTCCATTTTCGTCGATCTTTGTAATTATCCTCGAGTTTTCGGTGACTTGATGTTTATCCGATGTTCGGGATATCGGACAAACCGTCATAGCCTGATTGGGCCTGAATTCCTAAATTCGTAAGTTAGTCCGTGGACTTGTCTTAAGTCGTTAAACGTTTTATACGATTTCTCGGAAAGACTATCTTTCTCGTAAAATAAACCGTATAACCTAAAGGATCGATGTTCAAGTTAATCGACCTTGTTCTATACGATATCTTCTACGAGAAATCCAATCCTTCTAGTTTTTGTCGTAAAACATCGGGACGATTCCAATCGAAGTCGTGATGATGTTTATTCCAGAGCCGATCGTCCCAAACTCATGATGATTGATCCAAACAAGCCAAGATGGGATCAGACCGAACACGATGGGACCGAGACCAGGACGAGGGCCGTCGACCGGCGCCAGGCCGGGGTGCCGCCGGCGCCAGGCCAGCCCGCGACGACGGGTGCCGCCGGCGCCAGGCCGGGTGCCGCCGGCGCCAGGCCAGCCCGCGGCGACGGTGCCGCCGGCGCCAGTCGGTGCCGCCGGCGCCAGGCCAGCCCGCGGCGACGGTGCCGCCGGCGCCAGGTCGGTGCCGCCGGCGCCAGGTCGGTGCCGCCGGGCGCAGGCCAGCCCGCGGCGACGGTGCCGCCGGCGCCAGGTCGGTGCCGCCGGCGCCAGGCCGGTGCCGCCGGCGCCAGGTCGGTGCCGCCGGCGCCAGGTCGGTGCCGCCGGCGCCAGGCCGGTGCCGCCGGCGCCAGGCCAGCCCGCGGCGACGGTGCCGCCGGCGCCAGGTCGGTGCCGCCGGCGCCAGGCGGTGCCGCCGGCGCCAGGCCGGTGCCGCCGGCGCCAGGCCGGTGCCGCCGGCGCCAGGCGAATGCCGCCGGCGCCAGGCGAATGCCGCCGGCGCCAGGCCAGCCCGCGACGACGGGTGCCGCCGGCGCCAGGCGGTGCCGCCGGGCGCCAAAGCCAGCCCGCGGCGACGGTGCCGCCGGCGCCAGGCCAGCCCGCGGCGACGGTGCCGCCGGCGCCAGGTCGGTGCCGCCGGCGCCAGGCCAGCCCGCGGCGACGGTGCCGCCGGCGCCAGGCGGTGCCGCCGGCGCCAGGTCGGTGCCGCCGGCGCCAGGCCGGTGCCGCCGGCGCCAGGTCGGTGCCGCCGGCGCCAGGCGAGTGCCGCCGGCGCCAGGCGGTGCCGCCGGCGCCAGGCGAATGCCGCCGGCGCCAGGCGAGTGCCGCCGGCGCCAGGCCGGTGCCGCCGGCGCCAGGCCAGCCCGCGGCGACGGTGCCGCCGGCGCCAGGTCGGTGCCGCCGGCGCCAGGTCGGCCCGCGGCGACGGTGCCGCCGGCGCCAGGCCAGCCCGCGGCGACGGTGCCGCCGGCGCCAGGCCAGCCCGGCGACGGTGCCGCCGGCGCCAGGCCGGTGCCGCCGGCGCCAGGTCGGTGCCGCCGGCGCCAGGCGGGTGCCGGGCGCCAGGCCAGCCCGCGGCGACGGTGCCGCCGGCGCCAGTCCGGCCTGCGTGGCGCGTGCCGCCGGCGCCAGGCCGGTGCCGCCGGCGCCAGGCTGTAGATCTCGGCGAGGGCTTCGATTTGATATCTTGATCGCTTTCTGGTTCCTCACGGTTTGAGAGAACGACCTCTTCAAGTTTCGAGGCAGATTCTTTTATGTTTAGGGTTTTGTGGTGATCGAATCTTGATGTCGGGTTTAGCGGAACGATCTTTCCGGGATTCTCGCCCACGACGCCAGTAGTCTTCCAATCTCACAGAGAGTGGATATTCTAATTTGAGAAAATCTCGATAACTCCTTTTAGAAATTATCCGAGACTTTTGTTTCAAGAAATACTTTCTAGAGACTTTCAGTCATTGATTCGTCGCGACCGATTTTGACACCAACAGTTAGCCCCCAGCTCGTTAGAACCTTCGCGGATGTTCTTGCGGCGATAAGACATGTCAGGTAAGATAGGCGGAATCAATGGTTGAAAGGTCCGCTGAAAGTGGTAAGATTGGGGCTGCGCCTTCGAAGGCTGCCTACGCACTTTGGTGTAGGGATCAAGCCTTCCGTAGTTCGCTTTGGAGTTTAAGACCCTTGTGATCTGTTTTCCGCGAGACTTATATGGTCTGGTTATGTTTCATGAGAGACTTTCGAGCATGATGCTGTTGATGTATTTGTTTTTCGATTATTTATGAACTTCAGTTTTTCAAGTATGAGAAAGAGGGTGTGAGTTGTCGCCTCATTCCTAGTTCCCTGATGATCACCGCACCTATTGTTTGCATAAAGCGAGATTTTCCGCGGTTTACCGATTTACGCGGAAAGTTCGTGAAACGGATAGGCTTAAGTGAAGAGACAAATTTTTGGATCTCGTGATACCATACTATGCGTGAGATGTCAAGATCCAGCGTGGCTGGGTTTAGGGCAAGACCTAGGTTTACTCTCGACTGAGGCTTTGCGATGACAAATCGGCTTCGTTTTGCCTGTTTGCGATTTTAACCTGACTCGCACCGCTTAAAATCCGCCAATTGTTGTCGGCTTATATGATTTGTTCAGGCGTGAGTCGAGCTACTTCCTTTACGAAGAGCTAGACCAAAATTTTGGATTTCTTGTATAGCGCTATGTTTATCCTTGTCGGATGCAAGAGAGCCTACCCCTTGAAGGGCGGCTATTTGTCTGTTTAGGGCGTTAGAGTTCGCTTTGTTGTGATCAGCAACAACGAAATGATGCCAGTTTAGAGGCATGTTACCGTTTAGAGGTGTGTTTGTATGTTTTGAGTTCTAGAGGCGAGGATTTTGTCTGGAGCGTTTTGAGGAAAAGAATGTCCTTGGCGTTAGCGGCGTCTCGCCTGCTGAAGGTCGAGTTTCCCTTGTGCCGCATTTCGTGGTTGAAATGTTCGCGGGCTTTGGAGATGTTTTGCTAATGTTCGCAGCCAGAAACTGTTGTTTCGCTTAGACGCAGGACCAAGAGGTCGCGTAAGTTCGACCAGGGAGAAGCGCCTACATTCACAGTGCTTCGTGAAGTGTTGGCCTTCGGGATTTGTTTGCATATATTAAGGATGACTCAGATAACTCTTGGAGCCTTGTCACGGCGTTTCTTTTCATGCAGTGTTTATGGGCGATAGAACTTAATCGATTGACGATGAGTTTGAATCTTCCGTTAACCATATGGTTGTTAGGAATGAGTTTTGGTATGAAGAGTTTATCGTATGATTTCCGATTCTGGGTTATGCGACAAATTGCTTGCGTAATAGTCACTTGGCGTTCTATGAACAAATCGTGGATTGTTGTTTTTAGTCGTTAAGTGATTGGAGCGGTGCTCGCTCAGTAGCTTTGGATTGGCATGGAGGCTAGATTCAGCCGTATCGCCAAGGAAATTGTTGGTAAACGATCAGACCATGACCCTTATTAAGGTCATGTTAGTTTCTGATTGTCCTTAATGGGGATGCGAATTCAGGTTCGGCTTTACGGAAGGGCGTAGTTGGCGAGGCCAAATAGCGTTGCCGAGATAGACATGCCAAGCATAGCGGAGTTTTCTGAGTTATGGCCGATGACTTTTAGAAACGATCTTCCACTTTAGGTCTTAGTTATACGATGAATGGCTCGTATAAATTCTTTTTTTGTTGCATGAAAATCGTTTCATTTATCCGAGGGGGACAAAGTTTAAGGGATCGACGCAGGACACGTGCGGGTTCGTCTACGTGATTATTTCCTGCTCGGACGCAACCGCGGGGAGTGAAAGCAGGAGCCAGAAACCTTGTGGAGCGAAAACTGTCTATGTCAGTTACCCGTTGGACCCATTATGTTTATTTTACGAAATTTGCTTTGTATGAATTGACTCGACCATACAGAGGATTTCTCGTAAAAGTGATGTAAGGGGGTTTTCGCAAAGGTAACCGGAGAGCGTTTCTCACGAATTACTTGCGATATTCGCGACCACGGATTGTGCTTTCCTCATTCACTTTTGCGTACTGCGAAATCGTTTTGCATAAGACCGGTCATGTTTTTTCCATAGGCTATTTTGTTTTAAAATGTTCTTGTTATACTAAAGTAATGGATGACCGGTTTCATAGAGATAGAAAATCGCGGTTTGTTAAAGTAGCGATGTTTCCGCGGATTACACGGAGATGTTTCGCTAAGATTTCGACCTTTGACTAAAGCTGTTTCAACTACTTATGGAGTTTTACCGAAGGTTATTTCGTTATTTTAAGTAGTTCACCGTCATGCTATTAGTCTGACGTTGGTACACGTTTCTAGTCGCGAGTTTGCGACGAGAGACGACGTAGAGTTTTCAAGACTATGTTTGTAACGGTTAGCTATGCCATTAGCTTTTAGACGAATCTTATTGCGCGAGTTTGCTTTGTCAAAAGCGTTGTCTTGATGCTGAAGCAAAAGTTTTCAAGATGGGATTATACGGTATAGTATAATGCATCTACTTCCCTTTTCTTTTTACGAAAGAAAACGGGTTAGCCGTTCTTCCGAAGGCTTGTGTACGTTTTTTCTTTCTTTTAGGAAGCGGGATGAGTATGCTTTTAGAACGCGTGGCGATCGTTTCTCGGTTTTTCGAGAGACTAGATCGGTTTGCATGTTCTGCCTGGACAATCAAGGAACGATGGAACAAGACTGGAAATTTTGCCTAAGACTTAGCTTGCTAGACTATCCACCTAGGTCCTAAGTTCCCTAAATTCTACGGCAGTTTTTCAAGACGTTTTTGTTCCTGTCCTACAAAGAATTAAAACCTTTACGAAATTTTTCGAGAAAATAGTCTTTTGAAGGTTTCGCATTCGGCGAATCCCATTTCCTCGTGATAGTCGAGACGATTGGTGTTTAGAATAACCGCGGATCGTACCAAACTCACGAAGATTGATCCGAACAAGCCAAGAGGGATCGGACCGAGCACGATGGGACCGGAGACCGGACGAGGACCGCCGACCGGCGCCACGCCGGTGCCGCTGGCGCAGGCCAGCCCGCTGCCCCGCTGCCGGGCGCCAGGTCGGTGCCGCTGGCGCCAGGCCAGCCAGCGTCAGCGTGCGCCCGGCGCCAGGCGGTGCCGCCGGGCGCCAGGCCAGCCCGCTGCCCCGCTGCCGCCGGGCGCCAGGCGGGTGCCGCTGGCGCCAGGCCAGCCCGCTGCCCCGCTGCCGGGCGCCAGGTCGGTGCCGCTGGCGCCAGGCCAGCCAGCGTCCAGCGTGCCGCCGGCGCCAGGTCGGTGCCGCTGGCGCCAGGCCAGCCCGCTGCCCCGCTGCCGCCGGGCGCCAGGTTGGTGCCGCTGGCGCAGGCCAGCCTGCGTCCAGCGTGCGCCGGCGCCAGGCGGTGCCGCCGGGCGCCAGGCGGTGCCGCCGGGCGCCAGGCGGTGCCGCTGGCGCCAGGTTGGTGCCGCTGGCGCTAGGCCAGCCCGCTGCCCCGCTGCCGGGCGCCAGGCCGGGTGCCGCCGGCGCCAGGCCAGCCCGCTGCCCCGCTGCCGCCGGGCGCCAGGCCAGCCAGCGTCAGCGTGCCGCCGGCGCCAGGCCAGCCCGCTGCCCCGCTGCCGCCGGGCGCCAGGCCAGCCAGCGTCCAGCGTGCGCCGGCGCCAGGCCAGCCAGCCCGCTGCCCCGCTGCCGCCGGGCGCCAGGCGGGTGCCGCTGGCGCCAGGCCAGCCAGCGTCCAGCGTGCCGCCGGCGCCAGGCCGTTTTGCCGTCTGTGGGTTTTTCGTTGTTCGATCTTTCCCTCGCCGGTCGCTTATGGAAATCTTTTGAGTTTTGGGAAGGTATTTAGCGTAGATTTTGAGATAACCGCTTTTGACCCCAACAAGAGCAAAGTGAGGTTTCCACAGGCAGGTGACCTTGGTGATGGTTGTTCTCGCCCACATGCGAGGTGGCCGGAGAGTGATTTTTTCCTTCAGAAAATCTCAACGGAAACTCCGATTGAGACGAAACGAAAGCCATTTTGACCTAGACAAAAGAGAACAAAGTGGGCTCTTACTAAGGCGAACTGGGAAGACTGATCTTACCTTATGGCAAGTCGTCCTAGTAAGATCAAGCTCCGACCTCCTTTCGCTTTTCCGCTTGTTCCTCGAGAGTTGTTTGTAAGAAGTATGGCGTGGGAATCGGCGAACCGATTTGCCGTGCTTCTGTTCCACGAGTAATATAGGGTTTCCCAAGGTTTCGAGGAGAATAAGTTTTATTTTTCCGAGAGGTTCTCGAAGAAACGTTTTCAGAGAAACCTTGCTCGCTATGCATTTCTCTAACTTGGTAACAAGACGAATTTTGGGTTTGACAGATTTTATCGTTGCCCTTACTGTTTAGATAGAGAAATTGCGAGCTCGCTTTTGTGCTCTTCCTGTGGCGGAAAGCCGCGCAAGGTTTTTGATTTGCTCGAGCACCGTGGCGCTTTGCGTAAGCGCTGGCCATAGGAACAGTCGCTGCTGGAGTTGTTTTACCATCGCTGACGAACTGCAACTTTTTCTTTCATAATTCGGACATTGGTTCGATCAAGCGCCGTCGATGAGTAAGAGTAATCCGCCTCCCTCCCTCTAGCCAAACTGTGGGAACCAAATTCACACCGCCAATTTTAATGAATAAGATTGCGGAGGAAAGCCAAGTTAACCCGACTTTCCCTCGGTCCGGATTCTCTCGCGACAGCCAACGACAAGTGACCGAATAAATGCGAAAAGGTTTTGTTAAGATTTGGGACTGGACCTTAAGAAAGGCTGCCTACGCACTCTTCGAGGATCAAGTCGGACGTAGTTCAGTTTAGGTGTAATTGAACAAGAGATCGAACCGCCTGGGCGGTTCGTCTAGTATGAGCGTTGGTCATAGAAACGGGCATGTCGAAGGTAATGCCTAGGGTTTCTATGTCCGGAGCTCTTAAGTAAAGAATTGTCCGATCCTTCCAGAGGAGCGGAGATTTACGAGCAGGAGGCGCCTAACGTTCTAGGGCCTGGTTCGCCTAGTATGGCGTTGGTCATAGAAACGGGCATGTCAAGGTAATGCCTAGGGTTTCTATGTGCGGAGCTCGAGTAGAAAAATTGTTAGATCCTTCCGAGAGGAACAAGGGTCTCATGGAGAAGATAAAGTTAGAACAAGAGGCTGCCAGACGTTCTAAGTCCTGCCTCGCTGGCCTAACCACCTAAGTTCTAAGTTCTCTAAGCAAGCGGGAGTTCTCTAAGTCTAGATTCTAGGATTTTCGATCCCCTCTCTTCTGCCCTTGCTCTCCTTATATATCCACTCCAAGGTCGGTTTGCCTTAGGATGATGGACCTCGCCTTTGGGCCCAAGCTTATCTCTTCAGGAAGTATTCCATTTTCGTCGATCTTTGTAATTATCCTCGAGTTTTCGGTGACTTGATGTTTATCCGATGTTCGGGATATCGGACAAACCGTCATAGCCTGATTGGGCCTGAATTCCTAAATTCGTAAGTTAGTCCGTGGACTTGTCTTAAGTCGTTAAACGTTTTATACGATTTCTCGGAAAGACTATCTTTCTCGTAAAATAAACCGTATAACCTAAAGGATCGATGTTCAAGTTAATCGACCTTGTTCTATACGATATCTTCTACGAGAAATCCAATCCTTCTAGTTTTTGTCGTAAAACATCGGGACATTCCAATCGAAGTCGTAGGATGTTTATTCCGAGCCGTGATCGTCCCAAACTCATGATGATTGATCCAAACAAGCCAAGATGGGATCAGACCGAACACGATGGGACCGAGACCAGGACGAGGGCCGTCGACCGGCGCCAGGCCGGGGTGCCGCCGGCGCCAGGCCAGCCCGCACGACGGGTGCCGCCGGCGCCAGGCCGGGTGCCGCCGGCGCCAGGCCAGCCCGCTGCTGACGGTGCCGCCGGCGCCAGGCCGGTGCCGCCGGCGCCAGGCCAGCCCGCGGCGACGGTGCCGCCGGCGCCAGGCCAGCCCGCTGCTGACGGTGCCGCCGGCGCCAGGTCGGTGCCGCCGGCGCCAGGCCAGCCAGCGTCCAGCGTGCCGCCGGCGCCAGGCCGGTGCCGGGCGCCAGGCCGGTGCCGCCGGCGCCAGTCGGTGCCGCCGGCGCCAGGTCGGTGCCGCCGGCGCCAGCCAGCCCGCGACGACGGTGCCGCCGGCGCCAGGCCGGTGCCGCCGGCGCCAGGCCAGCCCGCGGCGACGGTGCCGCCGGCGCCAGTCGGTGCCGCCGGCGCCAGGCCAGCCCGCGGCGACGGTGCCGCCGGCGCCAGGCCAGCCCGCTGACGGTGCCGCCGGCGCCAGGCCAGCCAGCGTCCAGCGTGCCGCCGGCGCCAGGCCAGCCCGCTGCTGACGGTGCCGCCGGCGCCAGGCCGGTGCCGCCGGCGCCAGGCCGTTTTGCCGTCTGTGGGTTTTTCGTTGTTCGATCTTTCCCTCGCCGGTCGCTTATGGAAATCTTTTGAGTTTTGGGAAGGTATTTAGCGTAGATTTTGAGATAACCTTAAGAAGGCTGCCTACGCACTCTTCGAGGATCAAGTCGGACGTAGTTCAGTTTAGGTGTAATTGAACAAGAGATCGAACCGTCGGGCGGTTCGTCTAGTATGAGCGTTGGTCATAGAAACGGGCATGTCGAAGGTAATGCCTAGGGTTTCTATGTCCGAGCTCTTAAGTAAAGAATTGTCCGATCCTTCCGAGGAGCCGAGATTTACGAGCAGGAGGCGCCTAACGCTCTAGGGCCTGGTTCGCCTAGTATGGCGTTGGTCATAGAAACGGGCATGTCGAAGGTAATGCCTGGGTTTCTATGTGCGGAGCTCGAGTAGAAAAATTGTTAGATCCTTCCGAGGAACAAGGGTCTCATGGAGAAGATAAAGTTAGAACAAGAGGCGCCAGACGTTCTAAGTCCTGCCTCGCTGGCCTAACCACCTAAGTTCTAAGTTCTCTAAGCAAGCGGGAGTTCTCTAAGTCTAGATTCTAGGATTTTCGATCCCCTCTCTTCTGCCCTTGCTCTCCTTATATATCCACTCCAAGGTCGGTTTGCCTTAGGATGATGGACCTCGCCTTTGGGCCCAAGCTTATCTCTTCGGAAGTATTCCATTTTCGCCGATCTTTGTAATTATCCTCGAATTTTCGTGACTTGATGTTTATCCGATGTTCGATATCGGACAAACCGTCATAGCCTGATTGGGCCTGAATTCCTAAATTCGTAAGTTAGTCCGTGGACTTGTCTTAAGTCGTTAAACGTTTTATACGATTTCTCGGAAAGACTATCTTTCTCGTAAAATAAACCGTATAACCTAAAGGATCGATGTTCAAGTTAATCGACCTTGTTCTATACGATATCTTCTACGAGAAATCCAATCCTTCTAGTTTTTGTCGTAAAACATCGGGGACATTCCAATCGAAGTCGTAGGATGTTTATTCCGTAGCCGCGGATCGCCCCAAACTCATGATGATTGATCCAAACAAGCCAAGATGGGATCAGACCAACACGATGGGACCGAGACCAGGGCGAGGGCGTCGACCGGCGCCAGGTCGGTGCCGCCGGCGCCAGCCAGCCCGCGGCGACGGGTGCCGGGCGCCAGGCCGGTGCCGCCGGCGCCAGCCAGCCCGCGGCGACGGTGCCGCCGGCGCCAGGCCGGTGCCGCCGCGCCAGGCCAGCCTGCGGCGACGGTGCCGCCGGCGCCAGGCCGGTGCCGCCGGCGCCAGGCGAGTGCCGCCGGCGCCAGGCGGTGCCGCCGGCGCCAGGCCAGCCCGCGGCGACGGTGCCGCCGGCGCCAGGCGGTGCCGCCGGCGCCAGGCCGGTGCCGCCGCGCCAGGCCAGCCCGCGGCGACGGTGCCGCTGGCGCCAGGCCAGCCTGCGGCGACGGTGCCGCCGGCGCCAGCCGGTGCCGCCGGCGCCAGGCCAGCCTGCGGCGACGGTGCCGCCGGCGCCAGGCCGGTGCCGCCGGCGCCAGGCCAGCCCGCGGCGACGGTGCCGCCGGCGCCAGGCCAGCCCGCTGACGGTGCCGCCGCGGCGCCAGGCCAGCCAGCGTGTCGGTGCCGCCGGCGCCAGTCGGTGCCGCCGGCGCCAGGCGGGTGCCGCCGGCGCCAGGCCGGTGCCGCCGGCGCCAGGCTGTAGATCTCGGCGAGGGCCGATTTGATATCTTGATCGCTTTCTGGTTCCTCACGGTTTGAGAGAACGACCTCTTCGTTTCGAGGCAGATTCTTTTATGTTTAGGGTTTTTGTGGTGATCGAATCTTGATGTCGTTGGGCGAGCGGACCGATCTTTCCGGGGATTCTCGTCCACGCACGCCCGTAGTCTTCCAATCTCACAGAGAGTGGATATTCTAATTTGAGAAAATCTCGTATAACTCCTTTTAGAAATTATCCGAGACTTTTTGTTTCAAGAAATACTTTCTAGAGACTTTCAGTCATTGATTCCGTCGCGACCGATTTTGACACCAACAATTATCAACAACGTCCATTAATTCATAGAGCTAGATGGAAGGTAGTGGCTCTTCTATACTGTCGTATCCATTTACCGAAATGAAGAACCTCTTATTCTCTTTTGAAGACCGTGCTTGGAATTTCTCCCGCCAACAACCTCCATGATTTGTTGATGCTTCTTTTGACTATGATTTACTGATTATCAAATTATTATTTTTATCAATTTGTTTAGATCTAGCTGATCGCCGGAGAGTGCTATGTCATCTTTCATACATATTTTCTCTTGAAATGACAGTTCAAAAACCAGAACCGCTTCCTATATAGAGGTTAGAATCAAAATTTCTAATTACGTGTTACTATCAAATTTGGAAATGCTGACTGTAAGTCAACTGCATTGGACTGGTGCAGCTCAAACGCTATCCGGACATAAATTGCTATGGCCTTCTGTAATGGTAGAATCTCATGCTTTTCAAACTGGTGCATCTATCATAAGGTAAAGGTCGCTCTCTCTTGTGAGAGATGAACCATTTTTTGTATATTCTTTTAGTACAGAACGTCTAAAACAAGTTGTTTACCGTCTTCTCTTTAACAGGAATTTGTTTTCAATTAATGCCACAAAGCATCTTAAGGAATTTGCTTATCCACGAAACAAAATGGTTTAGTTTGGGAACATGGAACTCTAGTTGGCATCGAAAACCAGATCATATTCCAATAGATAGGTTAGAATCCTATCTTTTAATTTTTATATTATATCTTTAAACATGCAACCAAACTTAGTTTCTTTTAGCCGGATGGTTAACAATTTTAGATTGAAAAGCAAAACCATAACAGACTAAGAATAAACAAAATATAGGATGTAGTTAACGAAATTAAGAAACATAGTTGCAGAAAGTAAAAACCTGTGAAAGCTCTTGAACAGCTTCTAAAACATAGATATTTTTCAAACAAAAAAATCCAAATGCAAATATTATGAATAAATAGAATTTTCACAATATAGTAAATTAAAAGTCTTCGACTCTGTTGCTTCAAAATTATATAGTTGACATTACCAGTAAAAATATTGTAAATTCGTTTATACCATATACTATGATGAAATTTTCTCAAATTAAGTTAAACATATTGATTTGAAGTACTGTATTTCTGGTATTTCAGGATCAAATAAAATATCAGAATAGCCTTCAACATTAATAACATGTTTTAGGCGACCAATATAAAAAAATAACAATTCAGCTATTTAAACAAAGAAAATAATTTTGATTCATAACTTAGTCTATCATAAAAACCTTACCATCACCCCACTCAATTCCCCATAGACAACTTGCAGTTGTAAACAACCAGTATTCATATAACTTCTCAGCTTGAGTTCCATAGGCAACACTCTTCATTTGAGTGTAACTACCGAAGATATGTTATATGTATTATGAAACCTAATATGAAGTGTTGTAAACATAAGACAAAAACTGGTAAGTCAAAAACTTGGTCAAAATTAGCCATCGATTTGTATGAGAAGTATTTTAGGGTTCAAAGTTTTGTTATGGAGAAATTGAAGTCTAACTGCATCCTTTATGTAGTATTCAAAATACATTCGGTTAGAATTTTCTATACTCACGTTTGAATTTAATAATATTGATATTCATTAAATTCAATATGATAGTTAGGAAATAAAAAATTAATTATATTTATAACATATGTAAACTTTGAAATGAATTCTCAATCTCAATTAAAATTTTTAATATTGATATTATTACATCAAATATTATACTTATAATTCACACTTAAGAGATTATTCTCTAACCAAATACAGTTAAAAGAATCCGGAACACTTACATACTTTTTTGGGTTACCATATTGACAAAATCAACATTAAAAATCTTTTATTTGCAAAATTATTTGATACAAACTCAAATATTAATGAGCCATATATACTTTGAAAGAATTACATGCAATATTAAATGTTTTGCCCAATCTCCAAGTAATGTTTTGTGTAATCTCCACGTAATAGTAAGTAGTTTATTTAAACATAACGGGCCATATCCATTTTATCCACATATATGTATGTATATGGACCAACTATTATTTAATTACATATGCAAACGAATTTAACAATAAGAATAACAAATAAAGGAAAATGTGTATACTAATAAAAAAAGTCCATTTGATGCTTTAGTAATCACGTATATATGTTTCTTAATGTTTATGGTCCAATAGAAAAAAATACACATGAAGTAAAACTTCTAACGTAAATATGTTTTAGTCCAACCTAAATATGTTTCTTCGTTTTTAAACGTAATATAGCTATTCATGTTTCTTCATGTTTACACTGCAATCATTCTCTAACGTAAATATGTTTGGCCAAATAAATCAACACTTATTTTTGATTTTTAAACATCAAATCTCACGAGAAGAGCATGTTTATTTAGGAGAGGACATGTCTATTAGTTTCTTGAAAATTGTCATTTGTTTTACAACCTTTGAATAAACATCATATGGAAACATGTATCGTGTGTATTTGAACTTCTTAAGCGTCACTCTCCCTTCCAAATTGTCTTTGTATTTAGCACTTTTGATTTACCCGTGGAACCTTGTTATTTGATCAGATTTTTGAGCTTTGTATATGCAGGTTGAATGATCAGAAACATAATAGTATAGTCACAAATGAACTTTTGGGCAAGAACAAAGACATTTCGAGTCAAAAAGTGGTATGATATGTTACTGTTGTTATGACATGGAGGACTTTACAAAATCTCGTTTTAGTGTGAGATTATTTCAGTTTTTTTTTTCTTAAAATAAAAAGTAAGTGTATTATATCTTTGCGCTATAAAATTATCATAAACACAATCTTATATGTTTTGATATAGAACACTTTTAACTAATCATCTTATAGTGTCTTTGTATTATAACCTTTGTATAACTCGTGAAACATTTGTAGTACGAAAACTGCTATTTTAGTTTTTTTCTTTGCAGGTTGAATGATCATTAACAGAATCTTACAATCTAAAATGATCTCTTGGGAAAGGACAAAGACATGTCCGGCTCTGTTACTCATATGTGAGCTTTGATTTTCTAGGTTGAATGATCAGAAACCCAATCTTATAATCTCACACTTTTGTAAAGATTTCATGTATTATGTTAGCAATGCGAGTGTTTGTATTGATAAAAACACTTTGGTTGTATATTAGGAAAGTGTAGTTCGTAGAGTTATGAATTTAGGTAAATAAAGGACAATTAATTTCCAGAGTTTCTTGAGAAGCCTTCTGCAAGCGACATGTCAGCATTCTAAAATTCAAATGAATGTGAAGTCGCCACATCATATTGTTAGTGTGAAAACATTTATATTAAATGTTTCTCTTTTTATATATATGAGATTTAGGCCATACTTAGCCCATTCGCATCTTGCGCTCTTTACTATTGGGTTATATTAGTTGATTCATATTGGTTTTTTTTTCCACTTTGATTGGCTATGTTTAAACAGATATGCATGATTTTTTATTTTTGTTATTTTTTGAACAACTACAGATATGCATGATTAAAAATAGAGAAAATCGCATAAAAACTTTTAAAACAGCATTCAATTATAATTTAAAAGGCAAAGTTATTAAACTAGTATACTAAATCGTCAAGTTAACTTTTGTATTATAAAGACTTTAAATGTGGCTTGTTTATTCATCAAGTAAAAATAACTTTTTACTAGTAACTACAGTGATTTATCGGTTTTTTTTTTTAAAAAAACTTTTTAATATTATTTAATAACAACAATTAACAATAAATAAAAATAAAAACTAAACAAAATTCAAAATTTTATTTTAAAAAAAACTAATTTTATTAAAAATAAAAAATAAACTTTAAAAAAAACAGTTCTTTAAATAAGGATTTTATAAAAATTCAAATAAAACCTCTAAAATTTTGTTTTTTTTAATTAATAATTTCAGACATATTGCCATTAACAGTGATAAATTAGGATATATTAACAAAAACATTTTTCGATTACCTAAAACCAAAAACCGTCATTATTAGTAGTGGTATACCACCAACGTTGTCAATACGTCGAAAAGTGTTATTATTAATGGCGATATATCCAAAATTATATTGCCAGTGCTGATAAACCTAAAACCTTCACCGTTATTATTAGTACGTTGAAAATCATTACCGTCAACAATGCTGCAATTTTTTTATTAAAAAAAGATTCATAATTCTTTTAGATATTTTGTTTATTATATTGTTAGTGATAATATACAGTGGAGGAGCCCATCCAATCTTCTAAAATGGACAAATTCACAATTACTCCCTCCATTTCATTTTAATTGTCGTTTTAGGTTCATGTACACAGATTAAGAAAATATTTAGTTTAACATATTTCCAAAATAAAAACATCATTACCAATACACCTAATAATATTTCAACCAATAGAAAAATAGATTAGAGAATATTGTCGATAAATTTTTCATTGAAAACATAAAACAACATTTATTTTGAAACGAAAATTATATTATATAACGACAAGTAAAAAACTGAGGGAGTAGTATATATTACTTTGGTCAACACTCTATATGTAACATCCCCAAACCCGGCCCATAATTTTATTACATTTAGAAGAAAGCCCACTTCCAAAGATCCAGTAGATTTAAACCTTAGGGTTTTCCCTTCTTTTCCTATAAAAGAAGGTGCTTCTCCCCTATTTCTCTGCAGAGAGAATAGAAGCGAAGTCCTTCAGAGATTCCGAGCTAGCAGCCGTCAAGCGAACCGAAGCCTGGATCCGAGCCGCCGGCCATCTTCTCCGAGCAGCCACTGTCGCCAGCCACCCTCCGCCTCTGTCTCTGATTTGCTCCCTCCTTTGTTGTCTTTTGTAGTCATTCAACAGATCTGTTTGGTAAGCCTCAGATCTCCTGCTTTCCCTTCTTTCTCTCTATGGTTTGTCACTGGGTGTGATAGATCTGACCCCTAATTCCCATTTTCCCATCTCATGTTGAGTTGATAGTGCAGATCTGTGGTTGTACGGATGACTAATTCTTCTCCTAGATCTAGATCTGTGTCATCGAGTAAGGCAAAGGTGATGACTCGGTTGTGAACCATTTTCATGTTGTATAATGTATCGGCGTAGTCCCTTGATAATATTGTCTAAATCTTGGTCTGACTAGTGCTGATGTGATGAAAGTATGATGATTGTTAATTGTGATGAAAGAATAGTGGTGGGAAGGCATAGTGGAAGACGCACAAGGACATCACGATCTGACTTGGACATATTTCCTCGAGGAATTTAACAAGAAGTACTTTCCACGGGAAGCCCTTGATCGAATGGAGGGCCAGTCCCAAGATATTAAACAAGGAACCCAAACTATGAGAGAGTATGGCGATGAGTTCAACAGGCTGAGAAGGTTTGGGGCACCACATGGGAAGGCGTGAACTTGTACGACGGTTCCTGAAAGGAATGAGGATCGAACTCAAGAACAGTTGTAACATCCGAGAATAACAGAACATAAACGAGTTCATCGAAAAGGCATCAGAACAGGAAACTGGGATGGAAGAAGAACACTGACAGAATTAGGTTACCCAAACCAGGACTGCAAAGGGGACCTGAGAGACCATTGAAGCCATGGACGTTGCTCCAAACAAAACCGTGTGTGCAAGGTGTGGCCGAAACCACACTGGTGAATGCAAGGCGCCATCGTGCTTTCAGTGTGGACAAGTGGAACACCTCAGACATAATTGCCTACAGCCAGGACGCGGAATCCCGGAGGAGGGGGCATACTTACCATGTCAACAGTGCGCACGATTTGGACATCCGAAAAAGACTGTTGGACATCACCAGCCAGGGCAGGGTCGGGAACCATCAAAACAGCCATTCGTGCCAAAGAGGCAGGCACCGGGCCGATCATTTGTTTCGGAAATCACTAACAAGTTGAACCGATTACGGTTATGTATTTTTTCTAACCTCGATTTGCTTAAAATTAAACGAGAATGTAATAATGTCCGAAGTTTAGTAGTTAGGACTAGTGAAATGTGTAGGATCTTAGTGGTTGGGGAATAGCCTCCATTAACCAGGTCGATGTCGAGTCAACGATAGCCGTGATGAGCACCAAAGTTAACCGCAGCTAGACCTTCAAGGAAGATTCAAGTTGAAGGCCATGGGAGTCAAGAATGTCGGACCAGAGGATACCCATCATAGGAGTATACAAGTCTTTGATATATGACAAACCCGAAAACTGTCAAAACCTTGATCTAGAGGACGAGATCATGGAGTAAGCTTACAGACACAGATTGCATACATGTGGATAGCACAAGAATGTTTCGAGACCGAAAGATTCACACAAGTCGGGCTGAAAAATGGTGGTGGTGGTTGTGAGCAGCCCAGATCGGAGTTTTGGATTCGGTCGATCCAAATCTCACTTTTCCAGATCTCTAGATCTAGATCTGTGTCATCGAGTAAGGCAAAGGTGATGACTCTACAGAACCATTTTCATGTTGTATAATGTATCGGCGAGTCCCTTGATAATATTGTCTAAATCTTGGTCTGACTAGTGCTGATGTGATGAAAGTATGATGATTGTTAATTGTGATGAAAGAATAGTGGTGGGAAGGCATAGTGGAAGACGACAAGGACATCACGATCTGACTTGGACATATTTCTCGAGGAATTTAACAAGAAGTACTTTCCACGGAAGCCCTTGATCGAATGGAGGGCCAGTCCCAAGATATTAAACAAGGAACCCAAACTATGAGAGAGTATGGCGATGAGTTCAACAGGCTGAGAAGGTTTGGGGCACCACATGGGAAGGCGGAACTTGTACGACGGTTCCTGAAAGGAATGAGGATCGAACTCAAGAACAGTTGTAACATCCGAGAATAACAGAACATAAACGAGTTCATCGAAAAGGCATCAGAACAGGAAACTGGGATGGAAGAAGAACACTGACAGAATTAGGTTACCCAAACCAGGACTGCAAAGGGGACCTGAGAGACCATTGAAGCCATGGACGTTGCTCCAAACAAAACCGTGTGTGCAAGGTGTGGCCGAAACCACACTGGTGAATGCAAGGCGCCATCGTGCTTTCAGTGTGGACAAGTGGAACACCTCAGACATAATTGCCTACAGCCAGGACGCGGGAATCCTGGAGGAGGGGGCATACTTACCATGTCAACAGTGCAGACGATTTGGACATCCAGAAAAAGACTGTTGGACATCACCAGCCAGGGCAGGGGTCAGGGAACCATCAAAACAGCCATTCGTGCCAAAGAGGCAGGCACCGGGGCCGAGATCATTTGTTTCCGGAAATCACTAACAAGTTGAACCGATTACGGTTATGTATTTTTTTCTAACCTCGATTTGCTTAAAATTAAACGGGAGAATGTAATAATGTCCGAGTTTAGTAGTTAGGACTAGTGAAATGTGTAGGATCTTAGTGGTTGGGGAATAGCCTCCATTAACCAGGTCGATGTCAGAGTCAACGATAGCCGTATGAGCACCAAAGTTAACCCGCAGCTAGACCTTCAAGGAAGATTCAAGTTGAAGGCCATGGGAGTCAAGAATGTCGGACCAGAGAGGATACCCATCATAGGAGTATACAAGTCTTTGATATATGACAAACCCAGAAAACTGTCAAAACCTTGATCTAGAGGACGAGATCATGGAGTAAGCTTACAGGACACAGTATTGCATACATGTGGATAGCACAAGAATGTTTCGAGACCGAAAGATTCACACAAGTCGGGCTGAAAAATGGTGGTGGTGGTTGTGAGCAGCCCAGATCGGAGTTTTTGGATTCCGGTCGATCCAAATCTCACTTTTCCAGATCTCTAGATCTAGATACAAAGTATATTCTAAGGACTGTAAGTTGGAGTATATGGATACGGGTGGGATGGTATTTCATCGAAGTTTATGCATTTGTTGACTCTTGGGATCAATAATGGGAAATGTGGGTTCTATAGAAATGAGTAGACGCGTGTCCATAACACCAACTCGATAACCCCAGTCGGATACCAGGGGAGCGGGGCATTATAATTGGTCATGTTAATATTGGTGTCATGATTTGGGTTCATAGTTGAAGCATGTTATACTGTAAAATCTTAATAGTGAATCCATAGGTGGTTTCTGCCAGGTTTACATGTACCAGAATGGAAATGAGACATGATCACGACATGGCTTTGTTGTGGGATTGCCAAGGACAGGCTGATCAACCTAGGTTGCATGCTTATGTGTTAGAATATGAAGGAAAGTGGAGAAAACATCTAGTATTCCATTTGAGCATATGGATGTCACTGTGCGAGGATGGTAAAGAGACCATGTTGGACCCCTTATGCTTGATCAAAAGTGTGGGAAAGCTGAGATTTAAAGCCGGAGAGGATCCAGGAAACTACTGAACATGTGGAACGGCTTGATGTGGACTAAGAGAAGTAGAAGACTGTTATAAATTTATGCCAAAAGGGCGCATAAGGATGTGGAATTTGCATAAATGATATAAGGTAACTGAGAATGGGAACATGGGATTGCACACATGTGTAGTTGAGGAGGTGATCTGAACTATAAGTTAAAGATGCTACGGTAGTGGTACATGGGGACATTGTGGTGAGAGGGAATTGATGTGGTGGCAAGTCGGCTGGAATGCCACAGCGTACATTTGATTTCACAATGTACCCAGTTGAGCGAAAGATTATTAAAGGACATGAGTTGATTATTCAGAAGTAATCAGTATAGGTATGTCTTGATGTATCAATGGTCAGAATGCATGTTGAGTTTGTGAACCGCAAAGTAGCGGTATTTCAAGGGAAAGGGACGAGATCTAAGAGGACGTTTGGATCACCGTGAGGATTAGGGAACCAAGTTGGTTATAGGAGTCAATAGATTGCAAATGCCGAGTTGTTTACCGTTTGGGTTTGGGATGTTTCACTTTGGAGTTTCGACACGTAGAATTCGAGGATGAATTCCATTAAGTGGGGGAGAATTGCAACATCACCAGACCCAGCCCATAATTTTATTTCATTTAAAAGAGGAGGCCCAATAGAGTTAAAGTCCTAGGGTTTTCCCTTCTTTTCCTATAAAAGGAGGTGCCTCCTCCCCTATTTCTCTGTAGAGAGAATAGAAACGAAGCCCTGCAGAGATTCCGAGCCAGCAGCTGTCAAGCGACCCAAAGCCTGGATCCAAGCCACAGGCCACCTTCTCCGAGCAGCCACCGTTGCCGGCCACTCTCCGCCTCTGTCTTCAATTCGCTCCCTCCTTTGTTGTCTTTTGAAGTCATTCGATAGATCTGTTTGGTAAGCCTTAGATCTCCTGCTTTCCCTTCTTTCTCTCTATGGTTTGTCACTGGGTGTGATAGATCTGACCCCTAACCCCACTTTCCCATCTCATGTTGAGTTGATAGTGCAGATCTGTGGTTGTACGGTTGGCTACTTCTTCTCCTAGATCAAGATTTGTGTCATCTAGTAAGGCAAAGGTGAGGACTCGGTTGTGAACCATTTTCATGTTGTATAATGTATCGGCGTAGTCCCTTTGTTAATATTGTCTAGATCTAGGTCTGACTTGTGTTGATGTGATGAAAGTATGATGATTGTCAATTGTGATGAAATAACCTAGTTAATAATAGGTTGCTAAAGGATAAACCGGTTGTATGTTGAGAATTGATGAGATGTGTGAAGAATGAAAATGATATGATAAGGATGACAGTGATAGGAATGAGATGATGAGTTATGTGATAACATTGAAAGTAGTTGAGAATGTTGGGTGTTGTGACCCGTCGATCAGTTAAGTAGGGCGATGTGAACGCCGTCTATCAATTATGTTTGGGCAATCAGTTGTTAGGGTGATAACTAATGCCGCCGATCAGTTTTAGTGCTAGAACGCCGAAGAAGAAGAGTGGTAACGATGGGGAGGAAGCCATGGTTTACGGTATAAGTTAGCAGCACTGTCGATAACGATTTGGATTCCTCATGGCGGAGACAGGTCCGCAGGCGAATAGGTCATGAATGGATCTAGAGTCTAGGTCGTTGTGCTTGCTAGGTGATATTAACTTGTGACTTGTGTTGTTGCATTCTGTACTATGAAATGATTTCGTAGGTTCCTAGAACCTACCCTCACTGAGTAATCGTAATTACTCACCCTCCTTCTTGTAGGTATGATCGAAGAGGAGCAGGAGTCGGGAAGGTGTAATCGTTTTGAGTTTACTTTATCTTTCAAAATTTCGCTACGTTTTCTAAGACTATTATTCGGTTCTTCGGTTTTTTCTTTTATGTTAAGTTCAAGTAAGATGATTTGAGTTTGAATAAAAAGAGTTGTTCAACTGAAAGTAAAATGGTTAAGATTAAATACAAGATCCGAGAGACATGGATGTTACACAGCACACCCGAAATGTGTAACATTTTCCTAGTTTTTAAAACAATACACGTAAAAACTTAATTTAAAAATCACATGGTTCATCTGACCACCTTCCTAGGCCACCGGTGATACATCTAAGACCGTCATCGTTATTATTTTTTTAATAGCCATGTTCTTTTGGTCGACACTGCCGCAGCGACCGGCGTCTAAAAAATACACTTTATCGTGAATGAATCCTTTCTTTCAGTGTTTATAGAATAGATGCTAACAGTACGGCGACCTAAAATTCACGGAGATTTGTAACGCTGTAAAATCCGGCGTCAGAAAAAATGGAGGATGCAGTTGTTTTTTACAAAAAGCAACGACACCAATTAAATGAGGATGCGTAAAAAAATGTTTCCTTTGTATTTTCTTTGATGTTGAACGCCGCCAGCGCCAACCAAAAACACGGCTAATATCGAAACCATTACTGTGAACTATTATTATCAATATATTAGAATTTGCTTCCGTTTCGGGCGATGATGAAAAAATATTATTGTTAATGGTGATGTTTCCAAAATTATCACTATATCTGAAACTATTTAACTTTTTCAGAAATTTTAGTTTTGTTTAAGTTTTTTTGTTAAATCTTATTTTTAAAGGTATTTATGATCTGATAATCTGTAGGTACCTGAATATTTGGTGCAAGAAAAAAGAGGATTTTCCGGAAATTTTATGTTTCAACCGGATATCCGATTCGATTCAACAAATAACAAAATTAGTTAAATAAATAAAAATCTAACAGAATTAAAAATTAATAAAAATAATTTTCTAAAAAATAAAAATTTATTTACTTTTAAAATTTCTAAAACTTGAATAATCAATTTATTAAATAAAAATGTTGTGAAACTTAGTTAAATATAATAGTTATATAATTTATATATGTAGTTTTAAATATATGTTTATATATACATACAATGGATCAGATCAAATATTTGGTCTTAACAATATTAGTATTTGTGGTTTTTTCATTTCTTACGGATATTGCATATTATCACTAGTAGAAATTTCAGCTATAGTCACATAAATTTTGTAGTAAAGTTGGGTGTTGTGACCGTCGATCAGTTAAGTAGGGCGATGTGAACGCCGTCTATCAATTATGTTTGGGCAATCAGTTAAGTTAGGGTGATAACGAATGCCGTCGATCAGTTTTAGTGCGTTAGAACGCGTCGAAGAAGAAGAGTGGTAACGATGGGGAGGAAGCCATGGTTTACGGTATAAGTTAGCAGCACTGTCGATAACGATTTGGATTCCTCATGGCGGAGACAGGTCCGGCCGAATAGGTCATGAATGGATCTAGAGTCTAGGTCGTTGTGCTTGCTAGGTGATATTAACTTGTGACTTGTGTTGTTGCATTCTGTACTATGAAATGATTTCGTAGGTTCCTAGAACCTACCCTCACTGAGTAATCGTAATTACTCACCCTCCTTCTTGTAGGTATGATCGAAGAGGAGCAGGAGTCGGGAAGGTGTAATCGTTTTGAGTTTACTTTATCTTTCAAAATTTCGCTACGTTTTCTAAGACTATTATTCGGTTCTTCGGTTTTTTCTTTTATGTTAAGTTCAAGTAAGATGATTTGAGTTTGAATAAAAAGAGTTGTTCAACTGAAAGTAAAATGGTTAAGATTAAATACAAGATCCGAGAGACATGGATGTTACACAGCACACCCGAAATGTGTAACATTTTCCTAGTTTTTAAAACAATACACGTAAAAACTTAATTTAAAAATCACATGGTTCATCTGACCACCTTCCTAGGCCACCGGTGATACATCTAAGACCGTCATCGTTATTATTTTTAATAGCCATGTTCTTTGGTCGACACTGCCGCAGCGACCGGGCGCCTAAAAAATACACTTTATCGTGAATGAATCCTTTCTTTCAGTGTTTATAGAATAGATGCTAACAGTACGGCGACCTAAAATTCACGGAGATTTGTAACGCTGTAAAATCCGGCGTCAGAAAAAATGGAGGATGCAGTTGTTTTTTACAAAAAGCAACGACACCAATTAAATGAGGATGCGTAAAAAAATGTTTCCTTTGTATTTTCTTTGATGTTGAACGCTGCGCCAGCGTCAACCAAAAAAACACGGCTAATATCGGAAACCATTACTGTGAACTATTATTATCAATATATTAGAATTTGCTTCCGTTTCGGGCGATGATGAAAAAATATTATTGTTAATGGTGATGTTTCCAAAATTATCACTATATCTGAAACTATTTAACTTTTTCAGAAATTTTAGTTTTGTTTAAGTTTTTTTGTTAAATCTTATTTTTAAAGGTATTTATGATCTGATAATCTGTAGGTACCTGAATATTTGGTGCAAGAAAAAAGAGGATTTTCCGGAAATTTTATGTTTCAACCGGATATCCGATTCGATTCGAACAAATAACAAAATTAGTTAAATAAATAAAAAATCTAACAGAATTAAAAATTAATAAAAATAATTTTCTAAAAAAATAAAAATTTATTTACTTTTAAAATTCTAAAAACTTGAATAATCAATTTATTAAATAAAAATGTTGTGAAACTTAGTTAAATATAATAGTTATATAATTTATATATGTAGTTTTAAATATATGTTTATATATACATACAATGGATCAGATCAAATATTTGGTCTTAACAATATTAGTATTTGTGGTTTTTTCATTTCTTACGGATATTGCATATTATCACTAGTAGAAATTTCAGCTATAGTCACATAAATTTTGTAGTAAAGTTTTAAAAACAACGAAAATGTTAGGGAAAAGACACGAAGTAAAAACATGGTTAGTCACATATAAATCATGATTAAAAAGTCACAAAATTGTTATGAAATAAAACATGGCTAAACATAGCTATAATTTTACCACAAATATATCATGAAAATCGTCACAAAAATGAAAATGATTAATCTACAAAAAAATATCTTTTTCCATGGTATAGTCACAATTTTTTATGGCTAATCCATAAAATATATTTTTACAATGATTTTATTATCAAAAATTTCGTAACTAACATAAAGTATCCGTGATTTTACCATAATTTTTTGTGGCTATTAAAAACTATATATCCTCGTCATGATTTTAAACTCTAAACTCTGACCATAAACTTTAAAACTCTATTATTTTATCGAACCTAAATTTGAAATTTAATCATTTAAAAATCTATCTAGATAAAATGGTAATGCATGTCACTTTATCGGTGTAGACGCCACGTTTACAAAGTCTGAAGAGTGTCACAAACATGATATTTTGATGGTTCTGCATGCACGGCTAATATCAATGCTTTGAATTATCTGCATATAGCTCTGAAAAGGCATCGTTGAATGTTCTTTAATAATCTCATCATTTATGCTTCCATTCATTTTTCAATGAAAAATCACCATTATCCTGTGGATACGCCTGTGTCTCGTTGAATATTCATCCTGTTAGTGCAGATGAGATGACGAAAACTAGTGCAGAAAGTAAAACACACATCAAATTTGTTAATGGGGTTCGTTTCCTACATCCCCGTGACCTTGTTCAAATTTCATTGACTTAGAATAAGAAGCAATCTACAATTGCTATATGATACAACACATACACTAGGGTCTACCACTCTTTTCTGAGAAGCAATATACAAAGATTATGAATCAAACACACATTCATAGATCACCATCCGGCGCAAGGAGCACACTGTCTTCTACACCTGCAATCTTCAGAGATCTCTTCAATGAAACTGTCTTTGCTAAACTCCCCCTGAATCTAGGCTTCAATCTTCTACTTCACGGAAGTACTTCACCAAATACGCTAGCACCCAACGCACACCTGTGACACCATAAGCACGTCATCTACAATGCACCGCACGCTCACCATGAACTACACACGATGGCTAACTCCACCACACAAAACGTCAACTCTAAAGCCATCAAACTAATTCCACATCAGACCCTATCGGAAAGTACTTCACACACTGCTTCGATACCAAGTAGTAACAAACACCAGTATACAATGAAACTCCTCTCTCTCTTATGTGAGGTCTGACTTTCTCATAAGGCACGTCCCTCCTTATATAGCCGACCAGAACTTGCTTTCCACGACCAGAACTTGATCTCCAAGTCTTCATCTTATTTTCCAAATCTTCCAAATACACTTATGACAACTTTCCATTAACTTTTTTTGGAAAACTTTACCTTCAAGTAAACTCCTTTTGCTTTATGGAAAAACCCCGTTTATCTTCAAGCATATATCTTCTTTGTTGGGGTCAAAATCGGTCCCGACGAAATCAAATGTCAGAAACTCCTCGAAAGTAATCTCCTTTAAATAAAGATGGAAAAATTCGAAAGAACCTGGAGTCGAGCCTTAACTCGATTTCCGAAAAAGAATCGGAAGTTAAGAAATCTCAAGAAGGACTATTTTGAGTCTCAGACAACGAGACGATCACGAAGGTTCAACCATCCGACCATACAAACGAACAAGGCAACCAACTCGCCGAAATAAGTTGAATAAAAACGAGACCAACTCGCCAATTTGGCGTGTTGTTCCTCACCAACTCGCCAAATTGGCGAGTTGCTCTTCACCAACACGCCAATTTGGCAAGTTGCTCCTCACCAACTCGCTAATTTGGCGAGTTAGACCTCCCGAAGCCTCAACAACTTGCAAAATTGGCGAGTTGGTAAAAAGATGAGAAGAGATCTAACTTCGCGGTTTGGCGTTAGGACACCAACTTCGCCAAAATGGCGAGTTGGATAAAATACGTCAAACTCGCCATTTTGGCAGGTTGGGACAACTCTAGTTTGCCAAAATGGTAAGTAAAGACCAAGCATGATGGCTAATTCACTGTTTCGGCAAGATGAATTGACCAAACAGCTTTCATCTTATTTCCATGACCTTGACTCTCGAAATTGGGTTGCGCTATCTCTTGTTCTATCTCAATCGGAGCCACCATAAGAATTTTACGATAATAACCGCAAGAACTTGATTCCGTTTATAAAACTCAAATGAATCGTGTAAAATGGCAAAGGCTGGCTAAACACCTTGAACTGCCTTCACTATCACGATAAAATCGAGTTTTCATAAATCGGCGTCATTTCTAAAACATGATCTTTCGATAAAATCAAAGGAAAATGCTTAAGCCGGAAAACGTCCTGAAAAGGTCCAAAACACGGCTAAAATCCCACTCCCAATTTTGTACGAAATCAGGCCCAATCTTTATGACAGTTTATCTTTATTATGCAGGAGGAAATAAATATCAAGTTTGAAGGATAAATATGAAGTTTCCAAAGATAAACGGAAAGATCGGAGGAAAATGGAAGATTTCCGCGAAGTGATAAACTCGACCAGGGGCAGAAAGGGAATGAGCAAACCGCCTTAAGACAAGTATATAAGAATGTCAAGGTCGAAGATGCAAAGGGATCTGCATACACAGCAAACACTTAGCACTTAGAGCGATAGACATTTTTTTCCTTCTTTTTTGAACTGCGACTCAACTAGATTTTTCATAGTCTTTGGTTGTTAGAACTAGGGAATTTGCCTAACAGCTCTCGCAGCCAAGGCTCTTACCTCGTTATGCAGCTTCTTCGGATTGGAATAAGACCTACTTTGCTCTTTCCTTTCGATTCATATATTTTCAGTTTATTTTCTCGTTCTTGATTGCTTGGCGTGTGGTTTAGCAGATATCCGGCATCTTTGGGAATTTAGGGTTTTCCTAAACTTCCCAAATCCAAGAAAATCGACAGTGTGAATTTTGGTTCCCACAGTTTTGCGCTAGAAGGAGCGGGGATACGGACCAATCTAACTCTCACCCACCAAATCTTGATCAAGACATGACCGGAAATACTGACAACATTCAGCCAACGGTCGACAGAACTCTCCTCGACGCCAACGCTGACAAGACACCAGCTGGGAACGTCTCGATGGCCACTGCAGATGCAAACACCGTGATTTTCGACCAGATGAAAGAGATGTTCGCTTCCGCCCAGAAAAGGTCGGACGAACAAGAGAAACTCATGGGATCTCTCGCTGATACACTAAAAATGAATCCTTGCTACTGCCAAGTTAACAGTTGTAATTATAGTACTTTAGATTCAAATCCAGAGGACCAGACTGCACTTTATTTCTATGAGTTTCGAAATCAAGCTAAGAAGAAGAATTGGTTTTGGTTTTAAGAAAGACGATAGGAAACAAGTAAAAATGGAGATTGATTCAAATTAACAAGCAGCTAGCCTAGGGTGTTTCATTGGGTGTTGAATTGGAGCCAAACAATTATTCAAGCGCAAGGAAGCACTTTCTAGAACTCGGGTCACTCAGCTGGAACACCCCACTGTCGTTGTGGTGATCTCTTTGCAGATCAATCTCACCATCTAACTGTCGTTGAGATGAAAATTGATTGCAAGCTTGGAGAACAAGCCCGATCAGTTCACTTACTACCCTAATATCTACTTTCGCTGATTAGGGATATTAAGCTCATTCAATACAAGTCAAGTTATCTCCTAAGTGATTAACTAGGTGATGGACTTAGAATCTAACAATAAGTGATCAGATTAATGAAAGCATTAAGAACAGTATGAATGAAGAATTAATTGAAATCGCTTATCTATGTTTAGCTCATATCTCAACACCCTAAAACCCTAGAGCTGAGGTCACTGCTCGACCATGATGCAAATAGTCAAAGGCATAATTCCTGAATAATATTGCATAAGAACAAGAGTAAAACAAAAGGGTTCAGATGATCTTCTCTGAGAGGATGGATTCTTCTCCCTTACAAGTTGCAGATCATAAAGCTAATAGTTCTCTTGTAAAACTAGCATAAGAAAATAAAATAAGGTAGATGGCGTTTTTATATGGAGGAGCCAATAGGTAGAAAAGAGATTAGGGCAACCGGATTTAAATTCCCAAAATAGGAGATTCCTTATTCGTCGGGAACAATCTCGGGATCACTCCGTTTGATTGTTCCGCTTGAGTGTTCTCCGCAGAATTGCTCCAAGAAGACTTCTTCTCTTCATGCACCTTCTCTTCACTCTTCTACCAACTCCAGACCTGTAAAAGATCAAAAAGAACTAGACTGACACGGGTTAGGGCTTCGAATCAAATGAAAACATGCATATAATGATGTGAAAAACCATATATCAATTCCCCCAGACTTAGATCCTTGTTTGTCCTCGAACATGGCAAGTATCAAGAACAGGGAGAAAGGTTTGAAAGTGTGGGAACTCGCTTATTCTCAGCAACCATACTCTTACCACAAATCTCTGAACCATACAAGCTGTAGATTAGGACCACACACACTTACTGGGAACCCCTGATCGCTGTTCAAGACCGGCTCCTTACTCTACATCTCAACCTGAAAAGGCGACACTTTCGAGACTAAACTCCTTATGCTCAATTAATATTAACGTGAGATTCTCATCATAGGCTCTACTTAGGGAGAACGAGCTAGGTATAGAACATGCTAACTTTTATGGTGGAGTTCAAGAGTGTTTAGGGGTTACCAAGGGCGGATGCAGGATATCGCACAAAATGGTGTGAGAGAAGGGCGGTATTGATCCACAGCCCTTACTCATCTCTGCTAGTCGGACTGTTCTCGATTAGATTGATCATAGGATTGCTCTCTTGAATCAATTTCCCTTCGAAACACTTCGCTGGAACCACCATTGCTTTCTCAACTTCCTCAGTGGCATACATTTTAGATTCTTCCCCTCCTCGTCACCAGTAAACAACAAAAATAAAGACCTTCTTCTCTTCTTTTTTTTTTCTTTTTTTTTAGTCACAAGCAAATGCAAGATGATGGGGTGGTGGGGAAGGAGGTAACAAGTGATGTACGTGATGCCATTGGTGATTCCTCATGGTTCGTTCTAGCCCCTGGCTTCCCTCATCGTTCTTTCTAGTATCGGAACACTCTCACTGATTGTTCTTTTGTCTGCCGTGTTCCACCTTCACTGAATGTGTGAGCATTTATAAGTAAGAACTGTGTTGATCCTTTCCTCTCCGACCTTTTTGCACATATCTGCACATAAAGTACTAGAAAAGCAAATTGCATGAGGGTGGAACAAAAGGTTAGAATACGGTGGGAACTAGCTAAAGATGAACTAGCCACTCAGGAACAACAGGAGTGATAAAAAAAGATAAGAAGTCCTGAGTGTAAGTCTCATTCTCCTATGATCTAGTGCCCATGACAAGAAGAATTAAAGTCCAGATTAGGTTCAGATAAAGTGGAGTTAAGTCTACCCAGTGTAACCTGATCGGTATAGAACTTCTGGAGTGTCCAATGAGGTAAGTCAGGGTGTTCCAGGTCCATGTGTGGGTCGTTCATCACTGCTAAGGTCCCTGAATAAGAAGGTTAAAGCACGAGGTGGTTAAAAGATCATCACAAAATAAGGTCCTAATTCCCACAAAAGTTTTAAGAAAAACACTCGATCCTAAAACAGACTTCGATCAAAAGCGACTCAAAGCAAGCGAGGCGGACTGACTCAGCCTCCCCAAGACTTACATCACACCATCCCTGGTTGTGAGAAGATAGATGGAGAAAGGCCTAAACACACATAATAAATAAGAAAACAAATAACTTGCAGAAACATAAAGAGTTCAAATGGATAAGACAATGGTGATAGATGTTGGCGGCGGATCAGTCTGACTCCCCGCTCCCGGACTTCCCAGCGATACGCCTGTTCCGCGGTAGCCGCTCTTCTCCTGATGTCGCTCCAGCTGGTTCCTTGCCTGGGCGATGGCCTGTTCGCTGAGACTGCTCTTGCTCGTCCTCTCTTTCCTGCTGACCCTTGAAGCTTCCGCCGGCGATGGTCTTTAGGATCCTCTTCAGGAGGCTGTTGTTCTTGCGCTGTGAATCAATCATCCAGCGGCGGTATGTCGCATCGTCGAAGCCATCCTCGATGTCCTCGAGGTCATAATTTGGGTCAGGTGTTACGTCCTCGACGTCCTCCGTGCCTGGGTGGATCAACAGCGGATCATCGCAAAGGTGCTCCTGTTCTGGGAGGAATCGGATGTTCTCAAACTTGTCTAGGCTTGTGATCTCGGTGTGCGGGAGTTTGCAGAACAATTGCGTCCCTGCCTTATCTTGGAACATGTAGGTGCTCTCGGCGCGGAGGATGTGACACTTGATGAGATAGGGTATGTCAATATAGTATGGCTCATAGTTGGTCTCGAGGGAGAGCTGGTCGATTCCGAAGTGGAGGAACAATGGCGAGAGGAGACTGCCACATCGATCCTTCGTTTGCGAACCTCTCATCAGCAGACTTTTCTTCGCGACGAACATTGCAGCAAGTAAATAGCGGGGTTGGTGAGAACCAGCCGTGTCGGAATGCCTGCTCGCTGCCGTATCTGATCCTCTAATCGAGTAGAGCATCTGGAGTTCTCCATTTGTGACCTTGAGGTTTGGTCCTTAGCGAACAGCAAGTTGCTGAGGACCTTGGCAATGATCCGCTGAAGGATTGCGGATGTGGGACTGATAGGCTGTGCGAGGCTTGAAGTCTCCACTTGCGATCAGGTCCCGAAGATCTTGGCGGGTGGAAAGCTTTTAGGAGAGACCTCCCTCGGATCGTCGGATATGTCATAGATCTCGTTGAACTTGCGAGAGGAGAACAATGTTTCCCACCGGCCATGAAGCGGAAGTGAGTGTTCTCGAGCGTTGGCTGATGCTTCGTTCTCATGGTAGATCTCTGCTGTGGCCAAGGCTTGCGGACCAGCTCGGAATGATTTCGCGGCTTTGTGCAGAGCTCGAGTATTCAATTGCTGAGAGAATCGCTGAGCGATCGTTCGTCGAGACCGAGCTGGGCTAGTGTAGGAGTGCGATTACAGAGTTGGCTGGATGTCGATGGCGAGAGGCGTTATGCGCTCTTGCTTTTCTTTGTCCCACCCTCGACATTGACATCAAAGAGCCTAGGGTCCTCAATGTCGATAGGCACCTTCCTGCTCGAGGCCATGGAGTGCGTTGGGTTAGGCTCGGCAGTGGGTGTCGATTGTGTCGCACTGTGCCTTGATGCTCTCGGGCGATGTGCTTTGTTGGACCTGCGAGAGAGAACAGCCATAGACAGATCAGCACTATTAGGTTGGTTAGAAAAGGTGGATTAACAAACCATTCTCACTGCATCCAATCGTTTCCAATCAACCACATCGAACAATTCATACCAAATCGAAATACTCTATGCTCTAGAGTCATGAATATCATAATCAATTCGATCTAAACCATTCATATGTCTAGAACCTATCAAGTGAAGCGCAATAAATCGAAATGATACTTGCAATCATGATTCACACAGCAATGCGAGTTGAGTTGCTTACCTTGGGTGCCATTGATTGAATCAACTGCAAAGACAATTCGATCTCTAGGGGATCAAGAGAGAACTTAAAATCGAAAGAGGAGATGAGAAAATGGAGAGTTTTCGATTTAGGGTTCTTTTGCGGCAATGAGAGAAAGTGGGAGAGTGGGGGAGGTCGACCTTTAAATAGGGAAACCCTAAACCGCTTCCCCTTCTCTCATCATTTATTATTATTATTATTATTATTATTATTATTATTATTATTATTATTATTATTATTATTATTATTATTATTATTATTATTATTATTATTATTATTATTATTATTATTATTATTATTATTATTATTATTATTATTATTATTATTATTATTATTATTATCATTATTATTATTATTATTGTTATTATTATTATTATTATTTTTTTTTTATCAGGTTTCGAAATACTTACCTGGGATCAGTTGTTCTCCAGCGAGAACAATCAATGGACTGTTCCTTCGATAAGAGTTCGGACTTCCTCCCTTTTTTTTTTTAGAAATAGAAAATCAAAAGCAAACATAGAAAAATCAAAGAAAGAAATATTCACACTCACCAGTGGGTTGCCTCCCACCAAGCTTGGTTAAAATTAAGCTAGCTTGACTTTGGTTAACCTTTTCGGGCTGTGGGGGATAAACTTAAGGAGATTTGTTCCCCTTCGCGGTTGTTGTTTTGACGAAGATCACGGCTTGAGGCGCTGCCATTTACAACAAATTCTCCTCCTTTTGTGTCCAGCAACACAACTGCTCCATATGGTCGGACCTCTTTAATTGTAAAGGGTCGGACCATCGACTTCAATTTACCGAGGGAACAGCTTAAGTCTGGAATTAAAGAGCAGGACCCGATCGTTTGGTTCAAAGTTTCTACTGATGATTCTTTTATCATGGTGCTCCTTGGTTTTCTCCTTGTAGATCCTTGAGCTTTCATAGGCCAGATGTCTGATCTCCTCCAGTTCGTGAATCTGGATTATTCATCGTTCCCTTGCTGATTTGATGTCAAAATTGAGCAGTTTGACAGCCCATGCTGCCTTATATGCCAGTTCCACGGTGAGATGGCAGGCCTTGCCATAGACCAAGTGATAGGGAGTGGTCGAGGTGGAGTTTTGTAGGCTGTTACGTAAGCCCATAGCGCTCGTCTAACTTAAGAGACCAGTCCTTGCGGGTTGTTATGACTGTTTTCTGAAGAATGTTCTTTACTTCTCTATTAGACACTTCCACTTGACCGCTGGTTTGGGGATGGTATCGCGGTTCGCGACCTTGTGTTTCACGCCATTCTTTCTCAGCAATCCTTGGAACACCTTGTTGATGAAATGAGTTCCACCATCGCTATAACCACTCTAGGCACTCCAAATCTTGGAAAGATGATGGAGGTAAACATCTTAGTTACAACCGTGCTTCATTGGTTGGACTAGCAATGCTTCACCCACTTTGAAACATAGTCCACAGCAACCAAGATATACTCATTCTTGTGGCGGGAGCGGTCCCATGAAGTCGATCCCCAGCAGTCGAACACTACTTCAAGATGTAGTTCTGAGGCATCTCATTCTTCTTGCTTATACTCCCCATACTTTGGCATGCATTGCATCGTGATATGGCGTGGGCATCCCTGAACATAGTAGGCCACCAAAACCGGCAGAGAATCTTGGAAACTGTTTTGAAGGTGGCAAAGTGACCAACATAGGATGAACCGTGATAGTGATGAAGGATCCCTGGAATATCAGCTTCTGGAACACACCTTCTGAAGATCCCATCCTTGCCTTGCCGATACAAATATGACTCGTCCCGAAGTAGTGCCTTGCTTCCCTTAGAAATTTTCTCTTATCATTCCACTGAACCTCAAAGGTTCCTTCTCTACTGCTAGGAAGTTGGCAATCTCAGCAAACCATGGGAGATTTGGGTACTGCTTCTGGATCACCGCCACGAATGCTTCATCTGGCGGGAACAACCCACCAGCTAGGAAATGAGCATTACGTGTTGCGACCAATCAGCGTTGACATATTCCATTGGTTGTTCCTCATCAAGAGCTGTCTCGTCTGACACTTTCATCTTGGAAAGATGATCCGCCACTCCATTATCGACTCCCTTCTTGTCTCTTATCTCTAGATTGAATTTTTGGAGTAGAAGAATCCACCTTAAGAGCCGCGGTTTAGCATCCTTCTTCGTGAGCAGGTACTTGAGCCGCGTGGTCTGTGTGCGATCACCTTTGATCCAACTAGGTAGGATCTGAATTTCTCAAATGCAAACACAATGGCAAGGAGCTCTTTTATGTAGTTGCATAGCGACACGGGCTTAGATCCATAGTTCGCTAGCATAGTATATCCGCGTGCAGCTTCTTATCCTTCGCTGTCCAAGAACTGCTCCCACTGCAAAGTCACTTCTCAAAGGAAGATCCCAGTCTGGAGGTTGAACAATGGTGCACTGACTATGGCTCCCTTGATGCGTGTGGAATGCGGTAGACAGATTAAGCTGTCGAGTGACGGGTTTTCCTTGCAGAGCAGTCGGTGAGTGGCCTTGCAATTTTGAAAAATCTTGGATGAACATTCTATAGAAACCAGCGTGTCCCAGGAAACTCCTTATTCCCTTTACTGAAGTTGGTGGCTGCAGACTCATCATGACCTCGATCTTTGTCTTTTCCACCTCGATGCCTTTCTCTGATATCTTATGCCCTAGAACGATCCCATCTCGACCATGAAGTGGCATTTCTCGGTTTAGCACCAGATGCTTCTCTTACGCTCGCTTCAGGACCCTGCACAAATTTGACAAACAGACATGAAAGGAGATTCCATAGGCGCTGAAATCGTCCATGAAAACTTCCATTATGTCTTCGATTAGGTCAGTGAAAATCGACATCATGCAGCGTTGGAAGGTCGATGGAGCATTGCACAAGCCGAAGGGCATCCTCCTGTATGCGTATGTTCCATATGGGCATGTGAACGTCGTCTTCTCCTGATCGTCTGGATGGATGGGAATCTGAAAGAAACCTGAATAACCATCTAAAAGCAGTAGTAAGGGTGGTTAGCCAATCTTTCAAGCATCGATCAATGAAAGGAAGTGGGAAATGATCCTTGCAGTGCAGCATTCAGTTCACGAAATCAATGCATCGATGACCAGTAACTATTCTAGTAGGGATTAGTTCATTCCTTTCATTTGTTATAACAGTGATCCCACCTTTTTAGGTACTACATGAACGGGGCTGACCCACTTACTATCAGAGATCGCATAGATTACACCAGCTTCTAGAAGTTTCATTATCTCTTTCTTTACAGCATCTTTTAGATTTGGGTTTAACCTCCTCGATGTTCTCTGAAGTCATCGATTCATCTTCGGGTGTATTCTATGCATGCACAGATCAGGTGAAATGCCAGGTATGTCAGCTAGAGAATATCCTAATGCCTTACGATATTTTCTAAGTTCACATAAAAGCAAAGCAGTCACGGCATTGTTCAGGTCCCATTCACTATGACAGGATATGTGGAATTGGGTCCAAGAAATGCATACCTGAGTCCCTTGGAAAGGGATTTGAGCTCTACCTTTGGAGCTTTCAGCTCCCTCCACGAGTCATCGTTCTGAGATGCCGGAACAGTCGGGTTCGGTATGATTGTTCGGATGTTTTGCTGAGTTAGCTGTTCTCCCCCAGACTTAGATTTGCTACTATTTTTCCATACTTCTGGCGCATCAGGACTTTGGCATAGGCATCAGCATCAATACTCTCTAAGCTTTGCTCGACTTCAGCTCTGACTAAGGCAAGTTCAAGAGGGTCATCGGTGAGAATCTCCTCAATCATTCCCTCATGTGGTTCTAGCGGATCGCTCTCTTCTTGGACAGTGAAGGTTTGTCCATCCAGCATTGGTTTCTTGAGCATCTGATTCATCTCAAACTTCATCACAATGTCTCGAGATGGAGATCAATTTTCCTTGTCGAGCGTCTATGATAGCTCCACAGTGCACAAAATGGTCTTCCCAGGATCAGGGGTCTTTTGATTCTTCCTCGAGTTCGAACAACGAAATCGTGAGGACAAGTGTGTTCCCAACCAGAACTGGAGATCTTCAAGGATTCCAACCGGAGACTTCACGATCGATCAGCAAACACTAAGGACATCCTGGTTGGCTTGAAATCCGTATACCCAAGGCGCTTAGCCACAGAGTAAGGCATGAGGTTTATGCTTGATCCTAGATCGGCAGTGAGCATGAAGACTGTTCTCCTATCTGGACTGAGAGGAAATTTTTCCCGGACCACCCAGTTTCTTGATCCTTTTGTTCGGGAGCACTGCGCTGCACTCTTTAGAGGCGATCATGAACTCGCTGTCATCAGATATCTTCCCGGAGATCAGTCCCTTCACAAAACTGCGCAAGGATGGTATCATCTGGATCGCACTCATCAGAGGAAGTTTGACCGTTAGGTCTTCCAGCATCTTTCTGCACTTCATCTCCTCCTTATCCTTCCGCGTAACCTTAGCTGGAACAGGATAGGGTTCTTTTGGTACATACTGACGAGCAGGGGAAGTTTCTGCAATTGGTGGAACAGCTCCGGCAGGTTGCTCTATCGGTCGGAACAGTCTCGATGGGTTGTCCTGCCTCTTCCTCATCTGTAGATGCGGCTTGGCGGTTGATCCGACTCTTTCTGCTTCCCTTTCTCGGCCGATGTGAATCTCCTGGTGTCCAGATCAGTCAGTTGCTTCCCACTCCTTAGCGCGACTGCGTTGCACTCCTTGGGGTTCTTGTCTGTTTTTCCAGGAAGAGTACCTTGTTGTCTCTTCACACTCTCAACAGTCTGAGCAATCTAAATATCCATCTGTCTCATGTGGCTTGAGACATTATCGTACTTGGCACTTAGGTCATTGAACATATGGTTCATTCTGGTGTTGATGTCGTTTGTGACCTGATTCAGTGCTTTTCCTTGGATCTGCTGTCCTTGGAGCAGTTGGCTCATCATCAATGTAAGACTCTTCATATCATCCTGCGGAGCAGTCTGAGCCGGTTGTGCAGCTTGATGATTAACTGGCTGTTTCTGATTGTGGAACTGGGCATTCTGAGCCGGGGTGAGGACATAGGTTCTTCCTTGATTTCCATACCCCCTTTGGAAGATACTGTTTTGGCCCTGATTTCCTTGAGCGTTTTCTGTGTTACCGTCTGGCTTAGGGTTGTTGAACAGGTGGCGATTGTTCCTCACGTTAGGGTTCGGGTGATAGTTCTTGAACTGCCATCCTTGCCCATTAACATAGCTCACTTCGTGCTGATCTTCAGCCGACTGATCTGACTCTGATGTAGCTTCCGCGGTTGCTTTATCCTGAGGGGATTCTTCCATGATGAAGACCTGATTCTGATTACTCTTAATCAGCTGATCGACCTTGGCAGAGAGCTCATCAATCTTGCTGTTGTCAATGCTGTTCACCTTCTGTGTGCGATCAGCCTCGCGGTTATTGTCAGCTGAGCTTGAGGCCATGTTCTCAATCAGTGCGAAGGCACCTCGAGTGGATTGGGTCATGAAGTCTCCATTACTGGCTGAGTTCAAAGCGTTCCTGTACTCCCAACTTACTCCATCGTAGAACACTCCAAGCAGATAGTCTTCCTCAAAACGTGATGTGGGCACTCTCTTGGTAGGCGTTGAATCGTTCCCATGCATCGAAGGCTCATCTACTAGCTGTTTGAAGGTCAGCGATCTTCTGTCTCAGAGCTGCGTCTTCGATTTCGTGTAGAAGTGGCTCAAAGCCAGATCGAACTTGTTCCCAAGTGGTGGCGATCCAGTAGGTAGGGAATCTAGCTAGCGAGCAGCCTTCCCATCAAGCGAAAGGAACAGGGTACACTTGATGTAATCGGGTGGTACTCCATTAAGCTTTAGTGAACCCACACATTTTCTCAAAATGCTCAATGTAGTCCATCGGTATTTCTGCGGAAGTCCATTGAAGATCTTCCTTTGCACTAGACTTATCAAGGCGGCTTGATCTCAAAGTCTTGCCTAGTGCACAGTGGAGGGTTGATGGCAGATCGCGTAGTAGGCAGATGCGCGGTAGATTTCTCTGGCCGTCGGAACAACCTCCTCCGGTTGATTCTGCTGATTAGCGGCGTTGAGCTGCTTTCGGCAGCAGCTTGCGCGGCATTGATGTTTGCTGCATCTGCTGCATCTGTTGTTGCATGAGTGCAAAGCGCAGCAGTGAGATCATCCTGGTGATCACCCATGTTGGTGTTAAGTAGTCTAGGTTGTTGACGGTTCTGTCGTTCCAATCTCGCTAGTTCTTCGTTGGTAAGCTGATGCAGTGGTCCTTGTGCGTTGCTCCGTGTATGCCTACTGGTCATGCAACTGGATCATCAGCTGGAACAAAGAAATAGAAGCGAGTTAGATATCCTAGACTAGATGTGAAACCGAAAAATAGAGGTAAAAAATCTGGCCCCGCAAGAACAGCCAAAACTTGATACACTAAAAATGAATCCTTGCTACTGCCAAGTTAACAGTTGTAATTATAGTACTTTAGATTCAAATCCAGAGGACCAGTCTACACTTTATTTCTATGAGTTTCGAAATCAAGCTAAGAATCGGAAAGAACCTGGAGTCGAGCCTTAACTCGATTTCCGAAAAAAGAATCGGAAGTTAAGAAATCTCAAGAAGGACTATTTTGAGTCTCAGACAACGAGACGATCACGAAGGTTCAACCATCCGACCATACAAACGAACAAGGCAACCAACTCGCCGAAATGGCGAGTTGAACCAGAAAACGAGACCAACTCGCCAATTTGGCGTGTTGTTCCTCACCAACTCGCCAAATTGGCGAGTTGCTCCTCACCAACACGCCAATTTGGCAAGTTTCTCCTCACCAACTCGCTAATTTGGCGAGTTAGACCTCCCGAAGCCTCAACAACTTGCAAAATTGGCGAGTTGGTAAAATAAAAGATGAGAAGAGATCTAACTCGCCAGTTTGGCGAGTTAGGACACCCCAACTCGCCAAAATGGCGAGTTGGATAAGGAAGCACGTCCAAACTCGCCATTTTGGCAGGTTGGGACAACTCTAGTTTGCCAAAATGGTAAGTAAAGACCAAGCATGATGGCTAATTCACTGTTTCGGCAAGATGAATTGATCAAACAGCTTTCATCTTATTTCCATGACCTTGACTCTCGAAATTGGGTTGCGCTATCTCTTGTTCTATCTCAATCGGGGCCACCATCAGAATTTTACGATAAAAACCGCAAGAACTTGATTCCGTTTATAAAACTCAAATGAATCGTGTAAAATGGCAAAGGCTGGCTAAACACCTTGAACTGCCTTCACTATACGATAAAATCGAGTTTTCATAAATCGACGTCATTTCTAAAAACATGATCTTTCGATAAAATCAAAGGAAAATGCTTAAGCCAGAAAACGTCCTGAAAAGGTCCAAAACACGGATAAAAGCCCACTCCCGATTTTGTACGAAATCCGGCCCAATCTTTATGACAGTTTATCTTTATTATGCATGAGGAAATAAATATCAAGTTTGAAGGATAAATATGAAGTTTCCAAAGATAAACGGAAAGATCGGAGGAAAATGGAAGATTTCCGCGAAGTGATAAACTCGACCAGGGGCAGAAAGGGAATGAGCAAACCGCCTTAAGACAAGTATATAAGAATGTCAAGGTCGAAGATGCAAAGGGATCCGCATACACAGCAAACACTTAGCACTTAGAGCGATAGGCATTTTTTTCCTTCTTTTTTGAACTGCGACTCAACTAGATTTTTCATAGTCTTTGGTTGTTAGAACTAGGGAATTCGCCTAACAGCTCTCGCAGCCAAGGCTCTTACCTCGTTGTAACGCTTCTTCACGGATTGGAATAAGACCTACTTTGCTCTTTCCTTTCGATTCATATATTTTCAGTTTATTTTCTCGTTCTTGATTGCTTGGCGTGTGGTTTAGCAGATATCCGGGATCTTTGGGAATTTAGGGTTTTCCTAAACTTCCCAAATCCAAGAAAATCGACAGTGTGAATTTTGGTTCCCACAGTTTTGCGCTAGAAGGAGCGGGGATACGGACCAATCTAACTCTCACCCATCAAATCTTGATCAAGACATGACCGGAAATACTGACAACATTCAGCCAACGGTCGACAGAACTCTCCTCGACGCCAACGCTGACAAGACACCAGCTGGGAACGTCTCGACGGTCACTGCAGATGCAAACACCGTGATTTTCGACCAGATGAAAGAGATGTTCGCTTCCGCCCAGAAAAGGTCGGACGAACAAGAGAAACTCATGGGATCTCTCGGTGATACACTAAAAATGAATCCTTGCTACTGCCAAGTTAACAGTTGTAATTATAGTACTTTAGATTCAAATCCAGAGGACCAGACTACACTTTATTTCTATGAGTTTCGAAATCAAGCTAAGAAGAAGAATTGGTTTTGGTTTTAAGAAAGACGATAGGAAACAAGTAAAACTGGAGATTGATTCAAATTAACAAGCAGCTAGCCTAGGGTGTTTCATTGGGTGTTGAATTGGAGCCAAACAATTATTCAAGCGCAAGGAAGCACTTTCTAGAACTCGGGTCACTCAGCTGGAACACCCCACTGTCGTGGTGGTGATCTCTTTGCAGATCAATCTCACCATCTAACTGTCGTTGAGATGAAAATCGATTGCAAGCTTGGAGAACAAGCCCGATCAGTTCACTTACTACCCTAATATCTACTTTCGCTGGTTAGGGATATTAAGCTCATTCAATACAAGTCAAGTTATCTCCTAAGTGGTTAACTAGGTGATGGACTTAGAATCTAACAATAAGTGATCAGATTAATGAAAACATTAAGAACAGTATGAATGAAGAATTAATTGAAATTGCTTATCTATGTTTAGCTCATATCTCAACACCCTAAAAACCCTAGGCGAGCTAGGTCACTACTCGACCATGATGCAAATAGTCAAAGACATAATTCCTGGATAATATTGCATAAGAACAAGAGTAAAAAACAAAAGGGTTCAGATGATCTTCTCTATGAGAGGATGGATTCTTCTCCCTTACAAGTTGCAGATCGCAAAGCTAATAGTTCTTTTGTAAAAACTAGCATAAGAAAATAAAATAGGGTAGATGAAGCGTTTTATATGGAAGCCAATAGGTAGAAAAGAGATTAGAACAGCAGTTTAAATTCGAAATAGGAGATTCCTTATTCGTCGGGAACAATCTCGGGATCACTCCGTTTGATTGTTCCGCTTGAGTGTTCTCCGCAGAATTGCTCCAAGAAGACTTCTTCTCTTCATGCACCTTCTCTTCACTCTTCTACCAACTCCAGACCTGTAAAAGATCAAAAAGAACTAGACTGACACGGGTTAGAGACTCGAATCAAATGAAAACATGCATATAATGATGTGAAAAACCATATATCAATTCCCCTAGACTTAGATCCTTGTTTGTCCTCGAACAAGGCAAGTATCAAGAACAGGGAGAAAGGTTTGAAAGTGTGGGAACTCGCTTATTCTCAGCAACCATACTCTTACCACAAATCTCTGAACCATACAAGCTGTAGATTAGGACCACACACACTTTAGGAACCCCGATGGCTGTTCAAGACCGGCTCCTTACTCTACATCTCAACCTGAAAAGGCGACACTTTCGAGACTAAACTCCTTATGCTCAATTAATATTAACGTGAGATTCTCATCATAGGCTCTACTTAGGGAGAACGAGCTAGGTATAGAACAGGCTAACTTTTATGGTGGAGTTCAAGAGTGTTTAGGGGTTACCAAGAGGATGCAGGATGCTCGCACAAAATGGTGGAGTGAGAGGACGGCTCCATTGATGTCCACAGCCCTTACTCATCTCTGCTAGTCGGACTGTTCTCCGATTAGATTGATCATAGGATGGCTCTGCGCGAATCAATTTCCCTTCGAAACACTTCGCTGGAACCACCATTGCTTTCTCAACTTCCTCAGTGGCATACATTTTAGATTCTTCCCCTCCTCGTCACCAGTAAACAACAAAAATAAAGACCTTCTTCTCTTCTTTTTTTTTTCTTTTTTTTTAGTCACAAGCAAATGCAAGATGATGGGGTGGTGGGGAAGGAGGTAACAAGTGATGTACGTGATGCCACTGGTGATTCCTCATGGTTCGTTCTAGCCCCTGGCTTCCCTCATCGTTCTTTCTAGTATCGGAACACTCTCACTGATTGTTCTTTTGTCTGCCGTGGTCCACCTTCACTGAATGTGTGAGCATTTATAAGTAAGAACTGTGTTGATCCTTTCCTCTCCGACCTTTTTGCACATATCTGCACATAAAGTACTAGAAAAGCAAATTGCATGAGGGTGGAACAAAAGGTTAGGGTACACGGTGGGAACTAGCTAAAGATGAACTAGCCACTCAGGAACAACAGGAGTGATAAAAAAAGATAAGAAGTCCTGAGTGTAAGTCTCATTCTCCTATGATCTAGTGCCCATGACAAGAAGAATTAAAGTCCAGATTAGGTTCAGATAAAGTGGAGTTAAGTCTACCCGGTGTAACCTGATCGGTATAGAACTTACAGGTGTCAATGAGGTAAGTCAGGGTGTTCCAGGTCCATGTGTGGAGTGGTTCATCACTGCTAAGGTCACTGAATAAGAAGGTTAAAGCGAGGTGGTTAAAAGATCATCACAAAATAAGGTCCTAATTCCCACAAAAGTTTTAAGAAAAACTGACTCGATCCTAAAACAGACTCGATCAAAACGACTCAAAGCAAGCAGACGGACTGACTCAGCCTCCCCAAGACTTACATCACACCATCCCTGGTTGTGAGAAGATAGATGGAGAAAGGCCTAAACACACATAATAAATAAGAAAACAAATAACTTGCAGAAACATAAAGAGTTCAAATGGATAAGACAATGGTGATAGATGTTGGCGGCGGATCAGTCTGACTCCCCGCTCCCGGACTTCCCAGCGATACGCCTGTTCCGCGGTAGCCGCTCTTCTCCTGATAATGCCTCCAGCTGGTTCCTTGCCTGGGCGATGGCCTGTTAAGCTGAGACTGCTCTTGCTCGTCCTCTCTTTCCTGCTGACCCTTGAAGCATCCGCCGGCGATGGTCTTTAGGATCCTCTTCAGGAGGCTGTTGTTCTTGCGCTGTGAATCAATCATCCAGCGGCGGTATGTCGCATCGTCGAAGCCATCCTCGATGTCCTCGAGGTCATAATTTGGGTCAGGTGTTACGTCCTCGACGTCCTCCGTGCCTGGGTGGATCAACAGCGGATCATCGCAAAGGTGCTCCTGTTCTGGGAGAATCGGATGTTCTCAAACTTGTCTAGGCTTGTGATCTCGGTGTCGCGGGAGTTTGCAGAACAATTGCGTCCCTGCCTTATCTTGGAACATGTAGGTGCTCGGTAGAGGATGTGACACTTGATGAGATAGGGTATGTCAATATAGTATGGCTCATAGTTGGTCTCGAGGGAGAGCTGGTGATTCGAAGTGGAGGAACAATGGCGAGAGGAGACTGCCACATCGATCCTTCGTTTGCGAACCTCTCATCAGCAGACTTTTCTTAGCGGCGAACATTGCAGCAAGTAAATAGCGGGGTTGGTGAGAACCTTCATTGATCGGAATGCCTCGGCTGCCCGTATCTGATCCTCTAATCGAGTAGAGCATCTGGAGTTCTCCATTTGTGACGAGGTTTGGTCCTTAGCGAACAGCAAGTTGCTGAGGACCTTGGTAATGATCGCACTGAAGGATTGCGGATGTGGGACTGATAGGCTGTCGCGAGGCTTGAAGTCTCCACTTGCGATCAGGTCGAAGATCTTGGCGGGTGGAAAGCTTTTAAGGAGAGAGACCTCCCTCGGATGCGTCCGGATATGTCATAGATCTCGTTGAACTTGGCCGAGGGAGGAGCAATGTTTCCCACCCGGCCATGAAAGCGGAAGTGAGTGTTCTCGAGCGTTGGCTGATGCTCGTTCTCATGGTAGATCTCTGCTGTGGCCAAGGCTTGCGGACCAGCTCGGAATGAGGATTTGCGGCTTTGTGCAGAGCTCGAGTATTCCAATTGCTGAGAGAATCGCTGAGCGTCGTCGTCGAGACCGAGCTGGGCTAGTGTAGGAGGGTGCGTACAGAGTTGGCTGGATGTCGATGGCGAGGAGGCGTTATGCGCTCTTGCTTTCTTTGTCCCACCCTCGACATTGACATCAAAGAGCCTAGGGTCCTCAATGTCGATAGGCACACCTTCCTGCTCGAGGCCATGGGTACGTTGGGTTAGGCCCAAGTTTATCTCTTCAGGAAAAATTCCATTTTAAATCGATCTTAGTAATTATCCTCGAGTTTTCCCCTATTTTTGGTGACTTGATGTTTATCCGATGTTAGGAAGTGGATAAACCGTCATAGTCTGATTGGGCCTGAATTCTTAAAATTGTAAGTAAGTCCGTGGACTTTTCTTAAGTCGTTGAGCGTTTTATCACGATTTCGGAAAGACTATCTTTCTCGTAAAATAAACCGTATAGCCTAAAGGATCGATGTTGAGTTAATCGAGCTTGTTTTACGATATCCTCTCGAAATCCAACCTTTCTAATTTTTGTCGTAAAACATCGAGGATGATTCCAATCGAGTCGAATCGAGAGATGTTAATTCCGTAGCGTGATTGTATGAAACCCGCGAGGATTGATCCAAGCAAGCCAAGGCGGGATCAGACCGAGTACGATGGGATCGAGACCAGGGCGAGGACAGAGACCAGGACGAGGACCGAGACCAGGGCGAGGACCATCGACCGGCGCCGAGGACCTGCCGCCCGGCGCCAGGCGGCTGCGTCGCGCTTACCGCCCGGCGCCAGGCGGCTGCGTCGCGCTTACGCCCGGCGCCAGGCGGCTGCGTCGCGTCTGCCGCCCGGCGCCAGAGGCTTACCACGGCGCCAGGCGGCTCCGTCTCGCCTGCCGCCCGGCATGGGGATTCTCGCGCTGTGGGTTCTCCGTCGCCGATCCTTCCTCCGTTGACTGTTAGATGCGGAAATCTTTGAGTTTGGAAAGATCTTTGCAGTTCATTTGAGATAACCGTTTCGACCCCAGCGGTTAGCCCCAGCTTCATTAAGATCGGAGGCGATTTTGCGGGCAAATGGTCGAGTTTTCTGAAAATCGAAATTTTCGGCTAAGGATTCTTTTCGCGAGGAAATCCCGTCATTATCCCTTTTTTATAAATAGCCAGCCATCCCTTCTCATTCTTCACATCTTTTCAAATTCTCTCTTCTTCTCTCTCAAAAGAAAAATGTCTTCCTCCCAAGTTGAAAGAATGATTCGATGTTGAGATGGCGGCGCCAACCAGGTTCCGTCGGTTCCGGCCTATCAGGATGCTACTCCGTCCCTCATTGCTGGGTTTGACTTCTTCAAAGCTAAGCTATCCCGGCGCAGTGCTGCGAAAGGCTCAAAGCGGGCGAGGACTGAGGCGCCGATGTTCCTTCAGCGGCTCGACTCCTTTGCCCGTTTCTCGATCTCTTTGCCTGCTCCTTTGGCCCCTTCGCCTGTTCTTCGATTTCCAACGAAGTCCCATCCGATGCCCCTGCGTGCGGAAGGGTTATTGTTCCTGAACAGATTCCTGAACAGGTTCCTGATGTTCAGGTTCATCCATCGGGTTCTTCGACTGCTCGATCGTGATCTCCGGGAGAGGATGCGATAGAATCTACCTCCTCCCGGCGAAGGGGACTTGTCTTAGGACTGCCAGCGGCTGGTGCAGCGCCGTTGCCAAAGGAAGGGCAAGGGCTGGTCGCGGCATCGGAGTGAAAGGCGGGGTGCTAAGGCGAGGAGGCGAACTTTCAGAGCCGTTGGCGTCATCGTTCAAGGTTGATTTGATCTATCGCAATTCTTATATCGCCTTTTTATGATGATACTTACCCCTTCTTTTGCGGACAGTTTGTGTAGCTGATTGTGGAATGCTTGGCGAGTGTGGGTGAAGTCAGTCGTCAATCGAAGGAGCTGGAGTCGTCGCGAGAGCGCTGAAGCATCTTGAGGCAGCACTGCAGAACCGTCGAGACACCCATGCTGCCAGGCGTCCCAGCGAGGTTAATTATCAGCGACCTTGGCGTGACCTTGGGAAGACGCGAGTTCACTACTCAAGGAGAAGAAGGAGAAGAAGAGCAAATCCTCGAAGTCCGCTGCCTTCAGCGAGAAGATCGGACTCATGAGGAGATGGGCGCCCATAGATCCTCGGAGGTTCGATGCTGCGTGGCGACTTCTTTGGTGCGTCGGCGAGGATAGCCATCCTGTTTTAGTCCTTGATAGCTGTCATAAAGAGGACTTGGCTTTAGCGGGGATCGAGGAGTCTGGCGAGCTTCGAGTTGCTTGTGATAGCGAGGCCCGTCTTTGGAATCGGAGGAAGCCAGACTATCGTCTGTAAAGGAGAGTGGGCGACCTCGAGGAGACGGTCGATCCTTGCGGCCTGCAGGCGAATGCACCCTGCGCCGACCTCCGAGGACTCAGAAGATCAGGGCGTGTGGGAGAGGATTGCGAGGCAAGAAGCGGAAAGTAAGCCAGTCTGGCTGAAAGCGTGAAGCTGTCAGCGGAGGTGAGTTTGAGGATGAAGGTGGCGCTCCTGGGGCGTCTAGGTTTATCAATCTCTTGGGGATTTTGTTTTATATGTGTTTGACCGTTAAGAGGCCATGATGTATTCTGGGACTGGCGTTGGTGGCGAATCCCTGCCCTTTTGGGGCTTTGTTTGAAATTTTGCGGTCTCAATCTATGAAGCGTTTTCGATTATTTATGAACTTCAGTTTTGAAGTATGAGAAGAGGTGTGAGTTATCGTCTCATTCCTAGTTCCCGATGATCACCGCACCTATTGTTTGCATAAAGCAAGATTTTCCGATAGGCACTACGGTTCCTAGCTAGCTGGGGGGCTAACTGTTGGGGTCAAAATCGGTCAATGGCGAAATCGTCACCCAAAGTCCTCGAAAGAAAAGCCAGCGGCGATCAAAGCCAAGAAAGCGGTGCGTCGCTCGATAAAACTCCGCGGAAAGGCTCGTCCACTCCCGTCTGGCGCCAGCAAAGGGTCTGGCCCATCCAATCATCTAATGACCTCGGGCAATGGCGGCATCTTGGTCCTTAAAACCCATATCGGATCGTCCGAGATCTACGATGGTTCTTCATAAAAGCCTTCGATTGTTTAAAAGATTCATCTTTTAACACATCTAAAGCTTCGAACCACATTGCTCACATCCTTGAAGGCGGAAAGTCTACAAATCCAAGTCCATCTCAAATCCGATACTCGAGGAGTCGTTGGATTAGAAACAATTATCTCGAAATCTACGGCTAAAGATCTTCCCAAACTCAAAGATTTCCATAAGCGACTAACGGGGAAAGATCGAACAACGAAAAACCCACAGGCGGCAAGATGGCCTGGCACCGGCGCGGCGTCGCGGGCGGCAGGCGGGCTGGCAGGCGGCACCGACCTGGCGCCGGCGGCACCGGCCTGGCGCCGGCGGCACCGGCCTGGCGCCGGCGGCACCGACCTGGCGCCGGCGGCACCGGCCTGGCGCCGGCGGCACCGGCCTGGCGCCGGCGGCACCGGCCTGGCGCCCGGCACCGTCGCAGCGAATTGGAAGGCCTGGCGTCGGTCAGCGGCCCTCGTCCTGGTCTCGGTCCTATCGTGCCGGTCCGATCCCATCTTAGCTTGTTGGATCGATCTACGCAAGTTTGAGTGCGATCCACAGTTATTCCTAGAACACCAATATCTCGACTATACAAGGAATGGGGTTCCTTCAGCTACGAAACCTTCAAAGACCGTTCTTTGAAAAACCGTAAAATGCCTAAGCGGTCCAGCGTGGCCAAAGCGGCCCGCTACGATTTTCGAAAGAAAGGATAACTATGGCGGTTTATCTTTATCCTCACATAAGAGATAAATGTCAAGTTTCCAGAAGATAAATGTCAAGTTTCCAGAAGATAAATGTCAAGTTTTCGAAGATAAATGTCAAGTTTCGATAAACGAAGATGGGCGAAAATGGAAAAAGCCGATTCAGCCGAGAAGATGGGCCGTCTTAAGAGGGTATATAAGGAGAGCTTTGAGCAAGAAGCAAACCAGATCAAAAACTTCGAGCACTTAGCACTTAGGCGTTTTAGCTTTCTTTTCTGTTTTCATTAGCGAGCTGCGACTCAACTAGGTTAGATCTAGGCGGCGGACTAGCGGACCTTCGACAGCTCTTGTAGCTTACTTCTTACCTGTTGTTCCACGCTCAAAGCGAATTCAGAAATAAGATCTTTTCCGCTCTACTTCACGATTTTTATTTCGACTTAAAACTGATTGTTTAGGTATGCGGCCAGCAGATATCCGGGACCTTCAAGGAAGATCGGGTTAACTTCGGTTTTCGCCACAAATCTTTATCGGAAATTGGCGGTCGCGAATTTCGGTTCCCACAGTTTGGCTAGAAGGAGGGTGGGTTACGGATCTATCTATCTACGCCAACTGCACAGGCTCGATCATGTCTACCGGCGTCACCAAAGATCAACCAGCTAGGCGGAACACCGTCGGCGCCAGCGTTGAAGACTCCAGCTGGAGATCGTCCGCGGTCACTGCTGATGCAAACACTGAAGCTCAGGCAGATGAAATAGCTGTTTACCTCCGCCCGGGCAGGCGGAACAACAGACAAGCTGATAACCTGCTTCGCCAAAACAGGTGCGACACCTTAACTGCGAGGAGCAAACTGCCGCGGATCCACCAAAGACGCCCAGCGGCAGAAGACTTCGACCGGATCTCGAAGCGAGAAAAATATTCCCGAAAGAGCCCACTCGAGAAGCGGCTCGAGCGGACAGCAAGCGACCTCGCCAGAACCTTCCACTCCCGGCTCACGAGAAACAAAGCGGCGTCGGCGCGCTCGATCTAGATATCAGCGACCAATCGGATCCTTCCGATAAAGGCGCTGACATCCCCAAGAGGACCAAAGCCAGTCCGCTCGGCGAGCGGTATCCTTCAATAGGCCCATGACAGAAGAGGAGGAAGAACTCTACTGGATGGAGCAGGAAGAGCTTCGCGGAAGATCAAAACTTCGGATCTATCACGACCAGCGCCGACAAACTTCGGCGGAGCGCCCGGCAATAGCGAGATCCATGATCTCCGAATCTCTCAAAAGACCGTGGCTGAAGTGGCGGTGAAATCCCAAATCCATCAGGCGACCAGTTCTGCCCCGAGATCGATAGACTTCGAGAGCCACGGAAAGCGCCGTTCACCGCTTCGGATCGAAACGCATCTCAGACCGGGGAAGATCAAAATCCCGGTCTATGGCGGTCTGGCCGGATCTAAATCGCACCTGCAGTCTTTCCAGATCGCAATGGGTAGGTGCAAACTCCGGAAGAGCGAGGCGGGTCATTGTCTTCTCTTCGTCGAGCACCTCAAAGGCGCTGCGCTCGAATGGTTCTCGGCTTAAAGGAACTCCATCCGGAAGCTTCCGCAACCAGCCTCGGCGTTTCTCAAACAATACTCCATGTTCATGGACAGAAGCGTCCGGCGTGGATCTATGGAGTCTAGCTCAGAAGGAGGGCGAGTGGCTCAGCGACTTCATCGCGAAGGTTCAAGCTGGTGATGGCCAGAGTAGCAGGCATCAGCGACAATGTCATAATCGGCGCCGAGGAAAACTCTCTGGTACAAGTCGAGTTCGAAAGTGGATACTACTGGAAAAGCGCGGACAATCCAGGATACTCTCCACAAGGCAGCGGACTTCATCATCATGGAAGAAGAGATGAAGCTTCTATCGCAGAAGCGGACCACGAAAACATCCTCGAAAAACCTCACGTAGCGACAAAAGCGTCCATCCGCGAAGGGAAGGCGCCCAAAGGCGAGCATAACTTCGCCATCAACTCGAGCAAGGCAAAACCTCTGGAAACACCTGGACCAGGAACCAGTACAAGGATAATTCCTACTGCGAGTTCCACGAAACCAGAGGTCACTCCACTGCAAACTGCAAGGTTCGGCCCGGCTTCGCCGCCAAAGCTCCTCACCGGCGAACTATCAAAGGTCAAGAGTATAAAGGACTTGCTACTGGACTCCGACCGCCCAAAGACCAACAAAACTGTCTCCGAGGACGTAGCGACCGAAAATCAATCGGAAGCGGAAGAAGACAGGGCGACCAAGGAACAACAGCGTGCCAGGGTAAACATGATCATCGGAGGATCACAGTTCTACCAAGACTCTGTCGTCGATAAAAGCCTGGAGGCGAGCGAACAAGTTCCAACTGGTTCCCGGACAGCGATGTTCCTAACCACCGCGATAAGCTTTCGAGGGAATAGGAGACCGTCGAATCGACAAACCTCACTGCGATCCTTTGGTATCGACCTGGTAATCCAGGATCTCGAAGTCGACGCATTCTCATCGATACAGGAAACACGGTCAGCGTCATCTTCAGCGACACCCTCTACAGGATGAAGATCCCACGGGGAAGTCGTCCCTGAGCCAAAACCTTTGGCGGGGTTTTGGCGTCACTACCATGACCCTCGGAGAATTAAGCTCCGGTCATGGCAAGAAAGTCACAAAGATGCTCGAGTTTGCAGTAGTCGACAACCCGACCATCTACTAGCGCCATCATGGGAACCCCTTGGATCAACTCCATGAAGGCAGTACCATCCACATATCACCTCGGTATCAAGTTTCCGACTCCGACGGAACCGCAGCCATCTGGGGTAGTCGAAACAATCAAGACTCTGTTACCTAGCGAGTTCAAACTGCGAAAGATCGGAGCAGCGCTGCGGCAACCGAAGCGAGCAAAAATCACACAACATTCGAGGACTTCGAAGAAAGATGATCAGAATCATCGAACAGGCAACAATTCAAGACAGCGACAAAGCCTCTGAGTCCACCGCCGTAAAGCAGACAGCTTCGACCCCGCACAAACCACCGATCCGACCAGCCGCGATCGGAGCGGCAAGGGGAGTAAAACGTCTGCGGCAACTATCAGAACTTCTGAGATGGCTTGATCCTCGAAAGATGCGTAGGCAGCTTCGTCGAAACCGGCGAGTTCAGCTATCCCCTCACCAAAAGGGGGGGACTGGAATCGCGTATACTCTATACTCCCACAAAAGCGAAAAATCCGCATTATGTTCAAACTTTTGAAATTTTTAATAAAATTCTTTCTATCTTTATGCTCACTTAAGCGTATCAGCTTGGAAAAGCGAAAATCATATCTTCAAAGAAGCGAGGCGTCGCCTTCTTAAAGATAACAAAACTTCGTATCATCCGCCAAAGACAGTCCACCTGCGACTTAAAATAACTCCGCCCGTCGATTGGCCCGACGGCCTTTACAGAAATGTTCCCTCAATACAAACTTCGTAGTCAGACCTACAAGGTCCTCTTACATCCGACAAAGGATATCATAGCGCTATACAAGAAACCAAAATTTTGGTTTAAGCGTCTCGGATAAACTCGAAGATAGCTCGATTCTTTTAACACAAGTCATATAAGCGTGACTAGTCGCGGACTTTAAACGAAAAGAATCAGGAAGAAATCACTAACAGGCAAAGCGAAAGCCGATCAGTCATCGCACAGCAAAGCTGAGTAAGCCTAGGTCTTGCCTAAACCCAGTCTTGCTGGATCTTGACATCTCACAGACATAGTATCATATCACGAGATCCCAAAACATGTCTCTTATAAACTTACACCTAAAAGCTTCGCTAAAAGTAGCATCACGGACCAGCGACAAAAAGAGTTAGGATCTGAAGTGACTACTCGCATCCTTCCCTCTACATTGGCGAAAGTATAAATCAAAACAAAAGGCGAAATCTAGCAAATTCTCATATTCATAAAGTCCGCCAAAAGCGGCGGGATTCAAAGCCACCAGCGGGCAGTCCCAAAACATAAGAATGCAACCTCCAGCGATTGCAGAATAAAACTTCTAAAAGCGGCCACACCGCGGCCAAAAAAATACGATTCACAAAATGAAGTCAACATTGAGAAATCGGATCACGGAAATCCCAAATGAACTAGCAGGCTGGTCCACTTCCTCATCCGCCTTGGCGTTCCCACCACCCTCGGCGTTCTCATGGCTCTGGCCTCCACGAATCCTCGGAAACCTCGATAGGTTCTCATAGTCTCCGGACTCTTTCTTCTACCGGAGGAACCAAGGACTCAGCATGAGCACACTCGGCCATGAAATCCTTCATCTCAGAAATCTCGGAATCGAAGAAATCCGGGTTTTGAGACTTGTAAAGGTTCTGACCGAACCCGGCACTTTCGCGGAAATCACCAACAAACTCCTGAGCTTCTTTAAAACATTGAAACTCAGCAGTAGCGATTCGCCCGTCTGCCACCTCGCTGTGACCATCCTTCTTCCTCTCCTTTCGCCCGAGCGAGCTCGAGCATGAAGCTCAGCTTGCCCGGCGTTCTGCCCTTACCTCTTGTCGAACGGAAGAGCTCGCTCGCTTCTGTGGTCTTGAAGTTAGCAATCCTGGATTTGCGGAAAGTCGAGTCAAGCGCCTCGCTAAACACTCTTAGTCCCTCCATAAACTCAAGATCAGCAAGCATGCTTATATACAGATTGAGCGTAAGGTTAAAGTTGAAGGGCGAACCTCGTTGACCGCGTTGGGAGCCCTCGGCAAAACCGTTGTTTCTCCTCATCCTCCAGCGACTTCGTCAGTAACAAACTCGGAGAAGGCCATCAAAGAAGTTGTTGGGGAGTGGAAAATGGCTGGCTCCGCCTTTTTCTGTTGGAGCAAAACTTGGGTTTTCTCCCAGCGGTGAAGGATCTTCGAGCCTTCCCCATCATCGATTTCCTTCCCCTTACGAGATCTCTGTCTACGCCTCCGGTAGGAACCGATGACGGTTCGGCATCATCACGACGGGACAGGATCTCGAGACCGATAAAGTCTTACAGCGTCTCAAATCCGTTCGAGGTGAAGGACTTCCAGAAAAGCGGCCTTTGGCGAAGAAGATCTCTCTTGACAAAGAGATCACGTGCAAATCTTGCGATAGGGTTGTTCCCTACAAAGCGAAACTTTTCACTAAAACTTCGCACTTCGAAAGGTGAAATAGACAAAAGGGTTTTCATCATTATTACCTCGGTTGAAGTTCCATGCTTGCGGAAATAGATGGAGGCAGCTCTCCTCGACAGACTCACCATCTATTTGGGCCGAAGAAAAGCGCTCCTGCCGCGATTTGGGATTGAAGTAGTCCCTGAATCGCGACCATATCCTTCTTAGGCAGCATGGAGTAGTAACCGTCGCTCCCCGTCGGCCGAGTGCCCCAAAGACCCGAAATCGCCGGGACCAAGATCAATCCCGAGTTCATAGCTAGCGATCAATGCGTAAACCAACTCTCAGGCAGGAGCGCTGAGCTGGCTGATCGAAAGTTGAAGCGGTGAAGCGCCGCGAACAATGGCACCAGGGATCGGGAACCACATACGGCGATGCGTAAAGAAAGCCTGGTAACATGTAAAGAAACCTTGCGGAGGATTCCTTGCACTCTCGTTACCAGCGGGAATCCGAATTTGACTCCTTGGGAACCTGGTAAAATCTCGAAGAACCTTGAGATATTCACGAGAAACCGAGCTTCGGCGCAAAGGAGCACCAGGCTGCCTCAGAGGTCTCCTCGAACAGGGATCTCTGGCAGTGTTGAGGCGAACCTACAAGGGCTTCGGTATCACGCATTCTTCGCTTCCTCCTCGACCAACTCCTCTGCTTCCAGCGTCACATGGGCAGGAGAGTCATCGAGGATGAATGGGAAGAAGAGTTTCTCTTTGAGGATCTTGAAGACATTGTTCTTAAATAGAGAAAGGATTCTTGAGAGAGGGTAAATTTCTTATAATGAAGTAAGAATGAGATTTCTTACTCCATCCTTATAAAAGAGGTAAAATCACTATTTACCCGACTTTTCGACAAGCGATTACGTCTCTACACCTTCCCATACGGCTATACATAAGCTAGGATCCGACAGGCACTACGGTTCCTAGCTAGCTGAAGAGCTAACTGTTGGGGTCAAAATCGGTCAATGGCGAAATCGTCACCGAAAGTCCTCGAAGAAAAGCCAGCGGCGATCAAAGCCAAGAAGCGGGTGGTAAACCGATAAAATCACCGGAAAGCTTCGTCCACTCCCGTCTGGCGCCAGCAGCAAAGGGTCCTGGCGCCCATCAATCATCTAATGACCTCGGGCAATGGCGGCATCTTGGTCCCAAAACCCATGTCGGATCGTCCGAGATCTACGATGGTTCTTCCATAAAGCCTTCCGATTGTTTAAAAGATTCATCTTTTAACACATCTAAGCTTCGAAACCACATTGCTCACATCCTTGAAGGCGGAAAGTCTACAAATCCAAGTCCATCTCAAATCCGATACCGAGGAGTCTTGTTGGATTAAAGCGATTATCTCAAAATCTGGTAAAGATCTTCCCAAACTCAAAGATTTCCATAAGCGACTAGCGGAAAGATCGAACAACGAAAAACCTACAGGCGGCAAGATGGCCTAGCACCGTGACGCAGCGTCCACCTTGACGACTAAGCGCCAGCGGCACCCGACCTGGCGCCCGGCAGCGGGGCGGCCCGGCCTAGCGCCGGCACCGACCTGGCGCCCGTGACGCCTTGGTCGCCGGACGGCCTGGCACGAGCACCCGGCCTGGCGCCCGGCGGCACCCGGCCTGGCGCCGGCGGCACCCGGCCTGGCGGCGGCACCGAATCAGCGGGCGACCTGGCGCCCGTAACGCGAGGCAGCGGGCGGCCTGGCCAGCGGCGCGGAGGGCGATGGGCGGCCTGGCGCCAAGCGGAACCACGACCTGGCGCCCGGCGGCACCGTCAGCAGAATTGACCCCCTGGCGTCGGTCAGCCCTTCGTCCTGGTCTCGGTCTATCGTCGCTGTCAATCCCATCTTAGCTTGTTCCGATCGATCTACGCAAGTTTAATGCGATCCGCGGTTATTCTAGAACACCAATATCCCGACTATACAAGGAATTGGGGTTCCTTCCGGAGAAACACGAAACCTTCAAAGACCGTTCTTCGAAATTAAAGCATTTAACATTAAAGCGTGGCCAAAACGGCCACTACGATTTTCGAAAGAAAGGATAACTATGGCGGTTTATCTTTATCCTCACATAGAGATAAATGTCAAGTTTCCAGAAGATAAATGTCAAGTTTCAGAAGATAAATGTCAAGTTTTCGAAGATAAATGTCAAGTTTCCGATAAACGAAGATGGGCGAAAATGGAAAAAGCCGATTCAGCCAGCGAGAAGATAGAGCCGTCTTAAGAGGGTATATAAGGAGCTTTGAGCAAAAGCAAACCAGATCAAAAACTTCCGAGCACTTAGCACTTAGGCGTTTTAGCTTTCTTTCTGTTTTCATTAGCGAGTGCGACTCAACTAGGTTAGATCTGGCGGCGGACTAAGCGGAACTTCGACAGCTCTTGTAGCTTACTTCTTACATGTTGTTCCGCTCTACTTTACGATTTTTATTTCTCGACTTAAAACTGATTGTTTCTGCAGCGCCCAGCAGATATCCGGGACCTTCAAGGAAGATCGGGTTAACTCGGTTTTCCTCCACAAATCTTTATCGAAAATTGACGGTGCGAATTTCGGTTCCCACACTTCCGCATTGATCATACATTTTGTTCCGAGACCAGGGCAAAGGGAGTTTCTCCCGCGTTCGCTTAGAGTCGCTCGGTGAACCAGAGAACTCCTTCGAAGTTCTTCGCCCATCGACCCTTCTTGGCTTCTAAGCTTTTTCAATCCGTCTAGGATAGTTTTGTTTATAGTTTCAGGCTGTCCGTTGCATTGCGGATACCTGGGAGTTGACTTTGTAAGTCGTATTTTCCACTTTTCGCAGAATGCTTCGAATCGAGCAGAGATAAACTGAGATTAGGTTTATGCGTTTGATTCGTCACGGGACCCCATGTCTAGTTATGATATATTTCCAGGCGAAGTTCTCGACTTGTGTGTCTTTGATACTTGCGTAGGATTCTGCTACTACCCATTTGGAAAAGAAATCCGTGAGGACTAGGAGGAAGCGTTTTTGTTTTGATGGATGCATAGGTCCGACAATGTCCATGGACCATCGCATGAAAGGATAGGGGCGAGATTGAGGAGAGGATTTCAGCGGGTTGGCGGATTGTTGGAGCATGCCTTTGGCATTTCGCGCTTCGAGGCGAATTTCGCAGTCTTTTATCATGGTTGGCCAATAATAACCGTGGCGTTTAATCTTGACTGCGAGATCTTCCGCCATAATGATTTCCGCATGATCCCGAATATTCCTCTTCCATGATTCTTCTTGCCCTTTCTCCTTCTGCGCATGTCATGAGAGGACGGAGAAGCGCCACTTATAAATTTCTCCCTCTATCGTGACATACCGTGCGGCAGGTTTTCACTTCGGGCGCCCATTTTTCGGGTAAGGTTCCATTCACGATATAGGCTCGGATTGGTTCTAACCAGGGCTGTCGCCAGCCATACCGGTTTGGTCGCATCTGCTTCGGTTGATCCTCGACTTCTTCCGCATCTTCAATCTCTCCTCGGATTAGATTGGCGACCACTGGTGGTCCAATGCTTGGATGTTCGATGAATTGGCGGGGATTATCCTTTGAGCCCTGGATCTGAGCTTGGCGAGGCCAGCCAAAGCGTCGGCCTGGGCGTTTTCGGCGAGGATTCTAGTCAGAGGCGAACTGGTGAAACTTCTGAGCCAGTTCTTGGGCGAGTTTCAGATATCGTCCATCCTTTAGTCCCTTGCTTCATACTCTCGCTGTATTGGTTGGCGACTAACGAGAATCGCGATGGCGTGAATATTACGGATTTTTAATCCATGGGCTAGCCGCAAGCCTGCGGCGAGTGCCTCGTATTCTGCCTCATTGTTTGAAGCATGGAAAGCCAATCGAATGACTGTTCTAGGATTTCCCGTTAGGAGAGGTGAGTCGAATTCGATTCGGACCCTTGTTTGGGCGAGGATCCGTCAGCGTGGAGGACCCAAGTCGAGTTTGGCTCCTCGTTAGTCATGTCTCCAGTGGGTAATTCTATCAAAAATCCGCAAGCACCTGGGACTTTGCACATGTCCTTGGGCTATACTCGGCGTCGTATTCACTTAGTTTGATTGCCCATTTAGCGAGCCTACGGATTGGCTCGGACTGTGCAGGATTATCTGCAAAGAGAATGTGGTGAGAACCACTATAGTATGAGACTGGAAATATGGTCTTAGTTTCCTTGCGAGGTTATGGCGGCGAATGCTAATTTTCCATTAGCGGTGTCGAGTTTCCGCATCCAGCAGCGTCTTGCGTGCGTAAAGATTGGCTTTTGTTAGCGTTCTTCTCGTATCAGGGCGCCACTGACTGCTGTTGCGAAACTGCGATATAGAGGAAAAGAGTTCACCTTCCACGGTTTCGCGAGAACTGGTGGAGTGGCCAGGTAATGTTTCAACTGTTGGAAAGCCTTTTCACATTGCTCGGACCATTCGAACTTCTTGTTTCCTTCAGCGTTTAAGTAAGCGGTAGGCACTTATCCGTGGGCGAGATGAAGCGGTTCAAAGCCGCGACTCTTCCGGTTAACCTTTGGACTTCTCGCTTGGTTCTCGGGGAGGCCATCTCTATCAGTGCGTCGATTTGTTTAGGATTGGCCTCGATTCCGCGATACGTTACGAGGTATCCGAGGAATTCTCCCGATGCCACTGCGAATCTGCATTTCGCCGGGTTGAGTTTCATGTTATGCTGGTTGAGTCGTGCAAAACATTCCTCTAGGTGGGTTACATGATCGTGTTCGTCAAGAGTTTTTACGAGCATATCATCGATGTATACTTCCATAGTTTTTCCGAGTTGCTCGGCAAACATTTTGTTGACGAGTCGCTGATACGTTGCACCCGCGTTTTTAAGACCGAAAGGCATTACCTTGTAGCAATACGTTCCGCGGTCTGTGATGAATGCAGTTTTTTCGCGGTCGTCGGGATTCATCATGATCTGATTGTATCCGGAAAAAGCGTCCATGAATGATAGAAGCTTGTTTCCCACAGTTGCTTCGACCAGCCGGTCGATGTGTGGGAGCGGGAAGCAGTCCTTTGGACAGGCTTTATTCAGATCCGTGAAATCGACACAGACTCGCCACTTGCCGTTCTTCTTTTTACCACGATAGGGTTGGCAAGCCAGTCTGGATACCTAACTTCTGTTATCAACCCTACTTTGTGGAGTCTTTCGACTTCCTCGTTGACTGCAGTGGCACGCTCAGGTCCCATCTTTCGTTTCTTTTGTTTTACGGGTTTGTGAGTCGGGTCGCTCAGGTCCAAGTGACCGTACCGAGGTTCTTTTTGAGGCATGCAATGAGCTCTGCTTTTATTGGTTCGCGGAGGTTAGCTCCGATTTCGACGCACCGTTCCGGGAAGGAATCGTCGAGGCAGATCGAGACCACCGGTTCGCAGGTTGGTTCATGCTTCCCTTCTAGGGCCTCAGCTCTTTGGGACTGCCAGAAGGTGTCCGGCGAGTCGTCAATCGTTTGCTTTTTCCGAGAGGTCTCAATTTCAGAATTTTTCCGTTTTAGTTCGGTAGAGAGGTAGACCTGCGCTGCTCTGTGACTACCATGTATCGTTTCGACCCCGGAAGGTGTCGGGAACTTGAGGCATAGGTGGAATGTTGATGGGATCGCTCTCATGGAATTTAGCCAAGGAGTTCCAACTATCGCGTTGTAGGATGTTGGACCATCGATCACCAGGAATTCCGTGTTTTTGGCGACGCTCCCGGCTCTGACTGAGAGGTTTGTCGAACCGAGGGTCATAACTTTTCGAGAGTCGAATACTGGGCTGGGGTCATCTGTAAGGATGCTTAGATCGGCCCATCCTCTCGAGGGTGCTTTTATAGATAATATTAGCCGAGCATCCTGTGTCGACTAATACCCTTGCTACGTCAATATCCTGGATCGTGAGTTCTATTACGAGGAGATTTTTGTGAGGTTTGGCCATGCTGGCCGTTGCTCGATCCTCGAAGGATATGATGTTGCGGGCTGACGAAGTAGCCATATTGAACTTCGATCGATTGGTGGTTTTCGAGTTAGAGAATCCGTCCCCCCCTCCTTCTAGCGCCAAACTGTGGGAACCGAAATTCGCACTGTCGATTTTAATGAATAAGATTGTGGAGGAAAGCCAAGTTAAACCCGACTTTTCTTGAAGGTCCAGATTCTCTGCGTTGCCACACGAAATCGAGAAAGTTAACAGATGACAAAAATAAAAATTGTGATATTTGCTCGAAGGCGTTTTATTAAATGAAAAATATGAATACAAGGATTCTCCAAAAGACAGAGAATTTGCGATTAAAGAAAAGATAGAAGTCGCCAGGCGATAAGCGTCCTAAGCCTTGCTCCGCTAGTCTAACCACCTGAACCCTAATTCTTCTAAGCTAACAAAGTGTTCTAAGTCTAATTTTCGGATCCCCTTCTCCTCTGCTCTTGCTCTCCTTATATACTCACTTCTAGGTCGGTTTGCCTTAGGATGATGGACTTCGCCTTTGGGCCCAAGTTTATCTCTTCAGGAAATATTCCATTTTCGTCGATTTTCGTAATTATCCTCGAGTTTTCCCCTATTTTTCGGTGACTTGATGTTTATCCGATGTTCATAAAATTGGATAAACCGTCATAGTCTGATTGAGCCTGAATTCTTAAAATCGTAAGTAAGTCCGTGGACGTGTCTTAAGTCGTTGAACGTTTTATACAATTTCTCGGAAAGACTATCTTTCTCGTAAAATAAACCGTATAGCCTAAAGGATCGATGTTCGAGTTAATCGATCTTGTTTTACACGATATCCTCTACGAGAAATCCAACCTTTCTAATTTTGTCGTAAAACATCGAGGATGATTCCAATCGAGTCGAATCGAGAGATGTTAATTCTATAGCCGTGATCGTATAAAACCCGAGGATTGATCCAAGCAAGCCAAGGCGGGATCAGACCGAACACGATGGGACCGAGACCAGGGCGAGGACCGTCGACCGGCGCCAGGACCTGCCGCCCGGCATCAGGGCTTACCACGGCGCCAGGCGGCTGCGTCGCGCTACGCCGCCGGGCAACTCGCGTCGCGTCTGCCGCCCGGCATCAGGGCTTACCACGGCGCCAGGCGGCTCCATCTCGCCTGCCGCCGGCGCCAAGGATTCTCTGCCGCCCGTGGGTTCTCCGTGGCCCGATCCTTCCTCCATTGACCATTCGTGCGGGAAATCTTTGGGTTTGGAAAGATCTTTAACCGTTGATTTCGAGATAACTGTTTTCGACCCCAACAAGACCCTTCAGGGAACATTCCCGATGGGACAGTTCCTCTAGGCGGACAGCCAACCACGGAGAGTCTTCTACCTCCCGCTGGGGACAACGAAGAAAATTACGCCGAGTGCGTCCACCAGGACTTGAGCCATCAGTCCGAGCACACCGACGAAGACGCAGACATACATCTGCGTCGCACAAGAAGCCGGGCTGTTCTGGATGATTCCCAGTTCCATGATCCGATGTCCATGGAGGAAGAGGCGATCTTCTGGGACAAACAGGAGGAGATGGTGGAAGAGCAAACTCGTAACACTCGCAGCAAACGCCGAGAGGCTCATAAATCTGCTAGCGAGAACCCTGAGATTCGCTACTTCCACGATCATCTCATGAAAACGGTGGCAGAGGTTAAAGCGGTGAAGTCACAGATTCACCACGCGACAAGTACTGTACCCGAAATCGATCTACTGTTCGAAGAGGCTCGGAAGATGCCCTTCACTGCTCGAATCACCGGAACTAGGGTTTCGGACCCCGGGAAAATCAAGGTGGCGCCTTACGGCGGGATGACTGATCCAAAGGCACATCTGCAGGCTTCCCAGATCGCGATGGGAAAAGCGAAGTTCAGGGATAGCGAGAGGGATGCTGGCGAGTGCCGCCTCTTTTTCGAGAACCTCCGCGGAGCGGCACTTGAGTGGTTCTCCCGACTAAAACGAACTCCATTGGAAGTTTCCGCCAACTCGCCACGGAATTTCTCAAGCAATACTCGATGTTCATCGATAGAGAAAATTCCAACGTCGATCTGTGGAGCCTGGCGCAGGGAGAGGACGAATCACTCCGCGACTACATTAAATGGTTCAAAACCGTTATGGCTAGGGTCAGCGGGATAAGCAACAAGGTTGCCATCGATGCGCTTCGAAAGACGCTCTGGTACAAGTTGAAGCTCAGGAAGTGGATAACCTTGGAGAAACCTCGTACGATCCAGGACGCGCTCCACAAATCCACGGATTACATAATCATCGAAGACGAGACAAGGGTCTTGTCGCAAAAGCAGAAGACGACCAAGACGTCATCAAAAGATAATGGGACAGATGCGAAGTCGAAAAAGCAAAACACCCGCAGCGACAAGAACGTCCGACACGAAGAAGACGAGACCCAGGGAGCCCACAACTACGCCATCAACTCCGGACCAGAACAATGATGGACAACAGGCGATACATGGATCCAGAATACGGGCTACGACGAGAATGTCTGCTGCGACTTTCCCCAAACACGCGGCCACTCGACTGTAAACTGCAAAGTTCTCGGTGCAAGATTAGCTGCAAGACTGCTCACAGGAGATCTCGCCGGGGTGACCAGCGTAAAGGATCTCATCGTCAAATCCGACCGTCCCCCGAGAAATGAGAAGGCTCCCCAGGCGGAAAATTCTTCACAATCAGGAGAAAAACACGGGAGGAGGAACGATGAGAAGGGCAACGACAGTAATCGCCGCAAGGTAAGCATGATCATCGGAAGGTCACAATACTATAATGATACTGTGTCAGCCATCAAAGCCTATCAGCATAAGGCATAAGCAAGCGCTAACTCTCCTATCTGATTCAGTCCTGGCGACCTCCCAAAAGAAGCAATCACTTTTGACGAGGAAGAAGCGGGTGGAATCAATCAACCTCACTGTAATCCACTTGTAATCGACCTCGTCATAGGATATCTAGAAGTCGCTAGGATCCTCATCGATATGGGCAGCACATTCAACGTCATTTTCCGCGACACTCTCAGAAGAATGAACATCGGGTTAGGAGAAGTCGTACCGTCGCCCAAACCTCTGACCGACTTCTCGGACACGACATCAATGACTCTCAGATCGATCAAACTTCCCTTCGCTGCGAAAGAAGTCACCAAGATCGTCGACTTCGTGGTCGTCGACCATCCTGCCATTTACAATGTCATCATGGGCACACCTTGGCTAAACGCCATGAGAGCAGTCCTATCGACTTATCATTTGGGCATCAAATTCCCAACCAACAACGGAATCGCCGCAATCTGGGGATGCCAAAAACAGTCGAGACGTTGCTTCCTGGCCGAACACAAACTACGGCAGATGACGATGACTGCGATGTTTAAACCCAAACGAGCAAAGCTAACTCAGCCACCTGCTGAAAACGCTTCAGAGAAAGACAGTCAAAATTCGTCAACCCAGGCAAAGGCCGAAGAACTATTAATTCCAAAGCCAGACGCCCCTATCCAGCCAGGAGAAGCAAACCCGGTAGAAGGCATCGATCCTGCGAATAATGTGATCGACGACAAGGCGACGGCCGAGTAAACATACTCGCGCAAACCAGCAGAACAACGAGATGGCTTGATCCCCGCAAGGGGTAAATAGGCAGCTCGTCCAAACGACGAGTTCAGCTATCCCCACCTAAAAGACATGTGCAGCATTTCGAAAACGCTCCGCTGTTCTAGAAATCTACTTTGAAATCAATATTTTCAAAAACTTTTTTCTTAATAAATTTTTCGTTAAAACCTCGCAAAATTTTCCTTTATGTTTTCTGGAAAAATATCCAATAACGAATAAAACGATTATCATCATTTATCACGGAACATATCAACTCCATCGCAAAAGAATTGTCCTCGCTAACACATCTCAGTCGCGTCGTCAAATCCGGCTACCGACCGAATCCAGAAACATCACTGAAATGTAAAGCTCGTTTTCGAAGAAACAGGCGAGACGTCGCCTAAAGATCTTCGAAAAACATGCTATCAGTCCGTTCGCGACTATAAATCACAAACGCTCGTCGATTGGCCCCGCCGAGCACTCTAGCCGTCTTAAACAAACGCACTTAGATCCATCCTAAGGATAGATCCATCCTAAGGATAGATCCTCTTACACCCGACACAAGGGTAATAGCGCTATAAAAGAAATCTAAAATTTTGGTCAGCCCTTTCGGGAGACTTAAAAATTATCCTTGAACAGATGGTCGACTCCTACCAGACAAGTCGTATAAGCCGAGAACCCATCGCGGAATTTAAATCGGGACGGAGTCAGGTTGAAATCGCAACAGGCAAAACAAAAGCCAATTAATCATCGCAAAGCCTCAAACCAAAAGTAAACCTAGGTCTTACCCTAAACCCAGCGCACTGGTCTCTAATGTCTCAAGGCATGATATCGAAACGATACGAGATCCTGAAATCATGTCTCTTCGTACACATCTAAACACTCTCAAACTTCTCGAGTAACGAACAGGACGATCTACAAAAAGGGACGAAAGACGAGATGACAACTCGAATCTTTCCCCTACTTAACAAAATTTAAACTTCTTTTTAATCCTTTTATATATATGAAAGCATGATCCAAACAAATGCCGATAAAACGGCAGGGATTCAAAGTCACGTACGGCCAGTCCCACTACAAGGTAAAATACGCATAGAACGGAAATATATCACAAAATATAGAGAACGACTTCCAACGAGTCACGAGAGATCCCGGGGTAAGTAGTCAGGGTCGAAGTATCCTGTCATTGACACTCCAAATGACCGATCGTTTGCAATAGGGGGAGCCGGCTGATCCACTTCTCCCATCTCATCGGGGGCTCCCGTCTCGGCTTCCACCATGTCGGGAGAAAGAGGGATCGGATCCCACTGATCCCAAATCCTTTGCTCGATTTGAGGAATCTCGAAGTCCCTGTTTCTCTCCTGCATATGTCGAGATTTCCTCGCATACTCGATGTCATACGAATAGTCATGAGCCATTGTAAGGTACAAACCACCCGTAGTACTGCGGCACTCACGATACTCTCCAAGAGATTTCTGACTTGCCTGAAGTTCTTTGAACTCGCGCGAGAACTTCTTGCGACGGATCCTCACCACTTCAGCTACTTCGTTCTTTCCTCGCCTGTAAGCTCGACGAATCTCTGCTTCGAAAGGCTGCCTTTCGCGCTCCAGCTCATCTTTCAGGCGAGCAACCTCCTTATCGGCCATCTTAACTTTGAACTGAGCCATGCGAGCCTCTTGTCTGCTCGCACCAAGAGCTCGGCTCACGGTGAGAAGGGCCTGTGAAAGCTCTCGAATTAAAATATAATGACAACGATACAACACAACAGAAATTCTGGTCATAAGAGAAAAAATCGAGATCTACCTGATGTCTTGCATATTTTCTCTATTTTAGCTCTCCATTTTGTGCATTTTATCCCTTCTAGATTAAGAATTAGGCATATTTAGGTTCATTTTGCATTCATAAGTCTTTATCAGGTCTTGGAAGTGCACTTTGGAGAATTTTAAGGTGTTTGAGGGTACTTTGTTACAAAAAGGAGGGGTGAAAGATGGGCATGGACGATGGCCATAAAGAAGTCTTTCTGTGCTAAGATTTGGTGAGAACATGGAATTTTGAGTTAGCTTTCCATTGGGAGTGGTTTCAAACCATTTGAAGCTATATTGGAGGAGTTATGACTGTTTGAGTGAAGGCACGTCAGTACACCCGGGTCAGCATGCTCGGCCTGACCAACTCGCACGGACGAGAGGATGAACACCAGACGGTACCGCACCCGGACAGACGTACGCGACCTCGATGACCCGCACGTACTGACCACGGGAACGGACAGCGTACGCGGCTTGGAGCACCCGACTGGAGGCCACCCGCGTGAAGGCTTACCCGGACGCCCACACCGAACAAGGCGACCCGCGCGGCCCGACAGTGGAGGACGCCCAGGATCAGGGCAGCGGCCAGGGCGACCGGGGACAAGCACCCGCACGTTCTGATTGTGTTGGAAGCCTAGAAGCGCCTTGGCTTGCTCACCCGTCTGTTCTCACCCGCGCATGGAGTCACCCGGGCAGGCACACGCGGCCTGAAGGACCCGCATGTCCTGATGGTGCTGACGCCAAGACACACGCGGTTCAGATCACCCGGACGCCCCATCCGGCCATTCCGGCCCGCGTACCAGCAGACACCTGACCTCCCTCACCCGGCTGCTTCTACCCGCACGGGTTGGACTGAAGGGACGAGCTCAGGACACGACCTCCCTCACCCGGCCTAGAAGACCCGCACGGCCTGATGGCCTGTTGGATGTCGGACGAAACCTCATACCCGGCCAGCCATACCCGGCCTAGAAGAAGGCTATCCGACCAGGGTATCCGATCTTCTTCCTTTTGGAGCATTTTGATTTGTTTAAACCTTTAATCTTCTAAGGACTTTTTAGTCATTTTTATTCTATGTGTTTAGGGCTTTCAAGCCCACTATAAATACTCTCATAAACTCAAGTTTGGGACTTATGTTATTGATGATCTAAGAACAAAAACCTTTGAGAAAAAGCTTCATCTTTGAGTTATTATCTCATCTCATCTTGTGTTCTTGATTGTTTATCTTATCTCCTTTCTTTCTCTATATGTTTATACTTGAATCTCTCATGGGTTTAAGAGTAAGCATGTGGATTAGTGAGTAGATCCTTCTAAGATCCATGGGTTAGGGTGATAGAGAGTGATTAAGTTAGATCCAAGGTGTCTATTGTTAGATCTATCATTTCCTTGCATAGATTTGGTGTTTTTAAAGCTATATTTGAGTTGGCCTCTCAAACATAGAGCTATAGGCATTTCATGCCCGAAAGGTGTTCTATGAAATGCCTGAACCAACTCATCTATGCTTTTAGCTTGCTTTGCCTAAGGGATAGTTGTCATAGAGGCTAGGATTGCTATTAGACTCATTCTCATTGTTTGCTTTGATCATTACAGCCAAAGGGATTTGGTGTACTTGGGTGATCATTGCAAAAGAGCATTCATCTAGGGATAGAGCTTGCTTAGTTTTGTTGTCTAGGCATAAGGATTAGATTGATTGAAAAGTTAGCATCTTGGATTAAAGCTTAATCATTTGATATCAAGTCCCTATACCCATGGGTCTCACTCTCCTCATAAGAAAGAAAGTTTGCTTTTTGTTGCATTTTGCTTATTGTTCTAGTTTAATCATCATCCTCTCTAATGGTTGCATTTAGATTGAGCATAGGCTTGCATTCCATCTGTTTCATTGTCACTTAGGACTGGTTCGACAATCTTATATACTACATCATTTGATTAGAACCTGAAAAGTTCTATCATCAAATTGGCGCCGTTGCCAAATTCTAAGTTGATTGTGACATTGGGATTTAGTCACTTGCTTAAGACTAAATCATTTTTCTTTTCTTGTGATATTGATTCTCCTTTTGCATCTTCCTTTGATTTTCAGGTGTATGAACACAAGAAGCAGGGTGCAACTAACCTGGTTCCCACTGTTGAAGAGATAGCTACACTTGAGAGGGAAATAGCAAGAAGGAGAAGAAGAACAACAGGCTCACATTCAGAGGTTGGGGTTTGAGATGGATGATCACCAGCATCAATCCCAAGATGGCAATGGTCAAGGAGCTGACAACCTTAGACCACAGCGCCAGCAACAACAACACCCACAGCGGCCAGCTAGAGCCATTGGCACATATGACCGTCCTCACATTCATGGCAATAGGACGGGCATCCGTGCACCAGCTGTGGAAGCTAACAAATTTGAGATCAAGTCAGGCTTGTTGAGTGTGATTGAGAACAACAAGTACCATGGCTTGGCTGTAGAAGACCCATTTGATCACTTGGACAAGTTTGATAGCTATTGTGGCTTGTCCAAGACCAATGGTGTGTCAGAAGATGCCTTCAAGCTCAAGTTGTTTCCATTCTCTCTAGGAGACAAGGCACGCCAATGGGAGAAATCTCTACCTAGTGACTCCATCACTACTTGGGATGATTGTAAGAAGGCCTTCTTGGAGAAATTCTTCTCCACATCAAGAACAGCCAAGCTGAGGAATGAGATCTCTAGTTTCCAGCAGAAGAACTTGGAAAGATTTAGTGAAGCATGGGAAAGGTTCAAGGGATATCAAGCTAAGTGCCCACACCATGGCTTCTCAAAGGAGAGTTTGCTGAGCACATTCTATAGAGGTGCCCTTCCTGAGTTTAGAGCAAGATTGGATACAACAAGCAATGGTTTCTTCCTGGGCAGGTCTGAAGAAGATGCTGAGGAGCTGGTGGACAACATGGTCAAGAGTGATTCAGTTTACAGTGGAGAACATGACAGGGCTGATAGAACAACCAGAGCTGATGACAACCAGACCAAGAAGGAAATCAAATCCTTGCAAGAGAAGATAGACTTGCTGATTGCTAACCAAGCCAAACAGGAGCAGATTCACTTTGTGGGTGGTCCAACTCAAGAAACTCCTCCTAAGGTTAATGAAGTTGAAGGGTTAGAAGGGCAAGAGGAGCTTTGCTTCATCAACAACAATGGTTCTTGGTACAGGAAGGAGCCTAACTTTCAGTACAACAATTACCAGCAAAGGTCTTACCCCAACAACCAGCAAAGAGGCTATCAACCAAAGCAAAACACTCAGCAAGGGAACTACCAGCCTAGGCAGAATCCTCCTCCTGGTTCTGCAAACCATGGCAATCAATCTACTCAAGCTCAAGGTAGCTCCTCCCAAGCTAAAGCTCCAGATTCATCTATGGAAGCTATGTTCAAACAACTATTGGAAGGTCAAGCTAGAGCAGCCAAAGACATTGGCCATGAGTTCAAGACTGTTCACTCCAAGATTGACAGCAGCTACACTGAGCTAAACAACAAGATTAGAGCTTTGGAGAATCAGTTTGCTTCTATGAACTCTCAGCCAAGTAAGCCAACAAGGAACATTACCAGGAAAGCCAGAGCAAAACCCCAAAGAACCAATGAAGGCAATCACTTTGAGAAGTGGTGAGAGCTACCTCAAGAACTCTCCCCAAGGATGGTGAGACACTAAGTGGGGGGGTGGCTATCAACATTGATGATGTTGTTGTGATTGTGGATGAGAAAGTTGATGAGGAGATTCTAGAAAAGATTGTTGAAGCTAAGGATAAAGGAAAGGTTGGAGAAGAGAAGAAAACACCAAAACTTGGTGCAGTTGCTACTCCAACAAAAGAGTCTTCTTTTGTTCCTCCTCCCTATGAACCTAAGCTGCCATTTCCTGGAAGATTCAAGAGGCAACTTTTGGAGAAGCACAAAGCACTCTTTGAGAAGCAATTGAGTGAAGTTCAAGTTACAATGCCAATCATTGATGCCTTCATGCTTGTCCCTCAATACAGCAAGTTCTTGAAGGATGTGGCTGCCAAGAAGAAGGAAATGGAAGGCATGATGGTTCTTACTCATGAGTGCAGTGCCATCATCCAGAGATTGACAATCCCTAAGAAGCTAGAGGATCCAGGCTGCTTTACTCTACCTTGTGCCATTGGTCCTTTGATGTTTGAGAGATGTCTATGTGATTTGGGAGCTAGTGTCAGTCTCATGCCTCTATCTGTTGCCAAGAAGCTTGGGTTTAGCCAATACAAGATGTGCAAACTCTCTTTGGTGCTTGCTGACCGCTCAGTCAAATTCCCCATTGGTATCCTTGAAGACCTCCCTGTAATGGTGGGAAATTGTGAAATCCCCACTGATTTTGTTGTTCTTGAGATGGATGAAGAAGCTAGAGACCCCTTGATCCTTGGAAGACCATTCTTAGCCACAGCAGGAGCCCTTATCAATGTGAAGGAAGGCAAGATTGATCTTCATTTGGGAAAGAGCACACTCTCCATTTTGATGTCAACGAGGTAATGAAGAGGTCAACTGTGCAAGGCCAAGTGTTTTACATAGAGGAGATGGAAGCTCTTGCTGATGAGCTCCTTGAGGAATTGGCACTTGGAGAGTTGACAATAGAGGACCCTTGCAGCATGCTTTGACAGTGGATAAAGAGGTCCAAGTGGTTGAGAACAAAGAGAGTGAGGCTATTGCAGCCATGCTGGATTCTCGAAAGAAGATTGTTGATAGAGGCCAGTATGAGGAGCTTAAACAAGAGGTGCATCAAGCTGTTTCAGCCACTCAACAAGAGAACACCAAACAAGATGATTGGAGTGAGCTCAAGGCACCAAAAGTGGAGCTAAAACCTCTTCCCCATGGTGTAAGGTGCATTTCTAGGCCCTAATGAGACATATCCTGTCATTGTGAGTAGTGAACTTACTGAACATGAGCTTTCCCAACTTTTAAATGCACTTAAAAGTTTAGAAAGGCAATTGGATACTCACTAGATGATATTAAGGGGATATCACCTTCTTTGTGCATGCATAGGATACATCTAGAGGATGAATCAATGACTTCTATAGAACATCAAAGGAGGTTGAATCCTAACTTTAAAGATGTTGTAAAGAAGGAGATTCTCAAGCTCTTAGATGCTGGTGTTATCTACCTATTTCAGATTCTAAATGGGTATCACTTGTGCATGTAGTTCCAAAGAAGGGTGGTATCACTGTGGTTAAAAATGACAAGGATGAATTGATACCAACTAGAACCATAACTGGCCATAGGATGTGTATTGATTATAGAAAGCTCAACTCAGCATCTAGAAAGGATCACTTTCCATTGCCATTCATTGATCAACTGCTTGAGAGACTTGCAAACCATCCTTTCTATTGTTTTCTTGATAGGTACTCAGGGTTCTTCCAAATCCCCATACATCCAAATGATCAAGAGAAGACAACATTCACATGCCCCTATGGCACCTTTGCTTATCGAAGGATGCCATTTGGGTTATGTAATGCTCCAGCAACCTTCAAAGGTGCATGATGTCTATCTTCTCGATCTCATTGAGGATATAGTGGAGGTATTCATGGATGATTTCTCTGTCTACGGATCTTCGTTTTCTGCTTGTTTGTCCAACTTGTGCAGGGTCCTACAGAGATGTGAAGACACCAACCTAGTGCTGAATCGGGAGAAGTGTCATTTCATGGTCAAGGAGGGGATTGTGCTTGGACACAAGATTTCAGAAAAGGGTATTGAAGTGGACAAAGCTAAGATTGAGGTGATGGTCAGCTTCCTTGGCCATGCTGGATTCTATAGAAGATTCATCAACGACTTCTCAAAGATTGCTAGACCAATGACCAAGTTGCTGTGCAAGGAGGCTGCTTTCAGCTTTGATGAAGATTGTCTTGAGGCTTTCAAGAAGATAAAGGGTGACCTTGTTAGTGCTCCCATTGTTCAGCCACCTGATTGGGACCTCCCTTTGAGATAATGTGCGATGCTAGTGATTTTGCTGTTGGGGCTGTCCTGGGGCAGAAGAAGGATGGCAAAACTCATGTGATTTATTATGCTAGCCAAACCTTGAATGATGCACAGATGAGGTATGCCACAACAGAGAAAGAGATGCTGGCCATTGTCTTCGCCTTTGAGAAATTCAGAAGCTACCTGGTGGGTTCTAAGGTCATTGTGTATACTGACCATGCAGCTTTGAGACATCTCCTAGCAAAGAAGGATGCCAAGCCAAGACTACTAAGGTGGATCCTTTTGCTTCAAGAGTTTGACTTGGAGATTAGAGACAAGCCAGGATTGAGAATGGAGTTGCTGATCACTTGTCCAGGTTGAGAATTGAAGGTGGAATCCCTATTGATGAGGGCCTCAGAGAAGAGCATGTCTTGGCCATCATGTCAGTGGTGGCAGTCATTGAGACTGGAAAAAGATTGAAGAGGTTAAGGCAGCCAAGAGAAGGGACCTTGGTATGCTGATTTGGTTAACTACTTAGCCACTAGAAAGGAACCATTGGGACTTGCAGGGTATGAGAAGAAGAAGTTCTACAAAGATTTGAAGAGATACTATTGGGATGAACCATACCTCTACACCTATGCAAGGATCAGATTTATAGAAGAGTGGTGGCTGAAGAAGAAGTTGAAGGAATCCTCTCACATTGCCATGGATCTTCCTATGGAGGCCATTTTGCTCCATTCAAGACTGTCTCAAAGGTGTTACAAGCTGGATTTTGGTGGCCACACATGTTCAGGGACTCACAAGACTTCATTTCAAGATGTGACTCTTGCCAAAGGAGTGGGAACATTACTAAAAGGAATGAGATGCCTCAAAACCCAATCCTTGAAGTGGAAGTGTTTGATGTTTGGGGGATTGATTTCATGGGACCCTTCCCCTCTTTCTATGGCAACAAATACATCTTGGTGGCTGTAGACTATGTATCAAAGTGGGTGGAAGCAATAGCAAGTCCTACAAATGATTCAAGAGTAGTGGTCAAAATGTTCAAGAGCCCTATTTTCCCAAGATTTGGAGTTCCAAGAGTGGTCATAAGTGATGGAGGTTCACACTTCATCAACAAGGTATTTGAGAGTCTTCTCAAGAGGAATGGAGTAAAGCACAAGGTTGCAACACCCTATCACCCTCAAACTAGTGGCCAAGTGGAAGTCTCCAACAAGCAAATCAAGGGGATCTTGGAAAAGGTTGTAGGAACCAAGAGGAAGGATTGGTCAGCCAAGCTTGATGATGCTCTTTGGGCATATAGAACAGCATTCAAGACTCCTCTAGGCACCACTCCCTTCAACATTGTCTATGGAAAGTCTTGCCACCTGCCAGTTGAGCTTGAATACAAGGCATTGTGGGCTGTGAAGCTTCTAAACTTTGACATCAAGTGTGCAAAGGAGAAGAGACTTCTTCAACTCAATGAGCTGGATGAGATAAGGATGGATGCTTTTGAGAACTCAAGGATCTACAAGGAAAAGACAAAGGCCTTCCATGACAGGCACATCCTCAAGAGAGAGTTCAAGGCAGGAGATCAAGTGCTTCTTTACAACTCGGACTGAAGTTATTTCCAGGAAAGCTAAAGTCAAGGTGGTCTGGTCCATTTGTGATCAAAGAAGTGAGACCCTATGGAGCCATTGTGCTTTGGAACAAGGATGGTGGAGACTTCACAGTGAATGGCCAAAGACTCAAGGAATACATGGCCACAGTACCAAGGAGGATGGGACATCAACCCCACTCTCTGATGCTCCCCTTGCCTAACCTCAAAGGAGGCAAAGTCAAGCTAGTGACTTTAAACAAGCTCACTTGGGAGGAAGCCCCATGGTTATCCTTGTACATATTGCATTGGGATTCTTTTATTTTTCATCAAAAGTCCTTTGAATGATGATGGGCTAGGTTGGGAGCTTGAGAATGAGTTCACTGAGGTTATGAGATGGAAGAGACATGAAAGGAAGTGGGTTGGTTCAGAGATCAAGAAAAAAGGAGGTGAAATTCAGACTTTGAGGTTTGGACGGGACACCCGGGTGGTGCTACCGGGACATGGCACCCTTGCAGGTGAATCAAGCAGGGCAGACCCGGGCGAGCCAGCGGACATACCAGGCAGACCTCTGGGACCTGCCCACCCGCCGGCTGGTCGGCGAGGCGGGAGCCAGGGCCAGACGAGCACCGGGTGGACCTGCAGCGGGGCCGCGGCACCCGCGGGGTGAGGCGGCACCGGGTGGACCTAGCGGGGACGCGACACCCGCGAGGGAAGGGGGAGCACGTGGGTAGACATACCTGGGTCGTCGAGCGCCCACACCCAGCGCACCAGCTTTATAGAAGAGTGGTGGCTGAAGAAGAAGTTGAAGGAATCCTCTCACATTGCCATGGATCTTCCTATGGAGGCCATTTTGCTCCATTCAAGACTGTCTCAAAGGTGTTACAAGCTGGATTTTGGTGGCCACATGTTCAGGGACTCACAAGACTTCATTTCAAGATGTGACTCTTGCCAAAGGAGTGGGAACATTACTAAAAGGAATGAGATGCCTCAAAACCCAATCCTTGAAGTGGAAGTGTTTGATGTTTGGGGATTGATTTCATGGGACCCTTCCCTCTTTCTATGGCAACAAATACATCTTGGTGGCTGTAGACTATGTATCAAAGTGGGTGGAAGCAATAGCAAGTCCTACAAATGATTCAAGAGTAGTGGTCAAAATGTTCAAGAGCCCTATTTTCCCAAGATTTGGAGTTCCAAGAGTGGTCATAAGTGATGGAGGTTCACACTTCATCAACAAGGTATTTGAGAGTCTTCTCAAGAGGAATGGAGTAAAGCACAAGGTTGCAACACCTATCACCCTCAAACTAGTGGCCAAGTGGAAGTCTCCAACAAGCAAATCAAGGGGATCTTGGAAAAGGTTGTAGGAACCAAGAGGAAGGATTGGTCAGCCAAGCTTGATGATGCTCTTTGGGCATATAGAACAGCATTCAAGACTCCTCTAGGCACCACTCCCTTCAACATTGTCTATGGAAAGTCTTGCCACCTGCCAGTTGAGCTTGAATACAAGGCATTGTGGGCTGTGAAGCTTCTAAACTTTGACATCAAGTGTGCAAAGGAGAAGAGACTTCTTCAACTCAATGAGCTGGATGAGATAAGGATGGATGCTTTTGAGAACTCAAGGATCTACAAGGAAAAGACAAAGGCCTTCCATGACAGGCACATCCTCAAGAGAGAGTTCAAGGCAGGAGATCAAGTGCTTCTTTACAACTCTGGACTGAAGTTATTTCCAGGAAAGCTAAAGTCAAGGTGGTCTGGTCCATTTGTGGTCAAAGAAGTGAGACCCTATGGAGCCATTGTGCTTTGGAACAAGGATGGTGGAGACTTCACAGTGAATGGCCAAAGACTCAAGGAATACATGGCCACAGTACCAAAGGAGGATGGGACATCAACCCCACTCTCTGATGCTCCCCTTGCCTAACCTCAAAGGAGGCAAAGTCAAGCTAGTGACTTTAAACAAGCTCACTTGGGAGGAAGTCCCATGGTTATCCTTGTACATATTGCATTGGGATTCTTTTTATTTTTCATCAAAAAGTCCTTTGAATGATGATGGGCTAGGTTGGGAGCTTGAGAATGAGTTCACTGAGGTTATGAGATGGAAGAGACATGAAAGGAAGTGGGTTGGTTCAGAGATCAAGAAAAAAGGAGGTGAAATTCAGACTTTGAGGTTTGGACGGACGCACCCGGGTGGTGCTACCCGGGACATGGCACCCGCACGGGTGAATCAAGCAGGACGGACGGACGAGCCAGCGGACATACCCGAGCAGACCTATGCGGGACGCAACACCCGCACGGCTGAGTCGAGCAGGACGGACGGACGAGCACCCGGGTGGACCTACGCGGGACGCAACACCCGCACGGGACGGGCGAGCACCCGGGTGGACCTATGCGGGACGCGACACCCGCACGGGACGAAGGGGAGCACGTGGGTAGACATACCTGGGTCGTCCGAACGCCCCAGCACCCGCGCACCAGCTTTGACCCGCGTGACGACCCAACCGCGACCCGCCCGGCCCAGGTATGTGTTTCTTCCCCTTTTTCCGACCCAAACCCACCTAAACCCGCCCAGAACCATCCCTACCCGACCCAGAAACATTTTAAACCCTAAGCCACCCCCTCTTTCCTCATTTCATCTTCTTCCTCACATCAAAATCCTCTCTAGTCTCCAAGAACAAAAATTCCCATAACTTTGCCAAATCTCAACCAAATCACAAGTTTCTTCTTTCCACATCAAGTCCTTCCTCCCCTAGACCTGATTCCCTGAACCATTTCATCTTTATCCTTCATCCAAAGCAAGGTATGGTATCTCTAAGTTCAAATTCGTAACCCTCATGAACCCTAAAAATTTGAACTTGAAATTTGAGCTTTTTCTTGCTAATTTCTTGTAAATTAGACTAGGGAAAGCATGTATATCATGCTGGGTAGTTGATTTCATGGTGGAATTGAGATTAATTTGAACTTTGACAAATTAGGGTTCATGAGATTTGGGGGTTTTTGAAAAGGCTCTTACTTTTGGTTGATTATGGTCTAGGTTGATTGGAATTGATGTTCTAGAGCTTGTTTAGCATTCAATTTCAGCTGGCTTGATGTTTTTGCTTGGAATTAAGCTTGATTAAGTTCCCTTGTTCATAAAAAAAAATAATAATAAAAAAAAAATTTTGAAAATTTTTGTGAACTTGGGAGTTTGATTGCTTTGCTAGTCTTGCTAGGTTACTGGTTTTAGACTGGATTTGCAAGTGTTCATTCCAACTTTTATCTTTTCCAGCATATTCTCTCTTCCTTGTGCTTTATCTTGTCCAAGTCTTGATATTTTTCAGGTTCCAATGGGAAGGAAAGATGAGAAACTGATTCCACAAGAGAAGGCCGAGGCTGCTGAGAAAGACACTGCTAGGCTCGGAAAAACGTTAAGCTCCATGCCTGAATCCGAGGAGGAACGTAGGCAACAAGCTTTGGCTATGTTGAGAAAGAAGGCACAAGCCAAGAAGGCTGGACACAGAATGATAGATGGGGCAAACAAGCAACCCATGAATGAAGGAAAAAGAGTGGTTGATGTTGGTAATAAGGCTAGCAAGAAGGATGGCAAGAGGTTGGCTAGTGATGAGAAAGTGCTTGATGATGCTTACAAGAAGGCCAAGAAAGATGGAAAGAGAGTGGCTGTTGGTGATCATAAGAACACTCCTTCCAAGAAGGCTAGAGCTCCAAGATCTCACAGTGTGGGACATCTTGTTTTGGAGAAGAACACAAAGAAGGATGCTGGGAAACCAACTCCTCCCACCAAGATCACAATCAAGGCACCAGACCCCAAAGACATTGGCACCTCCACCCTTGGAGCCAGTAGATACAACTGTTGAAGAAGCATCCTCTCCAATTGAAAGTGTGGCTGAGCAAGAAACTTTCGAAAAGTTAGGGTTCAACCCTCATAGAGATCGACAAAGGAAGCCGACTGAAGTTGAACTATTGGAGCAGATGAGGCAAGGAGTATCTTGGCCTCCAACCAGATTTGCTGATGTGAGCCTAATGAGGGAGCTAGAAATTGACCAAGACATGAAGGATTTGCTTGCTCTCATGAACATGGACAGCTTCTATTCCATGGCTCACCCAACATATAAAGAGGTCTCTTGCCAATTCATGGCATCCTTGGAGGTCACATTCCACTCCTCTCTACATGAGGAACAAGGGTGGGGAAGAATCAGCTTCAAGATTGATGGGAAGCCTTATTTCATGACCTTCACTGAGATTGGAGAGGTGCTAGGCCTCAAGGATTTGAAGGAGTCTTCTTTGCCTAAGTTGAAAGGGCTTCCTAAAGGAAAGACCCTTGCCCACTTCACTTACAAGTTCTTATCCGGCAAGGATAGAGTGTCCAGCAGAGACAAGAATGCATCTATCAGGCATCCTTCAGTCCGCTACCTCCATAGGCTGATTGTCCACACCATCTACCCAACGAAAGAGCCAAGCAACGTGAATGGAGAAGACTTGAACCTCATGCACCAAGCCATCCAACACTTTGCCTTACCTCCTCACCTACCTGAAGTTCCCACTGATTTCTACGCCGAGTTTGGTATGGTTGGATACTTTGTGAGGCGCCTCATGTACTACAAGGAGTATGCTTGGACAAACAGGGATCCAGAGACTCAGATTGGAATAGGCGGCTTGATCACACCTTTGCTTGAGCACCAGGGTATTACCTTGGGAGATGATGCATCAGGTCCGTCTTTCATTGATCTCACTTACTTGAAGTCAGCTCATTACTTCTCTGGAAGATACAATGGGAGGTGTGTTTCATTGCCAGAGGTTCCACCACAGTTGAGCTGCTTCTCCCTAACTATGAGCTCACTTCATTGAGCACACCAGGAACTATGAGTTTTGATATCAGTGAGCAGCATCTCCTAGGCAGTCATGGAGCTCTCGGCCCTATGACATTGAACATGGACGAGAAAGCAGCCGCAAGGGCAGCTAAGTTTGATCAGGGATACTCCAGCAGAGCCACAGCTCATCTCTTTGGTCCTTCTCGCTATAAGTTTGAGCAATGCACAAATGCCTTGCCTATTGGTCCCATTCGCCAAGCTCATGACCAGATTAGCACACTACAAAGGTGGAAAAGAGCTCAAGATAGGACCATCTTCAAGCTCACCAAGAAGTGCAAGGAATTGAGGAAAATTGTGAAGAGACAAGCTGAAGCTTCAGCTAAGTTCATGAGAAAGGTTGCTGATGTTCTGACTAAGGGAGCTGTAGCAGGCTGCAAGGCTGAGGATTTCGATCTTGAGACTTTCCTTGCACCCCTTCCTCTACCCCTTCTTGGCCCAAATGCACCACAAACCGAGAAGCAAGCCCTCCGCAGCTTGAGGAACCCATACATCTCCCCATCCGCGTCCGGAAACAAGTCACCAAGCCTAAGCACCACTGCTGATGAAGATGATTCTGAGGGTGAGGCATCAGCCTCTTCCCACGCTCCATGAGGTACTCCACTTCCTGATCATTGTATATACCATTCATCTTTGCATTTACACTTCTTTTATTTCCTTTTCGGCCCTTCTCTACATTTAACAAACACAGAGACTGTATGAATTAAGTGTGGGGGAGGTGTCAAGTTGCTAATAGTCTTGTGTTTCATGACATTTGCATGCACTTGTAGATAGTTATTGCATAGAAAAACCAAAAAAAAATTTGAAAAATTTGAAAAGCACAAAAAGAATCATGTAGTTGCATTAGGATTGAGTCTAGATCATTCACTTGCATAATATAAAAAAAAAATCATCATATAGGTTGCATCATGCATAAGGGGACAAGGATGATAGTTGCCTTGTAAAGATGCTCATGCTAAGTTCTTAAAGTGATGACCTTCATAATCATAGCAAGTAGCTTGAGCAAATCTTAGGATAGCTTGTAAACTTTGTGCCTTGAAATCTCTTCCTAAAGCTTATTTGATTGATTGATGCTCTCTCTTTGAAGCTTGCTCCTGTCATATTTAGACTCTAAGTCTCTTGCTTATGGTCCTTTGTGTACTAAGTCATGGATAGAACACTTGAGTTGTCCCTCCCATTCTTTGCCTATCTTTTTGGACAAACTCAAGTGGCACTCCACACCCTAAAGCCCTTACCTCCTTTCAAGCCTTCATTATTTGTTGAGTGAGGCCTTCTTTGGAAAGCTTTACATCTGCATAATGTTGAGAGTATTGGGAACGACAATGCTTGGTCTCCATTTTAGCTAGATTAGACACTCATAATGTCTAGCTTCTAGGATGGGGGTGAGTGTTGTATGGTGTGATCTTGGGAAAATGAAAGGTTTATGAAAAGTTTGACTCATGAGACTCTAAGGTTTTAAGTGGCTAAGTCTATGAGGGATAAGAGAAATAAAAAGATTGTAAGCTCTAAGTTAGAAAATAAGTCTTGGCCCCCACATATATATATATATAAAAAAAAGAATAATGAAAAGGGGGCTAGCAATGTTTAGAAAGAGCTTAAAAGAGTTTAAAATGTGAAAAATCCCTTATTGGCTTCATTAAGAAAGAGTTTCAAATGAGAAAATATCTTGAGTATTTGGGGGGGAAATCTTTGGGTGAGAGATGTGAGTGGTGTTTTGGCATTGGGAATAAGGATGTAACTTATGTATTTAGGGAAAGGGTAGAACAATGGAGATTGAGCATTGTATGCATGAGTTGATCCCTTTCTTAGATATATTATGTGCAATGTCAAGGCTACTTGTTTTGAGAGTGAACCACCCTTTGAAAGATCCCTTTGAACCTCTTGTTGCACTTACATAAAGCCTTGTTCCCCCAAACCAAATGTCTTGGACCATCTGACCATTTGCAAGATTTCTATTGAGTTTGCTTAATGATTGTAAGAGAGCAAGTGGATTTGTGGATTGTGGATTCATGATGAGTAAGTTAGGGATTAAAAGAGTTGAGTTAGGCCTTGGGAAGTTAGAGTTGGATTGAGTGTTTGCTCTAGCTAGTTGGTATGATTAAGTAAGGTTATCAAGTTGAGAACTAAGAAGAGCATTCTTTTGGCTATGAGTCCCCTCTTTCAAACCTCTCCTCCTTAGTCCTTGCAAGTTTACTTGTGGACAAGTAAAGGACTAGTGTGGGGGAGTTGATGTCTTGCATATTTTCTCTATTTTAGCTTTCCATTTTGTGTATTTTATCCCTTCTAGATTAAGCATTAGGCATATTTAGGTTCATTTTGCATTCATAAGTCTTTATCAGGTCTTGGAAGTGCACTTTGGAGAATTTTAAGGTGTTTGAGGGTACTTTGTTACAAAAAGGAGGGGTGAAAGATGGGCATGGACGATGACCATAAAGAAGTCTTTCTGTGCTAAGATTTGGTGAGAACATGGCATTTTGAGTTAGCTTTCCATTGGGAGTGGTTTCAAACCATTTGAAGCTATATTGGAGGAGTTATGACTGTTTGAGTGAAGGCAGCGTACACCCGGGTCAGCATGCTCGGCCTGACCAACTCGCCTGGACGAGGATGAACACCAGGCGGTACCGCGACCGGACAGACGTCGCGACCCGATGATCCCGCGCATACTGACCACGGGAACGGACAGCGTACGCGGCTTGGAGCACCCGACTGGACGCCACCCGCGTGAAGGCTTACCCGGACGCCCACACCCGAACAAGACGACCCGCACAGCCCGACAGTGGAGGACGCCCAGGATCAGGACGCGGCCAGGACGACCCGGGGACAAGCACCCGCACGTTCTGATTGTGTTGGAAGCCTAGAACGCACGCGGCCTTGCTCACCCGTCCGTTCTCACCCAGCGTAAGTCACCGGCAGGCACACGTGGCCTGAAGGACCCGCGCGTCCTGATGGTGCGGCGCCAAGAACACCGCGGTTCAGATCACCCGGGCGCCCCATCCGGCCATTCCAGCCCCGTACCAGCAGACACCGACCTCCCTCACCCGGCTGCTTCTACCCGCGGGTTGGACTGAAGGGACGAGCTTGGACCACGACCTCCCTCACCCGGCCTAGAAGACCCGCACGGCCTGATGGCCTGTTGGATGTCGGACGAAACCTCATACCCGGCCAGCCATACCCGGCCTAGAAGAAGGCTATCCGACCAGGGTATCCGAGCTTCTTCCTTTTGGAGCATTTTGATTGGTTTAAACCTTTAATCTTCTAAGGGCTTTTTAGTCATTTTTATTCTATGTGTTTAGGGCTTTTAAGCCCACTATAAATACTCTCATAAACTCAAGTTTGGGACTTATGTTATTGATGATCTAAGAACAAAAACCTTTGAGAAAAAGCTTCATCTTTGAGTTATTATCTCATCTCATCTTGTGTTCTTGATTGTTTATCTCATCTCCTTTCTTTCTCTATATGTTTATACTTGAATCTCTCATGGGTTTAAGAGTAAGCATGTGGATTAGTGAGTAGAACCTTCTAAGATCCATGGGTTAGGGTGATAGAGAGTGATTAAGTTAGATCCAAGGTGTCTATTGTTAGATCTATCATTTCTTTGCATAGATTTGGTGTTTTTAAAGCTATATTTGAGTTGGCCTCTCAAACATAGAGCTATAGGCATTTCATGCCCGGAAGGTGTTCTATGAAATGCCTGAACCAACTCATCTATGCTTTTAGCTTGCTTTGCCTAAGGGATAGTTGTCATAGAGGCTAGGATTGCTATTAGACTCATTCTCATTGTTTGCTTTGATCAATACAGCCAAAGGGATTTGGTGTACTTGGGTGATCATTGCAAAAGAGCATTCATCTAGGGATAGAGCTTGCTTAGTTTTGTTGTCTAGGCATAAGGATTAGATTGATTGAAAAGTTAGCATCTTGGATTAAAGCTTAATCATTTGATATCAAGTCCTTATACCCATGGGTCTCACTCTCCTCATAAGAAATAAAGTTTGCTTTTTGTTGCATTTTGCTTATTGTTCTAGTTTAATCATCATCCTCTCTAATGGTTGCATTTAGATTGAGCATAGGCTTGCATTCCCTCTGTTTCATTGTCACTTAGGACTGGTTCGACAATCTTATATACTACATCATTTGATTAGAACCTGAAAAGTTTTATCATCACTACCCCAGTAATCGTCCTTGACGCCTCAGCAAATTCTGGTATCTCGTCAGACTTGTCATTGGCTGGAATATCTAAATCGAAAAACTCGTCAAGAACAACTGGGTCGCTACCATTAAGGTAGTCCTTGATAACGTCACCAGCAAAGTCTTGCCATTCGACCGCGACGTTGTCAACGGCAATGCCTTTATCTGTACGTTTTCCTGATTCCGCCTACTTCTGATCCTTGGACGGCACAAAGCCATCCATACTCGACCCCGATTCTTCATCAACCAGAAAACCTGGCTCAAACCGGGAACGGTGAAGGGAAATGGCGTAGCGGACCCGTTTCGGAGTGAACGTAGCCCAAAAACGTCTCTGCCCGAGAAACAAATCCCTGAGGTCCTTCATATCGTCCGGGATGGGATGGAACGGGTTGTTCACTTAAAAAAAGGAAGAGAAAAAAAGGAAAATCGTAAGGTCAAGCATTATCAAAAAGCTAAACTGATGCTTAGGTAGGAAATACCTTTCCGACGCCACGCAGTCCGAAAGTAGGGAATGCTGCTCGCCTCCACGGATGCTTCATTGCCTTTAATAAAAAAGAAGTAGTCCTTCCAGTTATGGTGGTTCGAGTAAAATTTGGTAATGATCTTCATGTTTTGCTTAGATTTTAACTAAATCACAGTTGAATTACCGATAGGATTCAGCATGGATTCGAAATGGTTAACGCTGAGGGTCACACCCAGTTCGTAACTCAGCACCAAGAGTCAGACAATGTGCTGCAAGTCGCTCGGGTGGATCTGGCTGATGGATAATCTAAAGCCATGAAAGAACTTCACAACGACCTCTAGAATAGGAAACCACATATGGCATTGCGTCAAGAACACCTCGAAGCATGTGAAGTAACCCTCGGGAGGAGACTCCGCATCTTCTCCGGCTTTGGGAAGACGAAACTATACCGAGTCTGGGACTTGGCAAAACTGCCGAATGGATTCGAGACCATTGGTGCAACTCATACTCGGACAGTCCGGCACGGGATTAGCCCGAAACGCATGGGGTTGCCATGTCCCAGGCCTCAGAGGTCTCACTACACCGCTCGCCTTCAGGTACGCCGCTAAATCCTCGGGATCGACTACGGGAATCTCGAACTCTACTTTCTGCACAGCATCGTTGAAACGTGAGCTGGAGCCACCGGGCGCGAAGCAACCGCGTTGAGACTTTCTAAGAGATCACTTTTTTGAAGAAGACATGATTTCAAAAAAAAAAAAAAAATCTCTCTTAAAACAAAGAAGGAGAAGAAAGAAAGGATTGTCTTTTTTCTATCTCAAAAAAGATTGTGGAAGTAAGCAAATAAAGAATTTGAAAACCTTACTCCACATATTTATAGATACGAAAATTCACTATTTGCTTTCGAAAGTCCTGACAACAGATTTCGCCTAACATGCCCAGCAGGCTAACTCGCTCGAAAGAATATCACAATTCTAACGATCTGGGGGGCTAACTGTTGGGGTCAAAATCAGTCCCGACGAAATCAAATGTCAGAAACTCCTCGAAAGTGATCTCCCTTAAAGAAAGATGGAAAAATTTGAAAGTTGGGACGACTCAAGTTTGCCAAAATGGTAAGTAAAGACCAAGCATGATGGATAATTCACCGTTTTGGCAAGATGGATTGTTCAAACAGCTTTCATCTTATTTCCATGACCTTGACTCTCGAAATTGTGTTGCGCTCTCTCTTATTCTATCTCAATCGGAGCCACCATCGGAATTTTACGATAAAAACCGCAAGAACTTGATTCCGTTTATAAAACTCAAATGAATCGTGTAAAACGGCAAAGGTTGGCTAAACACCTTGAACTGCCTTCACTATACGATAAAATAGAGTTTTCATAAATCGACGTCATTTCTAAAAACATGATCTTTGGATAAAATCAAAGGAAAACGCTTAAGTCGGAAAATGGCCTGAAAAGGTCCAGAACACGGCTAAAAGTCCACTCTCGATTTTTTACGAAATCAGGCCCAATCGTTATGAAGGTTTATCTTTATTATGCAGGAGGAGATGAATGTCAAGTTCGGAGGATAAATATGAAGTTTCCAAAGATAAATAGAAAGATCGGAGGAAAATGGAAGATTTCGCGAAGTGATAAACTCGACCAGGGGCAGAGAGGGAATGAGCAAACCGCCTTAAGACAAGTATATAAGAATGTCAAGGTCGAAGATGCAAAGGGATCCGCATACACAGCAAACACTTAGCACTTAGAGCGATAGGCATTTTTTTCCTTTTTTTTTGAGCTGCGACTGAACTAGGATTTTCATAGTCTTTCGTTGTTAGAACTAGGGAACTCGCCAACAGCTCTCGCAGCCAAGGCTCTTACCTCGTTGTAACGCTTCTTCACGGATTGGAATAAGACCTACTTTGCTCTTTCCTTTAGATTCAAATATTTTCCAGTTTATTTTCTCGTTCTTGATTGCTTGACATGTGGTTTAGCAGATATCCGGGACCTCTGGGAATTTAGGGCTTTCCTAAACTTCCCAAATCAAAGGAAATCGACTGTCATGTCCCCGATCCTGGATAGGATCGTCCAGATGGACCATTGTGCGAGGAGATGCAGCAGTCAGGTCATATGACCTAAAGACAAGTGTGTCATGATCCAATATTGTGGTTAAGGGAATCAGACAGCTGAGACTTAACCAAAATAGGACGGAAACAAGATTAAAGGAGTTGGTCGAGTGTTTCTATAGCTGGACGAGGTCTGGGTGAAACTCGATCAGCTAGGTGAAGCTGTGATGTGGTGCATGATCAGAATGGATCATGGGAGAACTAAGTCTAGGTCTGGAAATTGACCAAGGGACTTAGAGGGATTGAATAAGATAAAGATATCAAGCTGTATAAAGTGTATCACAGCTGGGTGATGTGCGAAGCAAGAAGCTCGACCAGCAGACGAGCTCACTGGAGCTCAAGTAGAGTGTTTCAGCTCTCTGAGATGGATGGACTAGCTCAATCAGTTGGGTCAGATGGGTATCAGCTCAACTCAGCTTGACTGAGTGTTCGGTCTCGGCAGCTGGGCCGGGTCCGGACAAGGAGTCCAGCTACGCGGGCAGCCATGTCCGCCTGGGCTGGTGGGCTCTGGGATGGGGCCAGGAGCTTGGTATTCCGTTTGGGCTTGATATGGCCATGTCCAGGGGTGGTTTGAAGAGCCCAGGACGTCCAGGTAACTGCCATAGGCGAATGGGTGTGATCTGGACCATTGATGAAATCAATGGCCAGAAATGAAACCGAAGGGATGCAATGGTTAGAAGTAACCATTCCTTCTATATATAAGGCAGGACAGTCCGCAAATAGAAGACACGCTAAATAGCCATAGAAGACACGCAAATAGCCTGGAGAGAAGATAGGAGGCCGGATCTAACTTAAGGGCTGAGACAGCCTTGAAGGCGATGTGTGTAGAAAGGCAGTTTCTGGACACTGAAGGGGAAGTGATGCACGACCTTTGGATGGTGTTTGATCATGGATGAACACATATAAGGCTTCCTCTGTGTCCTGGGAACACACGCAAATGGTCAGAGGAGAAGGGAGAATGCCAGACTCCACTCCCAAAGGCCAACACAGCCTCAAAGGTGGATGCAGTGCAGAAACTGGTTCCATGGGAGTTCCATGGTATGGAAGAGAGGCACGACCATTGAATGGATCTTATCATTACTGTAAGTATGTGATAAGGGCTTGATGTAGGCATTCTCTGGAGGAGCATGGCCGAACCTAATAAGAGGAGGCACATGATCTAATAAGATCAAGTACAAGGTAACAAATTTGATACTTACTTTCCTGTTTATGTTTATGTGTCTTGTGGTGCTGTTAAGCCAAGGTAAGGCACGCCCCTTGAAGACCATATATTGTGATGTAAACTAAGGATCCAGGACCCTAAGAGGAGGGGCGATCATTGTTGATCTACTTCATCCATGTGGGGTGATAGTTAGATGATGTTCATTGGAAAGTGATCCATGATGGATCATAGTTTGATGTTGAGTTTGATCATGGTGTGAACCATAGATCCGACCCATTTGTGAGACACATGGGGGTCCTAGTACCAGAGGAACCATGTGGAGTGCAAGGTCCAATTCGTTTGGATCCAACAGCAAGCAAAGGAGAGGAGTAAGGCTAGTACTTGTTGGTGTGGACAACAAGTATTGTGCTGGTGTGTTTATACAAGGAAGGCCGTGTGTGATCTGATCATGGGCAGGATGGACGACCTGATCCATGGATGGTGGATCAAGGTGTCTGATCTGGTGCATGATCAGAATGGATCATGGGAGAACTAAGTCTAGGTCTGGAAATTGACCAAGGGACTTAGAGGGATTGAATAAGATAAAGATATCAAGCTGTATAAAGTGTATCACAGCTGGGTGATGCGAGCAAGAAGCTCGACCAGCTAGACGGAGCTCACTTGGAGCTCAAGTAGAGTGTTTCAGCTCTCTGAGATGGATGGACTAGCTCAATCAGTTGGGTCAGATGGGTATCAGCTCAACTCAGCTTGACTGAGTGTTCGGGTCTCGGGCAGCTGGGCCGGGTCCGGACAGTGGTCGGGCCATGCGGGCAGCCATGTCTGCCGCTGGGCTGGTGGGCTCTTGGGATGGGGCCAGGAGCTTGGTATTCCGTTTGGGCTTGATATGGCCATGTCCAGGGGTGGTTTGAAGAGCCCAGGACGTCCAGGTAACTGCCATAGGCGAATGGGTGTGATCTGGACCATTGATGAAATCAATGGCCAGAAATGAAACCGAAGGGATGCAATGGTTAGAAGTAACCATTCCTTCTTCTATATAAGGCAGGACAGTCCGCAAATAGAAGACACGCAAATAGCCATAGAAGACACGCAAATAGCCTGGAGAGAAGATAGGAGGCCGGATCTAACTTCTAAGGGCTGAGACAGCCTTGAAGGCAGATGTGTGTAGAAAGGCAGTTTCTTGGACACTGAAGGGGGAAGTGATGCACGACCTTTGGATGGTGTTTGATCATGGATGAACACATATAAGGCTTCCTCTGTGTCCTGGGAACACACGCAAATGGTCAGAGGAGAAGGGAGAATGCCAGACTCCACTCCCAAAGGCCAACACAGCCTCAAAGGTGGATGCAGTGCAGAAACTGGTTCCATGGGAGTTCCATGGTATGGAAGAGAGGCACGACCATTGAATGGATCTTATCATTACTGTAAGTATGTGATAAGGGCTTGATGTAGGCATTCTCTGGAGGAGCATGGCCGAACCTAATAAGAGGAGGCACATGATCTAATAAGATCAAGTACAAGGTAACAAATTTGATACTTACTTTCTGTTTATGTTTATGTGTCTTGTGGTGCTGTTAAGCCAAGGTAAGGCACGCCCTTGAAGACCATATATTGTGATGTAAACTAAGGATCCAGGACCCTAAGAGGAGGCGTCATTGTTGATCTACTTCATCCATGTGGGGTGATAGTTAGATGATGTTCATTGGAAAGTGATCCATGATGGATCATAGTTTGATGTTGAGTTTGATCATGGTGTGAACCATAGATCCGACCCATTTGTGAGACACATGGGGGTCCTAGTACCAGAGGAACCATGTGGAGTGCAAGGTCCAATTCGTTTGGATCCAACAGCAAGCAAAGGAGAGGAGTAAGGCTAGTACTTGTTGGTGTGGACAACAAGTATTGTGCTGGTGTGTTTATACAAGGAAGGCCGTGTGTGATCTGATCATGGGCAAGGATGGACGACCTGATCCATGGATGGTGGATCAAGGTGTCTGATCTGATTGATCAAAGGATGCACCGGTGGTAAGAGCAACACTAATCAGGTTCAGTGGGACATTGTTCCATGGCCGGTTAGGAAGTGTGAAGACTCATCAGTTCTGAGTCATGTGGGGTGGTTGGTTGATTGACGTAGGATCTGATGGGCTTTGTTAGTCCATGAAAGGACTTTGTTACAGGGGAGCACACGCCTGAGACATGGTGGTACTAAAACAAGCCTTCACCGGTTCAGTGGAACTCTCCATGGCCTTGGTTGGGCAGTTAGGTCCGGATCTCATAGTTCTGGATGGAATTGATGGGATCCGACCATGGATTCCTCTTAGTGAGTATTTATCATGATTTATCATGTGATTTGATTGGATTTATCAGGCCGGTTTGATGGTGGTCAGTTATGGCCGATTTAGTGGGATTTGGCCAAATTCTATGTGAATTAGGCTGGTTCTGATCAATCTGATTGTGGATTCCTCTTATTGGGGAATTACCAATATTTTTCATGAATTTTAATTAATTTTTGTAGCATGTTTGCTTGAGGTCGTTTTTGCAGCTGAAGACTTCCCGAAGGTACTTAGTCTGTGGGGATGGTTGGCTGAATGACTAAGTACCAAAGGGAAGAGTTTATGCAGGTATATGGAGGGTTGGACGAGTGGACGGAGAGCTAGGCAAAGCTACCTCGCAGCTTTATCAGCTAGAGGAGAGTAGATGGAACCTCAAGTGAAGTGGTTCAGCTCAGCTAGCTGGATGAGTTAGCTAAACAGCTAAGTCAGCTGGGACAATGAGCTAACAAGCTCCGTGGATGTAGCAAAGGTATGATCTGTCAATGTTGCATAGATCTAGATAGAATGGCTTAGGGGAATGGAACCTCTGATTGTATGACTTGGTCTAGGTTCAGGATCGACCTTGGAGCTAGCTGGCAGTTGTGTGTACTGATCAGTAGCTGAGGTGATCTGACCAGACAAGTGTTAGATTGGTTTTAGACCAAGGGTTAAGTAGATATTATTCCGCTGTGCATAAGTTGAAATGATCTAAGCTAGGAAATGACTAAGGTAGTCTTGAGCTAGGATCTGAGTTAGCCCTCGCCTATGGACGATGTGTTAAATAAAGGGCGAAATTTTAGAGGTTCGGTCAGGGTATGGACCGAGCGACGTGAGGCATCGACCGCGGCCTGAGAGGCCGGGTCGGGGTCTTACAAGGTTGTATCAGCGCATGCTTGATTCTAGGATTGTTGGGTTGTGGTTGTTCACCCACACATCCGGACAAGTGGATGCTGATGAGATACCCTTCCAGTCTTGTTGCCGACTCAGTGGGAGAAGGTTAACAATGGAGCTGGATTGCCTGTAGGTCAGCTCAATCCTACTAAGGTTTGGATGGGATGAGCTGAGTTGCAGCTGGAAAGTGGACTACCTGAGTGTGCTGGAGCACATAGCTCAGATGAGAAGTAAGCATCTCTCAGGTAGTGTGTACTCTGTTGAGGCAGATGAGTGGAGGAGCTGGTTGGTTCACAACTCAGCTCAACTCACTGCTCACAGATAGTAGGTTCAAACCGAAATTATTTCTGAAACTGAGATGACCTGGAACCTTAGCTGTGGTGAGCCAAGTGAGAGTTGAGGTAAGATTGGGTGTCATGCTTGTGAACGGGGAAGTTCCAAGATGAGCCGGCTTAGCCAAGATGCACTCTCCAAGGGCAAGAACCTGGAAGCAGAAAGGTTGGTGTATCTTGTTATTTGGAAGTAATATACGGATTGGATGATGGATGCAATGCAAGATCTTTGTATGGACGACCTGGACCAGGGAAGTAACATGGACCAGAGAGTGGCTTAGGTTGAAAGAAACGTGCAGCACTCTTGTAGGGGTTAGTGTTATTCCTTGGTGGCCGTTCAAAACAAGTGAGCATATGCAGTGTTCATGTTGGTCGGGAGATGCTACACGACTAGTACATGAGTGAGCTTGTGATCAGCTGGATCAGCTTGGACTCAGTGTAAGTCAAGGTAGGATTCCTTAAGATCGAGTGAATGGAATGGATCAATTCCAAGAGGAATTGGAAACACGATGTTAAGTATCTTAGTATGATGAGGATTGAGGTATATTATAAACACTTTTGTGAATGGTATGGGACGTTCACAGAAGTGTGATGCTTTGGAGAATGGAACGGGACATTTTCCAAATGTGTGATCCATCCGAGATCCAACTCATCTAAGTACTTAATGATCGGAAAAGGGTTGTTCCAGATGGGAACGGTGGGTTGTCCTTGCATAGTGAACGCGGTCGGTGGGCAGAGAATGAGTTCACTAGGTTTGGAAAAGGACATCCCAGTGATGATCACAGTCAGGGTAATGCCTGCGGATCTGAGTATTGATCACAGTCAGGGTAATGCCTGCGGATCTGAGTATTGATCACAGTCAGGGTAATGCCTGCGGATCTAAGTATTGATCACAGTCAGGGTAATGCTTGCGGATCTGAGTATTGATCCTGGACAGGGTAATGCCTGTGGATCTGGTTGTTGTCCGCCTAAAGAATCACGAGGTGATATTAGGTATGGACTAGCTTGGAAAGTATCGGGCCACTCTGGTCTGTCACCGGGAGCGCGTGCAGTTCGAGAGTTGGTGTGAATTCCCGATCAGGTTCCAAGGTATATGTCTGATCTCTGGATGCTTGGTGGTGTCAGCAATCCATGTGGAATGGATGCTGAGGAAGGGTTGTGAAGCTTATTTGGCCATAAACGCCACTAAGGAGGTCGTAGGGGGTGATGACCCGGATGGGATTCCGCTTGTTCGAGAGTCCATGATGTGTTTCGGACGCTACAGGGCATTCCCCTGGTAGGGCTGACCCGTTCATAGTAGATCTGGACCAGGGACGGCCCCAAAGATCCAAAAGTTCCTTGTGTATAGCTCCTGCCGAGATGGCCGAGCTGAAGTCGACCCCGTCTGGGAAGAGACCTGGGTCGCATTACAACCAAGTCTGGGATTGACTTAAGGTTGGATAAAGACGATCAATTCCAGTGAGGGATGAGGATCGCATTACAACCAAGTCGGAGATTGACCTAGGATTGGGATATAGTCGATCAAGTCCAGTGATGGATGAGGGTTGCATTACAACCAAGTCGGAGATGGACCTATGGTTGGGATAAGACGGTTGAGTTCCTGAGTGGACCAGGGCCGGGATATGATCACGTCCTAAAAGGACCAGGATCAATTATGACAGAGTCCGGTGATGGACAGGTGTCAAGTTAAGGTGGTTTAGTCTAGTATGGACTAAGATCACAATATGGCCAAGCTGGAAAAGGCTGTGGTCGGTTAAGGGATGATCCAGTACGATGTGGCTGGGATCATGAACCCTTGGTGTCTGTAAAGGACAACTTGGTTTGGATTGAGAGTGTTCCGTCCAAGTGGGGGAGACATGTTGATATGCTGATCAAAAATGTGGTCAGTGAGAAGGAACAAGGAGGAGATGCCACAAATTGGTTAGAAAGAACCAATCGAGCATGCTCCATGTTCCGGATGCAAAGAGATCGGTTGGAACATTTTGTCAATGAGACATGATGTCAGAACCACTGGATTCGAGGACAAATCCTTATCAAGTGAGGGAGACTTGTCATGTCCCCGATCCTGGATAGGATCGTCCAGATGGACCATTGTGCGAGGAGATGCAGCAGTCAGGTCATATGACCTAAAGACAAGTGTGTCATGATCCAATATTGTGGTTAAAGGAATCAGACAGCTGAGACTTAACCAAAATAGGACGGAAACAAGATTAAAGGAGTTGGTCGAGTGTTTCTATAGCTGGACGAGGTCTGGGTGAAACTCGATCAGCTAGGTGAAGCTGTGATGTGGTGCATGATCAGAATGGATCATGGGAGAACTAAGTCTAGGTCTGAAAATAGACCAAGGGACATAGAGGGATTGAATAAGGTAAAGATATCAAGCTGTATAAAGTGTATCACAGCTGGGTGATGCGAGCAAGAAGCTCGACCAGCTGGACGGAGCTCACTTGGAGCTCAAGTAGAGTGTGTCAGCTCTCTGAGCTGGATGGACTAGCTCACTCAGTTGGGTCAGCTGGGTATCAGCTCAACTCAGCTTGACTGAGTGTTCGGGTCTCGGGCAGTTGGGCCGGGTCCGGACAGTGGTCGGGCCATGCGGGCAGCCATGTGTGCCGCTGGGCTGGTGGGCTCTTGGGATGGGGCCAGGAGCATGGTATTCCGTTTGGGCTTCATATGGACATGTCCAGGGGTGGTTTGAAAAGCCCAGGACGTCCAGGTAACTGCCATAGGCGAATGCGTGTTATCTGGACCATTGATGAAATCAATGGCCAGAAATGAAACCGAAGGGATGCAATGGTTAGAAGTAACCATTCCTTCTTCTATATAAGGCAGGACAGTCCGTGCCTTTACAGGCACGCCAGGCATTCATTTTTCTTCCTAAAACACAAAGAAACCAGAGAAAAATACAGAGAGTTGGTCGGAATCCCAATCAAAGACCCATGGTGGTGTGAAGGCCATAAAGAGGCAGTTTTGTGGGCAAGGAAGAGAGGTGTTGAGAACGACCCTCTGGTATGTTTTGATTGCTGTTTGCCATGCCCTGGGCTTCCTCTACATCCATAGAAGACACGCAAATAGCCTGGAGAGAAGAAAGGAGGCCGGATCTAACTTCTAAGGGCTGAGACAGCCTTGAAGGCAGATGTGTGTAGAAAGGCAGTTTCTTGGACACTTAAGGGGGAAGTGATGCACGACCTTTGGGTGGTGTTTGATCATGGATGAACACATATAAGGCTTTCTCTGTGTCCTGGTAACACACGCAAATGGTCAGAGGAGAAGGGAGAAGGCCAGACTCCACTCCCAAAGGCCAACACAGCCTCAAAGGTGGATGCAGTGCAGAAACTGGTTCCATGGGAGTTCCATGGTATGGAAGAGAGGCACGACCATTGAATGGATCTTATCATTACTGTAAGTATGTGATATGGGCTTGATGTAGGTATGCTCTGGAGGAGCATGGCCAAACCTAATAAGAGGAGGCACATGATCTAATAAGATCAAGTACAAGGTAACATATTTGATACTTACTTTCCTGTTTATGTTTATGTGTCTTGTGGTGCTGTTAAGCCAAGGTAAGGCATGCTCCTTGAAGACCATATATTGTGATGTAAACTAAGGATCCAGGACCCTAAGAGGAGGGGCGATCATTGTTGATCTACTTCATCCATGTGGGGTGATAGTTAGATGATGTTCATTGGAAAGTGATCCATGATGGATCATAGTTTGATGTTGAGTTTGATCATGGTGTGAACCATGGATCCGACCCATTGGTGAGACACAAGGGGGTCCTAGTACCAGAGGAACCATGTGGAGTGCAAGGTCTAATTCGTTTGGATCCAACAGCAAGCAAAGGAGAGGAGTAAAGCTAGTACTTGTTGGTGTGGACAACAAGTATTGTGCTGGTGTGTTTATACAAGGAAGTGTTGGGCCCGAATATGGCCCGCTAGCTAGATACTAATAGACGGAAGCTAACGATGGGCCGCGATAGGCCCATCACGAAGCTAAAACTAAGCCGAAGGCTGAGCTCAAGGAATAGTCACAAAAGAGGCCACGAGAAAAAGGTAGCTCGCGATATAAAGGAGGAAGCGAAGGACCCTGTCAAAAGAAAGTTGGTGCGGATCCCTAAATTTACGGAAGATATCTCGGCATCAAGTTGGCAACAATCAAGCGAAGCCTGAAGCTATTTAAAGAAGAAGTAACCTAAGACGCAAAGGGGCGTAATCTTATCTTTTGTAATCACGAGAATATCACCTTTTGTAATCATCTTTTCGTGTGAATCATTAATACAATCACATTCATTCTATAAGTTCTAACGGGATTCAGCCCACGTTATCTTTCCCTTAATCTTAACCTAATCTAAAATCTTGGAGTGAGTTTAGTCCCTCACAATTGGCGCCGTTGCCGGGGACTAAGATAATCGAATCCCTTACTCTAAAAACTTGAGGATGAATCCAACTGATCGGACGACGAATCCATCTAACTCCGATCTCCCGATCCAGAGCGATAGCTCACCGAACCAAACTATTACTGGGGTAAGTAACCCAATATCCTCTAGGGAGACCCAATCCGGGCTTCCAACCCCCAATAATCCTCAGCATCAACCCGCTCCAAATCGAATGGAGACTCAACTTTCTGAGATGCGCCAGATGATGATGCAGTTAGTAGACAAAGCTCAAATGAATGAGCGAACAGTGCAACAGCTAGCAGATCGGCAGCAACGGTTTGAAGAGGTTACTAGATCTCTGACCGCAACAACCCGACCACCGCCGCGTCAGGATCCGGGAGGCACCTTTCGGGATCGGTTAGCTGACCCCTCGTTCCCTCGAGGACGTCTAGATTTCTCCCCTGATAGCACTATCCCAGGAGAACAGGGACCTGTATTCCAAACACCTCGCGCTAGAATAGCTCCCGTGTCTAATCCACCTGTCACTGGTGCTATGGGAAGCAATGTAGCATCGACTAGCTCCATTCCCGATCAGCCTACCGACCGTAGCACTCGCTTGCCACCTCCACCGCCTATTTCCAGGTCCGGAGAAGGAACATCCAATCCTCCGGGGGCAGAACATCAGCCTCGGGTTATCAAACCAGAAGTTTCACCCTGAACCCGGACGAACACCAAAGGACGGACACCGATCCCATGGTTCGCCCCACTGATCCTGCTCACCAAAATAACCCGAGAGCCAGCGAACGACATAGCCCACCTGCTGCCTGGGAAAATGACCGAACCCGGTTCCGCCCGGAACCTGCCCATCAGGTATCCGATAGTGACCCGACTGTCCTTCCTCTAGAGGGACCTGAGGCCATTAGCGAATACATCGCCTGATAGCGCAGCTCTCCAAAAGCTGAATGCTCAAGTCCATAAGGCAACTAGTTCAGCTCCCGAAATCGAGAGTTTGATCGAGGAAACCCCGTGGGGCTCCATTTACTGACAGAATCGCCAGTTCTTACATAAGAGACACTCGAAAAATCAGGATCCCCGAATACGATGGGACCTCAGACCCGAAAGCCTATTTGAGAGCTTTCCGATTGGCAATCGTAAAGGCTCATTTCACGAAAGAAGAATGCGAGGCAGGATACTGCAGGACATTCGCCGAAAACCTGGTCGGAACAGCCCTCGAATGGTTCTCCGGCCTTGAGCCAAATTCGATAGATAATTTCGATCAGTTAACCAATGCCTTCATGAAGCAATACTCGACCCATATCCTGAAACAAGCATCCGAGGCTGACCTCTGGAAAGTTAAACAAGGGATGGGAGACCGCTCACCTATATCGAAAAATTCAGAGCAGTAAGAACCAAGCTCTCAAACCCCAACTCTGAAGTTGCCATCGAAGCCCTTAGAAGAGGTCTCTGGTATAGATCAGAGTTCTGGTCGGAGTTAACACTCAACCCTCCTCCAACCATCGATGACGCTTTCATAAAGCCTCTAGATATGTTACCCTGGAAGAGGAAACAGCAGCGTTGGATAAACTCCACAAGAAATCCCAAAATCACCCGAAAGGTGAAGCCGCGGAAGCGAAAGGACCTCACAAAAAGGGAAACTTCTGAAACAATCAGACCCAGGGAGAACATTCTTACGTAGTCGAGGAAGATAAGGAGGAGAAACCTGTCGCCACGACAAATAAAGCCCCTGGTCAAAAGCTCTGACGAGCAAACACTGCTCTTATCCGCGATCGGAAAGGGCATTCAAGCGAGGAATGCTGGGACCTCCAACGACAACTGGCAGCCAAATTAGCAGCTGGAGAAATAAAAGGCGTGGACCTCAAGAAGCCACAGCCATATCAGAAAAGAGGTCCCGAGACACCTCCGAAGCGAAGATCACCTGAGAAGGAGACGGATTCGCCACCCCAGCTCCCAAAAAGTCGATATGGTTCTTGGAAAATTCCCTCAGGGAAAAAGCCTACAGATCGAGGCCCTTCTGAGCAAACCACTACCCCCATCGAGCCCCAGCTCAAGGGTGGATTCCTCGGAGGGTCCGATATATGTCAGGACTCCGTTAATTCTATTAAAAATCACGTACGGAAGGCCGCGTCCAACACTCAACCTAAGCCTCCTAACCCGAGCCCAACACTAAGATCTCCTTTTGGGAAGCGAAGCGTCAAACCTCGACAGGCCCCATGGCGATGCCACTAGTCGTCACTCTAAACATTGCAGGGTACGAGGTGCCTAAACTTATGATAGATACCGGAAGTCGTGGGCTTAATTTTCTACAATCCCACGAAGGGATGGAGATAGACGACTACGAAATTATGGACCAGAAAGCCAGTCTCATAGGCTTTTCCGGAGAAACAGCTACCTCCTTGGGAACTATCAAACTCCCAGTCATAGCTGGCGGAATCATGAAGATGACTAATTTCGTTGTCATCGACAGACCTTCCCCGTTCCATGCGATCCTGGGAAGACCCTGGATCCATAAGATGAAAGCAGTAGCTTGACTTATCACCAATCGTGAAATTCCGACACCGAAGGGATAGCTACCTTGCATGGTAGCCAAAAGATCTCAGGGTCTGTTACCAGGAGGATTCGAAATTCTCAAAGAATCGCCCCAATAGCAATTACAGATCCAGGAAAGTCGTGAGATGCAGCAAAACATTCGAGGTCCCCTAGAAACCTCACCGAACAAGTTAGCATCGGCGACTTCGAATCCTGAAAAACAGTGCGCATCGGATCGAGCTACCTCGAAACCAAAAGGAACTCATCGATTTCCTAAAAGCAACGTTGGAACATTCGCATGGACCACCAGTGATGTAAAAGGTATCGATGCGAACGTCACCACCCATAAGCTTAACGTAGACCCCACTTTCAAACCGATCAAACAGAAGCGTCGCAAGCTGGGCCTAGAAAAGGCTCAAGCCGTTAACGATAAGGTTGACCGACTAAGGCGGGTCCATTCGAAAGTACTCTACCCTGACTGGTTGGCTAATCCGGTAGTAGTAAAAGAAAAGCGGGAAATGGAGGATCTGCGTAGATTTCACCGATCTAAACAAGGCTTGCCCCAAAGATAGTTTCCCGTTACCTCACATCGATCGTCTGGTCGAAGCTACAGCTGGCCATCAACTCTTGTCCTTCATGGACGCCTTTTCAGGATATAACCAAATCATGATGGATCCTGAGGATCAAGAAAAAACCGCATTTATAACCGAGCGTGGAACCTATTGCTACAAGGTTATGCCATTCGGTTTGAAGAGCGAGGAGCTACTTATCGAGAGGTTAGTGAATAAGATGTTCGCTGGACCTTCGGAAAAACAATGGAGGTCTATATCGGCGATATGTTAGTCAAATCCTCAGCGGAGAAAATCATATTTCCCACTTAAAGGAATGCTTGACATCCTTAACAACTACGATATGAAGCTCAACCCGCTAAATGTACCTTGAGTACCTTGGCGAAGTTCCTCGGTTACCTCGTAACCGAAAGAGGCATCGAAGCCAACCCAAAACAGATAGCAACCTTCCTGGAGATGCCATCACCTAAAACAACCAGAGAAGTACAAAGATTGACTGGACGAACCGTAGCATTGAACCGATTCATATCCAGGTCCACCAAAAAGTGCCTCCTGTTCTATAAACTTCTAAAAAACAACAAGAAGTTCCTATGGGGCCGAAGTCGCGAGGAAGCCTTCAAGCAATTGAAAGCCTACCTCTCGAACCCCAATCCTGTCCAAACCAATAGTAGGAGAACCACGTACCTGTACCTCGTTATTGTCAACGCGGCGGTTAGCGGTGTGCTGAATGCGAGAAGAACAAAACGAACAGAGACCTGTCTATTACGTCAGCAAAAGTCTGATAGATGCGAAGCGAGGTACCTACTATGGAAAAATTAGCCCCAGCAGTCGTAACAGCTGCAAAGAAACTACGACTCTATTTCCAATCGCACTCGATCATCGTAATGACCTCATATCCATTACGAACGATCTTTCATAGTCCCAGCCAATTGGGACGATTAGCTGGGGCCATAGAACTCAGCGAATACGACATCGAGTACAGAACTCGAGCTGCAGCAAAGGCTCAGGTCCTCGCTGATTTCGTCATAGAGCTGGCATCCGAGCACCTAGATTTAGAAACTGAAGCTCCAAAGTGGAGCCTATACGTCGACGGAACCTCATCGAGGCAAGGTTCCGGTATCGGCCTATGGCTGACCTCTTCAGCTGGAGAGACCATCGAACAATCCTACAGGCTCAGTTCAGCACTTAATAACGAGGCCGAGTATGAAGCACTAATCGCGGGGTTAAAACTGGCCTAAGCCTCGAGGTCGAGGAGTTAAATGCCTATAGCGATTCACAGCTAGTAGCTAGCCAATTCCACGGAGAATACGAGACAAGGGACGAGAGAATGGGGGCATACCTCGAAGTTGTCCAGAACCTCACTAAGCAGTTCAACAAGTTCGAGCTAACAAGGATCCCACGAGGAGAGAACTCCTCAGCAGATGCGTTGGCTGCTTTAGCCTCCACATCAGACCCCCTCGTAAAACGGATCATACCCGTAGAGGGAATCGAAAAGCCAAGTATCGACATAGCTACTAAAGCAGAGATCGACAGCAAACCAAAAGAGCAAACAGAGGTTGACCACCATCGGACGGTAGCAACCAAAGTTCTCACAACATTCTGGTTCCCGAAAACCAAAACGGGCAGCTTAAAAAAGCATACCTCCGGGGGCACGATCCTGACTCCGGACTCATATGTTGTGGGAACCGAAATTCGCACCGTCGATTTTAATGAATAAGATTGCGGAGGAAAGCCAAGTAAACCCGACTTTCCTTGAAGGTCCGGATTCTCTGCGACAGCCAACGACAAGTGACCAAATAAATGCGGAAAAGGTTTATTAAGATTTGGGACTGGACCTTAAGAAAGGCTGCCTCATTACCCTTCGAGGATCAAGTCGGACGTAGTTCAGTTAGAAGGAATTGAACAAGAGATCGAACCGTCTGGGCAGGTTAGGTCTAGTATGGCGTTGGTCATAAAGCGGGCATGTCGAAGATAACGCCTAGGGTTTCTATGTGCGGAGCTCTTAAGTAAAAGAATTGTCCACTCCTTCGAGAGGAAGCGGAGATTTCTGACGGGAGGCTGCCAGACACTCTAGGGCCTGGTTAGGTCTAGTATGGCGTTGGTCATAGAAGCGGGCATGTCGAAGATAATGCCTAGGGTTTCTATGGCGGAGCTCTGATTAAAATTGTTAGATCCTTCCGAGAGGAACAGGGTCTGCGGAGAAGATAAAACTAGAACAAGAGGCCCAGGCGTTCTAAGTCCTGTCTCGCTGGCCTAACCGCTAAGTTCTAAGTTCTCTAAGCTAGCAGGAGTTCTCTAAGTCTAGATTCTAGGATTTTCGGATCTCCTCCTCTTCTACTCTTGCTCTCCTTATATATCCACTCCAAGGTCGGTTTGCCTTAGGATGATGGACCTACGCCTTTGGGCCCAAGCTTATCTCTTCAGGAAATATTCCATTTTAAATCGATCTTAAGTAATTATCCTCGAGTTTTCGGTGACTTGATGTTTATCCTATGTTCGGGAAATTGGATAAATTGTCATAGCCTGATTGGGCCTGAATCCTTAAAATCATAAGTAAGTCCGTGGACTTGTCTTAAGTCGTTGAACGTTTTATCACGATTTCTCGGAAGACTATCTTTCTCGTAAAATAAACCGTATAGCTTAAAGGATCGATGTTCAAGTTAATCGATCTTTGTTTTATCTGATATCTTCTAGAAATCCAATCCTTCTAGTTTTTGTCGTAAAACATCGAGGGCGATTCCAATCGAGTCGAAGGATGTTTATTCGTAGCGTGATCGTCCCAAACTCACGATGATTGATCCAAACAAGTCAAGATGGGATCAGACCAAACACGATGGGACCGAGACCAGGACGAGGGCCGTCGACCGGCGCCAGGCCGGCCCGCGTGATGGGTGCCGCCGGCGCCAGGTCGGTGCCGCCGGCGCCAGGCCAGCCAGCGGCGGGTGCCGCCGGCGCCAGGTCGGTGCCGCCGGCGCCAGGTCGAGTGCCGCCGGCGCCAGGTCGAATGCCGCCCGGCGCCAGGCCAGCCAGCGGCGGGTGCCGCCGGCGCCAGGTCGAGTGCCGACAGCGCCAGGCCAGCCAGCGTGGCCGGGTGCCGCCGGCGCCAGGTCGGTGCCGCCGGCGCCAGGCCGGCCCGCGTCACGGGTGCCGCCGGCGCCAGGCCAGGTGTGCCGCCCATGGGTTTTGAAGATCTCGGCGAGGGCTTCGATTTGATATCTTGATCGTTTTCTGGTTCCTCACGGTTTCAGAGAACGACCTCTTCAGTTTGAGGCAGATTCTTTTGTGTTTAGGGTTTTGTGGTGATCGAATCTTGATGTCCTTGGCGGCGGACTGATCTTTCCGAGGGACTCTGGAAATGCCTTGTAGTCTTCCGATCTTACTTTCAAGAAGTGTTTCACGAAGAACCCATAAGTAAAAAATAATCCTAGCCGTTTATTTCGAGATAACCGTTTTCGACCTCACCAGAGAGTGGATATTCTAATTTGAGAAAATCTCGTATAAATTCTTTTCAAATTATCCGAGACTTTTTGTTTTGAGAAATACTTTCCAGAGACTTTCAGTCATTGATTCCGTCGTGACCGATTTTGACCCCAACATATGTCTACGCAGCCAGAACCAGAAGTCGTTCCGCCCTTGAAAATACACCCGGGGGCACGACCCAGACTCCGAACAAAGACAAAACTGAAGATATTCCCCGGAACTCGGACCCTCTGGAGCCTAATCCAACGAATATCTCCGGGGGCACTACGACGTCCAATCACAATAAAACCCGAGAACCTTGCCCCGAACAAGAACAGGAGCCCCCCTCGTCTCTTCATGACAAAATCGTTGAGAGGGAGGACTGGAGAATACCAATTATGCAATACATTTTGGAGGGTGAGACCCCACCCCATAAATGGGAGGCTCGAAAGCTCAAATCATTAAGCGCAAGATACTGCATAATTAATTCTGTCCTCCATAAACGAAGCATTTCCGGACCTTACCTGAAATGCGTCCATGGCCTCGATGCCATCAGACTCATGAAAGAAATGCACGACGGCTCCTGCGGAAACCATGCCGGGGGCAGAGCTCTAGCTATCCGAATTAAAAGACAAGGCTATTTATGGCCTACCATTATCGCTGACTGTGAAGCCTACTCCTCCTCGTGTGACAAATGCCAGAGGCATGCACCGATCATACACCAGCCCGCGGAAAAATTATTCTCTATATCCGCCCCGTACCCGTTCATGAGGTGTTCCATGGACATCGTAGGACCACTAGTAGCATCGGGAAGTGGAAGAAAGAAGCTACGTTTCCTTTTAGTCTTAACAGACTACTTCACGAAATGGATAGAGGCTGAAGCTTTCCAACAGGTAACTAGATTCGAAGTCGAGCGATTCGTATGGAGAGACATTGTTTGCCGACACGGCGTCCCATACGAAATCGTAACAGACAATGGAGGACAATTCATATCACGTGACTTCAAAACATTTTGTGACAAATGGAACATCCGTCTCACCTTTTCAACACCCCGACGTCCTCAGGGAAACGGTCAGGCGGAGGCTGCTAACAAATCGATATTAGCAAACCTCAAGAAGCGCCTCGGAACCAATAAACAATCTTGGTCTGACAAATTACACGAAGTCCTCGGGCGTGCGCACCACCCACGAAAGGCCACGAAGAAACCCCTTCTCCTTAGCCTACGGGATGGAGGCTGTCGTCCCAGCGAGACCATCACGGAGTCTCCGCCGAGAGCTCTGTACGTCTGATCCTGAAGCTAATAACCAGCTCTTATCAGACACCCTCGATTTAATCGAGGAACGACAAGACCAAGCCTTGCTTCGCATTCAGAACTATCAACAGGCAATGGCCCGACATTACAACTCCAAAGTCAGACCCCGACAATTCGCTGTAGGAGACCTAGTACTTAGGAGAGTTTTCGAAGGGACCAAAGAGCCATACGCCGGGAAATTGGGAACCATTGGGAAGGTCCCTATCGGATCATCCACGGGTACGACCTGGCGTCTACAAGCTCTAAAGGTGCGAACAGGGTACCTGAAATTGATCGTGGAACGCCACTAATCTCAAGAGATACTATCATTAGGTACCTAAATCCCTTGAACTATGTTAGTCTTGATCCCTTGACTGGGTACGTAGGCAACTCCGTTATGAGTGCAGCCCCAACCTCATTTCAGCACTCTTTTCACCATAGCGAGAGGGGGCATATGTTTGATCAAGAGCATTTAGCCCAATCAATAATCGTATTACTATTACAATACCATGTAGTCTATAAACATTATCAATAAAACAACTACCCTTGACATCTCAAGCTTCAAACATCAAAGGTCTTAAAATCCTTCGAATAAATTCAGGTCCCCGCGAATTTGAACTTAAAGTCTTAAAATCCTTCAATAAATTCAGGTTTCCGCGAACCTGAACCTAAGGTCTTAAAATCCTTCAATAAATTCAGGTTTCATGAACCTGAACCTAAGGTCCTAAAACCCTTAGTAATCTCGAAGGTCTTAAAACCCTTCAAAATTTAGGTTCCTCTGAACCTAAACCCAAGGTCTTAAATTCCTTAACAACCTCGAAGGTCTTGAAATCCTTCAAACAAATTTATCTTACCAAAATCTGAACCTAAGGTCTTAAAATCCTTCAATAAATTCAGGTTTCATGAACCTGAACCTAAGGTCTTAAAATCCTTCAATAAATTCAGGTTTCATGAACCTGAACCTAAGGTCTTAAAATCCTTCAATAAATTCAGGTTTCATGAACCTGAACCTAAGGTCCTAAAACCCTTAGTAATCTCGAAGGTCTTAAAACCCTTCAAAATTTAGGTTCCTCTGAACCTAAACCCAAGGTCTTAAATTCCTTAACAACCTCGAAGGTCTTGAAATCCTTCAAACAAATTTATCTTACCAAAAATCTGAACCTAAGGTCCTAAAACCCTTAGTAATCTCGAAGGTCTTAAAACCCTTCAAAATTTAGGTTCCTACGAACCTAAACCCAAAGGTATTCAAATCCTTAACAAAATTCAAAGATCTTAACATAAAACGAAGGTTTAAAAGCCTCCTCAGGCTATAAGTCATGAAAACAAACATAATAAAGCCACTTGGGCAAAAGTCTTAAAAGCACAAGAACATAATTCAAAAGAGCCTCAGCTCTCAATCTTCTTTGTCGTCAGAGCCCCTCTCGGCATCCTTATCTCCCTCGACCGGCTCGTTCTCTTTGACCGGGGCTCCTTCTTCCGTCCCCTGGTCGCCACCTCCCAGAGTCGTCTCGACAGGAGCTAAGACAGGACCCACCAAGCCTAAGTTAGAACCATACTCTCCGGAAAAGGACGGATTGAACATATTAATCTCAAAAGTACCTGAACTCTCTGAAAGCTGTGGAAGGGGAAGCTTGCTAACTGAGAAGTCAGAGACCTGAGCCTTCTCATACGCGATGGTTGCCTCTGGGATCAGAGCCATCAGGCGATTGTACTCTTCCTCCGCACTAGCAATCTCATTATTCAGCATATCCTTCAGAAGTTCGGTATTAGCCTGAAGCTCCTGAGCGTAAACTAAAGAGTCGACCTCGTCTTTCTTCCTAGAGAACTTCTCCTTAACGGAGGCAAGGATCTTGTTGTAAGCATCGGCAACCTCCTTCTTCCCTCTCCTAACGGCTAGTTTAACCTCAGCCTCCTTGTTCTTCTGGCTATCTTGAGACGAAGCGATCAGGTCCCGAACCTGCTGTTCGGCTATCTTCCGGGCAGCCTCCAACTCATTAATCCTCCTTCTCTTCACCTGGATATCGATCGCTTGACTCTCAATCTTTCCTTGCTGGGTATCGGCTTTAGAACCAAGTCTGCTGACTTCGGCTTGGAGTTTGGAGACTTGGACTCGAGCCTGATCGAGCTCTGCTTTGGTAGCCTTGACTAGCTCAGTGACCTGAGCTAGCTCCCCAGCACCAGGAGCATTATGCAAAGCATTCTCAAACTTAAGTTGAGCCCTGTTAACAGCTCCGGCCAACTGCAAAAATATAACAAAATGTTAAAAGTCTTCCTAAGAAAAGCAAACCAGAAAAATAAAAAAATATAATACCTGACCCAGGTAATGAGATATCTTGAGATACTCATCTTTGTTGGTCAGGTCGTTGATTGAAGGGAGGGAGCATCCTGTTCTCTTCATATGCCTCATCATCGTCACCAGGCCCCAAGTATCATCCAAGACCGATCCAGGTTTCGAGTGGGTGAAATTCCAGCCAACAGTTCCTCCTCTGGAAGACGAGGAGGAGGACCTGGAAGTCCTATCGCCCTGATCGGTCCTGGGTCTTTTAGTTCTCGGGAGCTCAACCTCAGGAGCACCCTTGGATACCTGGAAAGCAGCCTCCGGAACTGGGACCTCAGAATGAGGAACAGCGTCCTGAGCTCTTGGGTCGGTGGGGCTGACATCTCTAGCGGGCATGGAAGTTCCGTCGTCGAGGACCTCCTTCACGGAACTGAGGAAGGATCCTCCCTGATTCTTCTCACTCCCACGTGAGGTGCTAACTGCTTTAGCCGGTCTACCTCTGGTACGGAATGACGGTTGAAGAGGCATCTTGTTCGTTTGAGTCGTATCGGTTTCGGAAGTGCTAGCTCCGGTCGAGATTGATACCACCGAGTTACCTTCAGAAACTAAGTAAACAGAAAATCATCAAAGCTCGCAGATCTTAAAAACCAAACTCGAGTCAGAGGAAAGAGGTTACCTTCTAGATCTGCGACAGACACTGGATCTAAAAAGGAAGCGTTGTAGCGATCCGGGAATCTAGCTGAACCTATCCGCGAGGTAGTATAAGCTCCCCAGGTACAAGGACTCTGCTGCAGTCTCCGGAACAGAGCTCTGGTAAGTTTGCCGGAGAGTTTCGGGGGGTCCTCAATAACTGCAAGCAGAGTCAAAGAGTTAATAGATCGCAACAAAAATAATAGCGACAAGCACATCCCTATAAGTCCTAACCACGGGAACCGTCAAAGGATCGATTTTGACATAGAAGTACTTCTTCCTCCAATCATCGTCGCTACCAGAGAATTTAAAAATACACAATCTGGGGCGACCAGGAAGATAGTAGGTTCCGCTACCACCTTCCTTCGAAGAACTTTCCTTTATCGAAAAGAGGCTCAACAGATCGGTGAGTCCAACGGTAATACCCTCCTCCTTGGACCTGGTGATAAAACCATTTATCACCCGGATAACAGAAGGACAAAGCTGGGAGAGGGCTAGTTGGTAGTGATCGAGGAGATCCAATAGGAGGGTTGGAAGGGGAAATCTCAGATGACATTTAGAGATGTACTTCTCGTGGATACAGAACCAACCCTTCGGAGCAGTTTCCGGGGTCTCCTCGGGTTTGCAGGCCCTGGCAAACTCTTTACGACCATGAGCCTGGACCATCAGGTTAACAACCTCTTGATTCTGTAACAAAGAAGGCGAATGAGATCCGGAAGGGACGCCCCCACTGGAGCCACCTGTCTTCTTCGCCCGCTTAGAGACTCTCGTAGTGATTGTCTCCTTGGCTTTTTTCTTCTCTCGCTTCATCTTTTCTCCAATCTCTTGCTTAACCTTCAGCAATTTAGTTCCGGAAGGAGTAATTCCGACTTCTCCAGAACCTTGCTTTAGGTGACTCATAGTGAGGAGAAGAAAAGAAAATCGAAGGGTAGAAGAAAGAAATCTAACTAGCAGAGCGAAACCTTTGAAAACAAGGATTTTGAGAAGCAATCGAAAACAATATAAAAAAAAGAGACGCAGTAAAATAAAGGGGGAGAAGGGAAGTTACCTAGGAAACCGAATCAAGACGTGGGGAAGATGGAGAGCGTAGTAGTTAATGCTCGCAGCTTTATATCCCATCAAACCTCGAGATTTGGAGAGAACTTTTCGAATTCTCCCTATCTGAACCGTTGATCCCATTAAGTACAACAATAGCCGTCCGATTAGACGAATAATATCTTCAAAAAGAGATAACTCGTAATCATTATCTCAACCAAAAGATTGAGTTCAGGCGGCTAGGTTTAGCTTCCGAGACATAGAACTTTCCCTCGAAAGTTGGGGGCAACTGTTGGGCCCGAATATGGCCCGCTAGCTAGATACTAATAGACGGAAGCTAACGATGGGCCGCGATAGGCCCATTGCGAAGCTAAAACTAAGCCGAAGGCTGAGCTCAAGGAAGAGTCACAAAAGAGGCCACGAGAAAGAGGTAGCTCGCGATATAAAGGAGGAAGCGAAGGACCCAGTCAAAAGAAAGTTGGTGCGGATCCCTTAATTTACGGAAGATATCTCGGCATCCTGTTGGCAACAATCAAGCGAAGCCTGAAGCTATTTAAAGAAGAAGTAACCTAAGACGCAAAGGGGCGTAATCTTATCTTTTGTAATCACGAGAATATCACCTTTTGTAATCACCTTTTCGTCTGAATCATTAATACAATCACATTCATTCTATAAGTTCTAATGGGATTCAGCCCACGTTATCTTTCCCTTAATCTTAACCTAATCTAAAATCTTGGAGTGAGTTTAGTCCCTCACAGGAAGGCCGTGTGTAATCTGATCATGGGCAAGGATGGACGACCTGATCCATGGATGGTGGATCAAGGTGTCTGATCTGAATGATCAAAGGATGCACCGGTGGTAAGAGCAACACTAATCAGGTTCAGTGGGACATGGTTCCATGGTCGGTTAGGAAGTGTGAAGACTCATCAGTTCTGAGTCATGTGGGGTGGTTGGTTGATTGACTTAGGATCTGATGGGCTTTGTTAGTCCATGAAAGGACTTGGTTACAGGGAGCACACTGAGACATGGTGGTACTAAACCAGGCCTTGACGGTTCGGTGGAACTCTCCATGGCCTTGGTTGGGCAGCTAGGTCGGATCTCATAGTTCTGGATGGAATTGATGGGATTCGACCATGGATTCCTCTTAGTGAGGATTTATCATGATTTATCATGTGATTTGATTGGATTTATCAGGCGGCTTGATGGTGGTCTCATATGGCGGCTATGGAATTTGGCCAAATTCTATGTGAATTAGGCGGTTCTGATCAATCTGATTGTGGATTCCTCTTAATGGGGAATTATCAGTATTTTTCATGAATTTTAATTAATTTTTGGAGCATGTTTGCTTGAGGTCGTTTTGCAGTGAAGACTTCAGAAGGTACTTAGTCTGTGGGGATGGTTGGCTGAATGACTAAGTACCAAAGGGAAGAGTTTATGCAGGTATATGGAGGGTTGGACGAGTGGACAAGGAGCTAGGCAAAGCTACCTCCCAGCTTTATCAGCTAGAGGAGAGTAGATGGAACCTCAAGTGAAGTGGTTCAGCTCGGCTAGCTGGATGAGTTAGCTAAACAGCTAAGTCAGCTGGGACAATGAGCTAACAAGCTCCGTGGATGTGGCAAAGGTATGATCTGTCAATGTTGCATAGAACTAGATAGAATGGCTTAGGGGAATGGAACCTCTGATTGTATTACTTGGTCTAGGTTCAGGATCGACCTTGGAGCTAGCTGGCAGTTGTGTGTACTGATCAGTAGCTGAGATGATCTGACCAGACAAGTGTTAGATTGGTTTTAGACCAATGGTTAAGTAGATATTATTCCGCTGTGCATAAGTTGAAATGATCTAAGATAGGAAATGACTAAGTTAGTCTTGAGCTAGGATCTGAGTTAGCCCTCGCCTATGGGCGATGTGTTAAATAAAGGGCGAAATTTTAGAGGTTCGGTCGGGTATGGACCGGCGGCGTGAGCATCGATCGGCCTGAGAGGCGGGTCGGGTCTTATCGACAGTGTGAATTTAGGTTCCCACTTTCTTTCATTTTCCAAGCTCAGCAAGCCCACGCCATCACTTAAACACCTAACTCAACCCAAGCCCATCTTCATGACCTGCGTCGTACTACCTCTGTAGTACTTCTGAACTGATACAGAACATCTCTCAAAATTGCATCTTCACATCCACCCAGCACCGACTTTTTTGATACGTTGGTGATGATTACTTACTTAGTTTTTTTTTTAACAAAAAATTTTGGGTTTTAGTTTTTAGATTTTAGTTTTTAGTTTTTTTTTTAGTTTTTAAGTTTGTTTTAGATTTTAGTTTCTTAAGAACTTGAGTGGCAACTTTAGATTTTGTCTTTTTCAAATTAAAATAATTTATCAATAATAAAATATTTCTTTTGAAACAATATAACATATAATTATCACTAAACATAAACTAATATTGAAAATTATTTAAAATAAAACGAAAAACATATTGTAAGTAAAAATTAATAACTACATTTCAAAATGCATTTAGTTTATATTTACAATTAATATTTAAACTTTTAAAACAATCTATATTCTTGAAAATATGGTAAAATGATTAAAACATATGCAAATGAAATAAAAATAATCAAATAACATAGCTGGATATTTAAAGTACATATTATTCTACTATAAAATAGTAATTAAATTATTATAAAATTCTTTTTGCTAGACAAACTCTTATATTGTAAATAATTCTTTCAAAAATCAGTAAATTTTCTTAAAAAAAATCAAAAAATCTTTCATAGAAGAAAAACATGTAGAATATTTTTGATTTTAAGTATCATACTATTATTCTTGAATACACTTAAGTGAAATCGTCTTAATTTGATTGGCACACTATTTTAAAATGCTGATTAGACTATTTTACAATGCTGATGTATCTTTTTTACTGCCATTAGGAGTTAATGAAAACGTCTTAATCTCATTAAGCTAATCATCTCGCTAAACCATCGCTGATCCGTCTTTAATTTCCTTCTGGTTACCTTCCTTAAACCGTTTTTAATCACACCATTTTAATCAATCTCGGTTCCTTCTATTCTCTGGTTATTGGTTTCGTATATCGGTTTGTGTATCCTCTATTAAAAATTTTCTCGCCTTAATTCAAATGATGCATGTTATACGTTTATACAATTTATGCATTTTCTAATGTTTAACCACATATGATATGGTTTTGTTAAACAATATATATATTTTCACATTTATGAATTACATGTTCTTTGATTTGTGGATTGTGTTTAGAGGTTGTATACTTTTAGAATTTAGGGTTTAGGGTTCAGATCAAGAGCTGAGATGATCTGACCGGACAAGTGTTAGATTGGTTTTAGACCAATGGTTAAGTAGATATTATTCGCTGTGCATAAGTTGAAATGATCTAAGATAGGAAATGACTAAGTTAGTCTTGAGCTAGGATCTGAGTTAGCCCTCGCCTATGGGCGATGTGTTAAATAAAGGGCGAAATTTTAGAGGTTCGGTCAGGGTATGGACCGAGCGACGTGAGGCATCGATCGCGGCCTGAGAGGCCGGGTCGGGGTCTTACATCGACAGTGTGAATTTAGGTTCCCACTTTCTTTCATTTTCCAAGCTCAGCAAGCCCACGCTCATCACGAAACACGAACTCAACCCAAGCCCATCTTCATGACACACGTCTGTACTACCTCCTGTAGTACTTTACGAACTGATACAGAACATCTCTCAAAATTGCATCTTCACATCCACCCAGCACCGACTTTTTTGATACGTTGGTGATGATTACTTACTTAGTTTTTTTTTTAACAAAAAATTTTGGGTTTTAGTTTTTAGATTTTAGTTTTTAGTTTTTTTTTTAGTTTTTAAGTTTGTTTTAGATTTTAGTTTCTTAAGAACTTGAGTGGCAACTTTAGATTTTGTCTTTTTCAAATTAAAATAATTTATCAATAATAAAATATTTCTTTTCGAAACAATATAACATATAATTATCACTAAACATAAACTAATATTGAAAATTATTTAAAATAAAACGAAAAAACATATTGTAAGTAAAAATTAATAACTACATTTCAAAATGCATTTAGTTTATATTTACAATTAATATTTAAACTTTTAAAACAATCTATATTCTTGAAAATATGGTAAAATGATTAAAACATATGCAAATGAAATAAAAATAATCAAATAACATAGCTGGATATTTAAAGTACATATTATTCTACTATAAAATAGTAATTAAATTATTATAAAATTCTTTTTGCTAGACAAACTCTTATATTGTAAATAATTCTTTCAAAAATCAGTAAATTTTCTTAAAAAAAATCAAAAAATCTTTCATAGAAGAAAAACATGTAGAATATTTTTGATTTTAAGTATCATACTATTATTTGCGAATACACTTAAGTGAAATCGTCTTAATTTGATTGGCACACTATTTTAAAATGCTGATTAGACTATTTTACAATGCTGATGTATCTTTTTTTACTCGCCATTAGGAGTTAATGAAAACGTCTTAATCTCATTCGCTAATCATCTCGCTAAACCATCGCTGATCCGTCTTTAATTTCCTTCTGGTTACCTTCCTTAAACCGTTTTTAATCACACCATTTTAATCAATCTCGGTTCCTTCTATTCTCTGGTTATTGGTTTCGTATATCGGTTTGTGTATCCTCTATTAAAAATTTTCTCGCCTTAATTCAAATGATGCATGTTATACACGTTTATACAATTTATGCATTTTCTAATGTTTAACCACATATGATATGGTTTTGTTAAACAATATATATATTTTTCACATTTATGAATTACATGTTCTTTGATTTGTGGATTGTGTTTAGAGGTTGTATACTTTTAGAATTTAGGGTTTAGGGTTCGTATCCATAGAGTGAGGCTGCAGTTTTCAATTTTTTTTTTCAATTATCATCTACATTCACACGAAAAACGTACCTTACACAATGTATCGTAATTTCGATATTTTTTTAATTTTTAATTTAATTGATTGTTAACCACGTATAATTTGAATTGTTTTGATTTTGTTTCCAAAACAATATAAACTTAATGTATATACCATAATTCGTTCAGTCAATCTTATAAATATATCTCATATTATGGCAGTTAAGATACAATATTTATTGTTAATTATTTCAACAGGAAACTACGAGATACTTGGGTATAATAGTATGATAATCCCTCTCATCTACGACCATTATTCTTTTTAATATATCACAAATTATGGTAGTTGAGATACTGTATTTATTGTTAACCATTTTAAAAGGAAAGAACGAGATACTTGGGTATATTATTCGGTCTACTAGGTTAAGCAGTCTGATACTTATATCTACTCCCTCTCATTTACGACCAAAGTGTATCACTATCTCTTCTCCTTCAAAATGCCAATAGTCGCAAGAAATGTTCAGGCCTACGTTCCAATAAATCTATTAGAACCACCAGTGAGACTCAAAAGATTCGTGTGAAGATCATCAACAAATGGACTTTGTACAACTCCAAATCTAGCAACTCTATTGAGTTAGACCTTGTGGATTCGTCTGTAAGTTTATTATTCCAATATATATTATTTTCATAATACTAAAACAAGATTCAACCACATCTTATTAAACATTTTTTATTGTAAATAAAAACAGGGTACCAGGTTGCACGCTTCTATAGAGAATGATCTGGTACAGAAACATAGACATCTTCTAAACGAAGGTCAAGCGTTATCAATAAACGCATTCAGTCTGAAAGAATACGGTGGTGAGTTCAAGACCAGTTTATTTCCTTTCAAACTTGCTATACTGAGGACAACTAGGACCAAAGAGTTGACAGATTTTCCTGATGATTTACCCGAAAAGTATTTCATCGATTTTGGTGACATATTAGTTGGAAATACGAGAGAAACCTATTGATAGGTAAAATTTTATTTATTCTTACATATTTATTAATACAGAATATTCTTGCTCTACGCATAAATTTTTATATCACCTGATCATTCATGTATGTAACAAATAGATGTCATTGGCCAAATCATTGAAGTTGGCAACGTTGCAAAAGTGAAGACAAAAGGGAAGTCAAATAATTCATCCAAACTACAACTGATTTTGCGTGATACAAAGTAAGTAGAGTCTATATTCATATCTTCTAATCAATGAAATATTATCTTATTTAAAATTGTTTCCAGTGAGGTTACACTTAAGTGTACTTTATGGGGGGATCATGCAAAACGTACATTGGCTCATACCACCAAAAAGATGGATTCGGTTGTTGTATGTGTCATGCGTTTTATGTCTGTGAAATCCTACAAAGATATAAAATGTATTTTCACATTTTAAATTTTACTGAAAATCTATAATTGTACTTTTGTATGCTCCTCTTTTCGTTATATATTTCTAATTAGAATGTCTAATATCTTATTGGTTTTTTATAGGCGAGGTAAGCATCTCTAATGCTTTTATTGCCACAAAGATCCTGTTTGATCCTAATACTGAACAAGCTACTAATTTTAGAAACAGCCATCGTACTATTTAAATGATGATCATTTAAATGTTTCATTTTGGGAAATCTTTTTTATACGTGAATAATCATAATTTAATGAATGTCGCTTTGTTATCATTTTAACAATATAGTTTGCCCAGTAATCGTCAAACGATTACACAAGAAGCTTTCAACCAGATATCATATGGTAATTTTGTAGATGTCCGAACTGAGTTTTTTTCGAGGAATCCTCAGAAGACTCTAAACGGTATTTTAGAGTCATCATCAGTAAGTTTATTATTTCCTATTTATTTTATGTTTTGGTAAGTTTTATACTTAATCATAACAAACAATATATAGTTAGTTGTAGTTTGGAAAAGCTGTTTGTTGTGTTACCATCAAAAGGATTGATTCTTCCAAAAACTGGTATTGTTGGGCATGAAAAAGTTGTAACCTTAAAGTTCAGGAATTTGGTGAGTTTTCAGATGATGATGGGAGTCAGCCTAAGTACAACTGTAAGACGTGTGGGGATGTTAACCTGGTTTTTCCGACGTATCTATTAAATAGTTAAATTTTCCTGATGATATCGAATGAAGTTAACCAGCCTATATTCTCAATGTAATATATTGTTATGTATATAGATATTTTCTGGTTGTTCGTGCACATGACGATACTAATCAGACAAGGTTTTTGATATTTGATCAAATTGCTGAAAATTTACTTGGAAAATCTATCGATAATTTGATGCGGGAATATGACGAGGTGATAATTTCCCGCATTTATTTAATTTGACTGTAATATTAAAATATTTTTTATTATATTCAGCTTGATCACATTCCAGTATATCCTGAGTTACTTGATTCCATTGTTGGGAAGAGAGTTCTTTTTAAGGTCACACTGAAAGGCGAGAATAATATGTTTGTGAACTAACCATTAGTTGTTGACTGTGTTTTGGATGATGAAGACAAGATTGATGAGTGGCTCGCAAATTCCTCCGAGGTATTACTCTTTTTATATTTCTTTATACATCAAATTTATTAAATCGAAATTACTATTCTTTCTTTACTTACACAAAGTCCTTATGTAGTCTTTAAAGCTTACAAGCGGTGAAGATTGTTCAGAGTCATCTTTTCCGGAAATTCAGACACCAAAGTCAAAAAATGACAACCAGGCAGTTGTTGTTGAAGATCAACGATCAGTTTCAAACGGATTAAAGTGGAGAGATAGAAATGATTGTTGTTTTTTCTTAAGAAAAACTGTTGTTTTTTCTTTGTTTAGTTTTTGTTGCAACATTTAATATTTTGCACCTTCGAGATTGAATAATGATTTCCTTTTCCTCCATTCGTACTATCTGTCGTATTGAACAAATATTTGTTGACAACTTATAATCTAAGTCTGCTATCTAGCTGACGATTTCTAACAAATAAAAATGATGTGTGTTCTATATTTAAGCAAAAATGCTATTGTTTGTTACTCCAAATTAATCTTATGCAATATCAGTTTCCAAGTTTTATGTCACATTGAGGGTTTAGCTTGTATACATTTAGTGTTTAGTTTTAAGCGGTCAGTAGTCAGTGTTTAGTTTGTATACATGTAGGAAAGACTATATAATGTCGTTTGTATATTGTTTAAAAACCTTTGGTTACGTTTATTCTTACCCACATATAATTTGAAAATCTGTTTTGATATTATCTCTCAATAAAACCCGATAAAATCATTTGAAAAGAAAACTTGGGACATAAGGAATGCTATACACGTATAATTTAAATTTCTGTTTTGTTATTATTTCCCAATAAAACCCGATAAAATCATTTGAAAACCTAAAGTCGGCACACCATAAATGTTATACACAGTTATTTCTATAATATATTCTGAAGTTTCCTTAAACTTCACTTTAAATTTATTAAGTGATTCTTCTCATGGAAGTTTCATTTTCATTATATAACTAGGTGGATGTCCGCGATTTCGTGGGTTTGAATGTTATATAATAATATATTTATTGTAATTTCTCAAATTAAAATATATTTTTGTCATCAAACGTTTAATATGTGTTTTTAAATAGTTTTTGAAGAATAAATGTTTTGAAAAAAGATAAATATGACTATTTTATTTTTTAATATTTTATTGATAATTGTGCTAAAATTAGTTATATAAAATATTCATGATTCAGTTTTTAATAAAATTACTTAAGTTTTGAAGGTAAATAATATTGAAACTTTTAATTTAAATAATTTGTAGCTAAAGTTTTATGTCTTTAATAGGTTTTAAAAAGTCAAACAATCTAATGTTACTCATTCTCTACGTATTCATATCCAGTTACATAGAAATATAGAACTACTATATAAATTCTATAAATTATTTTTGAAATATTTTATATAGTTTATAAATACTTGATTGCTAAAAATTATTTTATGAATCATTGTTTTCCTATTATATAAATCACATATTTAATTACCATAAATTATTATGTACAATATATATATATATGTCGTTTGGATACTAATACAAATTGATTCTATAACTAATTTTCTTACTCATAAAATAAATAAAAATTGAAAATCCAATAGCAAATCAAATTGTAATAATATTTCTAAAACTTTCTATATGATTGACACCTAACAAAAAAATCAATTAAGTGATTTTTCATAAAAAAAATAAAATGTTATTTCAAAATATATTTTATAAATTAATTTATAAGCTTGTATAAATGTCTTACAACCTCTTATGATAATTTAAAACATATTATAAGCCAAGAAAAATAATTTTATAAGTGTATTTATAATTTTTATAAATGAGTTATAAAGCATGTATGAACTTTATAAGATTTTAATAGTTATTATAATACTTTATATATATAAGTCTCTACATACGAGTATAAAATAATAAACTTTTTGTTTATGATTTTATGTAGTTTATAAATATATTAAAAATTGATCAAACATTATTAGTTTTTCTATAGTTTTAACAATTAGTTAGCATAAATAATTATTTGTAATATTATGTAGATAATTTAGCAAGTGATATTAACTGTTGGTAGACTTATTTTCTCTTTTAAATTCTAATTTAAATAAAAATTAAATATTATCGACCAATCATTTATAAATTGTTTTAAAAAATTTTCATTAATGAACGACACATAATAAAAAGTCTATTAAGTCACTTCTAAATTAATATATAGTAGGATAGTGGAATGAGATTTTAAAACAGATTTTATAAATTAATTTATAATCTTTTATAGATAACTTACGAACTCTTATAATAATTTAAAATATATATAATAAGACAAGATAAATAATTTTATAAATGAAGCCAAGAAAAATAATTTTATAAATGCTTTTATAATGTTAAAATGATTTATAAAAGAATATGAATTTTGTAAGATGTTAATGGTTCTTATAATAATTTATATAAGAATATAATGCTTTAAATAATAATATAAAATCACTATATCAATTTTTATGACCTGCTTAGCGTTTATTATTTTATAAATTAAAAGATTGATCAACATTATTACTCTTTCTATAATCTCAACAATTAGTTACCATAAATCATTATTTGTAATATTATGTATAATATTTGGCAAGTGATATTAACTGGTTATAGACTTCCTTTTTTTAGATCTAACAAAAAATAAATAAAAATTAAAAATCATCGACCAATCAAATTACAATTTGGTAAGAGTTCACCTATGATCGATACGTAAGCAAAAGTCACTAAAGTGGCTTTTCAATTAATATATAGTAGGATATTTCTAAAATTTTCTATATGATTGACACCTAACAAAAAATCAATTAAGTGACTTTTCATAAAAAAAATAAAATGATATTTTAAAATATATTTTATAAATTAATTTATAAGCTTGTATAAATGTCTTACAACTTCTTATAATAATTTAAAACATATTATAAGCCAAGAAAAATAATTTTACAAGTGTATTTATAATATTTATAAATGAGTTATAAAGCATGTATGAACATCATAAGATTTTAATAGTTATTATAATACTTTATATATATTAGTCTCTACATACTAATATAAAATAATAAAAAAAATTTTATGATTTTATGTAGTTTATAAATATATAAAAAATTGATCAAACATTATTACCTTTTCTATAGTTTTATTGTTTTAACAATTAGTTACCATAAATAATTATTCGTAATATTATGTAGATAATTCAGCAAGTGATATTAACTGTTTGTAGACTTATTTTCTCTTTTAAATTCTAATTTAAATAAAATAAATAAATATTTTCGACCAATTAATTTATAAATTTTTTAAAAAATTTTCATTAATGAACTACACATAAGCAAAAGTCTATTAAGTAACTTCTAAACTAATATATAGTAGGATAGTGAAATGAGATTTTAAAACAGATTTTAGAAATTAATTTATAAGCTCTTATAGATAACTTACGAACTTTTATAATAATTTAAAATATATATAATAAGACAAGATAAATAATTTTATAAATGAAGCCAAGAAAAATAATTTTATAAATGCTTTTATAATGTTAAAATGATTTATAAAAGAATATGAATTTTGTAAGATGTTAATGGTTCTTATAATAATTTATATAAGAATATAATGCTTTAAATAATAATATAAAATCACTATATCAATTTTTATGACCTGCTTAGCGTTTATTATTTTATAAATTAAAAGATTGATCAACATTATTACTCTTTCTATAATCTCAACAATTAGTTACCATAAATCATTATTTGTAATATTATGTATAATATTTGGCAAGTGATATTAACTGGTTATAGACTTCCTTTTTTTAGATCTAACAAAAAATAAATAAAAATTAAAATCATCGACCAATCAAATTACAATTTGGTAAGAGTTCACCTATGATCGATCACGTAAGCAAAAGTCACTAAAGTGGCTTTTCAATTAATATATAGTAGGATATTTCTAAAATTTTCTATATGATTGACACCTAACAAAAATCAATTAAGTGACTTTTCATAAAAAAATAAAATGATATTTTAAAATATATTTTATAAATTAATTTATAAGCTTGTATAAATGTCTTACAACTTCTTATAATAATTTAAAACATATTATAAGCCAAGAAAAATAATTTTACAAGTGTATTTATAATATTTATAAATGAGTTATAAAGCATGTATGAACATCATAAGATTTTAATAGTTATTATAATACTTTATATATATTAGTCTCTACATACTAATATAAAATAATAAAAAAAATTTTATGATTTTATGTAGTTTATAAATATATAAAAAATTGATCAAACATTATTACCTTTTCTATAGTTTTATTGTTTTAACAATTAGTTACCATAAATAATTATTCGTAATATTATGTAGATAATTCAGCAAGTGATATTAACTGTTTGTAGACTTATTTTCTCTTTTAAATTCTAATTTAAATAAAATAAATAAATATTTTCGACCAATTAATTTATAAATTTTTTTAAAAAAATTTCATTAATGAACTACACATAAGCAAAAGTCTATTAAGTAACTTCTAAACTAATATATAGTAGGATAGTGAAATGAGATTTTAAAACAGATTTTAGAAATTAATTTATAAGCTCTTATAGATAACTTACGAACTTTTATAATAATTTAAAAACATAATTAGACAATGTAAATAATTTTATAAATGAAGCCAAGAAAAATAATTTTATAAAACATATATGAATTTTATAAGATGTTAATGGTTCTTATAATAATTTATATAAGAATATAATGCTTTAAATAAGAATATAAAATCGTTATATCAATTTTTATGACCAGTTTGTCGTTTATTATTTTATTTATTTTACAAATATAAAAATTGATCAACATTATTACATTTTTCTATAATTTCAACAATTAGTTACAATAAATCATTATTTGTAATATTGTGTATAATATTTGGCAAGTGATATTAACTGTTTGTAGACTTATTTTCTCTTTTAAATTCTAATTTAAATAAAATAAATAAATATTTTCGACCAATTAATTTATAAATTTTTTTAAAAAAATTTCATTAATGAACTACACATAAGCAAAAGTCTATTAAGTAACTTCTAAACTAATATATAGTAGGATAGTGAAATGAGATTTTAAAACAGATTTTAGAAATTAATTTATAAGCTCTTATAGATAACTTACGAACTTTTATAATAATTTAAAAACATAATTAGACAATGTAAATAATTTTATAAATGAAGCCAAGAAAAATAATTTTATAAAACATATATGAATTTTATAAGATGTTAATGGTTCTTATAATAATTTATATAAGAATATAATGCTTTAAATAAGAATATAAAATCGTTATATCAATTTTTATGACCAGTTTGTCGTTTATTATTTTATTTATTTTACAAATATAAAAAATTGATCAACATTATTACATTTTTCTATAATTTCAACAATTAGTTACAATAAATCATTATTTGTAATATTGTGTATAATATTTGGCAAGTGATATTAATTGGTTATAAACTTGTCTTTTTTAGACCTAACAAAAAATAAATAAAAATTAAAAATCATCGACCAATCAAATTATAACAATTTTTTAAGAATTCACCTATGATCGACACGTAAGCAAAAGTCACTAAAATGACTTCTCAATTAATATATAGTAGGATGAATCGAGTTTCCTTCCAACACAATACATATTTTTCATTGTCCTCCAGATATGCATTTGTGTAGTTATCGTACAATCAATCGCTATGTATTATTTCGTATATTTGATGTTTTATGCTTTTCATTTCTGTACTAATCCGTCATTTCTAATGCAGATGAATCTACACTGTCAATACCAAACGAGTGAGAAGGAAATGAATGATAAAGTGAGTTATTTGGTAATTTTGTATAATCCATTTAATGATTGTATGATTCGGATGAATTTCCATTAATATTAATCTATCATCATTCCATCGATTGTCACATTTAAAATATTAATTTAATGTAGGAAAATGTTAAACACTACGAAGATCAAAAAATATGAAGCTAATTGATCATGAGATAAATATATGCCAAAGGAGTAAGAAAAAAATTGATCATAATGTTAGCAAGAGAGTTTTTCGTCCATATGTTTTCAACATTTGTGGTGAAACATATCACGTTATCTCATAAAACTTACCCGAATCTTCAGAAAGAAAAAGACTTTTGCATCTTTACAAATAGTTCATTTTTCCAGTAATAAATCTTATGTATTTTTTAAAAAAAATCATATGATTTTGTATTTTTTCAGGAATAAAAATGAGTTTCTTAATATTATTTCTCTTAAATATTTCTCAACTCTATGGGAGAGTTAAATGTATGGTATTCAATAATATTGAATTCACTAATTTGCTGCGTTTTTGTTTAGAATTTAATAATTGCTCATACCTATTAAATAGTTTCCACAAACAAAAAAAAAATTGTTTCTGTAACCGTCTATGAAATCTGATTTATCAAACATCCTTTATTTTGTCATATTTTAAAATAATATGTAGAAGATATTGAATCGACTAATTTATTGGAATTACCAAAATTTCGGTATATATGCTTACCTTAAATAATGCTCAACCTTTTAAGTGTATCTTCTAATGGAAGCTTTTCCTTCTCATAATCATACTATATATATACATATATCTACTTCTCTTCCAATATACAATCAATCTTTAGACGTCTGAGGTATATTATTCTTTATCCTTCTCGATGGTTGATTTGTTATGAACATTGCCATTCATTTGTTTACTCGCTTATGTTTCTATAATATCCTTATGCTGATACTATGTTTTATAAATTAATATATTGCAGATGAATCGTTACAATTTCGAAGGAGAAACAAGTAAGAAAGAAATGGCTTATGATCCGTGTAATGTTTCAGAAGCAAAAATTCCGAACAATTTTGACGGAATGAATTTCCGGATTTGGCAACGAGAAATGCAACTTTATTTATCACATCTGAAGTTGGATAAGTATCTTTTTCAGGATAAACCAGTATATCATCTTGGTAACACTGATGTCACCATACTTGCATGTCAAGTTGCGTAGATCCAAGGTGACTATATCTGCAAAAGAGTGATATTAGGGAAATTAATCGATTCCGTTTATGCATTATATTCTCATGAAAAAACTTCTTAGGCGTTGTGGTTATCTTTGGAGAAGAATCACAGAGCAGATGTCATTAGGCGTCAAAATTCGCCACTGCTAAATTTTTACACTTCCGAATTGTTGACCATAAACCTATTGTTCAACAAATTGAGCAATTTCAAACTATCTGCTGTGATTTGACTACAGAGGGTATTTATCTTTGCAATAATTTTGTCGTGAATTGTTTGATCGAGAAACTTCCTGCGTGTTGGATGAATTTGAAAACTTATTTGAGGCATATTCGAGGTAGGTTAACGTCTTTTGATGATATTCTCAGCATGATAAAGTTTGAAGACTCAAACCAGAAACTTATTGACTATCAATCGTGTTCCACTGCACATGGGAAGTTAGAAGAAAAGAGATATACTCATATCAACAAGACGGCATTTATTGATAAGAAATTGAAATGTATTTGCCACAAATGTGGAAAACATCACAGTATTTAATACTATTCATATTTCTATTTATGCGGTTCCTGATTTTCCTATCATTTTTTTGCCAATTAATCGCTATATATTATTTCATAAATTCCTTTAATATTGTTCATTTTGAATTAAGATATTGAAAGAACCAAAGCGAATCAATAACATCAATCATAGAAAAAAATCTGTATAACAACACTTAAATGTGTGTTGACCCTTAAAATATCAACAGTATACGAACAGACATTTGTAAGTTTACAAATTTAAACTTCAGTATATATATGGCCTCAATTTAATTATTCTATGGACTGAAGATTTTCATAAACCTCTCTTTTTATATAATACTACAAACATAGAAGAATGAACAACAATCAAACAGTCATTCTGTAAGTTAGAGATGTTCTTATGATATAAAGCAATATCAGATCTCTTCTCCGAAGTTAAGCCTTCTATTACATTTTTATATTATAGAATGTCATAGAATACTCTATATGACTAGTCGAATTCTGTGGGGTTACCATATATAGTAAAAAGTCTATATAGAGATTTACAATTATCTGAAAATTAAAATTTTCTATTTTTCTCATATTACTCACGATATTTTGATAAAACCCAATGTAGTGTTCTAACACTTTTTTTTTCATTTTCTACCTTTTAGATTAACGGTACAATATATAATTATCAGTGGAGTGCTGAAACCATCTATGCTGAAACCACCGATACATACTCCAATTGCCATCACAAGTAGTATTAATTATATCCATAATTTGTCGTAGCTTAATAATTACAATGACGAACAAATCCTACCAAAATGACTTTTCATAGTGAATTGACTTTATAAGCATATAATGTAATGATTATATCTATTTACATATTCAATGCATCATAACGTTATAGATTTTCTTCTCTAATAAATCATATATTACGGAAAATAGAGAACATTAAATGCCTATCAAAACATTCTAAACATTGTCCTTTTTGAATACGTATTACCATTTCGTGAATATTATGTATATTTTAAGATATACTCATACCAATTATCACAACTTTAGTTACAACAGATTAATTTTTATATGACAAAATATTTCCTTATCATTTTTATTTATGTATATTTCATTTTCCTTCTTTGTTGTTTTAAACTATATGTAAAGGATTGTAAATAGCAAGCCATACTAAATATGCTGACATGTATATTTCAAATTAATTATATTTCATAAATTCTTAGTGAACTTTTTTTGCATCAAATATACGATATCGTGTTGTTAAAATATTATTTACATTATTTTTGATTTAATCCGATATTTGCCCTAATTTTTTCTGTATAAATGAAGAGTTTTTATCACATTGATCGATTACAAAATTATCATGGCAGCTGACGTTTTCCTAGAAGTATTAGACTCTAATCGTTCAATGTTTCAGTAAGAGTCCAAATAGTTCAAAAATGGATCACGCAGAATGCAGTGTTCGGTTACGATTGTGAAATGATACGATGCAAATGTTAGTATTTTTCAAATATCTTACTCCAGTAATATATGCTTTATATTATTATATAACTACTAATTTCGTAATCATTTGTTCCTATAGGACCAGATGATTTAAGCAATTGTGAAGAATGCTTTAATGCGTAAATTCTATTATATGCTTAATAAGCGTGGTTGGGTTAGACTATCTAATTTCGATGTAGTGCATTCGACTGGCATTACTAGGGTAACTCGTCACAATTATCAAATACTTTTGGTTGCCACCACTCGTGTTGAGTTTATATTTCCGGAAGAGACAGTCCAGATATCCTCATTCGTAAAATACAAAGAGTTAAACATGGGATTAGTTCATCCTAAATTTTCATTTGGTTAGAACTCTATCTTTTTCATATTATCTGTTCTTTTGCTTATGTTAGAATTTAATAAAATTGTATACTATTTTTTCAAACGATAGACATATTAGGTGCTCTGATATCCGTTGGAAATCTTAAATGAGAATTTAACCAAGCCATTGGAACTGAATATCTCAAACCTATCAGTTTAATATTGTTCACCTTAACTGATATCGAGTAAGTGTAGATTATTTTTTCCATATTTATTAGATATATATGATTCTAATATTATTTTTTTATATTTACTTTAGCCTCAATTGAGTGAGTTGCATATGGAAATATGGCAGAACATTTAAATACATTCTGGTCAGCTTATGCGGATGACATAGTCATCTGTTTGCTACGATTTTGGAAGATAGAAATTATCGACGGTTAGAAAAATATCTTTTGCATGCATATATATTACCATAATTTATATTATATGTTCTATTGCTCATATTTGTGTACAATATATAGGGATATATAGACGGATTGCAAATATTCAAAGATACTTTGAGATAATGTTCAATCCACTAATTTTACCAGTTACAACGTTCAAAACAGTGTTGGTAAATATCATACTATTTATCATACTATTATTTACACAATATATGTTAACATATTTTTATTGTTTGACAGGATCGAAAGAAAGCAAACGAAACAGTTTGAGAATTTATTGTCCACGATCTATGTCTTTATTCCATTTTAATTAGTTACATTTTCTATTATTTATAGTTAGCTATGTAATCTTCTATGGTTATAAACAATTAAAATGATTGAATCAGATTTTGGAATGTAAGAATTTATGTTTACTCGAATCTAAAAATTCGTTTTAATTTTTTTTAATAAGTTAAATTTACTTTTAAATCGTTATCTTAATGATGTCGACATTGGTACTCGATCACAATTAAATGTTTTGTAATCATTTTAATATTCCACTTTAAAATACTAAACCGTTCAAAAAGACCATATCAAACGCCTCTATCACATCTCAACTATCTTATTTTTCCTCTGATAAAGAAATTACAGAAGCTTTTGCGACTCTTAAAACGAAATCCATGGAACGCAACAATACCCTAATTTTGGATCTTACGGAATCATCAAACAATGTAGAAGTCTGGACAAAAATCCTACAAGTATGGGAAATAAAACTGCTCCCGATGAGATAGAGCGTCATCTTATTGTGTCTGATCTGAATGTAAGTTAAATTTCATCTTTAGTAATTCAGTTTTTTGTTAGTTATTGTGTATGTAATTTCCTTATCTGACAATAAATTATTAGGATTGTAGACTCGAAATGACAGTCCCTAATAGTTTAATTGAAAAGCACTATTCTGGCTCTTTCGATGAAAATGAATGGAAGGTATTCAGACGATTTCAAGTTACACCTTGCGATGGTTTGATTAGGAATACACCACATCGATTCCATATCATATTTGTAGATCGTACACAGGTATTTTATGGGTATTCACTTACAGAAAACCTAATGTTTGTACATGTTCCTTTCCAACGAGTTCTCCAAAGGGGTTTTGACAACACCTATCCAATCGGTATGTAGTCTCATCTGGTTATTCTGCTGGTTGGTATAATTAATTTATATGTTATTTTTTAATATCTTAATTTAATATTCTAGATAATTATTGACTTTTTTAGACTTGTTAGGATGTGTTACTTTATTTGAAACTTTGATTGAATCTGAGGATGATCCTTATGAGGAGATGTTTGGTGTACCTCTAAATCAAATTAATTTTAAGCTTAAGGATGAAAGGTAATTATTATTCTTAGGTTAAGTAATCATGACTGTCAAAAAAAATTATATGTAAAATCTACATTCATCTTGTTTGTATTTCACCAACAATACTACATAGTGGGTGTGAGTTAGAATGTAAAGCGTTAGGAAAGCTTGCCCAAGAATTGGATATGAAGAGTTGGAGGCTGAGTAAATACCAGAAAACTTTCTTAGCTTTGTGCTTCTGGCGAGTATAGTACCTTGACGAAGGTTATATTATAAATCATTTATATTTTTCTGACATCTTTTAACATAGTCACTAAAAGATTTAAATTGTTGTCAATTTACAGGAAAATTTAGGATCGCAGATGGAGGGCCATGTTCTAAATTCGAATTCGATCTAACATGGATTTAATTGATATTATATTATTGATTACTTTATTTTTATATGTTGAATACTTAAGTTTTTGGCTATGATATTATTTTAGAAAACTCTTATTATAGAGTAGTATAATAATTTAACCTTTATCATTTATGATGATATATGGGTCCGAAAAGCAAAACCTTATAATGAACAAAAACTAAACCAGAGTTATTTATTATATCAACATGCCTCTTATAAATTTGCCATTTTTAAGACACTTGACTTAATAATCACATATTCGGTATCTTAACAGTACATTTAAAGGTTTACAAAAAAACAGTGCATTGTTGGGGTCAAAAACGGTTATCTCGAAATCTACGGCTAAGGACCTTCCCGAAACTCAAAAGATTTCCCGCAAACGACTGACGAGGGAAAGATCGAACAACGAAAAACCCACGGACGACAAGGCGGCCTGGCGCCGGCGGCACGCTGGACGCTGGCTGGCCTGGCGCCGGCGGCACGCTGGACGCTGGCTGGCCTGGCGCCGGCGGCACGCTGGACGCTGGCTGGCCTGGCGCCGGCGGCACGCTGGACGCTGGCTGGCCTGGCGCCGGCGGCACGCTGGACGCTGGCTGGCCTGGCGCCAGCGGCACCGACCTGGCGCCGGCGGCACGCTGGACGCTGGCTGGCCTGGCGCCGGCGGCACCGTCAGTGAATCGTCCTGGCGTCGGTCCGCGGCCCTCGTCCCGGTTTCGGTCCTATCGTGCCCAGTTCGATCCCGCCTTAGCTTGTTCGGATCAGCCCTCGTGAGTTTGGTCCAATCAGGCTATGGCAGTTTATCCGATTTCCCGAAACATCGGATAAACATCAAGTCGTCAAAAGATAGCGGAAAACTCGGAGATAATTACGAAGACCGACGAAAATGGAACATTTCCGGAAAAGATAGGCTTGGGCCCAAAGGCGAAGGCCCATCACCCTAAGGCAAACCGACCTAGAGGTGGGTATATAAGGAGAGCAAGAGCTGAAGAGAAAGGCATCCCAAAAATCCGAGAATTAGACTTAGAGCATCCTGCTAACTTAGAAAAACTAGGGTTTAGGTAGTTAGACTAGCGGAGCAAGGCTTAGGACGTTTGGCTGCCTGCGACTCTATCTTTTTCTTTAAATCGCAACTCTCTTTGTCTTTCGGAGAATCCTTGTACTCGTTTCTCTTATCTAATAAAACGCCTTCGGGCAAATATTTCAAACTCTTATTTTTATCTATTGAACTTTATCGATTTCGTGTGGCAACGCAGGGAATCCGGACCTTCAAGGAAAGTCGGGTTTACTTGGCTTTCCTCCGCAATCTTATTTATCGAAAATTGACGGTGTGAATTTCGGTTCCCACAGTTTGGGGCTAGAAGGAGGGGGGGACGGATTCTCTAACTCGAAAACCACCGATCGATCAAAGTTCAGTATGACTTCTTCGTCAGCCCGCAACATCGTATCCTTCGAGGATCGAGCAACGGCCCGTACGGTCAAACCTCACAACGATCTCCTCGTAATAGAACTCACGATCCAGGACATTGACGTAGCAAGGGTATTGGTCGACACCGGATGCTCGGCCAATATTATCTACAAAAGCACCCTCGAGAGGATGGGCGTCGACCTAAACATCCTTACGGATGACCCCAGCCCAGTACTCGGACTCTCGGGAGAAATTATGACCCTCGGTTCAACTAACCTCCTAGTCAAAGCCGGGAGCGTCGCCAAAAACACGGAATTCCTGGTGATCGATGGTCCAACATCCTACAATGCGATAGTTGGAACTCCCTGGCTAAACTCCATGAGAGCGATCCCATCAACATTCCACCTATGCCTCAAGTTCCCAACGCCTTCCGGGGTCGAGACAATACATGGTAGTCACGGAGCAGCACAGATCTACCTCGCTACCGAACTAAAACGGAAACACTCTGAAATCAAAACCTCTCGGAAAAAGCAAACGGTTCACAATTCGCCGGAAACCTTCTGGCAGTCCCAAAGAGCTGAGGCCCTGGAAGGGAAGCGTGAACCGACCTGCGAACCGGTGGTCTCAATCTGTCTCGACGATTCTTTCCCAGAACGGTGTGTCGAGATCGGAGCTAACCTCCGCGAACCAATGAAAACAGAGCTCATCGCATGCCTCAAAAAGAACCTCAGTACGTTCGCGTGGGCTGCGGAGGATATGTCGGGAATCGATATTAGTGTAACATGTCACGAGCTTAACATCGACCCAACTCACAAACCCGTAAAACAAAAGAGACAAAAGTTGGGACCTGAGCGTGCCACCGCAGTCAATGAGGAAGTCAAAAGACTCCTCAGAGTAGGATCGATAACGGAAGTCAGGTATCCGGACTGGCTTGCCAACCCCGTCGTGGTAAAAAAGAAAAACGGCAAATGGCGAGTCTGTGTCGATTTCACAGATCTGAATAAGGCCTGTCCAAAGGATTGCTTCCCGCTCCCACACATTGACCGACTGGTCGAAGCAACCGCGGGAAACAAGCTTCGTCATTCATGGGCGCTTTTCGGATACAATCAGATCATGATGAATCCGGCGACCAGCGGAAAAACTGCGTTCATCACAGACCGCTGAACGCATCGCTACAAGGTAATGCCTTCGGTCTTAAAAACGCAGGTGCAACATATCAGCGACTCGTCAACAAAATGTTTGCCGAACAACTCGGAAAAACTATGGAAGTATACATCGATGATATGCTCGTAAAATCTCTTGACGAACACGATCATATAGCCCACTTAGAGGAATGTTTTGCACGACTCAACCAGCATAACATGAAACTCAACCCGGCAAAATGTAGATTCGCAGTGGCATCGGGAGAATTCCTCGGATACCTCGTAACGTATCGCGGAATCGAGGCCAACCCTAAACAAATCGACGCTGATAGAAATGGCCTCCCCGAGAACCAAGCGAGAAGTCCAGAGGCTAACCGGAAGAGTCGCGGCTTTGAACCGTTTCATCTCGCGCTCCACGGATAAGTGCCTACCGTTTTACGAGACATTGAAGGGAAACAAAAAGTTCGAATGGTCCGAACAATGTGAAAAATCTTTCCAACAATTGAAACATTACCTGGCCACTCCACCAGTCCTCGCAAAACCGGTGGAAGGTGAACCTCTTTTCCTCTATATCGCAGTTTCCGCAACAGCGGTCAGTGGTGTCTTGATACGAGAAGAACGCGGTGAACAAAAACCAATCTTTTACGTAAGCAAGACGTTACTGGATGCGGAAACTCGATACCCTCTAATGGAAAAATTAGCATTCGCTGTCATAACCTCGGCAAGAAAACTAAGACCATACTTCCAGTCCCACACTATAGTGGTTCTCACCACGTTCCCGCTGCGGATAATCCTGCATAGTCCAAGTCAATCCGGTAGGCTCGCAAAATGGGCAATCGAACTAAGTGAGTACGACGTCGAATATCGCCCAAGGACGTGTGCAAAGTCCTAAGTACTTGCGGATTTCTTGGTAGAATTACCCACTAGAGACATGACTAACGAGGAACCAAACTCAACTTGGGTCCTCCATGTCGACGGATCTTCATCCAAACAAGGATCGAATCGAATACGGCTCACCTCTCCTAACGGAAATCCTAGAACAGTCTTTCGATTGGCTTTTCATGCCTCAAACAATGAGGCAGAATCTGGCACTCATCGCAGGCTTACGGCTGGCCCATGGGTTAAAATCCGTAATATTCACGCTTACTGCGATTCTCAGTTAGTCGCCAATCAATACAGCGGAGAATATGAGGCAAGAGACGAAAGGATGGACGCATATCTGAAACTCTTCCAGAACTGGCTCGAAATTCGGCCAGTTAAGCCTGACCAAATTCCTCGCTCGGAAAGCGCCCAGGCGGCGCCTTGGCTGCCCTCGCCTCAGCTCAGATCCAGGGCTCCAAAGGGTAATCCCGGTCGAATTCATCGAGCATCCGAGCATCGGACCACCAGTGGTCGTCAATCTAATCCGGGACGAAATTGAAGATGCGGAAGAAGTCGAGGACCAGCCGGAAGCGGATGTGAACCCGACCGAGTACGGCTGCGACAGCCCTTGGTTAGAACCAATTCGAGCCTATATCGTGGATGGAACCTTACCCGCCGAAAAATGGGCAGCTCGTAAAGTAAAAACCCAAGCGGCAAGGTATGTCACGATAGAGGGAGAAATTTATAAGTGGCGTTTCTCTGGTCCTTTCATGGCATGCGCGGAAGGGGAAAGAGCGAGAAGAATCATGAAGGAGGTCCATTTTGGATCATGCGGAAATCATTCTGGCGGAAGATCTCTCGCGGTTAAAATCAAACGCCACGGTTATTATTGGCCAACCATGGTAAAAGACTGCGAGAAATTCGCCCGGTAGTGCGAAAAATGCCAAAGGCATGCTCCGACAATCCATCAACCCGCGGAGATCCTCTCCTCAATCTCGTCCCCCTATCCTTTCATGCGATGGTTCATGGACATCGTCGGACCTATGCACCAATCAAAACAAAAGCGTTTCCTCCTAGTCCTTACGGTTTCTTTTCCAAATGGGTAGAAGCAGAATCCTACGCAAGTATCAAGGACACACAAGTCGAGAACCGTGCGGAAACATATCATAACTAGACATGGGGTCCCGTGCGAAATCGTAACAGATAATGGATCTCAATTTATCTCTACTCGATTCGAAGCATTCTGCGAAAAATGGAAAATACGACTTACAAAGTCAACTCCCAGATATCCGCAATGCAATGGACAGGCAGAAACCATCAACAAAACCGTCCTTGGCGGACTCAACGCTGAAGCGCCAAAAGGCGATAGGCGAGGAGCTCGAAGGAGTTCTTTGGTCGCATCGTCACGACCCCAAGGCGGGCTACGGGTGAAACTTCATTAGCCCTCGTTCACGGAGCGGAATGTATGATCCCGGAAGTAGAATTCCCGAGTACGGAGAAGATTCCTCCCGAAGAGAGGATTTAAGCGGCTATGATGCTGGACAATCTCGACCTCATCAATGGCGCGCGACCAGGCACTCATTGAATCCAGAATTACCAGCACGCCCCGCAATGTACTACAACTCAAACGCACGCCATCGCAGGTTCAAAGAAGCGATTTAGTCTTCACGCAAAGTCTTCCAAAACACTGCGAGCGAAGCGCAGGAAAATTGGGAGCAAACTGGGAAGGACCGTACAAAGTCATAAAAGTAGTCCGACCAGGCTCATACCAAATCGCAAACATGCAAGACGTCAAAATCCCGAGAACTTGGAATGCGATGCACCTCAAAAAATACTACCACTAAACGATAAAGCGTGGTACAAAAGAACTACTGAGATGGCTTGATCCCTAGACAAAGTGCGTAGGCAACTTCATGTCGGCGGATTCAGCTATCCCCCCAATTTAAAAGGGGAGTGGGTACGTATACTCGTATACTCCCACAAATTTCGAAGACTCTAAAATTTTCGAAACTTTTTCACGACTTTTTCAAAATCAGCCGAAACGGCCACAACAGCGGATCTAGTGTCCACTAAGCGATTATCACATCCAAAAACAAATCCCGGATGGCCAACACTTCACGAAGCATTGTGAATGTGGGCGCTTCTCCTAGGTCAAACTTACGCGACCCCTTGGTCCCGGCCCAAAACGGAAACGACAGTTTTCTGGCTGCGAACATTCGCAAAAGACATCCCCAAAGCCCGCAAACGTTTCAACACGAGATGCGGCATAAGGAAAAATCAACCTTCAGCACTGCGAGACGTCGCTAACGCTTGAAGGACATTTTTTCCGCAAAACATTGCAGACGAAATCTTCGTCTCTAAACATACAAACGCACCTCAAAACGGTATCATTTCGTTGTTGCTGATCACAACAAACGAACTCTAACGTCCTAAACAGACAAATAGCCGCCCTTCGAGGGGTAGGCTCTCTTACATCCGACAAGGATAAACATAGCGCGCTATACAAGAAATCCAAAATTTTGGTCTAGCTCTTCGTAAAGGAAGTAGCTCGACTCACGCCAAAACAAATCATATAAGCCGACAACAATTCGCGGATTTTAAACGGTACGAGTCAGGTTAAAATCGCAAACAGGCAAAACGAAAGCCGATTTGTCATCGCAAAGCCTCAGTCCGAGTAAACCTAGGTCTTGCCTAAACCCAGCCACGCTGGATCTTGACATCTCACAGACATAGTATGGTATACGAGATCCAAAATTTGTCTCTTCACTTAAGCCTATTCGTTTCACGAGTTTTTCGCGTAAATCAGTAAACCGCGGAAAATCTCGCTTTATGCAGACAATAGGTACGGTGATCATCGGGGAACTAGGAATGAGACGACAACTCACACCCTCTTTCTCATACTTCGAAAAAACTGAAGTTCGTAAATAATTGAAAACATTTCATAGATTGAGACTGAAACAAAACCCCAAAAGGGGCAGGGATTGAAGCCACCAACGCCAGTCCGTAAATACATCATGGCCTCTTAAGCGGCGAAACACATAAAAACAAATCCGAGAACTTGGAATGCGATGCACCTCAAAAATACTACCACTAAGCGATAAAGCGTGGTACAAAAGAACTACGAGATGGCTTGATCCCTAGACAAAGTGCGTAGGCAACTTCATGTCGGCGGATTCAGCTATCCCCAATTTAAAAGGGGAGTGGGTACGATACCAGATACTCCCACAAATTTCGAAGACTCTAAAATTTTCGAAACTTTTTCACGACTTTTTCAAAATCAGCCGAAACGGCCACAACAGCGGATCTAGTGTCCACTAAGCGATTATCACATCCAAAAACAAATCCCGGATGGCCAACACTTCACGAAGCATTGTGAATGTGGACGCTTCTCCCTGGGTCAAACTTACGCGACCCCTTGGTCCCGCGTCCAAAACGGAAACGACAGTTTTCTGGCTGCGAACATTCGCAAAGACATCCCAAAGCCATAAGCGTTTCAACACGAGATGCGGCATAAGGAAAAATCAACCTTCAGCACTGCGAGACGTCGCTAACGCTTGAAGGACATTCTTTTCCGCAAAACATTGCAGACGAAATCTTCGTCTCTAAACATACAAACGCACCTCAAAACGGTATCATTTCGTTGTTGCTGATCACAACAAACGAACTCTAACGTCCTAAACAGACAAATAGCCGCCCTTCGAGGGGTAGGCTCTCTTACATCCGACAAGGATAAACATAGCGCGCTATACAAGAAATCCAAAATTTTGGTCTAGCTCTTCGTAAAGGAAGTAGCTCGACTCACGCCAAAACAAATCATATAAGCCGACAACAATTCGCGGATTTTAAACGGTACGAGTCAGGTTAAAATCGCAAACAGGCAAAACGAAAGCCGATTTGTCATCGCAAAGCCTCAGTCCGAGAGTAAACCTAGGTCTTGCCCTAAACCCAGCCACGCTGGATCTTGACATCTCACAGACATAGTATGGTATACGAGATCCAAAAATTTGTCTCTTCACTTAAGCCTATTCGTTTCACGAGTTTTTCGCGTAAATCGGTAAACCGCGGAAAATCTCGCTTTATGCAGACAATAGGTACGGTGATCATCGGGGAACTAGGAATGAGACGACAACTCACACCCTCTTTCTCATACTTCGAAAAAACTGAAGTTCGTAAATAATTGAAAACATTTCATAGATTGAGACTGAAACAAAACCCCAAAAAAGGGGCAGGGATTCGAAGCCACCAACGGCCAGTCCCGGTAAATACATCATGGCCTCTTAAACGGCCGAAACACATAAAAAAAAAAACAAAATCCCAGAAGGGATTGATAAACCTAGGCGCTCCCAGGAGCGTCATCTTCATCCTCACTCACGACAGGGACAGCCTCGTCGTTGCCTCCCTCGGTCGCATCGCCACTACCCGCCTCGTCCGCGCCAACCTCGCAATCTTCTCCCACACGCTCCCGATCTTCTGAGTTCTCGGAAGTCGGAGCTAGGGTGCATTCAGCTTGCAGACCGGCGAGGATTGAATCGAAATCTCCCTCGGTGGCCGCCCACTCTCCTTTACAGGACGATAATCTGGTTTCCTCCAAGTCCAAAGATGGGGCCTCATTACCTCGGAGCAGCTCGAGCTCATTCAGACTCCCCTCGATCCCCGCTAAAGCCAAATCCCTCTTGTGGACGGCTATCAAGGACTCAAACAGGATGGCCATCCTCGTCAGACGACCATAGAAGTCGTCGCTGGCATCGGCAACCTCCGAGGATCGACGGGCGTTCATCTCCTCGTGAGCCTGAACCTTCTCACGAAGGCGGACTTCGAGGATTTACTCCTCTTCTCTTTCTTCACCTTGAGTAACGAACTTCGCAGTCTTCCCAAGGTCGCTCAAGATCGCTGATCTGAACCTCGAGCTGGGGCGTCAGGCGGCATGGGTGTCCTCGACAGTCTGCAATGCGCCTATGCGGCTTCAGCTTCTGCGGCGACTCCAGTTCCTTCGATAGGCGAATGACTTCCGACCCTTTCGCCAAGCATTCCGTCGATCAGAGACACAAACTGTCCGCAAAAAGGAAAGAGTAAGTATCATCGCAAAAAAAAAACGGTGCAAGAATTACGGACAAAATCGAACCCTGGAACGATGACGCGCCAATGGCTCTGAGAGTTCGCTTTCCTCGCTCTTCGCACCCCGCTTCTTTTCGCTCGGACGCCAGCGCCAGCTCTTGCCCTTCCCTTGGGCAGCGGCGGCACCAGCCGCTGGCAGTCCCAAGACGAGTCCCCTCTTCGCCGGGGGAAGAGGTGCAGATTCTATCGCGTCATCTCTTCCGGAGATCACGATCGGGGCAGTCGAAGAACCCGATGGATGGATCTGAACATCGAGAGTCTGTTCAGGAACAATAGCCCCTTTTGTAGACGGGAGGGCATCGGATGGGACTTCAGAGCTAGGAACCAAAGGAGCAGGCAAAGGAGTTGGAGCCGCGGAAGGAACATCAGGCGTCTCAGTCCTCGCCCGCTTTGAGCCTTTCGCAGCACTACGCCGGGATAGCTTAGCCTTGAAAGAATCAAACCCATCAGTCAGGGACGGAATAGCCTCTTGAACGGTCTGAACGGCGGGAGCTTGACTGGCCGGAACCGACGGAGCTTGGCCGGCCTCTCCCATCTCAACATCAGAACCACTCTTTTCAACATGGGATAAAGACATTTTCTTTCTTGAAAGAGAAGAAGAGAGAATTTGGAAAGATGTGAAGAATGAGAAGGGAGGGTTGGCTACTTATAAGAAAAAAAGGAGGAGAAGACACAGGTTCTCTGCGGAGAAATCCTTAGCCGAAGATTTCGATTTTCAAAAAAAAATTCAGATCACTCGCCCGCAAAATCGTCTCCGACCTTACGGGCTGGGGGGCTAACTGTTGGGGTCAAAAACGGTTATCTCGAAATCTGACTAAGGACCTTCCGAAACTCAAAAGATTTCCGCAAACGACCGGACGAGGGAAAGATCGAACAACGAAAAACCCACGGACGACAAAGGCGGCCTGGCGCCGGGCGCACGCTGGACGCTGGCTGGCCTGGCGCCGGCGGCACCGGCCTGGCGCCGGGCGCACGCTGGACGCTGGCTGGCCTGGCGCCGGGCGCACGCTGGACGCTGGCTGGCCTGGCGCCAGCGGCACCGGCCTGGCGCCGGCGGCACCAACCTGGCGCCGGCGGCACCGGCCTGGCGCCGGCGGCACCGGCCTGGCGCCGGCGGCACCGGCCTGGCGCCGGGCGCACGCTGGACGCTGGCTGGCCTGGCGCCAGCGGCATCCGGCCTGGCGCCGGGCGCACGCTGGACGCTGGCTGGCCTGGCGCCGGCGGCACCGGCCTGGCGCCGGCGGCACCAACCTGGCGCCGGCGGCACCGGCCTGGCGCCGGCGGCACCGTCGCTTCGAATTCGGCCTGGCGTCGGTCCGCGGCCCTCGTCCGGTTTCGGTCCTATCGTGCCAGTTCGATCCCGCCTCAGCTTGTTCGGATCAGCCCTCGTGAGTTTGGTCCAATCAGGCTATGGCAGTTTATCCGATTTCCCGAAACATCGGATAAACATCAAATCGTCGAAAGATAGCGGAAAACTCGGAGATAATTACGAAGACCGACGAAAATGGAACATTTCCGGAAAAGATAGGCTTGGGCCCAAAGGCGAAGGCCCATCACCCTAAGGCAAACCGACCTAGAGGTGGGTATATAAGGAGAGCAAGAGCTGAAGAGAAAGTCATCCCAAAAATCCGAGAATTAGACTTAGAGCATCCTGCTAACTTAGAAAAACTAGGGTTTAGGTAGTTAGACTAGCGGAGCAAGGCTTAGGACGTTGGGCTGCCTGCGACTCTATCTTTTTCTTTAAATCGCAACTCTCTTTGTCTTTCGGAGAATCCTTGTACTCGTTTCTATTATCTAATAAAACGCCTTCGAGCAAATATTTCAAACTCTTATTTTTATCTATTGAACTTTATCGATTTAGGTGTGCAACGCAGGGAATCCGGACCTTCAAGGAAAGTCGGGTTTACTTGGCTTTCCTCCGCAATCTTATTTATCGAAAATTGACGGTGTGAATTTCGGTTCCCACATGCATCTAAAGTTTAATTGTATATAAAATATTATGGTTTTGATTTTGTTACTTAATTCTACTTATCCTTGATAGACCATTGATCTATAAACTGGATGCCCTAATCGATTCATTTTGGTTCCTTCATATATATATATATATATATATATATAATATAAACATTAGTATGTGCAAGTCACGATATGCCGTCTCTTGGGAAACAGCAAATATGACTGATCTTCAAATTCTAGGTTGGTTTCTTTTACAAATCTTTTGACTGGCCTGGCGCCGGCGGCACGCTGGACGCTGGCTGGCCTGGCGCCGGGCGCACGCTGGACGCTGGCTGGCCTGGCGCCGGGCGCACGCTGGACGCTGGCTGGCCTGGCGCCGGGCGCACGCTGGACGCTGGCTGGCCTGGCGCCGGGCGCACGCTGGACGCTGGCTGGCCTGGCGCCGGGCGCACGCTGGACGCTGGCTGGCCTGGCGCCGGGCGCACGCTGGACGCTGGCTGGCCTGGCGCCGGGCGCACGCTGGACGCTGGCTGGCCTGGCGCCGGGCGCACGCTGGACGCTGGCTGGCCTGGCGCCGGGCGCACGCTGGACGCTGGCTGGCCTGGCGCCGGGCGCACGCTGGACGCTGGCTGGCCTGGCGCCGGGCGCACGCTGGACGCTGGCTGGCCTGGCGCCGGGCGCACGCTGGACGCTGGCTGGCCTGGCGCCGGGCGCACGCTGGACGCTGGCTGGCCTGGCGCCGGGCGCACGCTGGACGCTGGCTGGCCTGGCGCCGGGCGCACGCTGGACGCTGGCTGGCCTGGCGCCGGGCGCACGCTGGACGCTGGCTGGCCTGGCGCCGGGCGCACGCTGGACGCTGGCTGGCCTGGCGCCGGGCGCACGCTGGACGCTGGCTGGCCTGGCGCCGGGCGCACGCTGGACGCTGGCTGGCCTGGCGCCGGGCGCACGCTGGACGCTGGCTGGCCTGGCGCCGGGCGCACGCTGGACGCTGGCTGGCCTGGCGCCGGGCGCACGCTGGACGCTGGCTGGCCTGGCGCCGGGCGCACGCTGGACGCTGGCTGGCCTGGCGCCGGGCGCACGCTGGACGCTGGCTGGCCTGGCGCCGGGCGCACGCTGGACGCTGGCTGGCCTGGCGCCGGGCGCACGCTGGACGCTGGCTGGCCTGGCGCCGGGCGCACGCTGGACGCTGGCTGGCCTGGCGCCGGGCGCACGCTGGACGCTGGCTGGCCTGGCGCCGGGCGCACGCTGGACGCTGGCTGGCCTGGCGCCGGGCGCACGCTGGACGCTGGCTGGCCTGGCGCCGGGCGCACGCTGGACGCTGGCTGGCCTGGCGCCGGGCGCACGCTGGACGCTGGCTGGCCTGGCGCCGGGCGCACGCTGGACGCTGGCTGGCCTGGCGCCGGGCGCACGCTGGACGCTGGCTGGCCTGGCGCCGGGCGCACGCTGGACGCTGGCTGGCCTGGCGCCGGGCGCACGCTGGACGCTGGCTGGCCTGGCGCCGGGCGCACGCTGGACGCTGGCTGGCCTGGCGCCGGGCGCACGCTGGACGCTGGCTGGCCTGGCGCCGGGCGCACGCTGGACGCTGGCTGGCCTGGCGCCGGGCGCACGCTGGACGCTGGCTGGCCTGGCGCCGGGCGCACGCTGGACGCTGGCTGGCCTGGCGCCGGGCGCACGCTGGACGCTGGCTGGCCTGGCGCCGGGCGCACGCTGGACGCTGGCTGGCCTGGCGCCGGGCGCACGCTGGACGCTGGCTGGCCTGGCGCCGGGCGCACGCTGGACGCTGGCTGGCCTGGCGCCGGGCGCACGCTGGACGCTGGCTGGCCTGGCGCCGGGCGCACGCTGGACGCTGGCTGGCCTGGCGCCGGGCGCACGCTGGACGCTGGCTGGCCTGGCGCCGGGCGCACGCTGGACGCTGGCTGGCCTGGCGCCGGGCGCACGCTGGACGCTGGCTGGCCTGGCGCCGGGCGCACGCTGGACGCTGGCTGGCCTGGCGCCGGGCGCACGCTGGACGCTGGCTGGCCTGGCGCCGGGCGCACGCTGGACGCTGGCTGGCCTGGCGCCGGGCGCACGCTGGACGCTGGCTGGCCTGGCGCCGGGCGCACGCTGGACGCTGGCTGGCCTGGCGCCGGGCGCACGCTGGACGCTGGCTGGCCTGGCGCCGGGCGCACGCTGGACGCTGGCTGGCCTGGCGCCGGGCGCACGCTGGACGCTGGCTGGCCTGGCGCCGGGCGCACGCTGGACGCTGGCTGGCCTGGCGCCGGGCGCACGCTGGACGCTGGCTGGCCTGGCGCCGGGCGCACGCTGGACGCTGGCTGGCCTGGCGCCGGGCGCACGCTGGACGCTGGCTGGCCTGGCGCCGGGCGCACGCTGGACGCTGGCTGGCCTGGCGCCGGCGAATTAGGGTTTTCGATTATGCGTGTTTTCTTTATCTTTAGCATAATATGATTTATGTTCGACGATTATTATACTTTAATTATAGGATCAGATACTACCAAGAAGATGGTGTAACGCCACTTCATCTTCCCGATTTACCTATCGAGTTTGATAGTTGTTACGTACCAACCTTGACTATTTCGAAGCTCAAATTCATGTCATGGATGAAGTGTAACGCTATTTATCCACAAGCTCAGCGTTATCTTTATACGGAATTCCCTACTGCTTTTGTCTGGGATAATAAGTTACGCGATTGGAGACCTCGACGTAGGACTTATACACGTGGATCTGTCAATGCTAAATGTTCAGATTGTCTCGGTGAACTTTACTACTTATACACGTAGGACTCCTACGCGGATCTTATGACTATTAATGGTGTTGTTTATCGAACCTTCAGAGATGCTTACATGGCATTCATGTTTGATTACAACCATTAATCACATATTTTCTCTTATTATTGTTCTATTTTTTTTACGTTTTTCCTTTTTAATTTAAATGCATACTAATTAATCAATTTAAATTTCTAGGTTTTAGATTTTATGGTGAAATTTAAATTGATATGTTAAAATATTAAAAATAAAAATAAGAACTTTACTTATAAAATCCAAAACGAAGTATTACGTCTGCTTAGAACCACGAGGTTTAATAAAAATGAATCTTTCATATTAACCACATACATGTAATATATGTATTATATATTTTTAAATATGTCATCCTTGTGTTTCAAAAAAAACTAAAATATGTAATAATCAAGTTAATTATAATATTAATGCCCACACATGCGTGCGGGCGGTCCGCCTAGTAAAATAGTAAAACAATTGAAAAACTAGTTTCCCTATAAATTTAAAATATACTTTACTAAAATCTTGATTAGATAACAATAGTTTTTGGAAAATCAAAAACCAAAAAACAAAAACCAAAAACTAATTGAAAAACTGCAAGCAATCAACCTACTGCAAAGTTATTAAGATTTTCCCTTTCAAGTCTTTATTTTCTCAAGGTCGTGCTCACTCTTGACAATTCTCCTTATGTTCTGGTAATTCCAAATTTTTATGAGTTACCAGCTGCCACCTTTATTCATAAAAATTTATCATATATACTTTCCAAATATATCACAGTATCTAGGGAAACAAAATCTTGCTGTGTATCCTTTAGTAGTTTCCATACATAATTTATATTTGAATAAACAAAAATCATTATAAAATCTCTGAGATCAAACTTTTTTCTTTCATTATTTATATAAATAATTAATAAGCAAAACTGTTATAAACCAAAGGATGGACGATTCATAACCGGCCAGAACCAGCTCGTACCGAACCGGCCCATCCAGCCCGACCACATGACCAAGAGGCGGCTGGAGTTTTTCCATTCTTCTCAGCCAACTTCCTTTTCCTTATGTACTTAGGTTTCCTTTTCCTAGTTATGACTATTTACCTTTTTCCCTTTCGATTATGATTTCCATTATTCATGTATTTACCATTTTACTATGACGGTCTAATTGTGTATATAAGGAACCTCATATCATGAATAAAGTGAATACTTTTGAGCATACGTTTCACAACACGTTATCAGCACGACTTGCTCCCTAAAACCCTAAAGGTCAAAATCGATCTCTAAAACCTAAAGATCTAGCCGCCGATCATACACCCCTCTTTCCCTTTTCTTTCTTTTCCGGCTCTGTTTTTTTTCCATCCGATCAGTTCATCCGTTCATCTGCCAATCCGATAAGCAGCCTGACCTCAACCTGTCCGTCCCAGGCCGCGTTCCAGCTCATTCCAGACAGCGTTCCAGCTCGAGGTTCTCCTATCCTTGGTGGTCCGATCAACTTAACTTGAAAAGAGGTAAAATCGAAATCCCTAATTGAGAACCCATATTGAATCCGGTTGATTGATAAAGTCTTGAACCATTAAAATTTTGATGAACCCTAATCTAGGATAATAGAAACCCTAAATTGTGGAACTAGGTTTTGGTTTAGATCTGTTAGGTTGATAGATCAATGGTTATTAGGTTGCTAGAAGCACATATTATATTCCATATTCCATATTCCATATTGAGATTGTTTTAACAATTAAAATCAAAACCATAATGATTTTGAATCTCAAAACCTATGATCTAATGATCAAATCGTGTGCTTAAACCTCCCTTGATCTACTGATCAATCTAAAACCCCTAAAAAACATAAAACCCTAAAACGCATGGATGCAATCCGCATGCCATGCATGGAACAATTCAAAACCCTAAAAATCAAAATTGTTTGACTGATTGATATTGCTTGAATGAATTCGTATTGTTTCATATTGATTGAGGTTAAAATATTTTGAATCCGAATCTGATTAGGATTGTTGCTAGATTAATTGTTTTGCATTAATCCGAGCCTGATCATGACTGTTTTAAATATTCAAATCCGAACTTGGTTGAATTATCACCTAGAAACTGTTTTGCTAGGATGATTAAAAATCGAATTGATTGATTGCTTGAATAGAACCGGTTGCATCATGACACCTAGAAATCGTTTGCTAGGATTTTATTCCAAATTTGGTTGTTTGAATTAAGTGACTTGTTTGAGATTTCATGATTCCTAATCACTTAGAACCTGATTGCTAAGGTGTTTAAAATCCGGTTGCATTAAGATCATATAGAATCAGGTTGTTCATTCCATTAAGCCGTGTGGCTTGTTTGCATGATCATTAGAAATAATTGTTAGCATTGATTTTCATTGCTTTAAATCATCATGTAGCCGTGTGGCTTGCATTCATCATATCTGATCACATTGTTTGCATCATATAATACTTGTTAGAAATTTTTTTTCTCTGGTCCGTGTGACATAAACTATTATTATAAAGCTATAAAAATTTCTAAAAGTATATATAATTATTTCAGATGTCGAAAATCAACAACTTGGATTTTGCTGCCCTATATCTCTCAGGAGATAATTATTTACAATGGGCACTGGATACTAAAATCATTCTTAAATCCAAGGGCCTCGGTGAATGTATTACTGAGGACAACAATGAAACTGAAAAAGATCGATATTAGGCAATATTAATTATTCGCATCATCTAATTGAGAGTCTCAAGGATCAGTACTTAACCATTGAGAATCCTCTAGACCTTTGGAATGAATTAAAACAGAGATATGATCACCAAAAGACGGTGATGTTACCAAAGGCTAGAGACGAATGGAAAAACCTCAGGATCCAGGACTTCAAGTCAGTGGATCAATACAACTCAGCAATGTTTAAGATTGTTTAAAAATGAAACTATGTGGTGAGGATATCACGGAAGAAGATATGCTTGAAAAGACTTTTTCCACCTTCCACACAAGTAATGTGTTGGTACAGCAACAGTACCATGCAAAAGAATTCAAGACATATGCATGTCTGATTTCATGCTTATTACTTGCTGAGCAAAACAATTAGTTACTGTTGATAAATAGTGAGATGAGACCTCCAGGAACCACACCATTACCTGAAGCTCATGCGGCCACTGAAACCAATAAAGAGGCTAATCATGTCCAAAGCAATGGCCAACACAGCCGTGGGCATGGAAAATGGCATGGACGTGGCCGTGGTCGAAGTTCTTTTGGCCGCGGAAGAGGTAATCAGTATGGTCAAGACCATAGTATAGATCGTGGCCAAGGCAACTCGTTTGGCCAAGGTCATGGTCGTGGATGTGGGAATTCTTTCAAACCCCAGCACTCGACCAAATCAGTGTGCCATAGGTGTGGAATGAGCAACCATTGAGCAAATACCTGTAGGACTCCCAAGCATCTAGTTGATCTCTATCAAGAGAGCTTGAAAGGGAAGAATCATGAAGCCCACATGATGATCCAAGATGATGAGAACGATTTTGATCATGAAAAGATGATATGGATTATGAGACTTCTGATTGTCTAAAAGAATAAAGTTGATTTCGATATCTTGTCTTGTGATTTGCTTCTATGATTTCTTTGTCTTTGTGACTTCTTTGAATTTATTATATGAATGAAAGTTTTATTTTAAAATTTTGTCTCTGAAGTTTTCGAAATTATTTCTATAAAATCCGAAATTAATGATATATAAGTATAATAAAATCTATAAGTAATAAATTATCTAAAGTTTCTTCATTTTGAAAAATGAATGAATGGTTTCATAGTGAAACCGTGGGCAAAAAGGAACAAATTATTCCTTTAATTAAAATCGCCAAAAGAGATAAAAATGTTTTGATAATGCTAATGAGTTCACGTCCAAATTTTAATGCTATTGTATGTCCATGGGGGTAAGTGTAGAACACTCCGTGGCACATGGACATACACATGGACGTAGACAAGAAGCAAAAATAGATATGCCCATCCGGATGAAACTAAGGGCAAAGGAAAAGAGTTCCTTCAAAGACTATATGTCATAATAAGTTCACGGCTCAAAGCGTTTAGTAAGTATTGTATGTCCATGGAGGGAAGATTCCGTGGCATTCCATGGCACATGGACATTAACAAATACGCATGAGTGAACATAAGATATTACCTATCTCAATTACTAAAGGGTCAAGAGCCAGACATATTCCATCTTAAGATAATATGAATATCCTGTTTACATTCCAATTGCTCCACCACAGAGAATTAAGATGGAAGATGGCAATATATGTTAGGTATGAATCTCCCACGTTTATTAAGTACCTTGAGCCAACCACGGTTGATTTGTTTAAAGGTCAGGTACACGGATAGTCACTTTGGTGAATCCGAGCATTCAACATTGGGGAGATGATAATAAGCTGGTAAAATAAAATAAAATAAAATAAAAAGATATTACATGGAATCATACATCCTTATATTGGCAAGATCCTCAAACTCAAGAATGAGATTTAGAAGTTCAAAAGATTATACAAAAGCTATCTTAAACAAAAGATTATACAAAAGATTGCCAGATTCCTTTTGCTGACCCAAAATAAAATGACTGTCATATATACCAACTATAAATGCACCAAATTCGAATTGATGTTCAAGAAGGACATAATCAAGTTGCTACTGAGTCTAAGGCACTTTTGAAACGTGGTAGACCAATAAGTTCCAAAGTTAAGATCCCTCGGAAATTAAAGAAAGGTGCTAATGAATCCGTGGATGAGGGAATCCTAGACATGATCGATTCTAAGATGAACAAACTTAAAAGCCACGGTCGTGGATGAGGAAACCATAAACATGGTTGTATCTAAGATGCCTAACAATGAGGTTTGGGACGCCAAGCCTCAGGGTATTAAAGGTCATAATGAAACCTCAATAAGTTATATCATGTCAGAAACACAATGGAACAAGAGAAAGAATGTCGACATTGATAATATATTTGCATGCAATGTAGCACTTGAGATTATAAAATGAATGAGGATCATGAACCCACGTCCATACATGAGTGCACTCAACAAATCAGATTAGATCAAATGTAAAGGGGACGTGGAGTTAATTAAGAAAGAGAGGTTTTGGTCCCATATTTCGGACACCTCTAGATGTGAAACCAGTTGGACAAATGAGTCTTTGTGAAAGAAATGAAATAAGGCGTGATAGCAAGAGATAAGGCACGGCCATATGCACAAAGATTCAGACAAAGACCAGGAATCAATTATGAGGAGATATACTCCCTGTGGTGGATGCAACAAACAGTTAGATTCCTAATAAGTCTGGCCATAAGAAAATAAAATAGACATGCAGTTAAAGGATGTAGAAACCGCTTATGGTCCACTGGATAATGAAATTTACATGAAAGTCCCAGAGGATATCGAATTGAAAAATAAAGAAAGTTCCCGGGAACAATACTGCATAAAGTTGAGTAAATCACTGTATGGATTGAAACAATCTGACCGGATGTGGTACAATAGACTAAGTGAGTACCTAGTGAAACAAGGATACATAAATGATCCGATCAGTCCATGTATTTTCATAAAGAAATTCGAAAATAAGGGCTTTGTGATTATAGCAGTATATGTCGATGATTTAAACATCATTGGAACCTCTGGAGAGATTTCCCAAACAGTCGAATATCTTAAGAAAGAATTCGAGATGAAAGACCTAGGCAAAACGAAATTCTGTTTGGGGTTACAACTTGAGTACATAAAGAATGGAATCCTTGTGCATCAAATGGCATATACAGAAAAGGTACTCAAGAGATTTAATATGGCCGAGTCTCACCCTTTATCCAGCCCTATGGTCGTGAGATCTCTGAGCCTGGACACTGATCCATTTCGTCCTAAAGAGGACGGTGAGGATGTCCTTGGTCCCGAAGTGCCATATCTCAGTGCCATAGGATCATTGATGTATTTAGCAACTCACACACGGCCTGGTATAGCCTTTGCCGTGAACCTATTATCTAGGTTTAGCTCCTGTCCGACCAAAAGACACTGGGACGGGATAAAACATGTCCTACGATATTTACAAGGAACAAAGGACATGGGTGTATTTTATACTAACCATAACAAAGATGGTTTAGTTGGGTTTTGCAGATGCGGGATATTTATCTGACCCGCACAATGCCCGTTCACAGACAGGCTATGTGTTCACACATGGAGGTACAGCCATATCATGGCGTTCCATGAAACAAACCATCGCGGCCACATCATCTAATCACTCGGAAATATTGGCCATTCATGAGGCAAGATGCAAGTGTGTATGGTTGAGATCAATGACTCAACATGTTTGGATAGATTGTGGGATGTCCGAAAACAAGGCACCAATACTGATGTATGAGGACAATGCAGCCTGTATTGCTCAGCTCAAGGACGGCTACATCAAAGGAGACAGGACGAAGCACATTTTTCCCTAATTCTTCTTCACCCACGAGTTGCAGAAAGCTGGAGAGGTCCAAGTAGTTCAAGTCCGGTCCAGTGACAACTTAGCCGACCTGTTCACCAAGTCCTTACCAACCTCGACACTAAAGAAGCTCATACATCAGCTTGAAATGCGTCGACTGAAAGATCTTCAGTGATGCATTCATTAGGGGGAGTAATGTGTGTTGTACTCTTTTCCCTTCACCATGGTTTTGTCCCACTGGGTTTTCCTGGTAAGGTTTTAATGAGGCAACGTGAAGCACATTACAATCCCTGAATGGTTATGGTGTCCAAGGGAGAGTGTTATAAACCAAAGGATGGACGATCCATAACCGGCCAGAACCAGCTCGTACCGAACAATGCCCATCCGGCCCGACCACATGACCAAGAAGCGGCTGGAGTTTTGCCATTCTTCTCAGCCAACTTCCTTTTCCTTATGTACTTAGGTTTTCCTTTTCCTAGTTATGACTATTTACCTTTTTCCATTTGTATTAGGATTTCCATTATTCATGTATTTACCATTTTACTATGACGGTCTAATTGTGAATATAAGGAACCTTATGTCATGAATAAAGTGAATACTTTTGAGCATTCGTTTCACAACAAAAACATTATTTTCAACTCTATTTTTTACATGTAGCTTTTAGTGATAAGAAACTATAAGACAAAAACATAGAATTTTTCATAATAAAAATGCATATTACCAATATATTTAGAGGCTTATTACCAGATATTTTGTAAGATGCCTAGAAAACTTATGAGTCTTAATTTTTCAAGGATTAAGACATTAATTATTCTACGTTTATTTTGAGTAAAAGCAAATGAAATGAAGAAACAAAATCGAACATAAAATCTCCAAATAGCAGTCTCATAACAGTTTTTCAAAATTTAAAATGAGATTATCTTCTTACCACAAGCTGTAGTAGAATAATCCCAAATTTCTATTTCAACTTCAATATTTTCAAGGCTTTAAGAAAAAATAAATTCGAAATTTTCTAACATGTGCAAATTATTAAGAGCAATTCCAATGTATAACTCTTTTTTACTCTAAATAGAGTAATTCCAAAATGCATTTGAATTATATTCCACTGTGTTACTCTTTTTTCCACTCGGAAAATGAAAATTCTAAATAATCTGTTTTCTGTTTATTTAATAATTAGTAAGATCACCTTTCATTTATAAGATTTGCAGAATAATCCATTTTCTATTTGTAACATTTCTATAAAATATAATATTAACTAAAATTAAATATTTATTATATAAAGAAATGTACATAAAATTGCTTTTAAAGGAATATATCTATTACATTAAAATTAAATTTCATTACTTAAAATAATAATACATGATCAACTTAAGTTATTTATTAGCATTAGTATATTTTCAGAGATCATCGAGAAGAATGAGTTTTTTTTTTTATCTTTGATATCTCTGAACAAGAAAGAAACTCTCAGAATCTCGTATAACTATTATCTACAACATTAAACTTTGTACATAGAACTTCTCTTTAACTTCAATTTGTGTGTCGAAACCACGTTTATCCTCGATTATCATGCTATTTAAAATGATACATGCAGTTATAATATCATGGAGTAAAATATTTTTCCAGAAAGGATCAAATCTTTTCACAATTGCAAAAAGAAACTCAAGAAATAATGTTCATGAGATGAATATTAATATATTTAAGTTTTATATGTATGATCTTTATGTTTTGTATTTATATATATATTTTTACATAAAATAGTTCACTATATGAATATATATATAAGCAATAATAAAAAATAATAATAAACTATACATGATAAAATAACATTAATCTACTCATTAATAAATATTTTATTAATAACAAAAATATGTACATCGAGGGAACCATTTTATAAATAAATAATTTTCAACTGCATTTCGGAGTAATGAGTTGGTTTACTATTTTTTGGAGTAATATTGTCTATTATTTATTTTGGAGTTGTATATAGAGTAGGGTTAGTAAATATTTTTTATTGCAAAATAAAGTATGGAGTCAACCATCCGTGTTCTGGCAACATGGGAAGTTGTAAACCATCTGTGTTCGTCGGAGATGGAGCTTCGAGCTCCTTGTGTCTTCTTTCCCTCACTTAAGTTTTTCTCTTAGATTTAGATTTTGATCTGGTTTGTGCTGTGCTTTGTTGCTTGTTCTTGTTCTTGTTCTTCGCCATTATTGTTAGGTTTCCGATGTTTCTTCGATGTCAAATCTGTACTTTCCGATCCCCATTATGGGATGTTATTAATATAACTATTATTTTTTATAAAAAAAAAAAGTTTAGTGTCAAATATAGAATGGAGTTAGAGATGTATAAATACAACACAATTTTGATAATTGTTTAACCACCGGATGACGTGGCATATTAAACCATCTAGTATTGTATAAAAGTATTGGGAAGTATTTAAAATTAAACAAAGATAATAAGTAAATATTCGAATCTCTGTTACTACTATTAATACGGCTATTATGGAGAGAAAATCAAGTTGGTTGCATAACAGAAAAGATTCTCTTTCTCTATCTCTCCTTCATCAACATTTTTTAATTAAAGAAGACACTTTTATGATTTTTTTTTCATTGTTGATATGTCTTGACTCTGGATGTTGCATCTCGACGATGGATGCTGCATCATGTAAATCTTACCGACTCGGTTGCATCGAGAGCGTTGCGTCAAGTTATTATAGACGTTACATCTGATCGTGGGCTCAGACCCATGAGTCTGTACAGTCTAAGGTTCTTAGATGCGAGATGCTACTATATATATCTTGTATTCGATGTAACCCTAAGCTTGCACTTTGTAAGCTCAATATCGCCTTCAATAATAAGATCTCTCTTTGCCCGTGGACGTAGCCCTAAGGATGAACCACGTTAAATATATGTGTCGTAGTTACATCGCTTTATTCATCTGTTTTCCGCGTATGTTCCTTCTCACGTCTGTTGCAACAAACTGGTATCAGAACCAGGTTGGTTATCTGGTGAGAAGATGTCTGAAATAAACGCGAAGATTGACAAGTTTGATGGGAGAAATAGCTTCACTCTTTGGCAGATTAAGATGCAGGCGTTGCTGAAGCAACAAGGTATCTGGGGACCATTGTCAGGGAAGAAATCTGATGCTGCTGTTTTGGAGGCTCTGGAAGAGAAGGCGCTCTCAACAATTTTGTTGTATCTAGCAGACGAGGTTATCATCGAAGTGTCAAATGAGAAAGCCTCTGCTAGTTTATGGCAGAAGTTAGAGAGTTTGTACATGAAAAAATCTCTGACGAACAAGTTACTTCTGAAGCAAAACCTCTTAGCCTTGCGTATGCAAGAAGGTATTGAGCTTCGCGACCATCTTAAAAAGTTAAATTCAATATTACTGGAGCTGCATAACATCGATGTTAAGGTGGAGGATGAAGATGCAGCACTAATCATGGTTGTATCTCTGCCAAACTCCTTCGAGAACTTCGTGCAATCGTTCATTGCTGGCAAAGATACAGTGAAGCTGGAAGAAGTTAGGTTTGCGCTTCATAGTCACGAATTGCGCCATGAGGCATTCAGCTCAGAGACATACAATCAAGCTTTGGGATTATTTGTCAGTGGCGTGAAGGGACATGGGAACAGAAGGACTTCGAAATATAGGAAGTCGTTCCCAAGAGGTCCTAAGCCATCTGATATTTGAAACTATTGCAAAGAGAAGGGACATTGGAAGTCAGGCTGTCCCAAGATGAAACAGTAACAATTTGGGTCTGTTGCAGTAGCCGAGGATAAAAACCAAGTTTGACGACGACATCGTAGACTCAACCACACATAAATAACTCAACAACATATTTTACTAATTAATAATTATTTTTGTTCATATTAAGAAAACTTAATCTCTTTTTATAGAAAAACAATAAATAATAAATTTTTATATAAAAATAAAATAAAAATAAATTATTTAATCTATAGTCAGATAATTGATTTCAAATAACTACAATGAAAATGTCAAAATATTTAAAAATGTCATGTGTTGTTGGTGGTCTCTGCCTTTTTTCTCATTCAACATGTTTAATGGTTACAACCCAAATAATCCACATCATCAGTAATGAGTCTGTTTAAGCTGATGGCAAAAAAAATCCATGTAATCAAATTTCATTATTCAACATACTAATTGTAGTGATTCAACGGCTAAATCTTCGATCCAAAACATTCATTGTAAATGGTTTTATACTGTAGTTTTAAATTTGAATATGTGTAACTAAATTTAGACTAAGACCATTTACAATGGAACTGTTGAATAAAAAAATCAACAGTTAAATCACTACAATAATCATGTTGAATAATGAAAATTGATGATGTGGGTTATTTGACGTTGAAAACACTCAATATGTTGAATGTAGAAAAAATAAAAAACCACCAACATCACATGTCACTTTGTAAAGACTTTTGAAATTTTTATATCATCCTAATTATTTAAAATCAATTATCTGATTATAAATTAAATATTTTTATAATCTTATATGAAAATTTATTATTATTTATCACCTATAAACAGAATTAAGTTTGTCCAATTTAAACATGAAAAAAAACAATTATGAATTAGTAAAATCAAATGGTGAGTTTTATTAAGTAAATTATTGTAATAAATAAAAATTGAATGTGCATTGAATTATTCGTTGGAAGAAAAATAAAATGATGTTAGATGTTAAACGGTGAAAATAGGGTGTTTAATCTCAAAACATTGTGGAGAGTCTAAAACACTAGAAAAAAGGACCAAACTATTAGATAAATCTAACTAACATCATCAGTTTTTGACAATCTAAATTGTAGTCATGTTACACTATTATAATATTATTGTTATTTAAAAAAGTATCCTTTTGGCCATGCTTATTGGAATAACAAAACCATTGGTTGTTTCACATATAGTTCTATACTCCATTCATATAATCCAAAGCGCCACAACCTTGTTTGCTCCGAACAAATCTATGTTATTGGCATCATACATCCAAAGAAAAATAGGTAGACGTATAGAAATGGAATTAAAAGCTATAAAAAGGAAATTGATACCAAGTGCTCTTGATGCCTCTATATAATGTTCCAGCACCACCAGAATATAAAGAAAGCTAGAATAATAATAGTAATTATGTTTTATCAGGCCAAATTATTGTTCTATGCCAAAAGATTCTGAAAAGTATTGGACTATGACGCCAAAAAAATTTATGGGCTGCAAAAAGTTTTTGAAGATGCGTTGACATTTTATTGGTGAATTATTTTTCTGAACTAGACATCTTTAAAGATCTCAAATTATATTTTTATAGTATATAAATGATTTAAAATTTGAATTATATTTTTTTAATAATACTTTGAGTTTATATATTTAAAATATTACATCAACATAAATATAAATTTGATTAGTTGAAATGTTTATTTAATTTTGACTACTAATTTGAATCTTTTAGTAGTTTTAAAAAGTTCTTAGAATTACATAAATTCTCAAAATATCTAAATTAAAAATAACATATATAAATATTTCGAAATTATAAATAATATATTAAAGACTTAAATATTTTTTAATTTTAGTATTATATATATATATTATATCTAATAAATATTTGTATTATTTGATTTTGATCCACGATTTAAAGCGTGGTATTAATTTTATTCAAAAAATTATTTATTTAAAATTAGAAATCTTATACATATGTATTTTTTATTAAACATTTATTTTTAAAGTATATATAATTAAATTAAAATTTACATGAATATATTTTTATGAAAATAAGATAATTCATTTATATAACATGCCTCGTATCAATTGCACTTATTTTTTTAAACTTTAAATTCTAGTACAAATTTATTTTTAAATTTTTATATTGGTAAACATTTAATTTACTGTTATATTTTTCGGCATTATTACGTAAATTAACTAGTATCATTAACCTCATCTCATAATTGATAAATATATTAAATTAGTTTTTATATTCTAACATATATATATAATATGATATTATTTATTAGTTTATATATCTAACATTAGTATTTGTTTTAATAAGTTGAAGTATGTTGTAAAATTCATGAATATTTTACTCGATTATTTTATAATTTATAAAATAGCTAATAAATGGATTAAGTTACTTTATATTTATTAATTGGTGTCGTAATTTAATTATGAATATAATTATGTATATATAAATATTATAGAAATTTTATTTCTTATTATATAATTGAAAAAGAATTAATATTCTTTTTTATTATAGTTAATATTAATCATGAATTTTATTATTTAAAATTAAATATTAAAAAGAAATGTATATTTACATTTTAAATAAAAGATATTAAAATATATTATTGAAATGTAATTTTAGAAAAAGATACTTAAGAATATATTTTTAGATACAATAATTTTAAATATTAAAATAATTGATTAGATATGATATATATTTAACAATATATATGTTAGTTGCTGGAGAAATAATAAGAAGTTAAATCTTACAATACTAAAAGAGCAATATGAAGCTCTCTAAGCTAAGTCAAGTCGTTTAAAATAATCAGTCAATCAGAAATAATTATTTTGCCACGTCATATCTTTTAACTGGACAGAACATGAAAACGGGCCAACTCATATGGGCCAAAGAATTCATAATTTTTGGTCAAGTGACCCATTTTCAACTCACCTATCCTAACGCAATATTCTTCGTAAGCTCCGACTCTTCCAATTTATTATCATCGTTTCCAATCTCTGTATGTAGCCGGTTCTTTGAAGTTATCACGACCCACTCATAATCATTCAATTCTATTCCTTATTCCATTCTTCATGAAGGATGGAGTCGTTCAACCTTCCTTTGTTTCTTCGCCTATATATGGCCATGACACCTATAAGTCATCACCATCCCAATGCTATGTCGGATTTGAGGTATGTATTTTCTACTGCTTTTATATATTTCAACACTAATATCATATCAAAAATAGTGGGTACAAGACAATAGTTTAATGGGAAGATTGGACAGAGAATCAGGAAAAACATTCCAACCGTGGAGATCTCGAATACAAGGTTGACAAACTGATTGTGCTTCAGGAATTAATCAACAACTAAAGAGATTCAACACCGAAGACAACAAGTTTAATCACTGATTGGTTTGGTCTTTAATTATTCTACAACATTTTATGTTTTCTTAATTTGATCGGAATTACTAATTTCAAACGTTTTTCTCAGATATGGGTCGAAGCTCTACTAAACATTTTTCCTAATGAGGGGCTGCAACAAGTGCTTGGACATTTTTTAAAGGTAATTTGCTGATTATCTTTAAAACCAAACTTTTGTTGATCTTGATGATGAGTTCTGTTTCGATAAAGGTTGAGATTTGGTTTAATGTTCACCTACACAAACGTATTGGTTCATAAGTTGTTCTAACCTCCTTTCCAACATTTCATCAGCCCCAACATCATTCACAAATAGAAGAGCAGAAACGTTTCTGCAGCTACCATTACACTTCCGCTACTCTTAATTTACAGATTGGAGTTGGAGAATAAAGGCAGCAGTAGCAATGACAGAACAAAGCTAAGAGCTTGACTTCTTGAATGTCATCAATTGTGATTCTCAAGCTATAATTTCCAAGCCGTTTTTCTCAGTTCCATGGTTATTTTTTTACTTTTTAATCCGAGTAATAAAGGTTACTTGCTGTTTGTTTGGTGGGCAACTGGCTGTTTCCGATTTAGAAATTGGGAATCATTAAACTAGGGTGAATAAGCCTATTTTTGGTTTCCTAAGGATGATTTCAGATGCAATGTTTTGTTGATTTACGTTTCAGATTGCAACAACGTGAACCACACGAAGCTATTACGGCTGCGCTTAAAGCTCTGAAGCTACTTGGTGTAAAGGGGATTGAGTAACCAATCTTCTAGCGATGTGTTGATAAAGGATCTGCAAGGAAATATGAATGGTCAGGGTACTTAGCTGTGGTGGAGATTGTTAAGAAGGTTGGACTCAAGCTTTTTTTTTTGCATAGATTGGTCTCCCTGACAAGGTGGTTTAGATTGGTGAAACAATCACGTCTTTGTTTTTGCACTTGCATTCTCAGTTTGTTTAATCTGGTTTTTGTTTCTGATTATTTGTTCATGTGATTTGCAGAAAATCATGTTAGGTTTGGGACCAGAAAGGAAGCTAAAATATCCTTTTCATCAACATGAGATTAAGCTCTCTGGCGGGTGAATTCCAGTGTCACGACACACATGCACATGCTTTCCACTCTCAGACAAGTATGCTGCATCCACATGAAATCATATTTGGACACTTGGTGATCCAGACGATGCCCATGCATACGATCAACAGCCTCATTTCACTTCTTTCTTCTCAGACGGAGGGTTTTGGGAATCTCAGAATGACAATTTCTTCTTGAGTTGATATTCGACTCTTCTCACCTCCAATGCAGACTGAGTCCTTTTGGTTGCTTCATCCGAATTTAGGGGAAGTGAAGTGTCTCTATCTGGGAACTTGCTTCTCGTACACCAATGGCACAACCAAAGATCTCAGCCTCCTGAGTTACAGTTGGGTTCGACTTCTACAGCTCTAATGGTCATGACGGGTACAGAGGCAATCATGCAGTTCTTTGCAAAGCAATTAAATACAACTAGAGTTGCAGATTGTGAAAAAGCAAATAATTGATTATTACATTGTGCATTATTACTAAATTACTGTCATCGAGAGGCCTAGAAGCCATGAAAGAATCTGAAGTAAAATATGCAGTCAAAGCCATTTTTTAAAAAAAAATTCAGGAACTGAGCATACTTAAATAAGCCATATATGATATAATTTAGAAAGTAATCAAAACCATAGTAGAAAAATTAGCACTCCCATCAGTACCATCAAAAAGTTTTAATTCCAAAATTCTTTTTTTTTGGCATGAATTAATTCAATTCTAAAACTATTATCTGAAACTTCAACAGAAATTTGATTTAATAATTGTTAATACATCGATAAGAAATAAGCAGAATTTGCCATCTCAAAAATTAAAAATCAAATTATACTCCTCATTTTTTAGTTAATTAGTTATACTACACACGGTTATGTTTGGTTGGTTATACACTGTTCATTGTACGTTCCTCATTTTTAGTAAATTAGATATACTACTTATTTTATGGATATATTGTAAACATATTTTATAACAACATAAAATGTGTGGTATAGGAGGAAACAATCATAATATCATATCTTAATTTTACGGCAAACAATGAAGCAGAAATTTTAAGAAATGCTTACACAAATTGGTAAGAAAAAGACATATAAATTTGATTGTATAAATTCAGATATAGCAATACAATAGTTCAAAAATAAAAAGATCAAAATCCATAACTGCGCGTAGCGCGGAAAACGATCTAGTAAATATAATGGTTCAACCTAGACTATTTGTAAGTTGATAAAAAGTGTTATGTTTTAATAGTATTGATTATGATATTATAGTTTAACATTCTTATTTATACAATCTTATTGAAATTTTTTAAAATAGTAAACCAGTGATATTACAGATTTATCAGTACTAGTAAAAGAGAAGCACAAAAATCTACTTACAAAAAGTCATAATTAAACTATTACATTTATTTAACTTAGTTATTATTAAATGAATACCTTAACTTAACACATTTGTAAATATTTTCAAAATACAGATTTTAAAAGATATTGCTAAGTATCTCTTTCAAAGATTGTATTTTGATAATATCTTTAGATATCTTTTATTTAAACTGCAAATATATATTTATTTTTAATATTTACTTTTAAATAATAAAATTCAATATTAAATATTATTATAAATGAATATTAATTCATTTTTTATTTCTATAATAAGAAATAATATTTCTTTAATATTTATTGTATTCATAATGAAATTACTACACCAATTTAGCAAATGTAGAATAACTTAATAAATTTATTAACTATTTTATAAATCATAAAAATAAATAACTGCATATACATATTAACATATATTCATGAGTTTTACAACATACATCCACTTATTAAAGCAAAATATTTAATTAAAATATTAAATTATAATTTAATATACATTTAAATTAGAATATTAAAAGATAATTTTTTGTATTTGAATTTAATAAAATACAATACTAACTTCTGTTGATATTAAAATAATTTGATTATATGGTACACCGAACTATAGGCTATATTCACAGTTATAGTTTTTCAGATTATTTCATAAACATGAAAATATTTATTGAGTATAAGACGGGGTTAATGCAATATATTTAATTTGTCTTATAATAAAGTTAATTTTAACCAATATTAAAAGTTTAAAATTAATTCATACTATAATTTAAAACTTTAAGATATAAATAAAATTAATACTAGCTAGGTTATATAAATGAAATATCTTATTTACGTAAAATGATATTTATATAAATTCAATTTAAATTAATTTATTTTAAAAATAATATTTATTAACATAATTATGTATAAAATTTTAATTCGACAAAATAATCTTTTCGAACAAAAATTAGTCTCGAGTTTGATAGAAATAAGAAATAATATTTCTTTAATATTTATATATTCATAATTAAATTACTACACCATTTAAATATAAAATAACTTAATAATTTAAAAATTAAATTTTAAATCTAAAAATAAAGATAAATTTCTAATAAATTTTCAATAACAAAAATAATTAATAATGAAAGCCTATCAATATATTTTGGGTTTTCTCTATCGCTTTTCTCTTTATATTTTATGACATAGTGAAAAGTTTTTAAAAAATTAAATAGTTTATTCAATTTCATGTTTTTCATATATCATTGGATATATCTTAGTTTCACATGGGTCAATCAGTGCCAGTTGACGGGTTAATAGCGGATTTTTGGACTTTACTGAGGTTTATCAGATTTTAAATAAAGGAAATTTATTTAAATCCAAACGGGATTATATACGGGTCACCGTATTAACAATTCTACCATAGATACAGATCAGGTCAACACAACGATAAATGTATTAGGTTACAAATTTTAATATAATTATCAAAGTTTGTTTCTTATTGAAATCTAGTTATATTTTAAAACTGCTGTGAAAATTCGACACATGCTCTTGAACGACTTAAAAGATTCTGAAATCTTGTTCTAATTCAAATCATATATAAACGAAATTTACTTAAACCATTTTCTAAATACAAGGTAGGATACTTCCAAAAAAAAAAAATCAATCATGTATATATAATCCATGCAGCTTTAGACTCTCATAAAACCATATTATTATATGCTAACGAGAAATTAAATTAAAGTTCACTGAAACATGCAAATACAGTTGCATATTTTCACCCAACTATTCGCATAATAAAAACCCAAACATACATTGAAACGATATCAAACTCACCGCCTAGAGGCTGAGAGCTGTCACGGTTAAAGAGCTCACGGTTAGGCTAAAGCATCTTGTAAAGATCCAAATACGTCAGGTAGAGCACACGATCTTTAGCTCCGGTCCTGGGACTCTTACAAAAATTCAGGAGCTTCTCCAACGTACAGTAACCCAAGGTTTGTCCCAAAAGTAAAAACAACCAATTGATCTGACCCTTCGGTTCTGCAATCACCGGTTTAACCGCCTTGTCAAGGCCGCAAAGCTCGCATCTAATCGGTTCAGGGTTAGTCCAAAACGAAGGAGCACGTTCTCTCATAACCATTCACTTCATACACTTTCTCACAGTGTTTGTATTGTACGTCTTCGGTGATGGTTGTGATCTGTTTCGATTCGAGATTCTCTAGACTCTGTATGGTACATCGTTCATTCGTCGCCCATGGAAACGGGGGCGGGATAGTATCGTCTTTGAACTGCGATGTAAAAACTCCGACGCGACTCAACCTTGGAAGTTATCGTTCTCATCACTGGTCTCGCCGGAGTTTGATTCGACGAAGGGATGTAACCTAACGACGGTAAGAAATATTTAAGCAACGGTGGCTGCATTGGTGTTGACGATCCTCGAGAAGCCAAACGCGCCATAAAATCATGTGGCCTCATAGGCGGAACAACATGCGATGGTGGTGCTAGACGAAGCAGTGCCGTCGTATTCGGAGAGGGATTTGATGTTTGGCCCAAGCTTAGAGAAAGAGGAAGGTGTGCATCGTCGTCATCATCATCAGCCTGTGCGCCGTCGCCGTTATCGAGGATCGTTAGTCTCCACTTGGTTTGTTTGATCATCTTTTCAGTCGTTCTGGTTACCTCTTCCACTCTTATTGTGCATGGTTACTGACACGAGAAATAGCGTCAGCAAGAAACCGACGAAAAAGTATGAGAGAAAATGTTGATGAATGTTGTAACAGATGTGAGAAGGAACAGATGTGGAAACCAGATGAATAAAGCAATGTAACTACGACACACATATATTTAATGTGGTTCACCCCTAGTACTACTACGTCCACGGGTAAAGAGAGATTTTATTATTGAATGTGATATTGAGCTTACAGAGTGCAAGTTTAGGGTTACATTGAATACAAGATATATATAGTAGCATCTCGCATCTAAAAACCCTAGACTGTACGGACTCATGGGCCTGAGCCCACGATCAGATGTAACATCCATAATAACTTGATGCAATGCTCTCGATGCAACTGAGTCCGTATGATGTACATGATGCAGCATCCATTGTCGAGATGCAACTTCCAGATTAAAGGCATATCAACAAATCTCCACCGTGACTTCAATCCTCCCAATAACAGATGTACCAGATGCACCTGCGAGTGCCAGATGTACCCGATGCGTTTCTCTGCGCCAGATGTACCAGATGCGCCATGAGCGCCAGATGTACCAGATGCACTTTCAAGTGCCAGATGCGCCATCAACGCCAAACGTACCAGATGCGTTTCTTCAACGCTATGTGCCATCGCTCTCTTTGCCTCATATGTCCCTTCGGACCAGATTTATTGCTATGACGAACCGGACGCCCTTTAACGGCCAGATGCTCAACTAGAGCCAGACGTTTGTCATCAGCCAGATGTCCCAACGGACCAGATGCTCTAACGAGCCAGATGTCCCAACGGACCAGGATGCCCCAACGGGCCAGATGTCCTTGCGGACCTGATGCTCCAACGGGCCAGATGTCCCTGCGGACCAGATGCTCCAACGGGCCAGATGTCCTTGCGGACCAGATGCTCCAACGAGCCAGATGTCCCAATGGACCAAATATTCCACCTGACCAGGATGCCCCAACGAGCCAGATGCTCCAACAGTCAGATGCCCCAACAGTCAGATGCCCCAACGGGTCAGATTTCCTTGCGGACCAGATGCCCCAACGGACCAGATGTCCTTTCGGGCCAGATGTCCTTTCGGACCAGATTCCCCAACGGGCTAAACCATATACATGGTGAGGTGAACATTCGCAGTGCATGAAGTACTGATATGTTTACCTGAAGACATCACGAACCTTGTCAAGACCTCATTAATGTAGTCCTTCTGTGACAAGAACAACTTCTTCTCCCTATCTCTAAAGATCTCCATCCCTAGAATCTTCATTGATGCACCCAAATCCTTCATCTTAACTTCATAAATAAGAAGCTTCTTCAGCTTCTCGATGTCACATATCTCGTACCATTATCTAGGAGACTGCTTCAGTCCACAAAGTGACTTCTGAAGCTTACAAACATAGTCTTCTATTCCAGGAACTAGTAAACCATCCACCTGAGTCATGTATATCTCCTCTAGGTCTCCATGAAGAAACAATGTCTTCACATCAAATTGCTCAAGCTTCAAGTCCTGCCGTGCTACCATCGCTAGCAACACTTTGATGGAAGTATCTCTGACCACATTGTAGTCTACTCCCTCTCTCTGACTGAACCCTCTTACAACAACCCGAGCTTTATACTTAACTCCTTCTGCCGACGATGCTCCATCCTTAATCTTGAAGACACACTTGCATGTAACATCCCTTCTCTCTGATGGTAATGTGACCAGATCCCATGTATGGTTCTTCTGACGAGACTCCACGTCTCTCGTTGCAACATTCCATTTCTCAGACTCGGGAATAGAAACAACTTCCATGTAAGTGGATGATGCATCCACTTCCTCTGCAACCTGAAGTGCATAACCCACCATATCGTCGAAGCGACATCTCTCTGGTGGCCTGACATCAACCCTTCTTGGTCGATCCTTCGCGATGTTACACTCCGTAGCATCAGGTGGTTGAGTCTCCGTATACTCCAACATAACTTCTTCTACACGCTCCTCTTGATCACATTTATGCACATATTTGCTATATTTTGAATATAAATCACCATTTTTCCTCTAGTTACACATTGCTTTACAGTGATGCGATTCAGTTGCGGACAAAAAGAACTTGAAGATGTGTATGTTTTGTAGAGTCCATAATCTCTCATTCCCATGTTCGGAGAAACTTGGTATCGATGCTCCCCCGGGACTAGTCAGAGACATATTTGTTTTAGGTATGGGAAGAAGAAGACATTGATCAAAACGAAGAATCTCCATCATTATAAAAAAGCTATGTCAAATTTAAGTCTGATCAGCTATGTTTTAGTTATCGATTTTGTATATGTGATTTAAAAAATTAATATGAATTTTTAATCTTTATTTTTTACATTGGTTAAGTATCTATACTATTAATAGAAGAAAATACAATAAAAGGTAATTTTTTTAATTTATGTGCTTTTAATTATAGCCTCAAACGTTACTTTTAAAAAATTTGTCTGTTTTTAGTTATAACCTCATACATTACAAATATAAGAAGTATTTTCATTTAAATCTACACATTACTAACTTTTACATATAATATATATACACACAAAATCACCAATTCAAAAAATGGAGATCAAGACCAATATACTTTTACCAGTTCTTAACTAAAAAATAGAAAATACGCAAAAATATAAATACAAAATAAAATGAACTAAAATCAGCACATTAATAAAAAAAAACTATAAATAACTAATAAGTCATAAAAATTTATATGTAAATATTATATTATTTTAGTTAACTAATGGACGATTTCCAATCAATGAACAACATGTCTATCACATTACTAATTTTAATATAATCTAAAAAAATAATAGAATAGAATTTACACGTAACATGAACAAGATCTTTAGTTTGGATAAAAAATGAAAACTATATGTTTTTATGCCAACAATACAATAGCTAACTTGTAAAAGACACCGATTCGGAAAGCTAAACTGGTGAAACAAAATCTATATATAAAATAGTCGAAGGGAAATTCTTGGCACCACATAAAAATTTGTGTGGCATTTTATTCTTTACTAATTGAGAAATTGAAAAAAGTTCCTTAGAGCGTAAAATTTTGTCCATTTGATAAGATAAGGGAAAGTTGGCTATTCCATCGTGTATATAAAGTATAAAATATAACCAAATTTAAAATATTAGCGATGGAATCCAAGTATAAAATATAACCGAATCTACAATATCAGTGATGGAATCCGTTCTGCAAAGAGCCTAGTAAACTAAATCCGAAAACTTAAAAACTCATCTAAACCCCAACGGTTCCAAACGCCCGTATGCCTATCAGATGAGGGTATATATTAATTTTTTTTTTGTCAACGGGTATATATTAATTTTTTAATCGACAAAAAGTGGTCGTCTCACTGACTTTTTCCGAGCCCAAATTTACTCATCCCGTAAAGCTTTAATTTATAAAGCCGGCCATGAATCTATTACAGCAATGTTCATAAATAAACCGGAACCTAATCTTCTAATTATCATCGATTCATGTTCACGAGTCGGTATGGTTTACACCGATTCTACCGACTTGTCTCTTCGAACAGTTTTAGCATTTTACTTATTCACCCCTTCTCCGAGATCTTCCACAACGGACAAATCATTACACCCCGAGAGCAAGAGAAAAAAAAAAAAGGGAAAAGACAAAACGAATGATGACATCACAATGAACCTTCAAACCCCTTCCATGGCTTATTCTTCTTCCTCCTCCTCTTACAGAGAGGCACGAATAGAAAACAATTGATTCCTACACTCACATTTACAATCTCCGTCGTTCGTGGATCGTACGAGATCTTGACTCCGTCTTCTTCATGCAGATCTGATCCTTTTCAGCTAATTTCGTTGTTTCTCGATCGGAGATGGAGGCATTGACGGAGCTTTGCGACATTATAGCGGAGAATCCAAAGCAATTCTCGGAGAAACTAGCTTGGATATGCGGCCGTTGTCCCCAAACGGAATGGCTCCTCGCCGAATCGCCTAGGGTTTCTCGTAGCCATCTCAACGCGGTATTAGCCGTGGCGCGGATCATCTCCAAGAACCCCGAATCAACCGACAATCGCGCCAAATCCGCCGTGAATGATTTCCTCAGCGCTGTCCCTGCGTCGTTCCGCCGTTCGTTCTGGCCGCACTCGTTCCCTTCGCAGTCGATCTCTGCGTTTTATTGCGATTTCTTGTGCTATCTTTCGTGCGCGGCGGATCTATCGCCGGAGTTTGCCACCGAGGTTGCTAGGTTTACAGGTGAGGTCGTGATAGCCGCCACGAGCTGCGGCGACGGGGATGGTGATCCGTCGATTGCCAAGGCTTTCTTGGTGGCGCTCTCTCAGAATTTCCCGTCGATTCTGCAGTCTGATGGGGATAAGTTGATAACAATGCTGCTTGATCAGTTTGCTGTGAGCCGTGCGCCTCCATCGCCCAAGGAACAGCAGAACTCGGCCAACTCTGAAACTTCTTCCGCTCAGAGCTCTCCCGTTAGCACCAACCGTTATCCCTCAGGGAAAACTGGGGATTCTAGTCCTGGCGATGGATCCACCGTCTCCTCTAAGAGTTCTTCGTCTGTCGTGGTGAATGGGAGTAGCATCGTGTGGAAGAGTGGTGTTGATCAGCTGAGCTTCGGATTTAGTGAAGGTAGTGGAGGCTCTAACCCTGTGTTTAGACAACAAGTGGCTTCTTTTGAGGATGAATCTATCGAGAGCTTGGAGAAGCAAGAGATTGCTTTTAGGTTGATCACTCATATTTTGGAGAAAGTCAAAGTTGATTCCAAACTTCAGGATCAAGTGCGATTTATAGCGAAGAGGCAGCTGCAGTCCATGTCTGCATTTCTTAAGGTAAGGATTTTCTCGTGGTTACAATATAATTTGGCAGTTTTTTTTTTTAGCGTTAGTACTACGGTGCTTAGTGCTTACTTTTTGGATCTTGAGTGGAGTATGGATTTCTTAGCAAAAATGATTACTCTGTTTCTGCCTTTTGTTTTACAGTCAAGAAAACGAGACTGGAACGAACAAGGTCCGGTTCTGAAAACTAGAGTCAATGCAAAGCTCTCTGTTTATCAGGCCGTAGCTAAAATGAAAATCAAGAGCCTGGTGTCTCTGGAAACAGATGGAAAAACTTCTAAAAGGTTGGTCCTGGAGACTCTTGCATTGCTATTAGATGCTGCCGATGCCTGCTTGACATCTGTGTGGCGGAAGATGAAGGCCTGTGAAGAGCTGTTCGGTTCTCTGCTTTCTGGGATTGCAAAGATTGCAGTGGCAAGAGGAGGCCAGCCACTTCGTGTGTTGCTCATCCGACTTAAACCATTGGTACTGGCAGTCTGTGCTCAGGTAAATTTTTGTTTTCATTCAGACGAGCAACATATTCTACTCTATCGCTGGAGCAACATATCTAGAAGTACAATCGGACACATCATGTCACAAATTTGGACAGATATTAATAATAGTTTGTTTTCAATTAGATTACTGAAGGAAGTTTCTTTGTATTTCTAATTGTTTGTTGGAACAGCCTGATCAAGGGGCTTTGCTTGAGAGCGTATTTAAGACTAGTTGTGAGATTATCGAATCTGGTTGGGCCAAGGACCGAGCCCCAGTGGACACCTTCATTATGGGGTTAGCGTCAAGTATTCGTGAAAGAAATGATTATGAAGAACAGGTAACTTTTCAACGTTTCTCTTAACGTGGAGAAAATCATTTTACTTCGTCAGCTGTTAATCCGCCTTCCTTAGGTTTCATTTATATTTTACCTTTCCACTAAGGCTTATCATTTGTTGTCCAGGTTGATAGAGAAAAGCAAGTGCTTGCTGTACAGCTAAATGTGATACGGCTGCTTGCTGACCTCAATCTTGCTGTGAAGAAGCCCGAAGTAGCTGACATGATATTGCCACTTTTTATTGAAAGCTTGGAAGAGGGTGATGCTTCGGCTCCTAGCTTCTTGCGACTCCAAGTATGGTTCCATTTTCTAGCATGATATCCTATATATGTTACTTTCTTGAACCTTGGCAGGGATATCTTTACCCTTGTTGACATATTTATTTATGCATCTATGCCAATTCTGTGCCAGCTTCTTGATGCTGTTTCTCGCATAGCAACGTTAGGGTTTGAGAAGTCTTACCGCGAGACGGTAGTTCTGATGACCAGAAGTTACTTGAGCAAACTGTCGAGTGTAGGATCTGTAGAAAGCAAAACATCAGCACCAGAAGCTACAACTGAGCGTATAGAGGTATTTTACTATGTTTGTTTTTGATTATTTAACTATTATACTGATCCTTACAGATCCAATTGTGCTGTAGACTCTTCCTGCAGGTTTTCTTACAATTGCCAATGGCCTTGTGGATACAAAATTGCGTTCGGACTATCGCCATCGTTTGCTATCCTTATGTTCAGATGTAGGCCTGGCTGCCGAGTCCAAAAGTGGCGGGTAATTATATCATCTTAGCTTTGTGTAAACACTAGAATTTTTTTAAAAATGTTTATGGTTTAGTTTATCTTTTAACTGCTAAGTCATATAGTAATTAAAAGCTTGAAACTTCTCGCTGTTGAATAAAGTATTTATACATAAGAAAGTCCTCAAACTACGAGAAATCTGCTGGCAACAGCTTTTGCTGGCTACTATGTTCCCAGCAAGGTTTATGTATTGCATGAAGGATGATCAATGTTGTGATCATGCTGTTAACATTATAGATAAAATAAACATTTTCCTCTCTACAATTGTCCGAAAAGCTTAGAATAATCGGAAAATCTTCAGTGGATGTTTCTCCAAAGTTTATTTCTCTCTTCATAATGACCTCAATATTTATTACGTGCTTCCTTTTCTTCCAGGAGTGGAGTGGATTTTTTAGGGCCTCTTCTTCCTGCAGTGGCGGAAATATGTTCGGATTTTGATCCTACTTTGGATGTGGAACCCTCACTTTTGAAGCTGTTCCGCAATCTTTGGTTCTATATAGCCCTTTTTGGCTTAGCACCTCCTATTTTGAAAGCTCCAACACCAGCTGGGAAGTCAACCTCCAATTCAGTGAACAGTGGGAGCATGAATGCTGCTTTGCAAGCTGTAGGAGGGCCTTACATGTGGAATACAGAGTGGGTTCTTGCTGTTCAGCGGATTTCTCAAGGCACTCCCCCTCTTGTAAGTCAGTCTAGAAGGTCATCTTCAGAGATTAATCTATGGTTCACCATATTATAAACCTTCTAAATACTGAGTCTTACATCCCCCTGTAGATACGTAGTTGTTCTGTAGATTAACTGTAGCTAATTGAGCATTGCTCTTTGTAGGTTGTCAGTTCTGTGAAATGGCTTGAAGACGAATTGGAACTCAACGCGCTTCATAATCCTGGTAGTCGTCGAGGAAATGGAAATGAGAAAGTAGCTTCAACACAGAGACTTGCTCTTTCAACTGCCTTAGGTGGCCGGGTTGACGTTGCATCAATGAACACCATTTCAGGTAAAACAAACAAGGAGTTATTGTTTAATATCTGCTTGAAGGACTTTGGTTTGGCTTTCTTAGATGCTTAGAACTTATTTTTATTTTATTATTTTAATCATATTAGGAGTGAAAGCTACCTATTTGCTTGCTGTCGCTTTTTTGGAAATCATACGCTTTATTAGCAATGGTGGTATCCTTAACGGCGACTCAAGTGTATCTGCTTCTAGAAGTGCCTTCAGCTGTGTCTTTGAATATCTGAAAACTCCAAATCTTACTCCTGCTGTTTCCCAGTGTTTGACGGCAATTGTGCATAGATCCTTTGAAACAGCAGTCTCATGGCTGGTATGTAAATACTTGGTCGTACTATTGTAGCTCATTTTTGGCCAAGGGCCCTTTGATGGCAACTCTTGCCCGTTCATTCCTTCTGTCCTTTTATATATGCACTTGGTCATTTCGTCACCAACACCAATTCTGCTTTCTTTATATGATATTTACATAAAAATGCTATCTGGTTTCAGGAAGATCGAATATCACTTACTGGAAAAGATGCTCGTAATAGAGAACTGACAACGTATGCACATGCTTGTTTCCTCATAAAGAGTATGTCACAGAGAGATGAACACGTTCGAAATATCTCTGTGAACCTGTTAACTCAGTTACGGGACAAGTTTCCTCAGGTAAATGGGTATACGTTCTCTCGTTCAAAAGATTATATGTAGTTTCACCATGTTTGTAAGAGAAAAACGAGCTGATATATTGCATATATATGATGAATATACTACACTGATAGAAGTATGTAGAGGTAGAGTTATATTTGGACATGATAGTATTTTCAAGGCGAGTATTCACAGAAGAAATTCAAGGAATAAGGCCCAAAACCTAATTAATATTATCAAATTCTAATAATTATAGGTTACATTTATCGTTACATTGAACAATTGCAGATTGAAGTTTCCAATAGTTTCATGGGTTACCCGTTGCATATTTTTTTCCTTTCCTTCGTTGAATCTAGTTTATCTCTTTCTGTTGATCTCTAATGAATGATCAATTTTCTCTCATATATAATCCTACTAGACACCAATGGTGTAGTCTGTTTGTTTTACAAGACTTCCAAATAAGTTGTGTTTGCTGTTCACGTATACCGTAGACATTTTTCACGGTTTATATTTCTCTTTTCTGCATATTTCCTCTCCTTGTACATCTAATAATTTATTCTTCTCCTGTTGTTAACTGGTGTCTTTCTTATTTCGGTGTTTGCCTTTTGCCTTCTTCAACTGTTCCTTTGGAAATTATCCCTCTGCTTTGTTGATCGTCTGACAATGAGAAAATGCAGGTCCTCTGGCATTCTTCGTGTCTGGATAGCTTACTATTTTCTGTTCATGACAATACATCTTCAACAGTTGTCAATGATCCTGCTTGGACTGCTGCTGTCCGATCTTTATACCAGAAAGTTGTTCGAGAATGGATCATAATATCGCTTTCATATGCTCCATGTACCAGTCAGGGTTTGCTTCAGGTTTCCTTCTGTTTACCAATTCATATTGTCTTCTATTTTCACATTCAAATTTCCTTACTATGGCAGACTTTTACGCGTGTTCAATCTTGTAGTGCGACATTTTTAAACAGAGACTTACTGTGGAGATATAATTCCTGTCTCATTCTGTTGCCCTGCCATGTTTTCCATCCTTTACTGTGTTTAACGAACTTGTTTTTAGTTTTAGACTTCTCTATTTTCTTCAAATGATTCAAGCAGGTGGGATTCATTCAGTTTTTCTCTCCGTTAACAACCGTAATTGCTGTTTTATTGTTTATGGTATTGGTTACGTGGTCTTTTTCAGATGTACAGTTTTTTTTTTCTTTTTTACTTTAATTCTAAGATTGTCATGAGTCTGTTCTTGGTGCACAAACGAACTACGAATTGCTTTAGATATAGGGGCTTAAGTTGTTGTTTCCATGAATTCTTTTTGTATGTCTTAAGGCTGAGCTCTTTTCCGTGTGTTCTGCTTAAGTTAAATTGTTCTTGCTGTTTCTCTGAGTTGCAATAGAGTTTCACGGTCCTCTCTTGTTTTTAATGTCTACCACAGGACAAGCTGTGTAAGGCAAACACATGGCAGCGAGCACAAACTACAACGGATGTGGTTTCTCTTCTATCTGAAATAAAGATTGGAACTGGGAAAAATGAAATTTGGTCAGGGATAAGAACTGCAAATATTCCAGCGGTGATGGCTGCAGCAGCCGCAGCATCAGGGGCAAACTTAAAAGTTTCTGAATCCTTTAACTTGGAGGTACTTGGTACAGGTGTAGTCAGTGCAACAGTAAAATGCAACCATGCTGGGGAAATTGCTGGCATGCGAAGGTTGTACAACAGTATTGGTGGATTTCAATCTGGCTCAGCGCCTAGTGGTTTTGGTGGTGGGCTTCAAAGATTAATATCTGGGGCTTTTTCCCAGGCACCACAACCAGAGGATGACTCATTTAATGAGATGTTAATCGCGCGGTTTGTGCGTCTCCTTCAGCAATTTGTTAATACTGCTGAAAAAGGTGGAGAGGTGGATAAGACACAATTCCGAGAAACTTGTTCTCAAGCAACTGCACTACTTCTGTCAAACCTGGTAAAGTTTTCTAACCAAGAACAGATGGGTTGACGAGCACATGTATTCTAATTGCTCTTCTCTTTGCATCAGGGTGCTGAGTCAAAAACGAATGTGGAAGGCTTTTCTCAGTTACTGCGTCTCCTTTGTTGGTGTCCTGCATATATATCTACTCCAGATGCTATGGAAACTGGAATTTTTATTTGGACCTGGTTGGTTTCTGCTGCTCCTCAACTTGTATCTCTAGTCCTTGCCGAGCTTGTTGATGCATGGATATGGACAATTGATACAAAGCGAGGACTCTTTGCGTCTGATGTAAGATACTCTGGCCCAGCTGCAAAATTAAGACCTCATCTTGCCCCTGGGGAACCAGAAGGATCGCCTGAAAGTGATCCAGTTGACCAAATAGTTGCTCACAGACTGTGGCTTGGATTTTTAATTGATCGTTTTGAGGTTAGAATTTATCTCTCTACTTTTTCTTATACAGACGGAACTCATGTAGGTGGATCACCTCAATTCTTCTTAGTCGTTGGTTAAAAAGATCTTATATGTTGATAATTTTATAGTACTAGTTAAATCAAATATCACTTTTCTGTGAACGACCGTAGGTGACAAAGTTGTGGTCATGGAGTAATTTTTTTTCACTTGGGAATTTGCTTACTCATCATTAAGGAAGCATATAACTATTTAAGTGAGTTTCTTATCACAAAATGCTTCTTTAGGTTGTTCGACATAATAGCACGGAGCAACTCTTGCTGCTAGGTCGAATGTTACAACGGAGTACAGACCTTGACTGGTGCTTTACTCGCCACCCTGCAGCTGCTGGTACCTTTTTTTCTTTGATGCTCCTTGGACTGAAGTTCTGCTCATGCCAAACACAAGGCAATATGCAGAAATTTAGATCTGGACTCCAGCTATTGGAAGATCGAATTTACAGGTCACTTTTTTTTTTTTTGCTAATTCCCATTGTTTTTCTTTTTATGATGGGCCATTGTTTTTTGTTGCACCGTACATTTTGTTTTTCTTTTCTTTTTTTTTCTGGAGATCTACCATCCTGCGTCTTTGATCTGGCGGCACACATTTGATTTTTTTCTTTACTTTCTTTGCTGGACTATATATTAATGTTCATAGACTCTCTTACTGTTTTGTCCGCCTTAGGATTTACCTTGAATTGCCATTGCACATTGCATTGAACTGTATGGGCTAGTGTCTGCTATTTTAATAGCTCTATCATAACTGAAAGTAGCTACATTTTAGGCTTTATGTTAATCCCCCATTTAACATGGCATGTCCAGGTGCTTTCAGATGGCTTAATGCTTAGGCCAATTTTGTCTGTTATACCTTTGTTCTATTTTTCGTACACGTCAATAAGAAATTATGTCTTTTGTACTTGTTCCAGGACTTCCTTAGGCTGGTTTGCTCATCAACCAGAGTGGTATGATGTAAATATTCCGAATTTTTGTCAAAGCGAGGCTCTTTCTGTTTCAGTTTTTGTTCACTTTTTATCAAGCGAGCTATCAGATTTAAGTCAATCTGATTCCAAAGGAAAACCTCGTGAAATTGGGAACTTGATTGATGTGGTACAGTAACCATCTGCAAACTTTTTTTCTACTTTCTCCCGGTAACATAGTTTGACTGCAAACTGTGATTTTTACTTTGGCTGCATGTCTACAGACCGATCAGTATCACCCCGTCTGGGGTGAGATGGACAACTACACTGTGGGAAAAGAAAAAAGGAAGCAATTGCTCCTAATGCTCTGCCAGCATGAGGCTGACAGGCTTGACGTATGGGCACAACCTATTAGTTCAAAGTAAAACTTGGTTTCCTTTTATGACGCTTTCACTTCTGGTTAGTTCTCTATGACGTACATGATATTCATTCTTTCAAGTGGAAACGTTTGTACAGGGACAGTCCATATTCGCGGCTGAAAATAAGCTCCGAAAAATGGACCGAACATGCTAAAACCGCCTTTTCAGTGGACCCGCGCATTGCTTTATCTCTCGCTTCCAGTTTTCCGGCAAATGCTGCAGTAAAATCCGAAGTCACTCAGCTTGTTCAGGTATGGCACTACAGATCCTACTCTTACGATTTTATAGTTTTAGAGGGATATACTGTAATTTGGTATGAAGTTTACAAAGAGCTTGCACCATCCCACAAAATCAGTGAGGCATGTATAACTGGAAAACGTTGGTCATGGTACTTCTAACTGAATATATTTATTGAAGGGATTGATATTTCTTTTAAGAATCAGATTGCTAGGGTTGTACGTGTGCTGAACCTCTTGGTATATAATACATAATTTGATGTCATGGCTAATATTTTTTTATTGATCGACTGATGTTTTATGAGCTTTCTACTTGTACTCTTTCACGCAGACACATATTGTAGATCTCCGTACAATACCCCAGGCATTGCCATATTTTGTTACACCCAAAAATGTTGAAGAGAACTCAGTGCTGTTGCAGCAGCTACCACACTGGGCTGCTTGTTCAATTACACAGGCTCTCGAGTTCCTCACTCCTGCTTATAAAGGATATCCACGTGTCATGGCATATGTCCTAAGAGTTTTGGAGTCCTACCCTCCTGACCGAGTTACTTTCTTCATGCCCCAGTTGGTGCAGTGTCTGCGCTATGATGAAGGGGTAAGTCTCATCTAGTATACATAGAGTCATTTATAAGCAGTTTGAGGACTAAGCTATTTGATTTAGTCTTTATAAGCAATTTGGGGTCTAAGCTATTTGAATTATATCTATCATTCTGCGTGTACTCATTAGATATATATATATAATATGTAGTCTAACTTAATACGTGAAATTTTATCTTTTTCTCTTTTTAGTGCTGTCATTGGAGTGTTTTATTAGTCTCAGAAATAGAAATTCTGCATTCGGTGTACTGCAGCATTTTCCTTAATTTATCCAACCATGGTGCGAAAAAAGGAACTGGGAGCCCAGAAAATTTTCTTTTGTTAGTCTTTTATCTAAAACTGAGTTATTTTTCTAATTTAAAAGAATAGAATTGGATTGTCAACCTCACATTTTCAAAGACCATTTCTATTATTTTGTAACTGGGACTTTGATTGCTCGCGTTTTTTCTTGTCACGGTATCCTCAAGCTCCATTACTTAAGTTCTTTCCTTTTCCTGGTTTCTAAGATGTTTAACCTTTTTCAGTTGTCTTTGTGCAGAGGTTGGTTGAAGGGTATCTTCTTAGAGCTACCCAAAGAAGCGACATATTTGCCCATATTCTCATTTGGCATTTGCAAGTAAATTAAACTTAGTGGACTTTGCAAGAACTTATTTGTAACCTTTGCGGAGATTTGTTAACTTCAAATATTTCTTATAATGACAGGGAGAGTCTGTTCAGGAAACACCAAAGGACGGTTCTATCGATAAGGTTTGCGCATTATTAACAATTTTCTGCTTATGTTTCATTGGTCTTAGTTTTTTTTCTGTGTGGAGCTAGCATCTTACTACTATTTGACTAGTAGATTATCAATGTTACTGCTGATATGCAGCTTAACGATCTTTCACAATATTAAATAGCTTTGCCATTTAGTACAATGTACTGGCTCTTATTGTGACTATCCCGAGTTGCAGTATACGGTCTCTTGCAAAAATCATTTTCAAAGTTTTCTGGTTAGGTTATTCTTCACATGTTATGCAGTGCTGAAAGCATTCTTGATTCGACATGATGATGCTGGTTGTAAGCACATACTTCCTAGACCGAAATGGGTTTCATGACTGCTTATAGTTCTGTATAAGCATGAATTTGTTCTTGGGAAGTCTCGTTTGGGAAAAAAATGTAGTGAGACAGAGATTAGGTTGTTTAGATAGAGATGGCGGTAGAACTTTGTTCTATATAAATCCGACCTCATCTATTGTTCCTGTAATATTTCAGAATACATCATTCCAAGAAATTTTGCCACAAGTTCGGCAGCATATCATTGATGGTTTCAGTCCCAGCGCCTTGGACATGTTCACTAGAGAGTTTGACTTCTTTGACAAAGTTACATCGATTTCCGGGGTGCTATTTCCCCTTCCAAAAGAAGAACGCAGAGCCGGTATCAGGAGGTATAGTTTTATCTTTCATGGTATGGGTGGGTATGTTAAATGCAAGGTTAATCTAACACTTATTTTTATGGCAGGGAGTTAGAGAAAATTGAAATGCAGGGAGATGACCTCTATTTGCCAACGGCTCCTAGTAAGCTTGTTAGGGGTATACGTGTAGACAGTGGGATACCCTTACAATCAGCCGCTAAAGTCCCTATTATGATAACTTTCAACGTTGTTGATCGTGATGGTGACCATAATGATGTGAAACCTCAGGCTTGCATTTTCAAAGTAAGCCGTCTACTGTGATGTGTTTCTCTCTTCTGATAGTATTTGCCCGTACCCAAAAAAAAAAACAATTCAATTTGCCTGTCATGCGCTTCCACTAGTTAAACTAAATATATTTAAAACCAACGTAGCCCGTTGGTATTTACTGTCAGTCTGATCCGCTCTTGTATTCAGGTCGGAGATGATTGCCGACAAGATGTTCTTGCCCTTCAAGTGATATCTCTTCTTCGAGATATATTTCAAGCGGTTGGTCTTAATCTTTATCTTTTTCCATATGGAGTACTCCCAACTGGTGACGAGAGGGGCATAATTGAGGTAAACTCAGTCGAGTGTCAATCTTTCTCTTGCTGGTTAAACTAGATATGGTGGCATAAGAACTTTTCATATCTCTCTTTTCTTTTCATTACAGGTTGTGCCTAATACACGAAGCAGAAGTCAAATGGGTGAAACAACGGACGGGGGTTTGTATGAGATATTTCAACAAGACTATGGACCCGTGGGCTCCGCCACCTTTGAAACAGCAAGAGAGAACTTCCTCATCAGCAGTGCTGGTTATGCTGTGGCTAGTCTTTTGCTGCAACCCAAAGACAGACACAACGGAAATCTCCTCTTTGACGAGTATGCTTCCTAACTCTCTCTCTGGACAATAATATTATGTGGGAAATTTCATGAAAATAACACCATGTTGCAGCGTGGGAAGACTTGTCCACATCGACTTTGGTTTCATATTGGAAACTTCACCTGGTGGAAACATGCGGTTCGAGAGTGCTCACTTCAAACTGAGCCACGAAATGACTCAGTTGCTAGACCCATCGGGTGTTATGAAAAGCAAAACATGGCATCAATTTGTAAGGTAGATATCTTAGAAACTTTCTCAAATCCTCTCTTTTTTTTTTGTTATCAGAGAAGATAATCGTATGTCTTGTCTGCATAAAAAAGCTTGTGCGTCAAAGGATACTTGGCTGCTCGCCGGTACATGGACGGAATCATAGGCACGGTGCAAATGATGCTAGACAGTGGATTGCCTTGCTTTAGCAGAGGAGATCCAATAGGTAACCTAAGGAAAAGATTTCACCCAGAGATGAGCGAACGAGAAGCTGCACACTTCATGATCCATGTTTGTACTGATGCGTATAACAAGTGGACTACTGCTGGATACGACTTGATTCAGTATCTTCAACAAGGCATCGAGAAGTAATCCACAAAAAGAAAGAAAGAGGGATTTGATTATCGTAAACCAGAGTTGCATTATAATTTGCAGGTAAAAATCATCCGAATTAATATTCATTTAATTTTTATTTCTTTTCGTTAGTAGTTATTTTAAGGAGTTTTGTGTTCTCTCTTCTTTTTGTTCTCTTAGGGTTTTGCTATTCACAAAAGACAAAAGGTAGGAGTGTTGTGTGACGAGTTTGAGATAACGTAAGGTGCAGGCTATTAATATGCTTGATTCATTGATGATAAAACTGATCCACTTATATCATATCCTGTTGACATCAGAACCTAGTTGGTTATTTTACTAACCAGGCGATCTCCAGCATCAGAAAATGATGTTTTTAACATGTGGGAAAAAGCTATTGTTCTCTAACGCTAATTGCCATTAACGAGAATCCTTGTCCAGCTCTCCCCCTCTTCTGTCGCTTCCCCTTCCATTCTTTTTGTTCAAAAACCTCGAAAAAGTTTAATTTGGATTCCAGCCTCTGCTACGAAGACTAAACAGTACCTGAAGTCAGCGATCTAACTTTCATTATCCTCAAAACACTTCGAAATGACTATTTAGTTGCTCATTTTCATGGAACCAAGCCCTCAACCATGATGTTCTTGGATCGCATATCACAATCTTGAATACATAAGAGAAAGTCTACCTCCCCTATTGAGAATGAAAATAATGAAAAGTCGATCAACTCTAAATTTGTCATGCAAAGCAAAAATCGAAGAGCAACAAAAATTTGCGTGGTGGGTTTACATATACAGCTGGATCTTCCACCTAATAAAACAAATATCTATAAATCCAAAAAGATTGCAAGAAAGAAGTAGGTCTTGGAAGTTGTTGCAGTAGATAAGTTTGTGACAAGAAAAAGAGACATGTATGTACTTTCTCCTTGTAGACATTTGAATCCTCCTAAGCTCCATATTTTTATTTCTTGTTTTCATATCATTGATAATGTCATTAATGCTTTTCTTTCTTGAGCTAGCAATACATAAATCCAATTGTAATGAATTTTCATTAGTTTTAAATTGTTAGTTAATACTCCCCTTATTTCACAAAGATACATATTCTAGACTTTTTACACATATTAATAAAAAACATAATAAATGCATAATTTTTTATGCTGATCTTTTCCCCATAATTTTAAACCAATAAAAATCCAATAAGTATAATTAAGTTTTTTGAAATTTACAATTAATCATAAAAATTTGATAAAATATGCATTGAAAATACAAAATATGTATCTTTTTGAAACAATTTTTTTTTTCTAAAATATGTAACTTTGTGAAACAGAGGGAGTATATTTTTCATTTTAGGAAATTGATTTCTTAGCACAATGAGTCAGCGTTCGTCAGCATATACCCAAATTATAGAATAAGTATGACACGTATTTAGATTTATTTGAAAGTTATGCATTTATAATATTTTTGTAAATTGTCATAATTAGAATGTATTGATTTTGTAATATTGGAGATTTAATCTTGACAGTGTGAATGGAAACTTGACCTTGCTTAAGCGAATCCATCAACTTTGGAAAAAAATCTTAAGATAAAGATTTTTGTTTTCTAATCAAGAAATATATATATATATATATAAAAATAAGAATCTGTTAATTAAGGTTAATAATGTTATAGTTGGGTCCAATTAGCTTAGCTTTACATTATGTTTTTATGAAATAAAAGGAATATTATCCATAATAAGAAACAAATCCATTTGTAGGATATATCTATATATATATATTTTTTTATTTTTTTTCAAATATTTCCTAGTTTATTTTTCATTTTCATTTTTTATTAATCATTCATTGGAACTATCAGACTTTACAGGTTTTTTCGTTTGTCTAGGGTTCTCAAAACTCTATAAATACTAGATCATAGTGTGTCAAATTTCACAAACTCATAAACAAAAGAAAAATCTAAATAAATATAATAAGAAAATGTCTGCAAAACAGATTTTCCAGAAGTTCGACAAGAACAACAACGGCAAGCTCTCATTGGAGGACTTCCGTGAAGCGGCTCTTGCTTTCTCTATAAACATTCCTGACAAAGAAATCACAAATATGTTCAAGGAATTTGACGTGGACGGTGATGGTGCGCTTGACGCTGACGAGTTTACTTTGTGCATTGATAACATGTTGAAGGAAGCTTTTGATTTTTGTGATACTGACGGTGACGGAAAGGTAACGGCAAGTGAGTTCCATGCGGCAATGACTGGGCTTGGGGAGGAGTTCACGGAAGAAAAATGTGCCAAGATGGTCGAAGCCGTTGATGCAGATGGTGATGGTTATCTGAGCTTTGAGGAATTTATGGTAATGATCATTGGCGAGTTTAAAAAAAATTAGGGATCTGCTTATATATTTGCTTATACAATAATTAGCAAGCCTTATTTGATGTGTATTTTAATCGGTATAGAGATTTCTCGACCGTTTCTTGTCTTTAAGAAATAATTTAAAGTGCATGTTGTTAAATACTGTACATGCCAAATTTCATGTGGATCATTAGCAATGATTATTGAAATCTAAAATAATTTTTGTTTTAGATTTTGTTAATGTCCTGTTTAACTCATTAAATTAACTAAAGAAAATGTCTATGTACAAAGCTTAAGAGCAAGAGCATTGGAGGTTAGTAGGGGAAACTCTCACACATCCTAAAAAAAATTATAATAATCCATTTCCATGAACTCTTCTCGCAGCGTTTATTCCGGATTAATGCGGTTCATCACTGTTTTGCGGGCTCCAAAAAAAAAGAAAATCAAATGAAAAAAAAAATTAAAGTTATGACACTCCCCCCCACATTCATTGATGCGCATGCCCTACTTAAAAAATATTTATATACAAAGTATAAAAATTGCGACCCGTTAGCTTGTGCTTAGTATATATAAGACCATCTCCAAGATCAGTGCGTATCTAGAAATTATTTTAAGTAGGGACAAATTTTTTTTTGGATATTTTGCATAAATGTGTTTCAGATATCTTATAGTAAGAATAACCTGTAGAAGAAAAATAAAAAAATATTTTAACTGAAAAAGAAAAGAAATAGTCTGAAAAACTTGGAACTGTTTGTTTAAAATAAAACTTAATAGTTTTATTTTATTAACACTTAATAATGACAAAAAAAAAATTAATAGAATGAAAAGAACTTTGTCCAAAAGATTCGAAGGACGAGAACATGAGGTGAAAAATGAAATATACACATGAAAAAGGGAAAATAGAAAAATATAGGAACCTTGGTGTGGTTGGGGCAAAGAGAGAACTTTAGCCAACTAAGCTGCAAGATAATTAATTATTTCAAGGCAAACAAATTTACTTGTAACTTGTAGTGGGGGCAACTGCATCCATTCTGACCTTAGTAGATCCGCCCATGTCCAAGATATTTTGTAACCAGTTTAAGAATATTTTACAAGACCTTATATCAGAAATTCAAGGAGTCTTTGTTTCCGGTTGATTGAATTCTGAGAACATTCTATTTTTTTTTGTGAATGGTTCATGTTCTCCTGACAAATGGTAGAATATATGATGATTTTATGGCGGTTAAGAAAGACATGTCCACAACCTATGACCTGGTGGAATGAGATTTCTTGTAGATACTAATGAAATGAGATTTGATCGTGTTTGGATTAAATTGATCCTGGCTTACGTGAGCTCAGTGTCTTTTTCGGCCCTCATGAATGGAAACTAGCATGACTTCATCAAACTCGAGTGTGGTATTAGACAAGGCGATCATCTTTTGCTATTCTTTTTATCTTTTGCACAGAAGCGTATACCTCGGTTTTCTAGAGTGTTTTAGTGGATCAAATAGGATGCTACTGAGTTTTATCCGAAAATAGCTTCATGGAAGGCTCCAAAGCAGGTTTTCTAAAATTCTATCTCAAGAAAGTAAGTAAATTCTTCTCAGTTCAGTGGGTTTTACACTCTTTTTAAACTTGTGTTTTAAGTTCCCCAAGAATGTGTGCTCCAATCTTTACCAGCGCGATGATTGAGTTTTGTTGGAGAAATAGCAACAAGGGGAAAAGATCAATTGGGTAGCATGGAAAAATTATGAAAATCCAATTTGGGTTTATATAACATCAAACTCTTCTATCAAACTTTATTTGCTAATCAAACTTGGCTTATTTGTGACAATCCAGAATCTTTGATGGCTCAGGTACTTAAACACCTATACATCAACTCTCCTTTCATGGATTGTGGTTTAAGTACCTGCCCTTCCTATGTTGTGTAGTATCCTTCATGGACATGAACTTATAAAATAAGGATTTGTGCACATTGGTAATGAAGCAAATAAGAAGGTCTGGTTAAAGAACTGGATCCGTGACACTATCCCTCGCACACAATGTTACCAGCAGGATGCCATTGTGGACCTTACTATTGAGGTTTCTGATCTCATCAATGATCCATCTCGTTAATGGAACGTGGATTGTATCGAACAGATCATTAGTGAGGATGATGTCGAATTAGTGATCGATACAATAATCTCTTTCGTGTGAGGACTCTTTTGTTTGGGTTTTCCAGAGCATTAAAGCTACACAACGAGGAGTGGATATAATCTGGTAGAAACTGTGAACGACCTTCGCTTCCCCCAACCAAATAAGCTTCCTCCCTTGCAGAAACAGCTTTGGAAATGTTTACTGAAATTAAGATTACACATTTTATGTGGAGGGCACTTCCAGGTGCGTTTGCAGTCAAGCAAATGCTGCCTTCGACGGAGTTGTGACTGATACCTCCTGCTCCGTGTATGGCTCCAATGAGGAAACTATATTTTATGTTCTTTTTCATTGCAGGGTAGCTCGAGATACGTGAGGCGAGATCATCATTTTTTCTTCCTCTAGCCGGATTTTCCATAAACTCAGTCATTCTCAGCTTCCATCATTTACTTGCATGCAGCAAGAAGCATTATATCCATGAAGCTCCAATTCCATGGATCCATTTACGTATCCACATCACAACTACTAAAATTTATTATTGGTTCATAAAAACATATACATTTTTCAAATATATATATATATCAACCTATTTTCATAAATATAGGTTCCAAATGGTAACAAAGTATTGAGTGGTGCGGGACAAGCGGATTGTATATTGCGGTACGGTTTAACTGCGGTTTGTATAAAAGAAACGTATGATGCAGAACAACTACGGCTCGTCTAAAATAAGCGGTCCAAAACAAAGTATGAACGGTGAAAAAAAAATGGATTGGGTGGTGCGAAACAAGCGGGTTAGATAGTGTGGTACAGTTTAAGTGTGGTTGTGCTAAAAACACATATTACCGGACAGCTGAGATTCATTTTAAAAGCAGTTATAAACAATATATGAATGGTGATAAAAGTAATATTTAGTGCAAAACAATTTTTTGAGTGGTGATTATAAACTAGATAGTGCGGGAAAATATAATAAAATATTCTATTTGATATTTTTAATATATTTTACATATTTTTATGTAGTACAAATAACCTACAGTCATATACGTTTATTTTATTGATTTTCCATAACATATTTGCAATATTATCTCTTATTTGTGTCATATGTCCTCCAAATGTTACTTTTATATATATATATATATATATATATATATATATATATATCGGATGGATCGTTACTTTTTCTATATATATCAAACGGATCATGGCTTAAAGGGCCGCCAAATAGATTGTCTTCTTGCATAATGTCTTATTCGTCAGATTTGTTCATCAATTATGTATAAAGTTTTTTGAGGACGTCCTTTTTAGAGGACTTTATTCTATTTGTTTGTATTCTTATATTGGAAACAATATATGATTAAAACTTACTTTATTGATTTTGGATTAAAACACAAAGCTTGATATAAGATTACAAAACTAGATTAAGAAAACTATAAACTTAAATTTGAAGGATTTGAGAGTTTTAGAGAGAATGACAGAAAGTGAAAATTTCTTGTGTCCCTCCTCTTTTATAAAAGGGGTTTTTTATATTAGAAGATGAGTGATGGGTGTCTTGTTATGTGTATATTCTTGAATATTGCCAACATCTTGAGTGGTTTCATGTAAAGGAAATCTATTTTTCTTTGGTATTTTTTTTTTGCTGCAGAAGTCTCTTGGTATTTTGTGGTGCAAGAAGTCCTTCAGTATTTTGTGCTGCAGAAGTCTTCATGTGGGTCTTGTCTGTCGATCATCACGATGCTTGATAGGTAGTTCTTCATATTTCAACAGATATACTCTGTATATTATTTGGTACATACAAACAGTAATACAACAATAATAGAATAAAATTCATAAATACGATACAGAGTCTACCAGAATATACTTTGATAAATAGTCGGAAAATACATACAATACTATTACGTTTATTTTTTTAATATATATATATATATATATATATATATATATATATATATATATATATATATATATATATATCAAACAGATTCTAGATTAAAGGGCCGCCAAATAGATCGGCTTCTTGCATAATGTTTTCGTCATGGGATGAGTTCATCAATTCTGCTAGAAGTTTTTTGAGGACGTCCTTTTTAGAGGACTTTTTTAGTTTGAAGAAATTGAAGAATGGATTGGGCTATGTGGTTGGTTTTTTCTTGATTATGGTTTGGAGGTTGTTGTTGGTAGGTTTAGTTTGATTTGTTCTGTACGCTGGCTGGGCTTAAGAGGGATATGGATTTTGATATGCTCTGTATAGTGTTTTCGGTTTGTTTGGATATCTAGAAGTATTTTTGGATATTGGTTAGGGAACAGCGGCGAGATTGTATTTCTCCCACCATTTGATTATGTATTCTATGATTAGGGAGTATGACATATCAGGGAAGGCGAGTGATAAGCTGAAATGCCACGAACAGGTCACCGTATTCCCATATCAATGTGGAAATCGATCTTGGTAATTGGTCCCACTGGTTGGTCGGGTACTTTTTTCTTGTAGTACGGGAAAGAAGTTTTGATAATCTCTGATGGATAAATTTGGTATGATGCTCCGAGTCAGTACCACCATTCGTTGAACCATCCTGGAATGTTTTAATTGCATTTTTGGTCGAAGGACGTGAACAAATAGTAGTCGTAGGATTTTAAGTAGAAAGTTCAAAAGAAGTCATTGTGGCAGTTTATGTATGTATATCCTTGAATGTAATAGCCTGGTGTTGAGAATGGTTTGGTAGTGTGATGGTGAATAAACCTGAGGTCTTGAAGAAATCAGATTCACAGTATTTTACACGCTGAGTAGGAGATTAGGTCAGGGTTTATTTTTTTTTTTTCTGGAAAATTGGAAATTGCTACTGATCTAGAGTCTACGAGAATATACTCGTAGTAGGATCAGTTTTTGTTTAAGTATCAGTTGGGTAAAGGCTATCGTCATAAAAGACTTTGCTGGTAAAGGTCTGTAATTGTTTGAGGTTAGTTGTTTTTATGAACTAGGTGGTTATTAGATGTTCTTTTTGTGGTTAATATAGTAGGTTGATTTTTTTTTGTAGGATTTGGAGTAGGGTTTGAGGTTTCGTCTTTGGTTTCAGCAGTTACTGCTTTTGAGTAGGATAAAGGCGCCGAAAAGGGGTTTGGAGTAGTTAATGCTTTTCCTTGTAGGTGAGGTTGAGTTTTGATATAATCAGATGCTATTATCAGTTTTTGATATATCTGATGCTCTCATAGGTTTTTTGCTCCTTGGACCACTCATCATGAATATGCTGTTGAATATCTGCTTTTTCCTGTATATATTCACTGGTTAGAAAATTCGGTAAAGAATGATTCTCTCCTTTAATATATTGAATATGAAAACCGAAGATTGATAAAATTGCTTGCCACATGGCAAAAATTTGTTTTGAAACTAAGTTTTTAAAGTCCTTTTGTAAAGTCTCTTTTTGACTTGCTGTCAACTCGTAATTTTTTATTAATTAGATTATCTTGAAATTTAGAAATACAGTTAACAATAGAAAGAACTTCTTTTTTGGACGACAGAATCATTGTTTAGCAGTCGTAACCAGACATCTGAATGAAATCTAACTATAGAATCTTGGCTTGATCTTGGGAGCTTTTATCTTAGAATTCCACCATAACCTATTTCGGAAGCATATGTTTCTACTATCATATCTGCTTTAGGGTTTAGTAAAGACATACAAGGAAGGGTTTTGACCTTTTGCTTAACTTATCTAACTAGAAGAGTATGCTGACTAGACCATGGTTAAGGATTTTCTAAAGTCTTTGAAATTATGGCTGTATTGTTTTTCTAGGTTTGGTAAGAAATCAGAAACATAGTTTAGACATCCTAGAAACCCTTGTAATTTATTTTCTTCTCTTAATTTTTACGGAATTTATTAGCGAATTCGATTGATCTTGAGAAAGGTGTAAAGGTTCCTTGTTATATATATGTCCTAAAAATCTTATTTTTGTTTGAAATTAGGACATTTATTTTCTGATATTAGTAAGCCATTATTTTACTATGTTTAAAATGTATATAAAGAATTAATATGCTGGTCTATCGACGTCGAATATACAAGTACATCATCAATATAGACAATAGTTAATTTTGAGTAAGTATTGAATATATCATTCATTATGTGTTAAAATTCAAAAAAGTGCATTTTTAAGTCCCAAAGACATTACGTTCCATTCATGATGTCAAAATGATTATGTGAATGCTGTTTTATATTTATCCTGTTCGGCAATTTATATTTGCAAGAACCCACTTTCATAAACAGATCTTTGCGTTATAATTTTTTTTTAATAAATCTCGTTTATTAGGTATTGGATATCTAATATATTGTAATACATCGTCTAGGGGTTTATAGTTGATTACTAATGTTGGTACTCCATGTTCTTTTTCAGCTTGATTATCTACATAAAATGCTGAACAACTCCATGGGGATTTGGATGGCCTAATTAATTTTTTTGTTTAGTAGATATTTTTTTTTTTACAGTGTTCTATTGATTCTTTATCCATTTATTATTATTTGAGGAGCATTTTAAATAATAAACCTTTGTTTCATGTGTTATTAATAAGTTTGCCATTACTTATGTGTCATCTTGAGAGTCCACCTCATAGCCTTTAGTGAAAACCCCTTCATTGCCTCGACTAATTACATGTTATGTCATTACTCATTTAACTATCATATTATTGCATACTATAATTGGTTCCGATGGATTATGCATATATCTCTTATTTTACTTTTCGATATCTACTATCATTATTGATAACATATGATAACATTTATCATCTGTTTTTTTTTCTGACAATGATTATAAACCTATAATTCCATGTAAATCTTTGGCAAATATTAAAACCCTCTGCTCTACTATATAACCTGGCTGAAATTGATTAAACATACATCCAGTCGATTGTATAACATATAACAATGAAATACCAAATAATCAAACCAACATCTACACAATTGATTTATTTATTTGTGTGTATAGTAAATGTTTTCGATGCATATTGTTTATATTGCAATTCCTCTGATTATATATTATGGTCTATTTCTGCGTCAAGTTTTTTTTTTATATTAATTATAATGCAATATAATCCTTATGTTTTTCTATATTTCTGATTCCATGCAAGTCTAACATCGTGACAATAGTCTACATAGAGAAATCATTTATCTTACCTTTGCATCCTGTCTAAGTACTGTTATTGAAAGTATAATTGGATAATTAAATATTTAATTCAAATTTAGGTAACTTTGGACAATCATAAAGAGTAGCTAATTTCAATAAAATGAATTAAATACGAAACCGGGGCTTTAGGTTAATTTGAATATGATATTTTGACTGATTGGACAATACAAATTTACAAATTTCATTTAATCCCTTAATTTAAGCACCAAGACTCTAAAATTAAGGAATCAATACGTCATAACACGTCAATCTGGTTATATTCGAAAAAGTTAGTTTACAAAGTTAATATTGTTTCTTTATGTTGATTTACATTGAATATTACTTTACATAATTTTAAAATTGGCTGCCAATTTTGGTCAGTTTTTTATTTGTTTCTTTATAATTTTTTTTTCTCGTATTTTATTATTCTATTGCCTATATTTTGTCTTTTCTTAAATTCATAATAAATTTATATAAGTACTTGCTTACTCTATAGATTTAATTCTAGAAAATATATTTCAATTACAGATAACCAATTACACAAGTTTTTAGAAAACAAAATAAGACTACATTATATAAACATGCATAATTTTGTTAAATATTTTATTATATGTAATAGTTTCGACTATAATATTTAACTCCCTAATATCTGTACATTATAATCTCTTTTAGTCCATCACTCTGCGCCGGACGCGGATTTCTACCTAGTTCATTTGTATAGGTCGTGCTTTAGGTATATTTTTCATTAAATGTTTTTGTATATGGGAGTTCAACTATAATGCTGTTTTATTTCCCAAAAAGCGTTTGGTAAATCTTAGCATACTTGATTTAGTAGATCATTTTATATAGATTTTATTTTACTTATTATATATGATCTTTAAAGTTGTTATTCTATTTTATGTGTTATTGCATCTTGTAAATATTAAACTAGATCTTGACCCGCACAACCTTGCGGGTGATTATTTTTATTTTATACACAAATAATTATTTTGTACATGATTTATTGTAATACTTGATGTCAAAAAATATTATTGTAATATTTACCATATTAGTCCTACGTTGCACGGAAACTTCATCGGACGCTCGCTTCCCGCTTCGGAACCGGAATCGGAATCGGAACCTTGTGGAAGCTTACGGAATCTCGCTTCCAAAGCGCTTCCAAAATATTCTTTTTAAAAACACGTTGGAAGCTTATGATTCCGTTTTGGAATCACGCTTCCGTTCTTTAAAAAATATACAAGGTTGAATATCAATAAAAATATAATCGTAGTTATTAATTTCTGTAAAATCAAAATTTTAATAGTAATGAATAGAGAGGATATAAATAAATAAATATTAAAATTAATACTATAAATTATCTTTATGTATTGAGGTTTTTATTAAACATATATCATATATTCAAATATATTGTGTCAATTATTTATGAAGCATTAACAATAATTAATATAATAATTTTTTTAAAACTTAATTTATGTCTATTTTCACATTTTTAATATGAAATCATTACAAAATTATTAAAAATGAATAAATAATTTATTTAAATTTATAACATATAATTTTTAGTCCAATTTTTTTAAAAAAATTCTTATATTTTAATATATATATATATATACACACACATATATATACATACATATGGATATACGCTTCCAATACGTACCCGCTTCCTAATTTTTCAAAAATCTCGCCAAGGCTTCCATACGTTTCGCTTCCAGCTGCAGCTTCGTTTCCATGTAACATAGTATTAGTCATTGTTTAATATATATACTATCAAAAAAGAACTATGTTATAGTTAACATGTAATAATTTAATTTATTTGTTTCAAATTTGCAGTGATAGAATGTTTTAAATCATGTACAAATTTTTAAATTGAAAATATTATTAGTCAAGGATCAAAATTTAATTAAAAAGTATTATATTAAATTAATTCTAAAATTAATAAAAAATTATAAATTAGTTTAGTTATAATTAAAAAATTAATTAAATATTTTAAAAGTTTGTTTTAGTTAAAATGAAATATATGTTTAATTTTTAAGTAAACACGAAATTAACTAAATTTTTTTAGGAAAAAAACTAAGTGAAAAATGAAATATACATTTATTTTAAGTAATTAATTCATTAAATATTTAAAAAGTTTTTTTAGTGTAAAAAGAAATATATATTTATATTGTAAATAAAAAGATATGAAAAGATTTTATTCAGATACAGTTTTGGAGAAAATATAGAAATATTTATTTGATTTGTTTGTTTTAGAATAATTCAAATAATTCATTTATTTTTATAGAATATAATATAAACAACTTTTGAAAGGATGATCCAAATAAAAAAATCACACATGAATTAAGTCATGACTTCTTTTTTAATAATATAGATATGATTTTGTTCTCCTTTTATTAAGTTGATTGTGTTGTTGGTTTAAAATTTCTTTAGTTTTCATTGGTGATAAGAATCCAAATAATAATTTTGTTCCTACACTTTTTGTGGTTATAACTTTTTATGTTACTTTAAACGGGTGTATTTGCTTACAATATAGAGTTTCTAATAAACTTCTTGTGTTAAGTTTTTAATTAGGATAAATCTTCTATATTATTAAAACTGAAGTATCTTTTAGAACTAACCCTCAATTTACCTTATTATTTACAACTTGTACCATTACATTTAAAAGAAATGATAAATGATTAATTTAATTCCAACTTGTATTATCTAAACAGATCGACATTTAGTTTGTACACTAATCATTATTCATTTGAATTAAACATTTAAACTTTATCAAGACGAGAAACAATGTCAAATGTTAGCGAGTCTGACCGGTTTAGTATACTAAATCAAGTACTTGAGTAACGTGAAAAAAAATCTCGATTCCACTGATCATATAATTCGGTACTAAGTCCTAACCACCATATATATTGTGAGTCTAACCGGTTTAATATATTAAATTAATTTTGGTTCAACATCTAAATCAATTGTCTCGACCATTTATTGACCGGTTTAGTATACTAAATCAACTACTTGGGTAATGTGAGGAAATCTTGATTCGACTGATCATATAATTCTGTAATAACCAACATCTAGATTGTGAGTCTGAACGGTTTAATATATCTATACTACTAAAGCATAATCCCTATTAAGATTCTGCCCTTGATTTTCTTAGTTATTTACAATGGCATGCCATTATCTTTTTAAAAAAAAAATCAATTTGTTACTAATTTTCAACCAATAAGAAATAAGATATTTTAAAACCAACCACATTGCAACTTCATTTACATACGTTTTTTAGGCAACAAAATCTATAGATTCCCTATATATAAGCATAGACATCTCATTGTAGTTAATATTGATGTTTAACCAAACAATAAATACCATCGGCTACATTTCTAAAGTTTCTGATACGGCCACATTATTATATCAATTTTGAATTTGCATGTGAAATAGTCAATGTTCCATTTGCGAACATACGATTATGATCTTTATTCACAACATAAAATATTTAAAATCGTTTGTTTATAACAACTATATATGACCATGAAAATAATAAATACTTAACTCGATTGGCAAATTTATAATTTGATATGTGAGTTATTATTTATAATTTTGTTGTAAATATCATCATTTCAAAATTGGATACCATAAAAATTGTATTATAAACAAATATTTTATATTTTAACAACTCATTGTAGTTTTATTAAAAAAATATTGCAACTCATTGTATTCAAAACAAATTTCTTATAAAAAAAATATTTTTAACAAATCCAAATTATTCAAATAAATGTTTAATAAAACTCATATATAAAAACTTAAATAAGTTGTAAATTATAAATAAATAGTATTCATATATTTTTGTAAAAATATATAACTTAGTTTTAATAAATTTTGTAGGTATTAACTATACTATTAAAGTAGAATCTCTTCATTTTCTTCTATAATTACAATGTCATGCCACTAATTTTTTTCTTGAATAAAATAAATAAATAAATAAATAAAAAAATTTAATTTGAGATATACGTTGTTTCTATACCCAATATGTTAAGATGTTATATATATTAACTAACTAAATATTTTTGTTGTTCAACCAAATATTATTCGCATTGTTATTAGAACCAAGCCAAAGAAACCAGAATTAATGTTAGGTGTTTGGATACCCATTCGAGGTTGATTTGGATCTATTTGAATTTTGGGTTTTTAGGATTAAAATATCAGCTTCATTCTGGTATTTATAAATTTCGGTTCGGATCCGGTTCGAATATTTCTATGTTTGGATAGTCCATTTAAATAATTTTTAAAAGTTAAAAATTCATATATACTTTAAATTTCACAAAATCTAAAAATAAAAATAATATATTATATATAAGTTTGTATAGTGTATGCCAAAAACCTAAATTTAACATATAAATTGATTTGATATGAATATTTGGATAAAGAATCAATAGATATTTCAAATATTTTTGATGTTTTGAGTATTGTTTAGCTATTTTAGACATTTATTTTGGAAAATTTCAAAATATCATATATATATATATATTGGATACTTTTTTATATATTAAATCTAAAATTAATTAATATATTTACATATATAAATCTATTTTAGATACATCCGGGTGATCAAAATATTTCAGTTTGGATTGGGTTCGGTTTTGGTTTTCTAGATACAAATTTTTGCACCCATTTGATATTTAACCAATTTTTGTTTGGTACTAATTTTCTTATTAGTTTCGGTTCGGTTGTTTGGAATCGATTTTTTTGCCCAGTCCTAACCAAAATAGTCAAACTGAAACTAAATCTAAATTCATAAATAACCGAACGGTTCCTATATCTTTGATTGTAAAACCGAAAAACCAAAAATTAAGCCAAAACCAAACAAAATACTCCCTCCGTCTCACTTTAAGTGGTGTTTTAGGTTTTTTATTTTGTCCCATTTTAAGTGATGTTCTCACAAATCTAGATAGAATTTAATATCATTTCAATTTTGTGACCAATTAAAAAATATTGTATCATTTTCTTATTGGTTAAACTAGTTTCATTTAATGATATTTTTATATTACCAAGATAAATTACATAAAAATGTGTACTTTCTTAATCCATGTGCAAAAACCTTAAAATTTACTTATAGTGGGACAGAGGGAGTATAATTAAACTGAAAATGTTTCCGCGCTTTAAAAGCGCGGATCAAAATCTAGTTAAATCAATTAAGGTACATTACGAGGTGGTCTTCATAATAATTAGTGGAGTGTTGTCCACTTCATAAATATTACAATTTCCTCTCCCAATATATATATCAAACAAACTTTTGATATTTTGTTACAACGAAAAGGAAACTTTTTAAAATCTAACTTTCCACAATATCTTCCCGACAATCAAGGGTAATTAATTTATATTTATTTCTATATATTAATATACAATGAAAAAGGAATATAGTCAATTAAATCAACTCGTGAATGTTATTAATATATAGTTAAATTTTTTAAAACAATTTCTCCAGCCCATTCAATTAATTAACAATATCAAAATTTGTAACCTTTAAAATAAGCATACTAATTGTTAATAATTTTATTAACCATTGTATTCATAGATATAAAATTTAAGTACACATACAATGAATTATTTTGTAAATGAATTCAGATTATAAAACTTTCCAATTTCTTGATAGAAACGAATCATCTAAATATTTTTTGAAATGTTTAAATTTATTCAAGTTATCCAATATTTTATAAAACAAAATCCTAAAAATGTGATTTCTAAATTCTACCCAAATCATTCAAAATTATCCTATGAATGGAAATCGAACCAGAACCGAATTGAACTCAAAATTTTATCGGGTTCCCAACATTTTTATCCAAACAAAACCGAAAACCAAAATAATCAAATCAAAACCAAATCCATAAACAATCGAACAGTTTTTCTTGAACCAAAAATCGAAAACACAACCGAACTAGAACCAAACTGAAAACATAAAAAAAAACTGGAATTGAACTGAAAACCGAACGCCTTGTCTGAACGTATTATTGAACAAACAGACGGATTAACAAATTATCATTAAAAATAACCTTGATTACATATTTTTGTGCATGGTAATTTATATTGTACTTTCAGATTACCACCATTTTTTTTTTTAACGCTGAATTTTCATTCAATCAAAGAAAGTTTCAGAGTTTACAATCCATGACGGGAGCAAACAAACCAGACCAAAAGGCCGATTAAGACACTGCTGCCCCTTCGAGCTGAGAAGAGGTTAAGTCGTTGCTGCTTCTTGAACAAGCAAGTGTCGGAGCCAAAAGGATTTCCTGAATCAACAGAAGACTGCTACGAAAGTCCTTGATAATATTCAAGGCAAACAGATGATGTAGTCAGATTCTTCTCACACCTAACATGTTCCACTCTCCAGTCTTCGAAGTCCGTAAGACTCTGGAGGTCCTCAAGAGCGAAAGTATCAAAGGAAGGGAGGCCGTACGACACTTAATTTGAACTTAAGGGATAAATGAAAATTCATGAGTTAAAATCATGAAAGCTGCAAACTCTGCTTTTATCCACAGTAGTGGCTTGAGAAGAGCGCAACATGATTCGACTCCAAGTGATGGATCCCCACCCATTCAGATCAAAGACACTAAAAAAGCTCCCCGTAGAAACATCAATCTCCAATAACAATACCATCAATTTCTAATAACAAAACCATCGGTCTTAATACCCAAAACTTACTCTAAAACACCGACTTGGGATGCATACATCACAGTGGATAAGCAAGAAGCCACTGTGAAGAAACTCCCCCACCGTCAAACCCAACAAGAGATCCGACGAACCAGCGAACAAACCGAGAGAAAAACGATGCAGTAACCAGCATGATGAACCATCGAACAAACGAAACGGATAGAGAAACAGAACAGCAACACCATCCACTTGAAACACACAAAATCAGAGAGAAGGAACAAAAACCTACCGTCGATCAAAAGGATCCGGAGCTCCAACATCAGTTCAAGATAGAAGATGACCGGATCGGAGACTCTAAACCTCTCCCAATCCCATAGAAGCAACAAAACGTCAGACTCTGACTCTCAAGAGAAGAAGACCATACGATCCACATCTAACAACGAAGAATAACAAGGAACAAGAAGAAGGGAAGGGAGACCAGCTCCGATGCTATCGAAGCCACCAGAGCCGGTCTCAGACAAGCTTTGACAGTGGTCTAGGATTTTCGTCTTCTTATATTGATTACCACCATTAGCGCCACTTAATTTTCTTCTGTGTTTTTCTCTTAATAATGTTTTGGTATTAATCATTCACAGTAATCTGCTCCAGTATCCATAATATATATTTAAAATTGTGTCTTATATGTACAGTAATATTTGTAAACCATTTTTTGATAATTAGTTTTATTAATTATTTGAACATAGTCTTCATTATTTTGGACTTCTATTTCATTATTATTTTCTAAATTCTGATGATGCTTGAGAATTATTTTTTGCTTCAATTAATGTTAATCTTGCATCTATAGTAATTGTTTTAACTAGAGACCTTTCGCGCTACGCGCGGATTATACTATTATATATTTGTTAAATTATTAATCATTTATATGAAATTATATATGATTTATATTTTATGAAATAGGAGTTTTAATAAATTCTATGTCACGTCACTGTTTACGGTCTAAAATATTGTTTAACCATAGTTTCATTATTTAAATCTAAATCTATACTATCAAAACAGGATACACTTCAGATTTTTTACTCAAATTGTCCCTACTGGTTTAGCCTTTCCTTCTCTTTCATAAAGGGTAGTTTTGACTTTCCGCTCCGTTTTCACTTTAACCGTTTTATTAGTTTGGTATTGAACCACGTTTTCGGCAATTCTAATTCGGTCTGCAATTATTTTCCTATTTGATACTGCGTCGTTTTAGCACTTTTCGAGCCATTCCTCTTTAAAATTGTGTCGTTTTCATTAAACCGTTTTAATATTTTGGTTTTAAACCGCTTTATCCTAAATCTAATCCTGTCAACGATTATTTATTCTCTGATTCGAAATACAATACGGTTAGTGTTCCAATCCCTAAAGGCAAATGATATGACGTCGACTAAAAACACATAACTTAAACCATGAACCCTCTTTCTGAATTTACTCTTGGATTGAATGTATTGACAATGAAATGTTACTTACTGTGAAAAACTTCATTAATGTTAACTACGTAAATCAAGTCATTTATTCTATCTAATTCCATGATATGAACATTTCATCATAGCAATGAAGTTTTCTAACGACGAATCCTTAAATTTGAACAATTTCTAATGGATAAGAACACAACCCCTAATCTATTTAAATAATATTTTATAGAATTCATATTTTCATATATTCCTGACAATGCTAACTGATGTCGTTATTCGTTTTTATAAATTATAGCCCAGTTTATAAAATTTATATTATTTAAAACTCATGAATTTATAAATTCCTAACAATACTATCGTTTTTATATCGTTCGTTTAAAGTTTTTGAATTATATATAGTTATTCTTTTATGTTAACTGTTTTGTTTAACATTTAATTAACATCATGTAATACATTTACGGTGTATAATTCAAAATTTTAATATTTAACCTTCCATAGTTCGTGTATCATTATGAAACTTGGGCGATGGTCAATGTATTAACTAATTTATATATGCAAACTTTCATATCTGCTTAGTGCATATATTACATACTTGGTCAATCCTCTAACACTATATACTATTAATTAACTAATTAATGTACTTAAAGGCAAATATCACTATTTACATAAGAAAATCTCTCTATTAATTTTAAATTGTTAGTTGTTCCACACGTATACGTTAGAAAATATATTGCATAAATATTATCTTGAATGTATAATTGTTTTTTTAAGAAATGCACATTCACAAAATATCTCCGACTACTTTAAATATGATTAGATATTCTCTAACAGTAAAATTTAGGTTTAACGAACACCTTATTTACCTCCTCTTATATATATATATATATAACCATTTCCATCGATTTCAACTCACAACTATTTCGACGCAGAAAAAAACCAACAAGAATTCTCTTATGCCTTTCACTCTATTGAGTGATATGAAACTTTTCAAATGCGGCTGGAAGGTTCACGTGTAAGTGTTAATTAGTTGGAAACAGTACAACTCTGTCTCTGGAGAAACACTTGAAATGATCTTATCAGATGAGCGTGTATGTTTTGAGTATTTCATTGTCATTATTTTATATTATTGAGTAGAGTTTATAAATATTCTTACGTTTGAATCGTGACATTACTAACTTTCATCGATTTGTATATTAACATGTAACAAGGATGCAAAATTCATGCTTTGTGCAAGAAGGCGTACTTGGAAAGCAAAGGGAGGCTTCTACCAGTTGTAGCATGGAGAAAATATTCAAAATTTCTCACTAAGCCCTGCCACAGGAATGTACAGACCAACTGAGCATTCCTATAAGATGGCCTTCGAGGTTTTGTATTGGACCCATTATATAAGATTTGCAAAGGTATCAAATCACGCATTTTGAGGAATTTGTTTTAGGAAACACACTTTCGCAAAATATCCCAACTTACTAAAATACATTAAGATCTTCTGTAACAATAAATTTTAGGTTTTACAGATATTCTATTAAGCATCTCATATAAATATAACCAGTTCCATCGACTTATACTTCCAACCATTTCTACGCAAAGCTAAATCTCAATGGAACGATATCTTACTGAGAATAACAAAGAAAAAAAATATTGTCGTGATAATATTAAATCTATTAACATGGTTAACTCATTCTCATTTGCGGTGGGAAAGTTGACCGAGCAATTATAAAAGGACGTGGCCCTAACATGTTTAAGAATCAAGGAGAAAAGTACCATTGGATGGGTAGTTTGAAGCCACTAGGGAGCGAGTAAGCTAAATTTGACAGCTCTAAGTTGTAAGGTTGCTGCAATCGTTGGCTGCAAAATGTTTTCAGTTTAGCTTGAATAGCTAATTGATCAGTTTATATTTTTCGAATGAATTTTGTAATATTTTCTCCTTGGTCCAATAATATTCTTTTCTGATATTTTGCACATCTTCGATCAACATCATCGTAACTAACAAATAACCATATTTCAATAATCATCTTATTATCACAATGCGACAAATCTGAAAATAATCTATATGGTCCGACGAAACAACAATAAAATATTTGTGATATATTTAAGACATTTTTTAGTCCATACTATATTTTCCCCAACACATTTATAGGTAATTACGTGCCTAGCCCATTACAATAAAACACAAAAATCCCATATGTAAAGAACCTAATTGATTATGTCATAAATTCCAAACATAAATACATGAAAAAACCCTCTATAAACTGGAACTCTAAATGCTCTTGAAAACTGTAATGAAAGATGACAAGATTTATATAAAATGAAATGATAAATATATGTTAACATGAAATGAAAAATATTATACACATTTATATGAAATTTGGAAGAAAGTGTGGGTCAAAATCTAGTATGTATTTTAAAGTGATTTTCATTGCTATTCCATAAAATAAAATATAAAAGTATTTGGAGACATTGAATTATAAATTTGTTTATATTTGTAACTTAAAAAAACATGCTTGTAAATATTTGTAACTGACATAAACATGTTTTTAATGTTTAACAGTAAAAACACACAGGTTAAATGTCTTTATCGTTGGAAAGAAAATATTCATGATATATTCCCTACTTTTAATGTTTGAGAATTCATAGTACTTTATTATTGGATATTTCTATTATTTACTGTATATATGTAATTTTTATTTTTATATTTTATATTATTTCCTTTTTAAAAACTAAACTGAAATAGAAGTACAAATATAATTGTGATGTATAATAGAAATCTAATGCATTATTCAAGCTGATTAACCGATCGATGTTGGGTAGGCTACTCTTTGTTGCCCCAAATCCTTCGTCTGCGTGCTCTCTTATTGAGTTGTTTTTTTTGGTTTGTGAATCCCTTCAGCTAGAATCCTTTTGTTATCTCTTTGCTTTTTTTGCTCTCTCTTGTAACTTTCGCCTCTCCTCTCTTCTCTTGTATATCTAATAAATTTTTCTATACAATATTGTAATACTTTAGAAATGGTATGATTTTTACATTTGCACCTAAAAAGATGTATAAAATAAATATTCAACGTCTCTTGATAAAAAAAAAACTCTTTTCTCGTTTCTGTTTAGTCTTAAATGGACATATGTAGGCTTTTACAGCCATATAATGTCAGGCAAATTGTGTCTATCTTTAGTTTCTAATACTAATTGTTTTCTGTATTTTATGGAATTTTTATGGTTTTATTTGGTGGGTAAAATTATTTACTTAGGGCTTTAGATGCAGTGTTAGGTTGGCTTCTGTTTAACAGAATTTTGTTTTCAGAGAGTAAAAAGTTGTTTTGCCGGTCTTGTTGCCCTTACTAAAAGCTTTATGATCCTTGTAACCTTTAGATTGCAAAAAATGAATAATTGTAATATCCTTGCAGTTTGATTGTCAGACTATTAACATAAGCATTATGTTCGTTATTATCCAATCAACATTTATCACAAAAGCATTTAGAAAAACATTTACAAGATGCTAATGCTCTCCAAATGATTTTTTCTCAATACTCTCATATGGAGCTTTTGGTAGAGCATTGCAGTTAGAATATATAAAAATCTAAAATAATTATATATAATGTATTTATTTTTATTTAATAATATAGAAAATTATTTTATAATCAAAAAATAAAATTTATATTTTTAAAAATAAAAGTTGCTATAAATATTTTAACTCTCTAAAAAGAACAATATTTCACATTTAAAATTTAATATAATTTATATAGTTACACATATCATTATTTTTAATAAAAACATTAAATAATATATATTTATATATTATATATTATAAAATAAAGATATCAATATTTTTTAGAAATAGATCAATTATATGTAATATATTAATTTTTATGATAATATTATATATGAATCATTTACTGCTTTACCAATAAATAAATAATGATAATTTATATATAAATTATATATATTTAATTTATTTTATTTAATAATATCAAACATTATTTCTATATGAAAAATAAATATTTTATTTTTAAATAAATTGCACATTTTTTATAAATAATAATATTTCACATTTAAAAATTAATTTAGTTTATATTATTAAATAAGATTCATTATTTTTAGTAACAAATACTCCTTATGTTTCACAAAGATACATATTCTAGATTTTTCGCACATATTAATAAAATACATAATAAATGCATAATTTTTTGTGTTGATCTTTTCTCCATTTTAATCCAATAAGAATCCAATAAGTGCAATTAAGTTTTTTGAAATTTGCAATTAATACTAAAACTTGATAAAATATGCATTGAAAATAAAAAATATGTATCTTTTTGAAACAAATTTTTTTCTAGAATATGTAACTTTGTGAAACGGAGGAAGTATATTATTAATATATATTATAATTTAATATATATATATATATATATATTATTTTAAAATAAATATATATATATATTGTTTTAAAATAAATATATTATATATTAACTTTTATGATAATTTTAAATTTGCATATCGCTATCGTTTCTACCACCATTTTATTAAAAATTTAATAAAACTTACAAACCTGCGACATCTTGCTTCTTACAACATACTACTACTGCTTGTTCATCAACTGTACCAATCGAAGCCTTAGTAGCTACATGCTCTATTTAATGCATCCATACAGTAGATGAGACATATGTCCCATCAACTACAAAGGGAATTTGTTACATGCTCTAATCAATATAAGGGGGATAAATTTGGTCATAATTTTACCATAGCAAATTGGTCTTTTCCAAATACAACAGTAAAGATTAGTCTCTCATTCCTAGGTACACTCATCATATCGTTGACATTAATATGTGTCTTGAATATAAAAATCATAAAAACCAGAGAACGAAAGATATAAGAAAAGATATCTAACATTTTGAAAAACTACTTTCTTACATGGATTTCTTCAATGTCTAATTGGACATCTAGGTTTGCTAAGTTTGATTTAGATCATTTTGTTCGAATTAAGCTTGTAATCATCATTTGAATTCCCATTTTCGGGTTGATTAATATAAGTAAATATTTATTAAAAAAATGCAAAAAATAAAAAATTAGACACTAGGTAACTCCAGCCACTTATATATGACGCTCTGTCTCTCCATGATCGTTGGATCTTTTAAAAGTGACGACACTCTTTTGACCTGTTGGAAATGAGATTCACCAGCAGTTTTTGTTCAAGCTATATTTACTTTATTCGGGTGATGCACTTAAAGACAAAAGGCAGGGGAGAAAACTTACGTACTCGGTCGAGTATGCTGTGCTTGGCTTCACGTACTTGGCAGTAGACAATTAACTTGGGGACCAAATTCTGCAGTTTAGCACATACCATGTTCAATTGCCGTTATTAGTGCCTCTCAAGAAGTTTCCTCATCGGAGTATAAATATGCAGTATTTCTAAGATGCAGATTAAGATTAGGGAAAAAATAGGACACCATCTGGCTTTAGATTTCCATTACTTCGTTAGAAATCACACCTGGAGATTTCCACATATTAAAGCATCCACTCCTTCACCTTCCGAGCTTCCAGAACCCGAGGTATGGAAACCATATCCCAGGATCTTGATGATGTATTAAGTTAGCAGCATATAATTATGACAAAAATCCAAGTAGAGGGTCCCAAACAGACAATATTGAGGTATTAAGCAAAGACAGAGAGTAAGAAAAATGACACATTTAGCAACAAAATATGTATTCTGGAACAACTATAAACATGCATTCTGAGAAGAATTATTAAGCCTCCCATAGTCGTTCAGTAGTTCTTCCTTCTTCAAGCAATACCTAGAGGCTAGCAAATTATTAAGAAATTTGGTAGAGCAATACAAATTGATGAAACACAATATCAATCATTACATCATCGGTTCTGAATTTTCTTTGAAAATTCAGCTGCTCTCTCACTCCCCATATTCTTGTGGGGATGGACCATCATCGCCTATGAAAGCAATCACAATGCTTAAAAACTCAATTTACATTTTTTGCCTATGAGTATCCAACAATTAACAAAGGCAGATAGACAGTCACTTCAAAGAGAGAAATAAACAACGTTACTTGTTTAGTAGTGGTCAGCACAATTCCTTGAGAAAAGCCATGTCCATACCGAGGTAAGCTCAAATCTGAGTAGTGGTCAGCACAATTGAGAAACTGAGAATCATAATCTGACATAACTCCATGGGACCTGTGAAATTTAGGTGCATGTTGATAAATTGAGGAAGTATAAAAGTAGAAGTAGAAAAAGTTAAGAGTGCATCGTAAGGCCGAAACTAAAGCTCCACTCAGAACTTTCACATGTGAGAAAACCCACAAAAGAATGTGTAGTTTACCATCTGGACTATACACTATACCAAGTATATATAAGCCAAATAAAAGTAATCATTCAGTAAACATATTTATCCTACTTCAAATTGTCATTATTTACCTGTTTATTCACGTGGTTCCACGTTTTGAGATTCCCCAGGTATCTGCAGCACGATTTGATAAAATAAATCCCTCAATGACTGTAGTTTGTGTTCAATGTTATCAGTGAGCAAATGGAAACTCTATTCGTTTTAAGTAATCGGTGTCATGCCTGTCAAGTGTTCATCAATCATTAGCAGCATCAGCCCAATTAAACTTCCTCCTCAAGCTGTGCTTCTGGCTTCCAAAAAAATTATTAAACGGAAACGGAGCTCCTATTCAGCTAATCCAGGGGTTTCACTGATTTGGGCGCCATTAGCGGATAATCTTGGATGGATTTCGTGAATTTTGCAGGTTTCATGAGGTTTTGCATGGAACAGAGACTGAGAGTAAGAGTTTATATAATCTCACAAACTAAGCGAATCCAAACGGTAGCGTGTATGCCGATTAAAAAGAGTAAAGTGGGGGGTTTAATGAGAAAGTAGTGCTGGATACGCGTAACTAAACGGAAACGTCAAAAATTGTCCGATGAAAACGAATAAGAAGTAGTCGATTAGTATGCACTTGGAGTCGACAAAAATTGTCCAACAGGTGGGCCTGATGGGTTAGGATAAGATATGTGCCAAATACAGTTTGTTAAATGATTTTAAATGGGCCGTCCGAGTATTTTTGGAATGAACTAAGATTCAATGTGACATGACAATTTAGAAAAGTATCATTGGATGATTTTATTAGATGACGTGGATAGCTTTAAATTTGAGTATTAACAACTTTCAGTATTGTAAGATTCTTTTTGATTAATTGTCAATTGTAGTTCTTAAAATTGTGTGTTTTAATTGTTTAACTTTGTTTTGTAGTTCTTTTGTAGTTATTTAAAAAAACTTGAGTTGGATATTTTTCAAATATTCTATTTAAACTCACTACAGGAAATGTGGGTATTAATAGCGTCGTAGCATAGCGGTTTTGGAATTTCTGCTATTGTATACCAACACGGGCCTTTATAATAGCGTTTATAAAATGTAAAAGCTATCTTTGTAATCGCGGGAAAATAAAATAATTCAGCCACGTTAATTTGGTAAGTGGAGGCGCCTTACCATTGCAAATAAAAAAATAAATGCTATCGTATATGAAAAAATATATTAAAGAAGAACTTAAGTACTAAAATCGAAACCCATTTCTCTTTACTCTCTTCACTCTCTTCACATTCCGAAATCGAAACCGAGACTCATCGAAACCCTTTGTTCTTCATAGTTTCAAAGAAAATCCCGAGAGTTCTCTCGAATCGAAGCTTCAATTGGTATGAGTTTCGATTTGATTCTGAGTTTAGATTAGAAACTTTCCTCCATGATTTATCTCTTCGATTTGAGTCTATGTTTGTGTGAACATGAATGTCGATCGTATCTCTTCGATTCGATCTCTTTTGATTTTAGGTTTCAATTTTGATTGTGGGTTTCGATTTTGATTGTGGGTTTCGATTTGATTTTGGGTTTCTATTCTTAGTTTCTGTTAACACATGCATGTCCAAGTTTGTGATGTTCGGTTTAGAATTTGAATATGATATTGGGTTTTGACTTTTTTACTTTGATCGAATCTGTTCTTTGTTTATTAGTTTCAGAAATGGCAAAGACAAGAGGAGGAGGACAAGTTGGTTCTCGTCGGAGTAGACGTACTCAAGGCTTGGAGGTAGTAGATCCAACACCGCAACTAAAAGTGAAGAAAAAAACAGCAAAGAAAACGGCTTCCCCTAAAAAGAATTTAGTTCTAACGCCAACGAGAAGAAGTAGTAGAATCAAGAAAGTGGCTGCTCAAGATGATGACATAGAAGATGTAACACTTGCTGAAGATGATGAGGTAGAAGATGTAACACTTGCTGAAGATGATGAGGTAGAAGATGTAACACCTGCTGAAGATGATGAGGTAGAAGATGTAACACCTGCTCAGGATGATGAAGTAGAAGATGGTGGTGTTGTGGAAGAAGATAAAGATGATGCTGGGATAGAAGGAGAGGATGAAGAAGATGGAGCTGTCAATGGGAAAGAGAATGAAGAAGAAGCGGCCAATATGGAAGATGATGGAGTTCTCAATGAGAAAGAGAACGAAGAAGAAGCTCTCGATATGGAAGAAGATGGAGTTAGTAATGAGAAAAGGAACGAAGAAGAAGCTCTCAATAGGGGAGAAAATGGAGTTAGCATTGCGCAAGATGATGAGATTCCTAGTACTGAAGGAGTTGAGCTAGCAGGGGATGAAGTTCAAAAAAAAATAAAAGAGGACCAACAAAGTTTCGTAGAGTGGCTGAAAATCCCAATGAAAAGATTATGGTCACATTCAATGACTTTGGTGATCATATTGGACCTGGTTCAGTAACACTATCGTCTTTTCTTCGTCCTCTTGTGAGGGAACATGTTCCGGTTACACTTGGTGAGTGGAGAAATCTTGATGCAGCAACTAAAGCAACAATGTGGGAAGAAATTCAGGTTTGTATATATACATTAGTATGTTTTGTTGAACCACAAGATAAAATTATAAACATGTTTAACTTGCTTATTGTGATGCAGGGGAGGTTTAACTTGCAAGAAGAATCGCAGAAAGCTGTTATTTTCAAGCAGCTGGGAAATGTGTGTAGGGCTGGGAAGTCGAGGCTAGTGTCACAAGTACGTGTTGCGAAGACTGCAGCTGAGAGAATAGCTTTAAAACCGGGCAACATCCCATCCATTCAAGTGTGGAACTCTTGGGTTAAGAGTAAAACTACCAAATCTTTCACGGTGAGTTATCTACAACTAAGTAAGTTTCATCCTTAAAGGTCACGTCTTATAGATTTAATCACTGTCATATTTATATTGTAGCAAATGTGTAACAAGTACAGAGAGATGAGAAGAAATCAGATTCCTCACACCACCAGCTGCAAAGGAATGCTTCGTTTAGCTGATGATATGGTAAAAGAGTAGTCAAACATCTATATATTGTACAGCTTGTTAGATTAAAATGGTACTGAGATATACTGTCATATTTATATTGTAGCAAATGAGTAACAAGTACAGAGAGATGAGAAGAAATCAGATTCCTCACACCACCAGCTGCAAAGGAATGTTTCGTTTAGTTGATGATATGGTAAAAGAGTAGTCAAACATCTATATATTGTACAGCTTGTTAGATTAAAATGGTACTGAGATATGTCTGTTTTTATATAGAAAAAAAAAGAGTAAAGACCCAAGTAAGGTGAGTAGATCAAAGGTTTGGATTGCGGGACACACTCATGCTGATGGCGCACTGTGAAACCCAGTTCTTGAGACTATTGTAAGAATTATGGAAGTTGTATATTGTGTATAATTAATAGATTATGGCAATGAATTATTTTGTGTTTAAATGAATGTATCAGGAACAAATACAATCACTTGACAGTCAGATGGCCTCAACATCAGCTGCTAATAACATAAGGGAAGATGCTGTGAGCAAGGTTTTGGGAAAAGACAAACCTGGACGAGTAAGAGGGTTTGGAAGAGGGATTACAGCTACTAAGCTAGTATTTCTACAATTTAGAGACGCAAAGATTGCAGAAATGAAAAGTGAGATTAAAGAGTTAAAGGGGATGGTGCGAGACTAAGCTGGGAAGAAGATAATCCTTTTCATTACATTTGGTCAATTAGTTTTAAGACATTGACGATTTCCTTTGCCTTTTCTCAGAAAAGTAATGGTGATGCTGAAACATCTGAGAGTAGTGGTGGATTCAAAGAAGGAGTCAGAGTACAAATACTGGATTGGATTGAATCAGAGGATGTTGTTGTTGGTGAAGGAGAATTCTGCTCTGCTGAACTGAAGTACAAAATTGGTCGTATACCAATTGGTCCTAATGCAGTGGCTATCGTAGTTAAGTCTGCACTAAGCTCAGTAGCTTCACTCTGGAGGTCTACCACGGATGTGTTAACTCTTGATGAAGCTGTGGGATACAAGATAGCTTGGCCAATGTATAAAGTGATTTTGGATCGGGATCCAAACTGCTCTGAAGATATATACATGGTAAAATTTCAAATCTTGTTTTCTTCTTACAACAGTTGAGTCATCTCTAATCATTACCTTCTTGCATTTTAGCAAAGCAAGGAAGGTGAATCTCGAAGATGCAAGATATATGATTAGACCAATGACGAGGATGAGGTTATTGCTGAAGGTCTCATGTGCTCTTCTAAATCCAAAGAGATGGTTAACAATATACCTCTAGGTCCTCATATACCATGAATTTGACCTGATTTTAGTCATGGTATATGATAAATTTAGGATACATTTAACCTATTTTGGAGTCTAGAATACATATTTACAGGTACAGGAGCAATTGGAGAAAAAATGATGTTTTTGGAGCATTTTGGAGCATTTTAGAGATTCATCCCGAGATGACCATAACGACCACTCAAGGTCGACACAGAGAGAGATGCGTCGATCGATACACCTTATCGATCGATATCCAACACACAGAAGCCCAGTTTGGTCACAGCCGACTTGAAGCCCAAGACTTCATCCAATTTACCAAGATACCCCTGACGAGTTTTAACCTAATTTTAAGTATTTATGCTTTGCCTAAGTGTTTTGGCATAAGCAAGAGTTTTAGAGAGTTTACAGCTTTGAAAGTTTCATAGTTCTAGGTCTTTTGGTTCTTGAGAGTTTCTTTCAGAGAGAGTCTTTTGAGAGTTTCTTTTCTATTTTTTTGTGAGAGAGAGAGTTACAATTGAGAGCTTTCTTGAACATCTTTATTTTCTATCTATTCTATTTATGCAGTTTTATTTTACTGTTATTGTGGGAACCGAAATTCGCACTGTCGATTTTCCGTAAAATATGGGAAGTCAAGTTGACTCAACTTTCTCAGAGATCTCGGATTATCTGCGAAGACACACCAAAGCGAAAGAGACACGCAATAACATAAAAATCGAAAGTAAGTTGCACAGAGGCGTATTATAGATTGATAAGAATAGAGTTACAGGATTTCCAAGAGACAAGACGGACAGAGATTCGTTAGCCAAGTCAGATTTCAGAACAAAGTCGAATCGAGACTAAGTGAAATCAAAACGCCTAAAATTATAAGTTCCTCTAAGCTAGCCGGGTTCTTCTAGGTCTAGGTCTCTCTCTCTCATGCGCTGTTAGCTTTAGCTTCCCTTATATATGCCCTCTAGGTCAGTTTGAGCATTTCTCGGAAACTTCCCTTTCTCTTCTCGATCATCATTATCTTGGAAACTTGACATTTATCTTCCGATTTCGCGAGATTGCATCTTATCTTGCAAGTAAGATTAGCCGTCATACATTGTTGGGCTTAATTCCGAATAGAATCGTAAGTGGTTCTGGGCCGTGTTTTAGGCCTCTTCCGACCTTTTTCCGACTTTAAACGTTTTTACGATTTCTTCGAAATCGCGCTTCTTAGTACGACATCGATTCAACGAGGAAGTTCATATTTCTCGTAAACGGCTGTAGTGTTTAGTGAACCATCGCCGTTTCTTCGTTTGGGAATATGAACTTTGGCGGTTTTCTTCGTAATATTTCCACGGTAACTCCGATCGAGACGAAACGAGGGACTGACCCATCGAGGTTCGAAAGGACAGCACAAGGTCGGATCCAACTCGCTGAACGGGCGAATTGGATGTCTTTAAGAGAGACAACTCGCCAACCAGGCGAGCGGGACTGGCCCTGCTCGCCCAACGGGCGAGTTGCTCGACTCTGGGAGGTGCAACTCGCCAACCTGGCGAAAGCAGACTGGCCCCGCTTGTCCAACGGGCAAGTTGCTCGACCGAGGTACAACTGCCAACCCGGCGAAAGCGTGACTGGCCCTCGCCACCCAAAGGGCAAATTGCTCGACTCGAGGTGCAACTCGCCAACCTGGCGAAAGCGTGACTGGCCCCGCTTGCCTAACGGGCGAAGTTGCTCGACCGAGGTGCAACTCGCCAACCTGGCGAAAGCAGACTGGCCCCGCCGCCTAACGGCGAAGTTGCTGACTCGGTGGTGCAACTCGCCAACCCGGCGAAAGCAGACTGGCCCTCGCCGCCTAACGGGCGAAGTTGCTCGACTGAGGTGCAACTCGCCAACCGAAGCGAAGTAGACTGGCCCCGCCGCCCATCGGGCGAAGTTGCTCGACCGAGGTGCAACTCACCAACTGGCGAAAGGTGACTGGCCCCGCTTGTCCAACGGGCAAGTTCCTCGACCGGAGGTGTAACTCGCCAACCTGGCGAAAGCAGACTGGCCCCGCCGCTTAACGGGCGAAGTTGCTCGACTCGGAGGTGCAACTTCGCCAACCTGGCGAAAGCAGACTGGCCTCGCCGCCTAACGGGCGAAGTTGCTCGACCGAGGTGCAACTGCCAACCTAGCGAAGCAGACTGGCCCTCGCCGCCTAACGGGCGAAGTTGCTCGACCGAGGTGCAACTCACCAACTCGGCGAAAGCGTGACTGGCCCCGCTTGTCCAACGGGCAAGTTCCTCGACCGGAGGTGTAACTTCGCCAACCTGGCGGCGGACTGGCCCCGCTTGCCTAACGGGCGAAGTTGCTGACTCGGTGGTGCAACTCGCCAACCTGGCGAAAGCAGACTGGCCCCGCCGCCTAACGGGCGAAGTTGCTCGACTCCAAGAGGTGAAATCCGCCAACCGAAAGCAAGCAGACTGGCCTCGCCGCCTAACGGGCGAAGTTGCTCGACTCGAGATGCAACTCGCCAACCCGGCGAAAGCGTGACTGGCCCTCGCCATTCAACGGCGAAGTTTCGACCGAGGTGCAACTCGCCAACCTGGCGAAAGCAGACTGGCCTCGCCGCCTAACGGGCGAAGTTGCTCGACCGGAGGTCTGACTTGCCATTTCGATTAGCTGGACTTTCCTTTCGAGTTTTTCGGGAACTTTTGTCGAGAATGGACGAAGATGCACTTTTTTTAGAAGTCAATTTCCAGGTAACCGTTTTTGACCCCAACAGTTATGATGTTTTGCTTCGCCATGTCTGAGTAAACACTTGTGTTAGATCTAGGATTCAAATAGGTTTTGAGGGATTAGCCCCAAATATGAATACTTGAGCATGTGATATTCATCTTAAAAGATTGCTCTTAATGCTTGTATATGAGTAGCTAATCTATACATGATAACAGTGGATATTATCCTTAGATCTATCTTCTTTGAGCTTAGGGATTTGCTGGAAACAAGCGAAAGCTGATTTGGCAAACTCCTTAAGCGAACTGTTAATCAGCCATCGTGCTTAAAGCTTACTAGAAGCATATCGATCAATACTCTTATAGTCATCGATCAACGCGAGGCACTGTCGATCGATACGTGCAATGGCAGGTCGATCGACGCCTTCCTATGTCTTGACAATGGGAGTTTCATCGGTTCTAGTATTAGATAACCTAGGACGACAGTTAAAGTTATTGTAATAGCTGGGTTCTTTAATATCATGCAAGCATCTCATATAAGCATTCATACTATTATAATCCTGATAACCTGAATAGTAATCCTATTCTAACACCTTCACCATATTTGTTTAATACCAAATCAATCACTTGAGTAATTGTCTTGCTCACCAATTCTAAGTTTACTTGCTATTTACTGCTTTGAAATCTTTGACCTAGCTTTGTTTCAATAAGATCTACTGTGTTCTCTAGCTCCCTGTGGATTCGATCCCTAAGTACTACAGCTTGACCTCTTTTGATGAGAGTAAAGTTGCTAAAGGGTAATTTGAGCACGAATCAGGTCCCAATGCCGTTAGTATCGAAGTTGTGAAGGTGTTCAATGATCAGGCATGTTTGTGGAGGCCAACCGCTGATATGTTCTTGATTGGTGATGCACTTAGCGAGAAAATAGCATGGCCAGTCCTAAAGGTTGAAGTCATGCCTACACCCGCTACAGAAGCAACACCTACAAAATGTGCAGGCAAGAAAATAATGTCACCTTCGAAACCAACCAAGAAAAAACTAGTGGTATGTTATTAACATGAAGTTAATTTATTTATTTGTCTGATGATTGATGTTGCGTCCTTAATTGATGTTGGAACTTGCTTCTGTCATCTTGTTTGAGTTGTAGAGTCCAGGCAGCACTAGTTCGACCAGAAGTCCGAGGCAGAAGTGTATTCTCTTGGATTGCAACAACTCTGGACGTAAGGTAGCTGAAGGAAGAGTTGCTTCAACGGATCCGAATGAGTTGTGCCACTTTGTATCCCTAGGTCCAAATGCAAGCAAGGTGTGGATTGATGTGGCTAAGATCGGTGATGCAAAAGTCTGGAGGCCAAATTCAGAGATTGAATACATATCTGATGCAATGGTTCGGTTGTGGCATGGCCAAATGACAAAATCAAGTTTTTCTAAACCTTGTCGTCTGAAACAGTTTTCAAGTTGTTATGTCGGCTAAGTATTTCTAGTGTGTGATCGAATGTTTAAGTACTTATATGCTCGGTTAAATCATGTGTAATATTATGTTATGGTTAGCTTGTTATGTGTGATATTATGATATAAGGTTGTGTGTGAAAATGTTTAGCTTGTTAACCCCTATACCCTAAAGTGCATAATTTTACATTAAACCATAAGCTTTAAAAATTAAAACCACAAACGATAAGACCAAAAATTAAAACCCTATACCCTAAAGTGAAATCCCTAAACCCTAAAGTACAAACCTATACCCTATACACTAATTGTTCTTGATTTCACAATTTTGGTCATTCTAAAAATGATATTGTAATCTTAATTTTATAAAACTGATTAGTTATAAATTTTATAAACACTCATTTGTTCAAACCCTATACCCTAAAGCCGGCTTTTGTTAAGAATTATGCAAGGCCAGAAGCATGTATGGCTGAGGCGTATTTAGCTGGAGAATGCGTTGCATTTTGTTTAGAGTTCCTTAAAGATTCAGTACCAGTTCAAGAAGCAGTTAATCGTAATGAAGATTGTTGAGGCTGACAGAATGGTGGTTGGCCGACCTCTACAGAAGGGTATGGAGGTTACCCTTTCAGATAAAGATAGAGACATTGCACATCGTTATGTGGTAATGAACATGGCATCTTTGGATCCCTTTCTTGAGTAAGTAATTCTCTATGTTTCATCTACTAGTTTTACTTATAATTTCATTTTCATATACTGTTGTTTAATTTAAAATCAGGATGCATTTGGAAGAGTTGCAAGCTAAGGATGCTCGATTGGCTAGAAATGAAACTTTGTTATGGAAAAACCATATTGAACACTTTGCAGAATGGCTTAAAAATAAGGTTTCAAACTCCATATTCTTTTCTTGATTATTATTGTAAATACTGGTTAGCTTGTATTTTGATGACTGGTTAGCTTGTATCTTGATGACTGGTTAGCTTGTAGCTTGAAGAACATGTCCAGATTTTAGTATTTTGATGTCTGAGTAGCTTGTATCTTGATGAAACTGTCTGGATTTTTAGTATTTTGATGACTGGTTAGCTTGTAGATTGATGATTGGTTTCGTGGTACATATTATCATGTTTTGATTATAATTTACGTACCTCGGCTTGATGATCATGTTCTGATTTCCTGCGGCAGATTCATTCAGACTCAACAGATAGTCATTCTAAAGAGATAAGGTGGTTGGCATTTGGACCAATAAATGTGCTTTAGCACATAAAGGATTCAACATCAATGGGCAACGGTTTCATAGTGATGCGGTCAAGCTGAAGATACAAAACAGTGGAGTAACTTATGAAGCCTTTAGCATGTGTAGATCAAGTGCTCGAGATATGAGACAGGTCGCGGATATGATTACATAATATGGAGTGATAAAGGAGATTTTACTCATCGACTATCACATGTTCAAAGTGCCACTCTTTAGATGCAACTGGGCAAACACAGGGAATGGTGTGAAGGAAGAAGATGGCTTCACTCTTGTTAACCTTTATATGAACCAAGCAGCCTATTTGAAACATCCATTCATTCTACCTTCTCAAGCGAAACAGGTTTTCTACTCTAGGGAGGATGATAATTCAAATTAATATGTTGTTATGAGAGTACCACCTAGAGGTTATCATGAGTTGGAAACAGAACAAGATTTTGGTGGTGCTCCTTTGCCTTTCCAAAAAGTTGATGATATGGGTGATGAAGCTTCGAATGATGATAGTGTATATGTTAGGGATGATTGTGAAGGTTTATTAGTGGTAGATTGGTAGGTTGTATGCTTGTGTGATGGTTTGTATGAATGTGATAATGTTGTGTTATGGGATTTAAATAATTATATAGTTTTTTTGGATTTTTAATAATTTAAAATGTTTTTATTTCATATTTTTGAATTAATTATTATAAAAAATCAATTCATTATTATTATTAATTAATTTTCGGATAATTAAAAAACTAATTAATAACACGAAACATTTGCTATCTTTGCTACTGGGAAAATCAAATTATTAGCTTCTAATAACATTTGTTCAACGTTATTATAAATATTAACAATTGCGAACACAAACGCGCTATTGTTATAAGCTTAATTATAACACGCTATTAAAAGGGTCGGACCTATTATAACGGACGATGTCAGAGCGGACAAGGAAACGCTATTAAACAGGAATCATAGCGGTTTCCGTCCGCTATTACTATCCACATTTCTTGTAGTGACTAAAAGGTTGTGGTGTAGACAATTGATTTTTTGATGTATTATATCTTTTAATTTTATTAAGTATTCTTTTTAATTTCTGAATAATCTATTTTATCTATTATATCTAACAATAACTGTTTATCAATATCTTTAGTTACTTCACTGATTATTTTACAATTGCATAGGTTGTCAGATAATCGCTATCAGTTTCTTCTGATAATTCAGATTTTGATATTAATAATTTAGTTAACTTTTCTTGAATTTATGGTTGATCTTGAAATATCTCATTTATTTTCTTCTTCATTTTAAATTTAGTGGATCTATGTCCATGTTTCTTACAATTCCAACAGACTATTTTTGTGTGTTTGTTGGTTTATATTTTTTGTTGTTTTTAAAATAATATTGATTAGTTGGTTTTTTGTAATATTTTTAATATTTTGATCATTTTTGATATTATTAGATTTTCCTTATTTGTGTTTTAATCTTTAACTTTTGATGGAGGATTAAGTCGATTATAACCATATTATTCACAGAATGAACCCATGGTTACTTTGAATTTAAAATTATCATTTTTAATCTTTATGGTCTTGATATAAATAATGCAAGACATAAATTTTTATCTTGGTAAAAAGTAATTTTATCGTACAAAATCTTACTAAAAAATTTGAAATATATATATTTTTAAATAATGCATTAACTAATTTTATAATTAGTAATATAATGTTATTATAAATTAATGTTAATTAACATTTTATAATAAAACAAAAAAATTTAATCTTATTTTTATAAATTTTATAATTATAGTCTATAATATATTAAAATAAAGTACCACATGAAATAAATATGATTGAATTATATTTTTATTGGTAAATTAACCTATTTTATTTTGAAAATGAATTATTTTCAACAAATAAATAAAATATCACTCATCGTTAAAACATGTTAAAATTCAAACACTATATAATATGTTTATACAAAATAATCTTTTAGCATATGTTAAACTTTTTTATCTATAACTATGCATTATTATTATTTTTATTATTTATTTTGAACTTCACATCAATATATTGTAATATATAAGTAACATTTATTTCATGTTTTATTTACAAATAATGTTATTAGATGTTTTGAAATTTTAATAATTCAATAAAAATATTAATGGAAATCATATAACTATAATTTTAAAGTTTATTTAATTATAACAAAAACAGATAATAAAATATAGAAAAATATTACAAATTTTTTTTAATATTTTTAATCAAACTTAAATAACATGATTATAGTTATACAATATATAACACTAATTTTTTTTGAAACCATCGACGCATGCAAAGTTGGAAACCCCAGTCTCTTTGATATTTCACCAAGATCTCCCTGCCTGTGGTGTTGTCGTCGCCGGCGGTCAGATTCCAGGTGAAACCCAATTTCGATTTTGTCTGTATGAACCCAAGATTGATTTTAAGATTTCTCTGATTTTCTCTGATTAATTTCTTTCAGCTTTTACAATTTCGATTTAACTGAACCTTAGTATTTGAGCACACGAAGATTAAGGAGGAGACAAGTCAGGTTAGAGATAATCAAATCTGTTTCGGATTCAATATCGTGAGGGCTGAAGTTTGATTCTTCTGGGGGAAAATACGATTTGATTTGTGGTTCTTGTTTGTTTTCTTTTGCTTTGGAGGTTTGAGCTTTGATTGTTCCTTTATGGAGTGAAGTCAAGTTGAAATCTGAAGGATCTTATTGAGGTGATTATTTTCAGCCAAATAGAAGTTGTGTCTTTTTGGTGTTTTTGATTGTCTGATTTTTAGTATCTGATTGATTGACGATTGAATAGTTGATTGTTTATTGCTCCTTATGTGAATGACAATGTGTCTGTTTAGTGTTTGACATACTCTTATGGCTTTGTTTTATTTTGTTGGTTATCGGTTAGAAACTTAGAACATAGAGATGGTCGAAAAGTCATGGGTTCATCTAAACAGGTAAGGAAAAAGAATATATATTATAGTTACTGAGTTTTTGTGTGATTAAGCGAGTTTAAATTATGATTTCATGTGTCTTAACCGAAGAGCTGATCCTGGTTATGAGAGAGGTGCGTAAGACTTTGTGAGGTCTGTTGGTGCATATTTGCCAGAGTCTGAGATGATCATTTGCCCATGCATTGACTGTTGCAACGTAGATCGTCACTCAGCCGGTGTTATTGTGGATCATCTAGTAACTAGGGGAATGGATTTGAGTTACAAGATGCAGGAGGATTGGTATCACCATGGAGATGTAATATCAGGGATTGACAGTAGAAGCAATGCAAGTGAGAAGAACAAAGAGATTTTAGGATTATACCAAGCAGCTGCGTTTGTTGATGAAGAGTTTCTTAGGTAGGGTGACTTAAGTGAGGTTGCTGAAGGTGAAGATAAGGAAGAAGTTGAGTTTCTTGCTAAGTTAGCAGATGCAGAAACACCTCTGTATCCAAGTTGTGCTAACCATAGCAAGCTCTCGGCGATTGTTTCACTCTTTAGGATAAAGACACAGAGTGGTTGGTCTGATAGAAGCTTTGATCTTTTGCTAGAGACTTTGCCACAGATGCTACCCAAGGATAATGTCTTGCACACGTCCTTGTACGAAGTGAAGAGGTTTTTGGGATCTTTTGATATGGGTTATGAGAAGATAGATGCATGTGTGAACGACTGTTGTCTATTCAGAAAGGAGTTTCAGAAGCTAGACAAATGTCCGAAATGCAACGCTTCAAGATGGAAGATTAACATGTGCACAGGTGATGTGAAGAAAGGTATTCCACAGAAAGTTCTTAGGTATTTCCGATAATCCCACGACTGAAGAGGAAGTTCAGGTCAGAGGACATGGCAAAGGAGTTAAGGTGGCACTTTAGTAATAAGAGCACTGATGGAAAAAGCAGACATCTGGTAGATTATGTTACTTGGGATCAAATGAATGACAAATGCCCTTCATTTGCCGCTGAAGAAAGGAATCTTCGGCTTGGGCAGTCCACTGATGGGTCCAATCCTTTTAACATGAAGAATGTGAACTATAGTTCTTGGCCTGTTTTGCTTGTCAATTACAACATGTCACCTGAAAAGTGTATGAAGGAGGAGAACATCATGTTGTCATTGCTGATTCCTGGTCCAAACCAACCTGGAAACAATATTGGTGTGTACTTAGAACCCTTTATAGAGGATCTAAACCACCTCTAGGAGAAAGGAGAGTTAACGTATGATGCATTAAGCCACACCACTTTCACATTAAGAGCAATACTTCTCTGAACCATTCCGGATTTTCCTGCATATGGTAATCTTGCAGGCTGTAAAGTAAAGGGCAAACTGGGTTGACATGTGTGTGAAAAAAACACAGATAGTATGTGGTTGAGTAACTGCAGGAAGCACGTTTATATGTCCCATCGGAAAGGTCTACCTCCCACACATCCTTATCGAGGAAAGAAAGCATGGTTTGATGGGAAAGCTGAGCATGGGAAAAAGGGTAGGATTCAGAGTGGTCATAACATAAGCCAAATCCCCAGAAATTAAAAGAAAGATTTTGGAAATTTGAAAGTAACTAGAAGGAAGAGGAAGATTAATGAGTCGGTTGGATCAGCCTCCAATACGGATGATGAATCCAGTGAATCAGAGGAAGAGGAAGAAGCAGTTGATGAGGAAGAGCTATCTAGATGGAAGAAGCGGTCAATCTTTTTCAAGTTGCCTTATTGGGAGGTATGTTTCTAATCTTAAGATATGTCAATTTTTCTGAATTGTGCAGTCACCACCTTTCTTTGACACTCTTATATGTATTTGTTTTGTCTATGATCTACCGGTTATACACAACTTAGACGTTATGCACGTGGAAAGAAATGTTTCTGCAAGCCTTATAGCTACATTGTTGCATTGTGTAAAATTAAAATATGGTCTTAACGCTAGAAGAGATCTGGAAATGCTTGGAATTAGGAAGAATTTACATCCTTAACCCCGTGGGAAAAGAACATACCTTCTTCCAGCTCCTTGGTCTTTGTCCAGAAAAGAGAAGAAAGTATTCTGCAAGCGGCTATTGGACTTCAGAGGTCCGGATGGTTATTGCCCAAATATATCAAGGTGTGTAAAGATAGAAAAATCTAAGATATAAGGATTGAAATCACATGATTACCATGTCTTGATGCAACAGCTTCTCTCGGTTGCTATTAGAGGTATCAACTGGGTCTTTAAACTTTGTATTAGTGAAGATTTAGATGTCCTGACTTTATTCTCCAATTCTTCTTTCTTTACAGGGTTATTACCTAAAGGTGTTAGGATAGCTATTGGACGCTTGTGTGCTTTCTTCCATCATCTCTGTCAGCGAGTAATTGATATAGAGAAAATTTCAGTAATGGAAACTGAAATCGTGGAAACACTCTGCATGTTTGAGAGGTTTTTCACTACAAGAAATATGAGTATTGATAGCAGTTCGCAGTCGCACGAATTCACCAACTGCTACTAAAATTGTTAAAATCTGATTTCTACTTTTTCATAGCGTTTCATTACTGCTAAGCAAATATTTCAGCGGGAACATAAAAATGGGTACAATAGTTATAAAATGTCTTGGAGGCAAAACACTTTATGTAAACCGGGAAAGTTAAAAAAAATATTATTTTTCCTCTCTCTCTTGCTCTCTTGATCAAAATCAAAATTATCTTTCTTTATTTTTTCTGCTAAAGTCATCTCTTATCTCTAGATCTTTTTCCCGACGGTTTCCATGGATTCCGGTTTCAGTCATCAACTACCTCTCTCTCTCCTCCGGTTCACTCACAAAGACAGGAGCTGCTCTCTCTATCACCATCTGAACCACCAGAGCCACTGATTCCTCCGGACCTAGCCGAACCGCCGGATCTGTCATCTCCTTTACGCTTCCCCTCCTCCCATATGTTTCGTACAACCTGTAGTTGGACGGCTCTCCATCTCTCTCAGTCGGCGGCTCCTTTCTTCTCCGACGAAATCCCTAGTCTCGTGTAGTTGCAGAGACTGGTGCTGATCAATTGGTTAAGAAAGCTAGGAAGATGAATATCAAATCCTCAATGAAAGATGCTTTCTCTACATACGCTGATTATCTCAACAATTTTTGTGAGTTTTCTCTCTTCCCTGTAAAAAAGGTCGATGCTTTCTATTTTTTTCCTGTTAAGAAAGATTCAACCTTTGCGTCTTGGGATTGAGTCTTCTATGAAGTAGAAGTCTAAAGGAAGGATCTTTCAATATGGAAACTTCGATTCTTCTTCTGCTGAGAGTTGGGTTTGAGTCATATAGGCAGAGAGATGCTCGTTGCGTTGATTGTTGATCAGAGAGAAATTGTTTTGCACTTAGCTGAAAATCTTAGGGCTTTGGTTGATGACATCAAGTCTAATTTCAGGGTAAAGATTGAATCTATGATCTGCTCTTTTAATATAATCACACAATTCATGAGAAGTGGAATCTATAGTTTATTCTCACAGAGACTAGTTTTGTTTTCAGTCTGTGTGTTTGAAGCTTCTTCTGTAGAGGGCATAGATAAAGTGACAATCTTTGTGCATGAAACAAATTTCAAGGAGTGGAGGCTAGCTGCAAGAGATCACTCGGATTGATGACAGTATAATGCATTATGTTCATTTTCATCAACGAATCTTTTGAAAGTTCCTCTGATTTTTCAAGATGAAGACACAGTGTGATGTATGTGAGAAATCTCCTGCGACACTGATATGTTGTGCAGATGAGGCTGCTTTGTGCGCTAGTTGCGACATTGAGGTTCATCAGTCTGAGGATGCTAAGCTTATTCTCTCGAGCTTGACCGCAAGTGTATACTCCGTGCTTCTCCTTGAGATGTGAGATTTTCTCTTTACTTATCTCTTTGTCTCTAGATTAGATTGTTTCTGAGAATATGTACATGTCTAGAGTAAGTAACTTTGAGATTCTTGTCTAAAAATGATTTCATTTTGTGTGTTATGATGCTACATCAACTATAGTACCGTCCTCCTACCTTTGGGACATTTTAGTACCGTCCTCCTACATCACCTCGAATATCTGAGCTTGTGACACAGACCTTGGAAGCTGTTGGTTTGAATGTCTCCTAATTATCACATCATTTTATGAAAGATTTGCTTCAAATGAATGACTCTTTACTCCAACTTGAAACATCTGGTTCTTTTTTCTGATATGATCAGGGTGTTGAGAATTGACTGCCTTCTGAGCTATCCGGTAGGATGAAGAAAAGGGTTGCTTTAGCTCGTTCACTTATTTTCGATACAACAAAGGAGGTCATAGAGCCAGAGGTATAATCCAAAGATCCACTTAACTTCCTGCATTTGTATGTAGTACTTGATGAAACTGTAACTAATTCCTCTTCTTAGGTGCTCTTGTATGATGAGCCAACAGCTGGACTTGATCCCATTGTATCAACGGTAGTTGAAGATTTTATACGTTCTGTTCACTTGACGGGCAAGGAGGATGCACTTGGAAAATTGGAAAGATTGCTTTTTATTTGGTTGTTAACAATACATGCTCCTGGTGGATTTGTTTTTGAGTGGTTGTATGTATTCTTGGATAAGTTATGCTATAAAAAAATTATGTATTTTCGGATAATTTATGAAATATAAAAGTTGTATATAAGTCTAATGAAATACCAATAAAAAATATTACAAAACAATATACCAGTGCTAAAATAATGTCATTCTTAGTCTCCAACTTTTATATATGTTTTAGTGAAAACCCATAAAAAAATCTAATACTAATAGGAAATGTTAACCTTATTCATACCCTAAACTCTAAATTCTGAATATTTCATCACAAAATCCAAAGATAACACAACAAGTAAATTTGAACAAAAAAAAAAACACAACAAGTAATATGATAAAAAGAAAATCTGTTACTGATATTAAATTAGAAAAAAAAATTACCTCAAAATCTAAACCCTAAACATGCCCTAAACTTCAACATCCAACACTTATAATAAATTTCAAAATGAACATTTGTAACTTTCAAACTTCTTAATTTTATAACTGTATAACTTTATAGTTTATTCTTTAAATCTTAGTTATAAAATTTAACTCCTAAACACTAAGTATGTTTTAACCCCTAAACTCAACATAATTAAAACTCTAATTTTTTCACACTGTAACCTATAATTGCCTAGAAACTTAAAATTAAACTCAAAATTTAAATTTTTAATATTAAGTTGTAACTTACAAAACATAAACCTTAAATCTTCAATCAAACTCTCTACCCTAACCCTAAACCCTAACTCCAAACATAAACCATATCTCCAATTAATAAAAACCTAAAACCTAAATTTTAATTTTGTTTTTTAAAAACTTTGTACAAGTGTGTTATAGTAAAGAAAATAAATGTTATAGAAATTTAAAAGTTAAATAAATAACAAAACACAGTTGACAAAAAATAACAAAACACAAAAACAAAAGAAATGTTTTTTGGTTAAATAAATGGAATGAAAATTTGAACCACTGATACATTAGAACGAGGATCACCATCTTAACCGCTGATATCCTTTAATCCAAGGGTCAGATTTAGCCCTTTTGTGTTTCTTCTCTTGTCCATCTCTCTCCTCTGTCGTAACTTTTTCTCCTCTATCCCACATATTTTTTTATTCTTCCTCTCTCAACCTCTGTCACTGATTCCTTCCTTCTTCATCCTCTGTCAAGTCCCAAATTTGGCTGTTCTTCTTCATTCCTCTCATCTCCTCCACAGTTCACCTCAAATCTGGGTTTTGTTGTGTTTTATTTGATTTTTGTCAGGATCTACGATGTCGGCATGAAGAAGAAACAAGTCAACGAGATCCCTTTCTGCTCCTCTCACGAACTCATGAAACCATCTGGTTTCACTAAGCTTAACGTTTTGTTCCTGCGTCCATCTTCTCTCACTCTCTCTCCACGGCTCCATGTCTCTCCATCTTCATACTGGCTATGTCAATGGTAATGAATCTTCTCCTCTATTTTTTAGATCTACAAATAACTACTTTCTCATCATCTCTCTTCTGTGTAGTTTTAATTTTGATGAAGGTGAAGAATTGAACGAGTGAAGAAGAAACAGAGGAGGTGTGTGATAGGAGTAAGAGAGGTTGTGGAGGCTGGAGTAAGAGAATCGAGGCTTGAGGCGGATGCTCTGGAGGCTGGAGGCGGAGGCGGAAGATCTGGTAGCAGCGGCTCAGGTTTAGGTTAAGGTTAATTATGTTTTGGTTAGTTACAGATTTTGGTTTAATGTTTTTACTAGTTTTGGTTTAATGTTTTTATTAGTTTTGGTTTAATGTTATCGATTAGTATTTGGTTTATTGTATTATGTAGTTATTTGTATACTGATGTGAATTAAAAAATAAAAATAAAATTTTAATTATGAATTAATTTTATTTAGTTATGAATTAATTTCGATTTAATTATTAATTCATTTCGATTTAATTATTAATTCATTTTAATTAATTTTAATTATTTTTAATTTTTTTTTTTTTGTCAATGCCCATCTCCTAAGATCAAGTGGTAGTCGGTCTTGAGTCGTTCCGGAGAAACGCTCTGTCCGGCTGTATCTGATCTATGTGGGAAAAGAGAACACCACTACATCTTGCCTCCTTGGCGAGGGAGTCCGCACACAAATTCCTGTTCTTAGGTATATGAGCAATACTGAAATCCAAAAAACCAGCTCGTATAAGCCGGAAGGAGACTAGTTCTGAGTTGAAGGCCGGCCAATCGGTAGGATTTGCAATCATGTCCACAAGGTCGAACAGTCCGTCTCTATGTGGATCACATTGCAGTAGATCTCTTAAGCAAGCCATCGCCCATAAGAGCCCTTCCATCTCGCATGTAGAGCGAAGGCTTTTACGGCATCCTTGTAGTCCAAATCTCTTAACTCCCATATGATCCTTGTAGAACCATCTAGACCAGCGCCGTACCTTATCGATCCATGATGCATCGATTTGGCGGAGTCGGTCGTTGAGGTCCACCAGACTGGTGAGCTAAGCGGTGAGTAGATGGTGTTTCCTCTCCCTCTTCCTCCTCGGGAAGGTTTGCTTTTCTCCAAGATTCGGCCTCAATGGTAGCTAGCTGGAGGGTATCAACGGTGATACCTCCTTACCATTGAAAACTTTATCATTACGTGCCTTCCGGATGTACCAAAGGATCCATGGGAATGTCTCAATCGCTGGTTCCATAAAGGCCACATTTTTCTTCTTCCGAAAAGGAAGTTCATGTTTTGATAAATGAGGTACTCTGAAGTAACCCTAAGGGACGGATAGTCCGATAAAACCCACACGGATGGCGGGGCACTCAAAAAGAAGGTGGTTAATTGTTTCCCCGGGTCACGCATCTAGGACACCTCTATCGGTGCCCAAGTGTCAATAGTGAGTCTTTCGGTCGTGGCAATACATCCTTCAAAGCTTGCCACATAAAGTGTCTCATCTTCGAGGCGGGGATGCTCCACACATGGCTCTGTAAACCAGTGATGCTAGGTTGTGGAATCTGGGCTTCCATATCACGCGCCTTAGTCTCTTGTAGGCGGTTATATCCAGATTTAACAGTATAAGCCCCCGACTTTGTGTAATGCCATGCATATCGATCCATAGACCATGTATTACTCGGGCGTAGTGTAAGGATGAGTGGGATGTCTTCCGGATGGAAGTATTCCAATAAAAGATTAATATCCCAATCCCTTTTATCACGCCTAATGAAGGAGTGAACAAGTAGTTTTGGGTGTCTATATGTAATACGATCAGACGGTCTCGGGGGCCGAGCATGAATATCTGGGAGCCAAGGCTCCGTCCAAACATATGCGTTCGAGCCTGCTCCAATAGTTTTCCGAAGGCCAGATTTTAGTAGTGGCTTTGCTGCCATAATGCTGCGCCAACCATAGGACGGTGAGTATACCTTTCGATCTTCCAAAGGACTTGACCGATTATAGTATCGTCTTCTCAGAACTCGAGCCAGGAGGGAATCCAGGAACTGTATCAATCTCCATAATTGTTTTGCTAACAAGTCAATATTAAAGTCATGTAGATCTAAGAATCCAAGTCCACCCTGGTCATGTGGTACGCAGATCTTATCCCATGCAATCCAATGTAATCCTCGATTATTTTGGCTCGAACTCCACCAAAAGTTTGAGATTGCACTTTTTAATTTATCAACAATGCCTTGTGGAAGCAAGTAACACGACATACTGTATGTCGGTATAGCTTGCGCCACGATTTGATTTGGACTTCTTTCCTCCTTTCGAGAGTAGTCGGCCGACCAATGCGCATCCATATAGTCGATCTTGTACGTAAGAAAAAGTCTTCATCTTAGAGCCACAAATTTGTTCTGGGAGTCCGAGATACTTTCCCATACCTCCTTCATTAGTGATCCCAAGAGCACTCATTATATCTTGTTTGACATTTTGGTCAATCTTATTTCCAAAAAAAATGGATGACTTAGCCGCATTAAGTTGTTGTCCTGATGCCCTTCCATATGTGCCTAGGATGTCTAGAATTTCCTTACACTGCCTCACTTCTGCTTTACAGAAAAAAAGACTATCATCTGCAAAGAGAAGGTGTGAAATCCGTGGACTGGCCCGGGCAACTCGTAGTCCCAATATGCGCTTCTCTTCCTCCGCTCCTTTAAGGAGGGATATCAGAGCTTCAGTGCACAAAATGAAAAGGAATGGGGATAAAGGATCACCCTGCCTCAATCATCTCGTGGGTGTAATTTTACCCCGTGGTTCTCCATTAATTATCACCTGATAAGAGACCGATGTGACACAAAACATTAAAAGATCGACCAACTTCTCCGCAAAGCCCAAACGCAGCAATAGAGATCGGATAAAACACCATTCTACCCTGTCATAAGCTTTGCTCATATCCGTCTTGATGGCCATGTAATCTTCTCTAGCTCTAGTTTTCGTCCGGAGGGCATGAAAATTCTCTTGCGCCAACAGAATGTTGTCTGTGATTAGCCGCCGTGCGACAAAAGCAGATTGGGTCTCCGAAATTAGGTCAGGAAGAACTCTCTTTAGACGTTTGGATAAAAATTTTGAGATAATTTTATAGCTGACGTTACAAAGACTAATAGGTCGGAACTCCGTCATCTCCCTGGGTTTTTGTTTCTTCGGGATCAAGCAAACATTGGTCTGATTTAGTCTTGGATCAAAGTTCCCATCAATAAAGAAGTCTTGTACTAGTCGGATGATATCTTTTTGCATAACCTGCCAAAATCTCTGGAAAAGTTTGCTCGTCATACCGTCCGGGCCTGGGGCATTATCAGGGTTAATATCAAATAAAACTTTTTTAATTTCTTGTTCTGTTGGTTCAGCTGTCAGAATATCGTTTGTGGACGCAGAAACTTTATTTTTTATGTATTGCAGGGAGGCGTCCATGTCTGTGGGTATAGATGTTGAGAAGAGTTCTTGGAAATAGTCAACAGCCACCTTTTCTATTCCAAGATCACTCTCAACCATCCTGCCTTCTTTGTTCTTGATACAAGTGATGCGGTTTCGTGCTCGTCTTTGTTTTGTGATCGAGTGGTGAAATTTCGTGTTTCTATCGCCTGCTCGACGCCATTGTGTTCTACTTTTTTGTTACCAATATTGATCATCTTCCGTGAAAGCGGTGATAAGTTGTCGTCTCAGGTCCTCCAATTCTTGAAGAGTAGAATGATCATCATCCTGGGCTATATCAATCTTTCTTTTCAGCTCTTCAATAAGTTTTGCTGAGTTAGTCGGATTATTCTTTTTCCAGGAAATTATGTTTCGGCCGGCACGAGGAAACTTTATGGTGAAAGTCCACATCGTGAGCTTCACCGAAGTGCCCCAACCCGAAACGATAGCCTCTTTAAATCCAGGTTTCCCCAAGCATCTTTTATCAAAACGAAAGCTCTTCTTTGATCTTCTGTAGATAGATTGTATACGGGCTAACACCGGTCTGTGGTCCGATTCCCAAAGTTGTAAAAATTCTACATTTGTAGCCGGGAAGAGCGAGTGCCATTCTTCATTCGCAACAGCTCTGTCTAACTTGCATTTAACCTTTCTGCATCGCCTTTTTCCCACCCACGAGAACGAGTTTCCTTTGTATGGGAAATCCAACATCCCGCAATTATCGAGCATGGTACGGAAGGGAAGGAAAGAATTTTCAGGTCTCCTCCTTCCTCCTCTCTTTTCATAATTTCCGGTAATTTCATTGAAGTCACCAATCATAAACCAAGGACTTTCGGGTGACGATTTTGCCATTGACCGATTTTGACCCCAACAGTTAGCCCCCCAGCTAGCTAGGAACCGTAGTGCCTGTCGGATCCTAGCTTGCGGTATAGCCGTATGGGAAGGTGTAGAGACGTAATCGTTTGCCGAAAGTCGGGGTAAATAGTGATTTTACCTCCTTTATAAGGATGGAGTAAGAAATCTCATTCTTACTTCATCATAAGAAATTTACTTTCTCTCTCAAGAATCCTTTCTCTCTCTTTAAGAACAATGTCTTCAAGATCCTCAAAGAGAAACTCTTCTTCCCATTCATCCTCGGATGACTCTTCTGCCCATGTGACGGTGAAGCAGGAGGAGTTGGTTGAGGAGGAAGCGAAGAATGCGTATTACCGAGCCCTTGTAGGTTCGCCCCCAACACTGCCAGAGATCCCTGTTCCGAAGAGACCTTTGAGGCAGCCTGGTGCTCCTTTTACGCCGAGCCTGGTCTCGCGTAAATATCTCGGGATTCTTCGAGATTTTTACCAGATTCTGGCCAGTCGAGTTCTGATTCCGTTGGGAGCGAGTGAGAGGAATCCTCCACAAGGTTTCTTTACATATTACGAGGCTTTCTTTACGCATCGCCGTATGTGGTTCCCGATCCACGGTGCCATTGTTCGATGCGCTTCACCGCTTGAACTTTCGATCAGTCATTTCGGCGTTCATGCCTTGGAAGTTGGCTTGGCGTACTGATCGCTAGCTATGAACTTGGGATTGATCTTGGTCCCGATGATTTCGAAGGTCTTTGGGGCACTCGGCCGACGGGGAGCGACGGTTACTACTCCATGCTGCCTAAGAAGGATATGGCGTGATCCGGGGACTACCGAATCCCAAATCGTGGCGAGGCGTTTCTTCTTTGTCGAATAGATGGTAGGTCTGTCAGCGAGAGCTGCCTCCATCTATTTCATGAAGCATGGAACTTCAACCGAGGTAATACGATGAAAAACCTGTTGTCTATTTCACCATTTCGAAGTCGCGAGTTTTAGTGAAAAGTTTCGCTTTGTAGGGAACAACCCTATCGGCGCATTTGCGTGGTGATCTCTTTGTCGAGAGATCTTCTTCGTCAAAGGCCGTTTTACGGAAGTCCTTCACCCTCGAGCGGATTGAGGCGGTTAGACTTTATCGGTCGAGATCCTGTCCCGTCGTATGATGCCGAACCGGTCATCGGCTCCTACCGGAGGCGTAGGCGAGATCTCGTAGGGAAGGAAATGCGATGATGGGGAAGGCTCGGAAAATCCTTCACCGTTGGGAGAAAACCCTAGTTTTGCTCCAACGGAAAAAGCGAGCCAGCGATTTTCCACCCAACAACTTCTTTGATGGCCTTCCTCCGGAGTTTGTTACCGATGAGTCGCTGGAGGATGAGGAGAAACAACGGGTTTTGCCGAGGGCTCCCAGCGTGTCAGCGAGGTTTGGCCCTTCAACTTCTTAACCTACGTTCGAATCTGTATATAAGCATGCTTGCTGATCTTGAGTTTATGCAGGGACTAAGAGTGTTTAGCGTAGCTTTTCGAGTTTCCATAAATCCAGGATTAACTAAGACCACGAAGCGGGCGAAACTTTTCGGTTCGACAAGAGGTAAAGCGCGAGACGCGAAGCAAAGCGAGCTTCATGCTCGAAGCTCTCTTTGAGGCGGAAAGAGGGAAGAAGGATGGTCTCCTCCTTCCTCCTCTCTTTTCATAATTTCCTAATTTCATTGAAGTCACCAATCATAAACCAAGGACTTTTCGGTGACGATTTTGCCATTGACCGATTTTGACCTCAACAAGTACTTCAGCCAGCTAGGAACCGTAGTGCCCGGCCGGATCCTAGCTATGGGTATAGCCAGGGAAGTGTAGATCGTAATCGTTTGCAAAGTCGGGTAAATAGTGATTTTACCTCCTTTATAAGGATGGAGTAAGAAATCTCATTCTTACTTCATCATAAGAAATTTACTTTCTCTCAAGAATCCTTTCTCTCTCTTTAAGAACAATGTCTTCAAGATCCTCAAAGAGAAACTCTTCTTCCCATTCATCCTCGGATGACTCTTACGCCCATGTGGCGGTGAAGCGGGGAGGAGTTGGTTGAGGAGGAAGCGAAGAATGCGATATCGAGCCCTTGTAGGTTCGCCCCAACACTGCCAGAGATCCCTGTTCGAAGAGACCTTTGAGGCAGCCTGGTGCTCCTTTTCGCCGAGCCTGGTCTCAGTAAATATCTCGGGATTCTTGAGATTTTACCAGATTCTGGCCAGTCGAGTTCTGGATTCCCGTTGGGAACGAGAGTGAGAGGAATCCTCCACAAGGTTTCTTTACATATTACGAGGCTTTCTTTACGTACTGCCGTATGTGGTTCCCGATCCCTGGTGCCATTGTTCGTGCGCTTCACCGCTTCGAACTTTCGATCAGTCAGCTCAGCGTTCATGCCTTGGAGAGTTGGCTTGGCGTACTGATCGCTAGCTATGAACTTGGGATTGATCTTGGTCCCGATGATTTCGAAGGTCTTTGGGGCACTTTACGACGGGGTTACCGGCACTACTCCATGCTGCCTAAGAAGGATATGGCGTGATCCGGGGACTACCGAATCCCAAATCGTGGCAGGAGCGTTTCTTCTTTGTCCGAATAGATGGTAGGTCTGTCAAGGAGAGCTGCCTCCATCTATTTCCGCAAGCATGGAACTTCAACCGAGGTAATACGATGAAAAACCTGTTGTCTATTTCACCATTTCAGAAGTGCGAGTTTTAGTGAAAAAGTTTCGCTTTGTAGGGAACAACCCTATCGCGCATTTATGGTGATCTCTTTGTCAAGAGAGATCTTCTTCGTCAAAGGCCGTTTTACGGAAGTCCTTCACCCTCGAGCGGATTGAGCGGTTAGACTTTATCGGTCGAGATCCTGTCCCGTCAGATGATGCCGAACCGGTCATCGGCTCCTACCGGAGGCGCATGAGATCTCTCGGGAAGGAAATCGATGATGGGGAAGGCTCGAAATCCTTCACCGTTGGGAGAAAACCCTAGTTTTGCTCCAACGGAAAAAGCGAGCCAGCGATTTTCCACCCAACAACTTCTTTGATGGCCTTCCTCCGGAGTTTGTTACCGATGAGTCGCGGAGGATGAGGAGAAACAACGGGTTTTGCCGAGGGCTCCCAACGTGTCAACGAGGTTTGGCCCTTCGAACTTCTTAACCTTACGTTCGAATCTGTATATAAGCATGCTTGCTGATCTTGAGTTTATGCAGGGACTAAGAGTGTTTAGCGAGGCGCTTGACTCGAAGTTTCCGCAAATCCAGGATTGCTAACTTCAAGACCACGAAGCGGGCGAGCTTTTCGGTTCCGACAAGAGGTAAAGGCGCTAGAACGCGGGCAAGCTGAGCTTCATGCTCGAGCTCTCTTCGGGCGAAAGGAGAGGAAGAAGGATGGTCGCAGCTGAGGTGGAGGCGAGTGAATCGTTGCTGCTGAGTTTCAATGTTTTAAAGAAGCTCAGGAGTTTGTTGGTGATTTCCGAGTGCCGGGTTCGGTCGTGAACCTTTACAAGTCTCGTAACACGGATTTCTCCTTCGATTCGAGATTGCTGAGATGAAGGATTTCATGGCCGAAAGCGCCATGCTGAGTCCTTGGTTCCTCCGGTAGAAGAAAGAGTCCGGAGACTATGGGAACTATCGAGGTTTCCGAGGATACGTGGAGGCCGGAACCGATGAGAACGCCGAGGGTGGTGGGAATGCTCAAGCGTGAATGAGGAAGTGGACCAGCCTGCTAGTTCATTTGGGATTTCCGCATCCGGTTCTCAATGTTGACTTCCTTTTGTGAATCGTATTTTTTGGCCGTGTGTGGCCGTTTTGGGAGTTTTATTCTGCGACCGTTGGAGGTTGCATTCTTATGTTTTGGGACTGGCGTTGGTGGCTTTGAATCCTGCCGTCTTTGCGGCTTTTATGAATATGAAAATTAGCGAGATTTCGCCTTTTGTTTTGATTTATACTTTCGCCAAGTGTAGAGGAAAGAACGCGAAAGTAGTCACTTCAGATCCTAACTCTTTTTTGTCGCTTGGTCCGTATGCTACTTTTTAGCGGCGTTTTAGGTGTAGCGATAAGAGACATGTTTGGGATCTCGTGATAACGATACTATGTCGTGAGATGTCAAGATCCAGCAAGACTGGTTTAGGACAAGACCTAGGCTTACTCTCGCCTTTAAGGTCAGGCGATGACCGATCAGCTCTCGTTTTGCACGGTAGTGATTTCTTCCTGATTCTTTTCGTTTAAAGTCCGCGACTAGTTAGCTTATATGACTTGTGTTAAAAGAATCGAGCTATATTCGAGTTTATCCGAGACGCTAAACCAAAATTTTGGGTTTCTTGTATAGACGCTATGATATCCTTGTCGGATGTAAGAGGACCTTGTAGGTCTGACTACGATTTTGTATTGAGTGAAGCGTTTCTTGTGTCGTCCGTCGGGGCCAATCGACGGGCGTGAAGTTATTTTAAGTCGCAGTGGACTGTCTTTTCATGGATGATACGAAGTTTTGTTATCTTTTTAAAGTTGCGGCGTCTCGCGTTTCTTTTGAAGATATGATTTTCGTTTTCGAGCGTTGATCGTTTAAGTGAGCATAAAAGATAGAAAGAATTTTATTAAAATTTGAAAAGTTTGAGTACATGTCGCGGATTTTTGGCGTTTTGTGGGAGTATAGAATTATCGCGCAGTCCCCTTTTGGTGAGGGATAGCTGAACTTCGCCGGGTTTCGACGAGCTGCCTACGATACCTCTTCGAGGATCAAGCCATCTCGTAGTTCGATAGTTTCCATGACGTTTTACTCCCGTCGCGTTGCCGTTCGATCGTTCTGGTCGGATCGTGGTTTGTCGCGGTCGAGCTGTCTGCTTTTATGGCGGTGGACTCGGAGGCTTTGTCGCTGTCTTGAATCGTTACTGTTCGGATGATTCGGATCATCTTTCTTGAGTCCTCGGGAATGTTGTGTGATACCTTTGCTCGTTTGGGTTGGCGCAGGCGTTCCGATCTTTTAGCGATTTGAACTCAGCTAGGTAACGAGTCTCGATTGTTTCGACTACCCGGATGGATGCGGTTCGGTCGGTCGAACTTGATACCGAGGTGATATGTGGATGATGCGCCTTCATGGAGTTGATCCAAGGGGTTCCCATGATGGCGTTGTAGATGGCGGGTTATCGACTACTGCAAACTCGGCGATCTTTGTGACTTCCTTCTCCATGACCGGAGCTTAATTCTCCGAGGGTCATGGTAGTGGCGCTCCGAAACCCGTCAAGGTTTTGGCTCGGGGCGACTTCCCAAGTGGGATCTTCATCTGTAGAGGGTGTCGCGGAAGATGGCGTTGACCGTGCTTCTGTATCGGCGAGAATGCGGCCGACTTGAGATCTGGATTACCAGGTCGATAACCAAAGGATCGCGGTGAGGTTTGTCGATTCGACGGTCTCCTAATCCTCAGCGATCGTGTGGTTAGGAACATCGCTGTCCGGGAACCAGTTACTTTTAAGCCCGTAGGCTTTATCGGCGAGACGAGTCTTGGTAGAACTGTGATCCTCCGATGATCATGTTTACCCTCGGCGGCTGCTGTTGTTCCCTTGGTCGTCTGTCTTCTTCAGCGTTTTCCCCTATTGATTTTCGGTTCGCAGTCCTCGGAGACAGTTTGTTGTTCTTTGGGCGGTCGAGTCAGGAGCAAGTCCTTTATACTCTTGACCTTTGATAGTTAGCGGTGAGGAGCTTTCGCGGCGAGCGAGCGCCGAAACCTTGCGGTTCGCGGTGGAGTGACCTCTGGTTTCGTGGAACTTCGCGGTAGGAATTATCCTTGTACTGGTTCCTGGTCCAGGTGTTTCGGAGGTTCTGCCTTGCTCGAGTTGATGGCGTAGTTATGCTGCGTAGCGTCTTCGCCATTGATGGGCGTTTTTGTCGTTACGAGAGTTTTCTTTTCGAGGGCGTTTTACGTGGTCCGTGCTTCTGCGATAAAGCTTCATCTCTTCTTCCATGATGATGAAGTCAGTTGCCTTGTGGAAGTATCTGGATTGTCCGCGGCTTTTCGGTAGTATCCACTTTGAACTTCGACTTGTACGAGAGTTTTCCTCGAGGCGTCGATTGCGACATTGTCGCTGATGCACATTACTCGGCCATCACCAGCTAAAATCTTAGCATGAAGTCGGCGGGCGACTTCGTCCTCCTTCTGAGCTAGACTCCATTGATCCCGTCGGGCGTTTCTCGTCCATGAACATGGAGTATTGTTTGAGAAACGCCGAGGCCAGTTGGCGGAAGCTTAGATGGAGTTCCTTTTGGCCGGAGAACCATTCGAGCGCAGCACCTTTGAGATGCTCGGCGAAGAAGACAATGACCAGCGTCCGTTAAGCTCGGGGACGACTTCCCCAAGTGGGATCTTCATCCTGTAGAGGGTGTCGCGGAAGATGGCGTTGACCGTGCTTCTGTATCGGCGAGAATCGCGGCCGACTTGAGATCTGGATTACCAGGTCGATAACCAAAGGATCGCAGCGAGGTTTGTCGATTCGACGGTCTCCTAATCCTCAGCGATCGTGTGGTTAGGAACATCGCTGTCCGGGAACCAGTTACTTTTAAGCCCGTAGGCTTTATCGGCGAGACGAGTCTTGGTAGAACTGTGATCCTCCGATGATCATGTTTACCCTCGGCGGCTGCTGTTGTTCCCTTGGTCGTCTGTCTTCTTCAGCGTTTTCCCCTATTGATTTTCGGTTCGCAGTCCTCGGAGACAGTTTGTTGTTCTTTGGGCGGTCGGAGTCCGTGAGCAAGTCCTTTATACTCTTGACCTTTGATAGTTCGGGCCGGTGAGGAGCTTTCGCGGCGAGCGGGCCGAACCTTGCAGTTCGCGGTGGAGTGACCTCTGGTTTCGTGGAACTTCGCGTAGGAATTATCCTTGTACTGGTTCCTGGTCCAGGTGTTTCCGGAGGTTCTGCCTTGCTCGAGTTGATGGCGTAGTTATGCTGCGCCTTGGGCGTCTTCCCTTCGTGATGGGCGTTTTTGTCGTTCACGAGAGGTTTTCTTTTCGAGGGCGTTTTCGTGGTCCGTGCTTCTGCGATAGAAGCTTCATCTCTTCTTCCATGATGATGAAGTCAGTTGCCTTGTGGAGAGTATCCTGGATTGTCCGCGGCTTTTCCAAGAGTATCCACTTTGAACTTCGACTTGTACGAGAGTTTTCCTCGAGGCGTCGATTGCGACATTGTCGCTGATGCATTACTCGGCCATCACCAGCTAAAATCTTAGCATGAAGTCGGCGGGCGACTTCGTCCTCCTTCTGAGCTAGACTCCATTGATCCCGCGTCGGACGTTTCTCGTCCATGAACATGGAGTATTGTTTGAGAAACGCCGAGGCCAGTTGGCGGAAGCTTAGATGGAGTTCCTTTTGGCCGGAGAACCATTCGAGCGCAGCACCTTTGAGATGCTCGGCGAAGAAGACAATGACCAGCGTCTCGTTAAGCTCGGGGAGTTTGCACCTACCCATTGCGATCTGGAAAGACTGCAGGTGCGACTTAGGATCCGTCGTATCGTCATAGACCGAGATTTTTATCTTCCACGGGTGCGAGATCGTGTTTTCGTGATCCGGCGGTGAACAGCGTTTTCGTGCTTCCTCGAGAAGTCTATCGATCTCGGAGCGGAACTGGTCGCTGATGGATTTCGCGATTTCACCGCTTTCACTTCGCCACGGTCTTTTTGAGAGATTCGGAGATCATGGATCTCGCTATTGCTGCGGCGTTCCTCGAGTTTGTCGGCTGGTCGCGATAGATCCGAAGTTTGATCTTCCGCGAAGTTCTTCTTGCTCCATCCAGTAGAGTTCTTCTTCCTCTTACGTCATGGGCCTATCGAAGATCTTGTCTGCCGGCGGACTGGCCGGTCCTCTGGGGTGGATGTCAGCGTCTTCATCGGAAGGATCCGATTGGTTGCTGATATCTAGATCGATCGCTTCGGCGTCGCTTTCCCTGTTTCCGTGGCGGAGTGGAAGGTTCTGCGAGGTCGTTTGCTGTCCTTTGAACCGTTTCCTCGGGGTGGGCTCTTCGGGCATCTTTTTCGTGCCGGAGATCGAAGTCGAGTCTTCTACCATGGCGTGCCTTGGTGGATCCATCGCGGCAGTTTGCTCCTCGCGATTAAGGTGTCGACCTGTTTCGCGGCGAGGTTATCAGCTTGTCTGTTGTTCGCCGTGCACGAAGTGCTGATTCCTTCATCTGCTGGCGCCTCGGTGTTTGCAACAGCGGTGGCTGGGGCGCATCTCCAGCTGGAGTCTTCTCAGCGTTGGCGTCGGCGGGTGTTCCGTCTGGCTGGTTGATCTTTGGTGGCGTCGTGGACATGATCGGCGTGTGCGATTCGCGAGATAGATAGATCCGTAACCCCCTCCTTCTAGCGCAAGCTGTGGGAACGAAATTACGCACCGTCGATTTCGATAAAGATTTGTGGAGGAAAACCGAGTTAACCCGATCTTCCTTGAAGGTCCGGATATCTGCTGGGCGCTACCGCGAAACAATCGGTTTTAAGTCGAGAAATAAAAATCGTAAAGTAGGCGGAAAAAGATCTTATTTCTGAATTGGCGTTTTGGCGTGAACAACGGTAAGTAAGCTACAAGAGCTGTCGAAGGTCCGCTAGTCCGGCCTTTAGATCTAACCTAGTTGAGTCGCAGCTCGCTAATGAAAACAGAAAAGAAAGCTAAAGCGCTCTAAGTGCTAAGTGCTCTTGAAGTTTTTGTGATTTGGTTTGCTTCTTGCTCAAAGCTCTCCTTATATACTCCTCTTAAGGCGGTCTATCTTCGTGGGCTGAATCGGGCTTTTCCATTTTAGTCCATCTTTGTGTTTATCGGAAACTTGACATTTATCTTGGAAACTTGACATTTATCTTGGAAACTTGACATTTATCTTGGAAACTTGACATTTATCTTCTTACGATAATAAAACTAGACCGTCATAGTATTTTTTGGGTTCAATCTCGTTAAAATCTTAAGTGGGACTCTGGCGGTGTTTTAGATCTTTTGGGCGTTCTTGACCTATGGCGTTTTACGATATCATTAAGAAATCACCTTCGATACAAGCGTCGGTTTTGTAAAGGATCCTTAAATCAATCATTATAGTAAAGGCAAATGGTGTTTTAAGTTAACCGTCGCTGTTTTATCCGATTGATTGAACTTACGCAAAGATAAGTCTCTGCGGTTTTATCGTAAAGTTTTAATGATAACTCCAATTGAGGCGGAACAGGAAACATTGGGTTCATGGTTCGAAGAAGCGAACTACGTGGATAAGACAAGAGTGTGTGATCGTCCGGACTGGCGGGTCGTAACACCCGAACCGTCCTAGGCGGACTAACCGGAAACGACCGCCAAAGCGTCACAAGGGTGGCGAGAACTGCAGCCAATCCGACCAAGACTTGAAACAAATTCAAAGTCTCGACCAGTCCGTCCACAGAACCCGCCCCTCGACCTCGGCTTAAGGTCGGCCAACCCGTACCTTGGTAGAGTTGTGTAAGTTAGGACAAAACTCAATATCGTTACAGCGGGGATTTTTAATAATAAACAAACATAATTTTATTTATTTCACAAAGTTTGGGAACTTCGATTAATGTCCTCAAAACATAACAGCGGAAGCGAAATAAAACACGAATCAAAGGGCACCCATGAAAAACAAAGAGCGAGAAATGAACATCCTTGCTCGAAGTTAACACCACATCACTTTTAGCTTCAAAATGGCTTCAATGAAGAACACATACCAACTCTAGGTATTAGGCTTGCTCCCTTAGTGTTCCTAGACCTCCATGTGCTGTAGAAGAGCCAATGCATGTCCATTCCGTGCCTGACATGTTTCCACACTCCCTTCTCCTTAATCATTAATTTGCAAAATTAAGCCCTTTTGGCATTCTTGGGTCTTCAACCTTCAAACTCAATCCTTGGTGATCCAGCCCACTCCAATGCACTCTCTGTACTCCAAATAAACTCTAGATGTCGTGGGTTTAAGGTAGAAATCAAATTCCTTGACCCAAACTTCCCAAACCCATTTGTAACCCATTATGGGTACAAAAGTGTCTTCATGTTTTCTCCCTCTCTAGATATCTTTTGCTCATGATTCCTTCACCAAAGACTCCTTAATTTATCCTGTATCACCTCAAAATGATGGAAATTGGTCTCCTCCACGTGGCACCCCATTGGATGCCGGATAGCTTATGTGGACCAATAAGGTACTTTCTCTCTCCTTGGACTTTTGTTGACTTTGACTCTTGGGTTGACCACTTCCAAAAGTGTAGGAATTGCACAAAATGATCTTCTAAGATCCTTGGCCATGTTTGTCCATCTTGATTTGGCTTCCTTAGCTCTTGGTTAGCTCATTGACCATATCGGTAGCGGCCTTCTTGGAAGAACCATTGTAGATCTCGGACGATCGGACATGGGTTTTAAGGGACCAAGATGCTGCCATTGCCGAGATCATGAGATAATTGCGGATGGGCGCCAGGACCCTTGCGCTGGCGCTGAGGCGGGAGTGGACGAAACCTTCCGTGAGTTTTATCGGCGGCGACCGTTTCTTGGCTTTGATCGTCGCGGCTTTTCTTTCGAGGACTTTCGGGTGACGATTTCGTCATTGACCGATTTTGACCCCAACATAGTTCAGTTAGAAAGAATTGAACAAGAGATCGAATTGCCTGTGCGAGTTTGTCTAATATGAGTGCAAGTCATAGAAACAGGCATGTCGAAAATAATGCCTAAGGTTTCTAAGTGCAGAGCTCTAGAGTCAAAGAATTGTCGGCCCCAGTTCTCAGCTCCGGCTCTCTCACAGTCGGTGGCCTTTTTCCCTTCTCGTCTTTCGGCCCAAGTTTATCCTTTTACAGAAATATTCTATTTTTCGTCGATCTTTGTGATTATCCTCGAAACTTAACATTATTCGTCGGAAACCTGACATTTATCTTCTTACGATAATAAAACTAGACCGTCATAGTATTTTTTGGGTTCAATCTCGTCTAAAATCTTAAGTGGGACTCTGGCAGTGTTTTAGATCTTTTGGGCGTTCTTGACCTATGGCGTTTTACGATATCATTAAGAAATCACCTTCGATACAACGTCGGTTTTGTAAAAGGATCCTTAAATCAATCGTATAGTAAAGGCAAATGGTGTTTTAAGTTAACCGTCGCTGTTTTATCCGATTGATTCGAACTTTTACGCAAAGATAAGTCTCTGCGGTTTTTATCGTAAAGTTTTAATGATAACTCCAATTGAGACGGAACAGGAAACATTGGGTTCATGGTTCGAAGAACGGAGCTACGTGGATAAGACAAGAGTGTGTGATCGTCGGACTGGCCGGGTCTGTAACACCCCCGAACCGTCCTAGGCCGGACTAACCCAGAACGACTTCGCAAGCGTCACAAGGGTGGCGAGAACTGCAGCCAATCCGACCAAGACTTGAAACAAATTCAAAGTCTCGACCAGTCCGTCCACAGAACCCGCCCCTCTCGACCTCGGCCTAAGGTCGGCCAACCCGTACCTTGGTCGAGAGTTGTGTAAGTTCGGACAAAACTCAATATCAGCGTTACAACGGGGATTTTTAATAATAAACAAACATAATTTTATTTATTTCACAAAGTTTGGGAACTCGATTAATGTCCTCAAAACATAACAGCGGAAACGAAATAAAACACGAATCAAAGGGCACCCATGAAAAACAAAAGAACGGAAAACAGCAACATCCTTGCTCCCGAAGTTAACTTGCCACCACATCACTTTTTAGCTTCAAAATGGCTTCAATGAAGAACACATACCAACTCTAGGTATTAGGCTTGCTCCCTTAGTGTTCCTAGACCTCCATGTGCTGTAGAAGAGCCAATGCATGTCCATTCCCGTGCCTGACATGTTTCCACACTCCCTTCTCCTTAATCATTAATTTGCAAAATTAAGCCCTTTTGGCATTCTTGGGTCTTCAACCTTCAAACTCCAATCCTTGGTGATCCAGCCCACTCCAATGCACTCTCTGTACTCCAAATAAACTCTAGATGTCGTGGGTTTAAGGTAGAAATCAAATTCCTTGACCCAAACTTCCCAAACCCATTTGTAACCCATTATGGGTACAAAAAGTGTCTTCATGTTTTCTCCCTCTCTAGATATCTTTTGCTCATGATTCCTTCACCAAAAGACTCCTTAATTTATCCTGTATCACCTCCAAAAATGATGGAAATTGGTCTCCTCCACGTGGCACACTCCCATTGGATGCCCGGATAGCTTATGTGGACCAATAAGGTACTTTCTCTCTCCTTGGACTTTTGTTGACTTTGACTCTTGGGTTGACCACTTCCAAAAGTGTAGGAATTGCACAAAATGATCTTCTAAGATCCTTGGCCATGTTTGTCCATCTTGATTTGGCTTCCTTAGCTCTTGGTTAGCTCATTCTGACCATATCGGCCAAAACGGCCTTCTTCCGGACCATCTTGGTATTCTCCTGGTTTTGCCTTGACCAAACTCCCTTGAATGTCTTCAAACACTTCAATATAGCTACTAGGTTGACCCTAGACTGATCTCCAAGCTCTTGGAATCAAAATAGTCTTCTTAGATCCTTAGCCAGATGCCAAACCTCTGTCTCGGCCATCTCACGGAAGCTCTTCGATCACCATCACTTTGGCTCTTTCCAACTTCATTCTGTCTTGGCCAAAGTCTTCTTTTATCCCAAAATTATGATTGAGATTGAGTCTCACTTGATTTGCATGCCGAATTTAGCCATGCTGCGGCCTTGGCCGCTTCAAGCTTGGTTACGTCTCCTCGGCCCGTCTTGTTTCTACTCGACCATTCTTCAAAATGCCTCGACTGAACCTCTATTCCTGTCTTCTAATAGCTTCTCCATCCAAGTCTGTCTTGATCTGAGTCCGTTGACTTGCGTTGACTTCATACCCTAAATCAGGGGTATTACATTCTCCCCTCCTTAAATGAATTAGTCCTCGAATTCACAAGAGCCTTGCTAACCGCTACCACCTTTTGAACTTTCTTCAGCTTGTTCCTAACTGCTTCTTGACTTAGTCTTCCACCATATCTTCCTCCTTGTTCTTGGTTCTCAACTTCAGTTACTTGCTTCATCCGGTTCTTCAATCTGTCGCTTGGTCCACCATCGTTGATGCTGTACTCGCTTCCACTTCGCAGATGTCCTCCATCCACCGATCTTCCTTAACAATTCTTGGTTCCTTATTGCATTTGCTCGCCGCCATTTTTAGTACTATCTTTTCCACTTGATATCGCTTCCATGATGCCACTATTTCACTCTTGCTAACACCATGATATCACCATATATTCATCTCATGCTCTTGAATCTCCATGTGGCTAAGCACCATGCTTCTAACCAACGTCTCCCCTCCTTGGAAACAACTTGGTCTTGATCACAATGTAGACATCAAATTCATGCTCAAGCTTCATACTTTCTTGGACTCTTAGTTCAATTGCTCGATCTTGATTATCTTCTTGACCCTCTCCGCTGGATACTTGGGCGCTACACTTCAATTTGGTTACATATCCTTCCGAGATGCCACCATATGCCTTAAGCACTCCATGCCTTTCCATGGTAGTTCCAAATACCACTTCCTTGGATATGCTCAGGTCTTTTCACCTTCCGCATTACCTTCACTGGCAACTCCACCATTTGCACCTACCGATGCCTCCAACGCTTCTTGAATTCCTCCAATTCAAATACCACCATTCACTCTGACTCTTTACAACACGCCTTGGATGAGTACATTTTGATGACTCGGAGCCTTTGCCATGCTTCACTAACTTCCATCAATGCCGTCTCTGATCCTTGATCCACCTGATCAATCATTCCGTGTCCGCACACCTCTGATGACTCTGAACCTTCACACTGACATCTCTGGACCCGTGCACACTCACTGCTGGTCTTCACCACGGTCGCTTCTGGTTCCAGTCGCATAGACAAGCTTTTCGAACACTCATGACATGGTTCGTGTCCTTCCGACACCACACTCATTCTCAACTCATCAATGGCTATAAATAAGGGTCGGTTACCTAAACTCTAGGGTTCACTTACTCTAATAACAACCAAAGCCCTAAAGCGAGGTTCAACTACCACACCACAGCAAGGTCACACAGACTACTTGCACTGACTTCACCGTCCACAACACTTCACACAACAAGGTTGCCGCACAAAACCACAATGCTATACTACAATTTCAAGTCTAGATGCAAACAACTCAAAATAAGCTTGAGGGATCTCAGCCTCAAACCGCAATGCAACACACACACAGCATCTAGACTACAAGTACTTAGAAATGCTAAAGCATGCAACAGCACAAAGCAAAATTACAACAGCAACACATGCAGAGAAGGATTAGAACCCACTTACCTTAGCCCCACGGGCTCCATCATCGGGGCTCTAGAAGGTCAAGGTTTCTATGGTTTGATCCTCTGTTGCAGATGAGGTTGATCGAGCAGGGCTGGTAGGAGGAGCAGCGGTGATGGAGTGCGGCTCTAGTCAAGCTGGTCATTGGGCAATCTGCGACGAAGTGTCCACTCCTTGTGCACGAAGTGCATACTGCAAAACGGCTCAACTCTGGCTGGTTTCTGACTCTTGGACATGCTTGACCACGATGATCACTCAATCCACACAAGGCACAGTCTTCAGTCATTCCCATGGTTTCCCATGTTCCTCGTAGAGTTCCGCTTGTTCTGGTCATCCCATTCGAGTACCTTCCACCATCGATCTTCTCTTGGTTTCTTGCTGAACTTCCCGTCCACTCCTACTGCTTCTGTTCCGGCTTCTTGATTGGTTGGTGGCGACTCCATTGGCATTGCCGAGTAGTGATACTCATAGTATGGATCAAAGGATTGTCCAATACTTTCCATGCTGAAGTCGAGATCCTCAAGTGAAAATCTTGGACTCCAAGCTGGCATTGCGATCCATGGACTAGTCTCGTGAGCTAACGTCGATAATGTTAGCGGCCACCGTGCTGTCGATGAGATGTCGATGATTTCTGGTGGTGGTGGCTCGATGATCTCCACATCAGATGAACTGATCTCCATGTCCTCCCATAATTCATTGCCATAGCCATATAGGTAGTCGTATGAGTGGGATGATGCTTGAGGATTGACTCCATGGAAAATGTTCATGTGCTCGGATGATCAGTTCTTCTTCAATTTCTTCAAGTACTTCAGCTTCTTCAAATTCAGGCGACCGGTCTCGTGTGAACTCTCACTGCTCTCAACCACATTCTCATCTTCAAAGTTGGAATCAGACTTCGGATTAGCTGGAATCACTTTCGGCGAGCTGGACTCACTCGATCCATCATACCCAGCCGTACCAGATGACTGCCCAACAATCCTCAACCGTACCACATTCCTCATCCTCGGCCTGCCTCCACCCTGTCGTGCCAACACCAGAAACTGCAACACAAGCACAAGGTAAGGTCCTAAATTCCCAAGGTCTATTCTAACATACCTAGTCTAGCAGAGGGCGTGCCAGTTCCTAGTGATGTTGTTTGCGACTCCTTTTGACTTCGATAAAACATTTTGAAAACCGTGAGCGAAAGCATGATCATACAACCATGCTCACGATACCACCATTTGTAACACCCGAACCGTCCTAGGCGGACTAACCCGAGCGACTTGGGCGTCACAAGGGTGGCGAGAACTGCAGCCGATCCGACCAAGACTTGAAACAAATTCAAAGTCTCGACCAGTCCGTCCACAGAACCCGCCCTCGACCTCGGCCTAAGGTCGGCCAACCCGTACCTTGGTGAGAGTTGTATGGATTGGACAAAACTCAATATCATCGTTACAACGGGGATTTTTAATAATAAACAAACATAATTTTATTTATTTCACAAAGTTTGGGAACTTCGACTAATGTCCTCAAAACATAACAGCGAGCGAAATAAAACACGAGTCAAAGGGTACCCATGAAAAACAAAAGAACGGAAAACAGCAACATCCTTGCTCCCGAAGTTAACTTGCCACCACATCACTTTTTAGCTTCAAAATGGCTTCAATGAAGAACACGTACCAACTCTAGGTATTAGGCTTGCTCCCTTAGTGTTCCTAGACCTCCATGTGCTGTAGAAGAGCCAATGCATGTCCATTCCCGTGCCTGATATGTTTCCACACTCCCTTCTCCTTAATCATTAATTTGCAAAATTAAGCTCTTTTGGCATTCTTGGGTCTTCAACCTTCAAACTCCAATCCTTGGTGATCCAGCCCACTCCAATGCACTCTCTGGACTCCAAATAAACTCTATATGTCGTGGGTTTAAGGTAGAAATCAAATTCCTTGACCCAAACTTCCCAAACCCATTTGTAACTCATTATGGGTACAAAAAGTGTCTTCATGTTTTCTCCCTCTCTAGATATCTTTTGCTCATGATTCCTTCACCAAAAGACTCCTTAATTTATCCTGTATCACCTCCAGAAATGATGGAAATTGGTCTCCTCCACGTGGCACACTCCCATTGGATGCCCGGATAGCTTATGTGGACCAATAAGGTACTTTCTCTCTCCTTGGACTTTTGTTGACTTTGACTCTTGGGTTGACCACTTCCAAAAGTGTAGGAATTGCACAAAATGATCTTCTAAGATCCTTGGCCATGTTTGTCCATCTTGATTTGGCTTCCTTAGCTCTTGGTTAGCTCATTCTGACCATATCGGCCAAAACGGCCTTCTTCCGGACCATCTTGGTATTCTCCTGGTTTTGCCTTGACCAAACTCCCTTGAATGTCTTCAAACACTTCAATATAGCTACTAGGTTGACCCTAGACTGATCTCCAAGCTCTTGGAATCAAAATAGTCTTCTTCGTCCTTCGCCCGATGCCAAACCTCTGTCTCGGCCATCTCTGGAAGCTCTTTCGATCACCATCACTTTGGCTCTTTCCAACTTCATTCTGTCTTGGCCAAAAGTCTTCTTTTATCCCAAAATGATGATTGAGATTGAGTCTCACTTGATTTGCATGCCGAATTTAGCCATGCTCGGCCTTGGCCCTTAAGCCGGTTACGTCTCCTCGTACGTCTTGTTTCTACTCGACCATTCTTCAAAATGCCTCGACTGAACCTCTATTCCTGTCTTCTAATAGCTTCTCCATCCAAGTCTGGCTTGATCTGAGTCCGTTGACTTGCGTTGACTTCATACCCTAAATCAGAGGTATTACAGGGTCGTTCCTCACTCGCCATATGGCGAGCGGGCTTGGTCAATCGGCACTTGCCCTCGGCGGCGGTCGAAGAACCGTGCTGCGCCCTAGGGTGGCGGGCTTGGTCGAGCACTTTTCGCCCTACGGCGGGTCGGGAATAACCGTGCTCGCGCTAGGGCGAACGGGCTTGGTCGAGCCGCACTCGCCCTATGGCGAGCAGGTCGAGAAGAACCGTGCTCGCCTTAGGGTGAGCGGGCTTGGTCGACCCGCACTCGCCCTACGGCGAGCGGCTCGAGAAGAACCACGCTCGCCCTAGGGTGACCAGGCTTGGTCGAGCCGCACTCCCCTTCGGTGAGCGGGTCAAGAAGAACCGAGCTTGTCCTAGGGAAAGCGGTTTGGTCGAGCTGCACTCTCCCTAAAATGAGCGGGTCGAGAAGAACTACTCTCTCCTCAAGATTGGTCGAGCCGCACTCGCCCTACGGCGAGCGGGTCGAGAAGAACCGTGCTCGCCCTAGGTCGGCGGGCTTGGTCGAGCCGCACTCGCCCTACGGCGAGCGGGTCGAGAAGAACCGCGCTCGCTCTAGGGCGAGCGGGCTTGGTCGAGCCGCACTCGCCCTACGGTGAGTGGGTCGAGAAGAAATGCGCTCGCTCTAGGGAGAGGGGGCTTGGTCGAACCGCACTCGCCCTACGGCAAGCGGGTCGAGAAGAACCGTGCTCGCCCTACGGCGAGAGGGTCGAGAAGAACCGTGCTCGCCCTAGGTCGAGCGGGCTTGGTCGAGCACTTTTCGCCCTACGGCGGGTCGAAGAACCGTGCTGCGCCCTAGGGTGGCGGGCTTGGTTAAGCCGCTTTTCGCCCTACGGCGAGTGGATCGAGAAGAACTGCGCCCGCCCTAGGGCGAGCGGGCTTGGTTAAGACGCACCCGCCCTATGGCGAGCGGGTCGAGAAGAACCGCGCTAGCTCAAGGGCGAGCGGGCTTGGTTAAGCCGCACTCGCCCTACGGCCAGCAGGTCAGTCCATATTGAGCCCCGATTTCCCTTGGGTTGTCGGCTAACTTCTCTCGTGCTTGTTTTCTCGAGGATTGCCTATCGAAAAGATTCGGTTTCTTCAGATTCTCTTTTTCCGAAGTTATTTCGAGAAAAAATTCTAAGGAGTGGTGATCTTAACCGTTTATTTCGAGATTACCCTTTTCGACCCTAACAAATTATACGAGACTTTTTGTTCCGAGAAATATTTTTCGGGGGTTTTCAGGCATTGATTCCGTCATGATCGATTTTGACGTCAACAATCTTGTATGTTGGTAAATGTTAATCTAACGGTTCAGAATGGTTTTTTTTTGGTTTTATCTCCTTTCTTCGCAAAATGTACCCACCACAACCACCACAAGAATGGTTATCTCAAACCACCGCAAATCTCTCTGTGCCACCACGAGTCCACCTCGAACCACCACGAATCTCTGTGTAGCCATCACGATTCCATCTCAAACAACCACGATTCTTTCTTAAGAAACCTCGATTCCATCTCAAACCACCACGACTCTCTCGTTTCTCTCTCTCTCTCTGTGTTTCCATCGAATTCATCCATATCAAAGGTCAGCGCCCTCTAAACCCTAGATTTAACTCATCCGTCTGATTATTAGATTTCTCTAATTACAAAGGTAACAAATCTAACAGATCCTTAAAGATTCTAAGCCTTACAGATCTCGGAAGGGAAATTTCCAGACTCATATTCTTCTTTAAAGGTCAGAGATACTCAATTTCCATTTATTCTTCTTCAAATATCCTCTTCGATTTATTATTCTTCTTCAAATATTCTCTTCGATGTTCAGACTTATTATATCTTCTACATCCAACTTCTGTTAACTTTTCATTTTAAGTCTAGATAATCATATAGATCTAACTTCTGTTAAGTTTTCATTTTAAGTTTAGATAGTCATGATCAAACATCCTCTTCGATATTCAGACATATTATCCTAAAGTTCTAACTTGTGTTAACTTTTCTGTCTAGAAAATCTAATGGAAGCAAGGAAGGGCATCATCTATGGATTGCGGCATCTGGAGTGAAACCAGAACTCAAACAACAACAGCCACAAGAAGAAGCACTCAACACAGAACAAGAACGATGACAGTCCTCAGGAGGAAATGATGTGGAGGAGATAACCAGAACAGATTTCAGACGCTCTCAAGGCTACTTGATATGCATTGAGGAACCTGAAGAAGACATAGACCCAATGTTCCTGTACTGTATGAGAGCCCTGGATGCTCGCAACTCAGCTCTTATAAGAGGCCCACCACAAGCACAAGGACAGTCCTCACGAACCAAGGGTGGTCGTCATTACTAATGGTAGTATTTTATAATTGTTGTTTCTGTGTGTGTTTTTTTGCTATGATGGATCTATTGTCAGCACATTATAATGCTTTTGGCATCTTTGTAATTTGTTCACAATTACTGAAAATTATATTTTCAAATTTTTTTTATTTACAAAATTATGCAATTCTATAACCCCAAAAAAAATATTATTGCAGGAAATCAAACCGACAAATGTTTCAATATAGAAAGTAATAGGATATCCAGAATTATCTATGAAAATAAACGTCCTAGCGCGAGAAGAATGCTGCATAAGAATATTCAACAACAGACGAAAATTACTATTATATGTTCACACATCCAGAAACAAAAGAGTTACAAAAAAGTATTCCATGGCAAAATAAAAGATTCATAATAAACTTTTTTATTGCGCGCGAAATACGCCATGGAAAGAATTATTTTAGCAAAATTGAGACGCAATAAAATAAGTATAATATAACACAGGTGTAACGCTACAATATCTCCATTTATTATAGCACACTAAAAAACGCTATGATAGGGGGTCTATTATAGTTGTGACTGTCACGGCGTTCTTCGAAACGCTACAAAAACGATATGATAGCGTTTTCTCGGTGCTACTAATGCCGATAGTTCTTGTAGTGTTTATTTGAAAATCCTTTCAATACTCATTGTCTACTTATTAGTTACCCTTTGATATGTCAGTCTATTTAACTTATTTGTCTTCCCAATTTAGATTATAAGGATTGTTGTATGACAATATGGATCTTGTTATTATATAGTAAACATTGTAAGACTTCACAAAACGGAAGTGAATTTGTGAACATTTAACCTGTTTGTCTTCCCAGTTGGATATATATCCTTATTTTTTCTAAGCCTCTTTCCTAAATCTTACTGATGCAAAATCTTAAATCCTCTGAGATCTTGTTGCCGTGTTTGTTAGGAGTCATCTGAAATAGAGAGGGAAGTGTCTCTTAGATAATGGATATCGTGAGATCCAAAGGAAAATGGCACTGAACTAATCAAAAACGTATATCCATCAAGGTTATTTTCAGGATGATGTATGTGATATGTTTGGTTTCCTAGGATCACTATGAGTTATTTTAATGTAATCGATAATATAGTGAAAAGTTGCTGAATAACAATGTAAGTAAACTCGTTTCACAGAAAAAAAAAAACAATGTTAGTAAATTCTCACTTATACCACACTTCACACTGGCAGCACAGTCTTAAAAAATTTAATGATCTTAGGCGAAATATAAAATAAAGACCTTTTTATAAGTTTTTTTCTCAACCTTTTTACATTTCCTTAAATTAAAGCAAAAAATGTGGTATTCAACGAAAAAATTAAAATGGTGTTCTGTGTGTAAATTAGGTTTTGCTAATGGAAAATTAAGAATGGTAACCACATCGTGGTGGTCTAGTGGTTTCCACTAGAGGAGGAGTTGCCCTGTTGGTCCAGGCCAGGGATCGACTCCCCTCTAGTGCGAGATTATTAGCTCCGCATGTGGCCACGCGGATATGGATCCATGCTTACGGTCTATTTGAATATCCGGGAGAGGGTCTATCTGTGGGCTGCACTTCCCACCCTTTCCTTTTCAAAAAAATTAAGAGTGGTGCAGGATAATGTTTTTTGTTTTTATTGTATTTAAATTAGATTTAGTTAATAATGGACCTTTTTGTTATAATTTCACAAATTAATTGATATTTAACAAACAAAAATAGAATTTTTTAATTAATAAAAAACACTAAATTTTTTATTTTGCTCCTATGGACCATGGCAATTGCCTATGTTGCCATCAATTGGAGCCGGCACTGAACACTGGCCATTTTAATTTGACACCAAGTCAACTAGTCAAGTTGCAATATCAGCTCTTTCACTCTCATTTTCTGTATATGTATAGCCTTAACTATTTTATCCAGCTGTAGGAAGAGTTTTGGATATGTGCAAAGTAAGCGTTTTTGGTCCATTCCCTCTGGAGATGTTCAATATGTTTTCTATCTGGTTTAACTAGGTTCGTTTTTTTTATATGGTTAAACCAGGTTCAGTTTAGTGGTCTGGTTGAACAAGGTTCAGTTTTTAATCGGTTAAAGTGTAAGCTTCAAAATTACGATTTCTTTTTCTTTTCTTGATATGGGATTACACCGAATCAGTCACTTTGTTTCTTCGGTTTGGTATAAAAACAGTTATTTCCATGCAATTTTGGTTTGGTTTTCGTTCAAATTGTTTAAAACCATAACTTATAGCAGTTGTATATGTATATTAATCTTTTATTAGATGTGATATAATTAAAGAAGCATCGTTAGTAAATGTACTGTAAATAATGAAACAAGACATTTTATAAAGCCAAAATTAAATAACCTAGAGAATAATGTGACATCACGACTTCAGCAATAGGATGCCAAAAATAAAAATAAAAATAAATAAATAAATAAAAATAGGGCCATTTGGGCTGCTCTCATCTCTGTACCAATCTCCACCTCCATAGCTATCGTGAATGGGTCTTGAAGGGTGTCCATTATACATCGGCTGAGCCCCCTGCGAAACCGAGTAATACCCATATTGTTGGTTATAGCCGTTGTAAGACCCGCCATACATCGGGTGACCAGGCTCTGAATTATAGATCATTGTTTGAGAACTCGAAGCTGCTGGAGCTGGAGCTGGCTTTCCTGCTTCTTTAGGCTTGTCACCGTTTTTAGGTTTGTCACTTTCTTTAGGCTTGTCACCGTTTTTAGGTTTGTCACCTTCTTTAGGCTTTTCAGGGGCCTTAGGCTTTGGTGCCATAGGGTTTTCGATACCATACTCGATCTTCTTGATAGCTCTACCTCCTTTTTTGCAGAGTTTTTCCGCAACTTCTTTAGGACTGCAACAAACCACTTTGATCGTGACTGTTTCTTTTGACTTCTCGTCGAACAGTTGGTCTATTATTTCTTTAGTATAATTTTTTTTTTTTTTTTTGCAAAGCAATCAAAAGAAAACACACACAAATTAATCATTCATTCTCAATATATTCAACGAAGAAAAAAGAAGAGAGATAAGAGATAACTTACGAGGCAGGCTACAAAGAGCCCTCTTGACTTTACTAAAGTTCTCCTCCTTATCAAGAGGTTTCGTCGTCAACTTCATCCATGTTACCTGTTTTTATGAATATATTATTCTGGTTACTTTAGGTTTTTTTTTTAGAACAGGCTTATTATGGTTACTTTAGTTGCTTTTATATTATAAGAACAACTTTGTTTTTGCTTGATAGGTTTTCAGAGAGAGGTTATTAGATTATTCATTACCTTCTCCTTGCCCACCACTGGCATGGTTTCCAAAAAGAGAGAACGAGAGAATAAAGAGAGAGCTAACAAGGGGAGAACATGTGTGACATTTTTCTACGAATTTGTATGCTTTATATGTGGAGTTCAAGAAAGATTTTAATAGGAAAAATAGTTGAATAATGGAAAATTTACTTCTTAATTAGATTTTATATTTACGTTCAAAAGTGAATACAAACATTTTGTATTATTTTTAGCAAAAAAAAAAACATTTTGTATTATTTTTAGCAAAAAAAAAACATTTTGTATTATTTACATTACCTATTACTAATACAAAGCCCGTAAAATGTAAAAGTTTCTTTTTATTTTGTGCTAATTATCCAAATACTACTTTTCCCTAAGCATTGTGAAAAAAAAAAATCTAAAAAGTATAAATGCTGCTTCGTAATTCTTATTGGCATCATTGCCTCCAGGCCAATGTTGTATGGATAGAATACAACTCTTTTAAACTAATTAATTGCTTAATTACGATATTGACTCAACTATAATACTTGATTTTGACTTGGGTTTTCAAATCACGGAAAATACTGTTAAATACAATTTAAATTTAATGACAATTGTTTTACATTTCTGTTTTTATATAGACATATTTAATTTTTACTTTTATAATAGAAACATCTAAAATTGGATTTTAAAAATATAATGAACCAATCTCGTTGGATTTTTATGACTTATTGTAATATACAATTGTTAGAATTTAATAAACTGATTGTTGAAAAATAGAATTTTGTTTACTTATCTGATAATTTAATTATTATTTATTTATGACAGTTTACTTTTCTTAAACAAAAAATTACTTCAACATAAATTGCATTCAACGACAGTAAAATGTAAAATTCCACAAACTTGAAATGTCTTAGAAATTTTATTTTCGTGTATATATAATTAAATTTATTTTATAGTGAGATATGTTCAAACTAATTTTTATGTGTTTTTCAGTTTTGTAACTTAAGATATTAAATATGAAAATAAAAATTTGAGATTTTTATAGTTTTGGTGTATATGATAATATTATATAAAATTATTACTTATTATTTAAAATTATGACTTATTATTTACTATACATATTGTTTGAATAAAATAAAATAGGGTTTTTGGTAACAATACAAAAACAGGAAGCAGTGTGGTAAAGAAAGAATAATAGATCAAAAATAATGTTTTATTGATCAACAGAACATGAATACAATGTATTAGTCAAGGAATCCTACAAGATGTGTAAGTCTCTGATGAAATCCACCGCATTTGAGTTATTATGATCAAAAATTTTAAAGAGTGCCACACAAATTGGTAGAAGTTTGGGATGGAGCAATATTTGTCTTCAGTTACTAAAATATCTCTTTCATGTTTCACTACATTATGTAACATTTTATAAACAAATTTTAGGCTACAACTGAGACCCAATATAAGCAAATTGAAAAGAGTGTGGTTATGTTTCTACGGATATGTCGACACAATGAAGTTCAGAGAGATGTCGGTTTAAAGTTTCGACAGAATAAGAAGATTATGATAAGAAAATTTATGATGTTCTGACAACAATTAAACTCTTTGCATGGATTATATTAAAACTCCAACGACACAAGAAGTATAATAAATTCATGAAAGACTTCTAGTAGACCGAGTACACTATATATCTATATTTTAGCGGTTGTTTTGGAGCGATGGATGGTGTACATGTTTGCGTCGAAGTACTCTTGATTTACAATGAATGTATTGGAATCGACATGATAATATGTCACTGCACATTATGGTAATATATGACTTCAATATGTCATTCACTTATATTTGGAATGAACTTCATGATCATGTCATGACACAACTGTTCTAACCATGGCAAAAGAAAGTGATTTGGAGTTTCCTATACCTATCCAATTAAACAAGGGTTTATGGCTCCCTATAGATCATCACGTAATAAAGTTACGAGATATCATGTCACAATTTAACTCTTCAATCGACATCATGCTGCTTTACTTGGTGTAAGCAAGAGGGCTTTTGGGTTTAGAAGAAGAAATGGAGATTCTCTCTAATTTTCCAAGATACGACATAGATATACAAAAAATAGTTATAATGGTTACAATGAGACTGCATAATTTTGTCAAAGTTTCAATTTTTTCAAATGCAGATTTTGCGGAAGTAATGTTAGAAGCAAGAATAAACAACACAGATTCGGAGAACGATCTAGATGAAAAATTAGCATAAAATACTACAAATGCAGTAGATGAAAAACATATGACTCAAATAAGAGATAATATTGCAAATATGCTTTGAATTTTTTAAAATTATTGATAGCATATTTGTCTGTGTTGCGTCATTATAGAAATTTTAAATTTTCTACATTTATTAGTAATAATTATATTTTTATTAATTTATTTGTATTATTCACATTTGGTTTTTGTTATCATTCATATTTTATTATGTATCGTTTTTTCTTTGTTTAACCGTTAATATTCTGTAGTTTTTAAAACCATAGTTAAACCGTACTGTATTATATTATTCGTTTTGCATACACTATTTATTCGGATGTCACCATTTTATACCTTACTTGGAAAAATGAAGATAGAGTGTCTATGTATTACACCAAAAACGGAGAACACCTTCTAACCCTCTTCACCTTCTTCTTACCGACGACTCAATGAAACATTATGCATGAGTTATAGAAGGCCATTCACCCAACATTACATCTACCATTACAATAATAATATATGGTATTCAGTTGACTATTTAATTTCTGCCTCATTTCTAATTATATATATCAGCCTTCAGTTCCATTACTTATTTCATCAAATGTTTCTTATAACTCATACTTTAATCCATTAGACTTCGTTCGCTGATAAAATTCATAATGGTGACTAAAAATAGATAAATGCATGATTGTATGTTTATCTATATTTGTTAAAAATACTAATGGTTAAGACTGTGGATACATATTTCTCATATAAGATCCGTCTATGTGCATGTATAATTTTCTCTATGTTTGCCATTTAATTCTACATGTTTGCCTAAAAACTATATCAGATGTCTGGCTATAAAAATATAAAGAGATATTGATCCGCACGACGGCGCGGCTTTTTTTCATTTTTAGAAACCATATTTATATTATTTATTTTAGATTTATAAAATCAAAATCAAAATTTTTATTAATAGTTTTCCTTTGAACTTTGCATCTAGTGTTTATATTAGTTATGAACTAATATAAGAGAGAGATATAGTTATTTTAATTATGAACTCATTTATGAAAAACATATTTATAATATTGATTTCAGGTTTATAAAATCAAAATTTTAGAAAGGTTATGAACTAACATATATATTTCGATTTTAAATAACAGGGATGTCGAAATCATATTATACAACCCTTGATTTGAACCAATTATATTTTTACAACTAATTTTGCTATAACAATGTCGAATATCGATATCATATATTTTGAACTATCATGTATATTATGATTTTAAATAAGAGAGATAGCGTAATAATGTCGAAATCATATTTTACACCCCTTAATTTGAACCAATCATATTCTGTATAACTAATTTTATTATTAAAAATATCGAAATATTAGGAAAATTTAACATTATAATAAAGAGATGTATTTAAATTAAAATTTACAAAAAAAAGGGTTAGGTCCAAGAGGATGATTCTGTTTTAGTGAGATTACAGGAAGCCTTAAAGAAGGTAGTGATTAATTTCCGATCAGAACCAATCAATGAGTGACGAAAAGCCAAAGCACAGAGCATTTTTTCTATATTCCACAGTTTTTTTTACTTCTGCGCAAAACGTCTCTCTCTTTTTTATCCTTTAACATGCTTTAATAGTAGAGCAAACATCTCTTATGCAAAACAAATGTTGCCTCTCATCTGGATTTTACATTGGGTAATGATCAGTTGTACAAATTTGTTGAGTTATGAGAGTGAACTGTCAGGACCATTGCCTGCAACAATGGTGCAAGAAAAACAGATGAACTCATCGACATAGCTGACACTGTGATCTTAACCTGCAATGAGTCATGTTTGATGTAAACTTGGGTCAACGCCTCTCCAACTAGTAATCAATATATAAAAGCAAAAAGAACAACAACACAAATCCACACGATCCCTAGTGTTTAAGAAAAAAAGGTAAATTCTTTATTGCAAATCATTCACACTTTGGGTTAAAGACTAACCACACAAAAGACTAATAACTAGTAGAAAACCACGATCATAGAGATAAACGAAGCACCTATGTTTCAGCGTTAACAATAGCACTCCACATTTGCACAACTGCTGCAGAAGAAGCGTCACTCTCGCGTAGCCATTCCCTCGCGCAACGTCTTATACTCATCCATCTCCCTCGGTTCCATGTCAAAGACATAGTCAAAAGCTGTAGCCGAGACTGGGATAGCGAATATGTCTCTAGCCATCTTCGACAACGTTGGGTACTTGAGCTTGTTCTGTTTCCACCACTCGAGAACATCAAACACAACACAATCACTAGTGTCTCAGTCTTATCAGTGTATGGTGTCTCACTCTTGGTAGTTTGGGGTCTCATCTCATTGTTGTCCTTGGTATGATGTGCAGGACAAGCGCCTTTATCAATATGACGCTTGAGATGGCTAGTACCAACCACTTTGGAGCCATTGCTGTAAGCAAAGCTCTGGTTACAGCCTTTGCAGAAAGCCCTTCTGCAACCTGGTTCTGTAAACTGGATGGTGAAGTGTTCCCAGACCTATGACTGCTTCTTGCGTCACTTGATGGGTTGTGTCTCTGGTGATCTCTTGTCAACGTCATTGTATTATACCCCCAATGCTGTTTCCATCTTCTGTTTTGTTACTGCTACAGAAAACGAAAAAGCAAATGATTAAAATAATTAAGAGACTGTGTTTGTTTGTTGTTGTGCGTTGGGCCTTGTTTAAGGCCATCATCGACCCATGGTCTATATTTAATCAGGTGGTTAAATCGGTATTTCAAGATACATAGCTTAGAAGGAAACAAATAAACAGATCTGGAACTTTAAAAGGTTCTTAACATCGATCAAACAAGGGCTCCAAAACAAAAACTAGAGCCCAGATCACTTTGAATTCAAGGTCTCAAAAACTCGATCAATTTCAAAATTGCTTTGTCTCCAAATTTGACTCTAAATAACTTTCTCAATAATCGATCAGTTTTCAAATTGCTGATGGATCCGAATTTATTCCGAGTCAACAGATCAAGCTGGGAATTTCGAAAGATTAGGGGCGAAGTTCGCTAGTTAATTAAAATTCGAGATGATCGAGCCGTATAACTACAATCTCTGAAATAGATCCAGGAAACTAAATAGATCACAAACGATACCTGCAAGGAAGAAAGCACTATGTCGTAAACTGAGAAATTTGGGCTTGGGAGGCTAATTGGACCTTTGGTGGTAAACAATACAAGGATTTAGGTCGAGAAAGCTTTTTAAACCGTCTTTGGGCTCACTATTGGGCTTTCACAATGGCCCATCTATGAAACTTCCTTCTCACTTGTTAACTCCCCTCCGCTTTCCATTTGCCTAAAATCTATATCACTGGTACCTGATGATTCTCCACGCTTTACTTAGAGCATAATCTATATTATTAAAATAGAAATGCAACTTAGAAAATCTTGTAGTTTTTAGTGTTATTCTGATAGCATCTGCTGAAGCTATTAATTAAAACTTCCTATTTTAATGCATGTCTTTTCAGTTTAGTTAATGTGTTTTCCTAAAATAAAATTTAACTTCTCTCGCATTAAATCAATTCTGAAATTATTTCTTTTTTTGCACAAAGAAATTATATATTTGTTATCATAAAAAATCTAGAACAATAATTTTGAAATTATTTGTTGTCACGAGAAAAATTAACTTCCATTCTCTATTAAAATAATTTTGAAATAAAATTGAATTTCCATTTTCTATTAAACCAATGTTCATTCACCTCTCATAGAGCTAGGTCTCAATAAGTCCAAAAAATATCATTATGAATTTTTTTTACCTTAATATTATCTGTATAGTTTACAACTTCTTCCCATGTATAACATTAAGATGTATCGTATAAAAATCAGTTTAAATCATTAATCCATGTAAAATATTACCAATCTACATATATATATTTATTTATGTTTACGCTTCCAACCAACTACACAAATCATTTGTTGCTAACCTTTCTCAAAAAAAAAAACAAATCAAATCGATTTTTCTTAAGCTTTCACAACAAACCAAATTAATTAATTAGAACTCAAACAAAATATCTTTCACGATATCAAATATTAATTAACATTAATATAGTGACATGATTTTCTCTAACTATCTATATTTAGCTAAATAATAAATTATCTGTATTTTCTTTCCAGTAAAATCTATTTAACCGAACTTGCAAAATACTCAATATTAAATATAAGATTAAGTAAATAGTTAACAATGAGGCAATTTCCTATATTCTTGCTAACTATATTATTTTTAGGAAACAATTGATTTGCTATATAAATGTTATGGATATTTATTAATTAACTAGGTGTTTAACAAGATGGCATAGACATTTATAATTACTAAAATATTATAGTGATAAATTATTATTTATGTTTACACTATATCCACTATTAATAAATAAATCTTAGAAATCAATTAATATTCTCTTTTTAATTATATAAAATTAAGAATTTTACTTGATTAATATTTAGTTATGTGTTTTCTGTTTTCTTAATTTTATTTTGAACTTTTTGTTAAAAAAAATTTTCGGATAACAACACAGTATATATATGAATTATCTTTTTGTTTTAAAATATAATTTGTAGGTTTTGGATAATTCTTAGTATTATTAATTTTAATCACTTATCTAATTCAAAAATTATTTTTTTATTTTATTTTTTGGTTAATATATATATATTTTATTCATTACGGGTATGAATGATATTAAGCTCTCTAACATTTAACGTGAGAGTTCGAAAGCGAAAAATCATTTCCCAATTAATAGTATAAATTTGACACAAAAACAAACCCATCTGTAACTTATTATTAATAAAATTATGAAGTTATGTACATTTTTAATTATATGACCGTTTTTATATGTTAACATCTTCATAACATTTTAAAATCTTTGTATTTTTGTTAAATATGTATAATTAATTTATAATTTTTCTATGGAATACTAAGTCATAGTTCTTTTTTCTTCCTATTGTATATTTATGAACATTGTTTTTATATATCGTACAATTTTCTAATTATATGTGTATGTTGAATTTGTTTAGATTGTATTGAATATTCGTCATACAATATATGGTTTAACACGCAAAAAAAAAACAATTCAAAACTTAGTGAATGTAATACTATCAAATGTTAAAAATCATTTAGTATAAATAAAATAATTAAACAGAAAATTCATACCCGCGCGGTCGCGCGGGTCAAGGTCTAGTTGTTATTAGAATCAAAGTATTTTTAGTTAATCTAAATATAAAATATGACATGGTTGAGAAGTTTCTTATTAATCTATCCTTTATTATTGTTATGTTTATAAATGTAATTATAAACAGGGGGATTTGCTAAAAATAACTTAAAAATTGATATAAATTGTAAAAGTAGGCCACATATTCAATTAAATGCAAAACTAACCTATATGTGTAGCAAAATTATTATTTACCGCTTATGACCAAACAAAAAATCAAGAAGTTATTTTACGATTCTATCTTTCGAAAGTCTACACTTAGTAGAGAGAATTCTATTATGTATAGATCTCCTAAAAAGTCTACTATGTAGACGTTTTCTGAAGTCTACACTGTAATTTGAAAATAATTTGTGTGAATTTTTTTATAAACCATAGAACCAATATAAGGTATATAAATTAAAATTTAATATAATTTAACAATTTAATATATATATATATATATATTGATTTTGTAACAGTGTATTGGACATGCTTATGGTTTAGCAACAGAATGTTTTAACATGTAATGTCTTTGTTAATTTTAGATTTATATTTTTGTTTTCAGTGACCTAAATTTACATATCAGTGTTACGTAGTTTATATTTTACATATTTTGGTTATTTGATACAGTGATTAATTGGGACTTTATTGTTATCAAGTACACATTTAGAGTTTGGAGTTTGTGGTTTAGGGTATAGTAGACATATAATGGAGTCTACTTAATTTAGGGCATATCATAATCCACTAGATTGAGAGTTCAAAAATAGTATTAAATTAAATTTGGTTTTAATATGAAAAAATAGGAAATCATATATTAAAATTATTAGAAGAATGAAGAACGAACATATTCATATGTATATATATATATATATATATATATATAAAATTCTAAAACAATAAAAGACAAAACATTCTAGTAGACTTATTTGTAAGTTCATTAAAAAATCCCAATATTGACAAAATATACATAAATTAACAAGAAAAATATCTACAATTTATTTTAAGTATGGAGAAAATGCAAGTTTACTAAAATTAATGGAGAAGACTTCTTACAGCATATTTCTTAAGAATCATCCTCTCATTAGCTAGAAACAATAAAAATGAATACTACTAACTCATTATAATAATCAAATAAGTTATGAATATTATTCATTTGCCTCAATATTGACATATACACATGAATGAACAAGAAAATTTTAAAAATTCATTTTAGATTTGAAGAAACTTCAAGTTTGATAAACATTAATGTAGAAGGCTTCTTGAAAAGTCTTTTGCTTAGGTTATTTTTGCAATTACAAATTTACAAATAAAACCTTTCAAGAAGTTTGCTCAATTAGCAGACTTTTAAGAAATTTTCCTTTGTGAATTATTAGGTTATTTTTGTATTTGGAATTTTTTATTCTGTCATAGAAGTCTTCTACGATATAATGTTTATTTTGCAATTGATCAAACAATTTTGGAAATTTGATGTAGATGTCAATTTTGTGGTGCAGCTAGTGCTTGCTTTTGGTTGTTAATGGTGGTTGGTGTATTGATGGCAATGATAATTTTGTAACTAAGTCATGATGATGAGGATCTATGAATAAAACAAGATATTTCGAAAAAGAAGTAATGACATTATTGTTATTAACCAGAAATTTTAGGGTGAATAAGGTAAATAATTTATTTAAAAAAAAAAAAAAGTTACTTTTGTTTTAGACAACAAATTTTGAGTCATATTTAAAAGAACCTTACAATGAATGTGATATATTTATATATTATTGCGTTCACACATGTGAATTCTTTAAAAAGTAATTAGGAATTTAAATTTACATTTGATATTATAATATTCAGATTTAAAATTTAACTACAATATTAAATAATACGCTCTATTGAGATGATAATATAAATAATCTAGAGTACTATATTTATCTTCTACTTGACATAATTAATTATAATTACATAAGATTTTACATTCAGTAATAAATATTAATTTATAGTAAAATAAATAACGGTTATCCATTTCATAGTTTTACATGACGTTTGTAAGACTCTTTGAAACCTACAATATAATTTGACAACTGTTTTACCAGTTGCTAACTTTGAATAAAGATTTAGTAGGTCATTTAGATAATGTATCCACTGTAGTTTTGATTTTTTCTTAATGTTAGAAGTTTAAAAAATTTCATTGCTTTTAGTTTATTGATTAGTGTTCTTAGATAGTATATTATCATGTTGATGAATATTTAACTGGTTATTCTTCCTATCATTCTCTTGTATAATTTATTATCAGAATTCATTGAATATTTATTTGAAAAATTAAAGTAACTTATTTGATGTGTCTCTTTAGACTATTTTCTCATATATCTTATCTCTAATATCTTTCTTTGAATTTTTTTATAAGTTCATCATTAATTTTATATGTTGTGACGGTTTCTATAATTGTATAAGCATGGTTTCTATAATTGTATAAGTAAATTGGATTACAAATTTATAAGAAGTTATCATGTGGTTTGTTCTATTGTGAATGGCCATAACTTCTTAAAACACAAACTTGCAAATTGTGCCCACCTTTAGGTAATAACGTGTTTGATTCATTTTTATGAAGGCTTAAACTATGTCAAAACATAATTTAATAGTTTCGACTGAAACTTAATTACTGATTATTAAATAATTTTTTTCAATTTCTTTTGATTGATAAAAACAGTTTAAACTCACTGATGAACTATGTTCTCAGTAATATGTGCATCACACAAATAGATTACTCTTGTGAGTTGTTTTTAAAATAATACATTTGTAAATTTGTTGAATGCCAATGAATGAATAGGCTCGATCTGTAGAAGAAAAAAAACTAGTTCATGTAATGCCATCAAACATTATAATTATCACAACAGAACATATTTTTTTTTATTAAATAGGAGAGGTGTCAAAACTGAAGCTCGATGAATCTTGTTTTTGTGGACCAGCTTATCGGTGACAGGCAAGCATGGTTGCTATATGTAGGAGTTAAAAACTCATGCCTTCTGTCCACACAGAGTTAGTAATTTTGCATTAGAAGAAAATCGATCCCCGGATTAAACCAACAAATCAATTCTTCATCAAATGAAAACTATTCGATCACCATTATGTAGTTCACATCAAAACATTTGTGCCTCACATCAAAATACAATCTTGGATCTGCCCGTCACTATACTCTTATATAGGTTTTACTTTCAATATACAAATTTTCTTATGTCTACTAATTTCTTCCTCATCTCAGCAATTTATTATTAATAAATTTGTATTCATTTAAGATATGTAGATTTATGTTTGATTATTTTTTTGCAAACAAAAAAATACCGCTAGAACATAATTCAAAGAGAAATGTGAAAATGTTTTTTAAGGAGATATATGAAAATGTTCAATGTTACAACAAGCTACAATGAAAAACAGATAAGAGGAATAAACTATCTGGTGACATAAGATTTTACAATATATACTTTATTTACTTTTTCTAAAATATTTAAGTATAAATTAGAATACAAATAATTACATAATTGTACAATTTCAAACAGAATACATTGCATGGACTGAAACTGAATATAGAAAACAGGGAAATAATATATGTCCTCAAAATATTTATTATTTAGAGCTGAAAATCTACAATTTATACGAAAGGTACCACATGTCAGTATACTGATTCAAACAGCGTAAAAATTGTGTGTATTGAGTTCAAGTCTTGTTAACTACATGTGTGTGCATATTTAAGCGGATTATACATATGAATTCAAAAATAATTGCATGTGTATACATAATCAAAGAACATATATGTATGAGGTTAAACCGGAAGGAAAATAGCGAAGCAAGAAAACAAAATATAATTACCATATGAAACTGAAAATCTATTGTTCGTGTGAATACTTTCCACGTGTCATTAAATCACACATGACACGTGGAAATTATTCAAAGTTAGCAACTGGTTAAACAATGTAGCAAGGAAACTAAATTTGTATGAGGTCAAACCGGAAGGAAAAGAGTGTAGCAAGGAAATAAGTATAATTACCATATGAAGCTGAAAGATCCGCTGTTTGTATGTATGCTTTCCATGTATTATTATGTATTAAAAGAGAATTGAAATTGTGTGTAAAATTCAAATCTAAATCACACATGTATCGATATGTATCCGAAACTAAATTTGTATGAGGTCAAACCGGAAGAAAAATAATGAAGCAATGAAATAAAGTATAATTACCATATTAAACTGAAAATCTATTGTTCGTATGAATGCTTTCTACGTGTGTGTACAAATTCAAATCTAAATCACACGTATATATATATATATATATATATATATATATATATACGAAACTAATTTATGATAATTGACTAATAACAAGGATTAATAACAAGGATGGTGAATTTTGGAACAAAAGTAATGTTAGAACCCAATGACTTTTTCACTATATAAAGCCAATGCATGTATACCTCTCACACCCAAAAGTTCTCCTCTCTTCTACTACCATAAAAAAAATGTCTCAATCAAATCATGTCAGTGACGAAGTTACAATACCCTTACTCCAAGGAGTGTCTCTTCGCGAGAAACTGCTTTTACTTAAAATGACTTCACAACTGAATCATTTCTAATCGCCCCAATCTTTTTCCCATTGGTATTGTCAGGTGGTATCTCTTACCTTCGCTCCTTAATCTCTATGTTGTTCCTAGGCCGTCTTGATTCCACCATTCTCGCTGGCTGCTCCCTTGCCCTTGCATCCGCCAACATTACCACTTACTCTCTCTTCTCCGGCTTGACCGCGGGCACCGAAACCATCTGCTCACAAGCCATCGGCGCAAAACGCTATAAACTTTTCGAGGCAACCATCAGGCGAGGAATGATCCTCCTCCTCTTCACATCACTCCCGGTTTCTCTTCTCTGGACAAACATCGAGAGGATTCTGACAACGTTGAAACAGGACAAGAAGCTTGCGTCCATAGCTCACACCTTTCTGATTTGCTCTACTCCATATCTCATCGCTCAGTCTATCTTACACCCATTAAAAGCTTATCTCAAGACTCGGTCAAAGGCTCTGCCTCTATCACTCTGGACAGCACTGGCGTCTGTTCTCCACTTTTTTATCATGCTCCTCTTCGTGTCTTACCTCGGTTTGAAGGTTGAAGGTGTTGCTTTGGGTGGTGTTGTTTCAAATTCTATCCCTGTCGCCTTTCTCTTCATCTACATCAAAGTAAAAAAAGCTAGGTAGCGACGACGAGGAGGAGGTTACAGAGGAGTCACGGGAAGATAGTGTGAGAGAATGGAAGAAACTGTGTGGCCTCGCTATACCGAGTGTTGGATTGGTTTGTCTCGAGTTTTGGTGCTATGAGATAATGATTTTGATTTGTGGGCATCTTAAAACACCTGAACCTGAAGCTCTCGGCAAAAAAAGAACGCATGTGCATGAAGTAGCTGTTGCTTCAATGGGAATCATCATTCAAATCACATCTCTTGTTTACATTTTCCCTCATTCATTGAGCTCCGCAGTCTCGACTCGGGTCAGAAACGAGCTTGGTTCGAACCGGCCACATGCAGCGAGAAGAGCCGCCAGGGTCGGACTCTGTCTCAGCATTCTCCTCGGGATCATGGCTTTCACGTGCATGTTCTCGGTCAGAAACGTATGGGCTACGTTTTTCACGGATGATAAAGACATCATTGAGTTAACTTCGAAGGTTCTGCCGATAGTTTGCCTTTGCGAGCTAGGAAACTACCCTCAGACGACGGTATCCGGTGTTCTCAGAGGGTCTGCGAGGGCGAGGACGGGATCTTTGATTAATGGGGTCGCGTTTTATGTGGTTGGTTTGCCTGTTGCATATGTTATGGCATTTCGGTTTAAGTTTGGATTAATGGGACTTTGGTTCGGAATGCTCGCAGCGCAGTTAACTTGTGTGATTGGTACAATGGTGGTGATGTATAGGACTAATTGGGAACTTGAGGCGGAAAGGGCTAGGGAGCTCACATCGGTGGATGACTGCAGAAGCGACGGTGATGTCGAGGATGTGGAGGATGAGAGGTTGATAAGTAGGGTCGAGTCTCTTGAGGGATAGAAGAGTACTCTGTTTTTATCGGATGTCCCCTAAGGGGTGAAGAGTTCATCGGTGGTGCTCCACTGCGCTTTTGCCTTAGAGGGCCAATATCTCGATTTTTTTTAAACGGTAGAAATTATGCATGTCTTGGCTCTCAATCAATCAGTATATTCTATTAAATTGAAGTACGTACCAAAATAATGCTATTAAAACAGAAACACAAAGTTGAACCGAACTTGCTTTTAAGTAAAAAAAAATTAAAAGACCATAAGAATATAATTAATACTCCTACAACACTATCCTTAAATCTAATGTATATATATTTATAACAAAACTACCATTGATTCTTGCCTTAATTATGGTAAGAATTTGAATGGAACGATTATCAATTATTTTTTATTATAAACTGATATTATTTATAAGAACACATTAATATTTCTAGATCTTAACTTATTTAAATAAAAAATATTTCTAAAACTTGGTTGTTAACATATTTTAATTTCCCTCCGATGATTTAAATTTTTATATCCACAATAGTAACAAGTAAATATTTTGAAATATTTCGTATACGATCCGACATCTTTAAATTTATTTTTCAAACAATATAAATAACAAAAACAAATTAACATTCTCATATAAATTAATTTTGGTTTCTCTGATATAATTTTTTCATTTTTCAAGCAATATAAATAACAAAAACAAATTAACATTCTCATACAAAAACATAAATATAATAAAAAAATTTCAATTTTATATACAATTTAAAAGTATATAAAGTTTTAATTTTAGAAATATTATCATTTTCTCTTGTTTTTGTAATTGGTCAACCATGGTTAGGTCATGGATTGATGACAATTTTCTTTTAGATTTTACCGGGTTTATCAGATTTTTAATTTAAAAAAATTCATTAAATTTGAATCGGATTATATACAGATCATCAGGTTTACCAGTTCAACCGCGGGTCCGAATCAGATATGAAAACACTGAATGTCTATTTTAGCATAAATGTGTAGATCAAAATTCAAAATAGTACTTAATACCAACTAACATTTTTATCAGAAAATCAAATATTTGATTTGAAAATGCTGGTCAAATCTAGTTAACCATGGAAACAATCTTTTAATTACATCTAAAATAGTTCATTTTTTTCCCTTATAGTCATAATTAATGTTAGTAAAAAAAATTACAAAATTCATAATAAATAATAGTTTCCAAAAAAATGTATTTGTGTTACGAAATTGCCTAATATTCAGCTACCAATAAATTTAGAAGATTGAAATATTTGTTTTCTTTAAAAAAGATCATAAATATAAAAGTCAACATTGAAGTTCTTGAATGAAAGAACAACTGGGAGATTGATGATATATGTAGAGATTTTTGCTACTGTTAACTGCGATGAGGTGCCGTTCGTAACATTCAAAGCCTAAATCTAATTCAGTTATATAAATATTTAATTAATTAAGTGCCTTTTCTAATATAATTAATAAATTAATGTATGTATATATAATTAAATGCTTTTTAAGACCAAAGACTAATCAATCCCATGAGGCCTTGTATCCGGCTACACGTAGATTACCAACTCCATTTAAAATGCGACTAGATGGTCAATGCTACTCGAACCCAGGGTCATCCTATGGAATATCTCTTAAATCTTCTTAATATTAAAAAATCATAATCTAAAATTCTTCTAAAAGTGAAAAATAGGATTAAATAGTCTACCAATAGTGTTGGGTTTGCGGATCGACTCGCCCCGAACCACCTCGCCCCACCGTGGGTCGAATCATTTTTTGATTAAAAGATTCAACCCGCATATGACCCGCAAACAAAAAAAATTTACACCCACATCCGCCCGCAAAAACCCGCATGTATTATTAATTATATTAAAAATGATATTAATTATATTAAAATAATAACTTTATTGTATAATAATTATTTTTAAATAATATTAAAATAGTATATTTATAATTAAAATTATATGAATATTTATGATATTTTATATATTTTTACGAAAAACGTTTTTTTTTTAATCTTTTTTAAAAAAATTGCGGGTTGGCGTGTACCCGCGACTCAAATTCGGCTGATCCGTACCTGCCCCGTTTAAAATAATCTCAACCCACATCCGCACCCGCAATTCAAAATTTTCAAACCCCACAGCGGGTCTAATAGGGCGGAACCCGCGGGCAATGTATAAAATCCCAGCTCTATCTACCAATCAGATGTATCCACTTTATTAATTAAGTCACATAACTATTTTAAAACCACCATCAACCTTTTTGAATTCTAAATATATATGTCATTTCATTTTAGAGGTGTTCAATCTGGTAAAATTGAACTGGTTAAAACTGAATTATAATAGAAAAATTGGTTTGGATTTGATAATACCGTATAAATTTAATGAAATATTATTTTTAAGAAACTGCAGTATGTGGATATAGTTTGGTATATAAAAAAATCAAACCAAATAAAATGATTAATTAAAATACAATAATACAGTTACATATAAATTATATAATATAATTGATAATATATAGGTAGTTTATTTTACTGGTATGATCTTGATATTTAAGATGTTTATTTAAATAATTTGTTATTTGTTTAAGTAAAGGCTTTCATTGACATACATTTGTGATAAACTTTTCAATTTTTAATGAAATGATAATAATATTTTTAATTTTTAACGAATTATTTTTCTTAATAACTAGATAAAACAGAAAATGTTATATTTAAAAGTCAGAGTACTTAAAATATCTTTATGGTTTATTAAATTCAATTTTAATCATACAAACTAAAATATTATAAAAGAAAAGTATTGTTATATTTTTTGGTATAAAACCGAATAAACCAAACTATAGTAGATATGGTTTTAATATGTTAGCTAACTTTTATAAACTAAAAAAATTGAAAAAAACTGAACCTTGACTAAAATCTGGATTGGACAGCCCTACATAATATAAGAAAATCTTAATCACAACCCAATCTATTTGTACAATTAATCAATGACATCTAATTAAAGAGGCCAAAAATAAACATAAGTCCAATGCCTATTAAGTTATGCCTTTTGATTTTTCTTGCTGTTAACTAATCTTACATGTTATACATGTTCAAAATCTTGGACGATGAAAATATGCAATAACAGATATTCTCTAACTACTCTTGAGACCGAATTTTTCTTTTCCGTCTCCCCCGAAGGCGGTGGTCGATGTTAGGTCTGGACATTTTATCCGAACACGAGGACCCGACCCGAAACCAACCCAAAAAATTCCGAACAGGGTAGGAACCGAACCCATGTTTTTACCCTATTGGGTCTTGTTGTGGAGGACCCGCGGGTCTTGGACCCGACCCGACCCAAACCCGAGAACCCGATGGACACCCAAAATACCCAAATTTTTTAGTAAATATTAGGTACATATTAGCGCTTTTAATATATTTGTAGTATTATGGGTATTTTTTCAAGTTCTAAAATTTGAGTTATCGGGTATAGTTTTGGTTTAGAGTAAAATTTTAGATTTTCAAATATATAGTTTGGATAATAAGATAAAAATTTAAGGTATTTTTCATGTCTCCGGATAAGATTTTGGGTAAAATTTTGGATATTTTTCGGATATCTAAAAATTTCAAGTATTTTTTTGTGTTTTTGGGTATGTTTTGGACAAGACCTGAACCGAACCCGACCCGAAACCGAACCGAACCTGAACCGATAAATTTTAATTTCCCTATTTGGTCCAACTATTTAAAACCCGAGCCAACCCGAACCCGACAAGACCCGAACTGACCCCGAACGAGAATTTCAAATTACCTATTGGATCCTAAACTCTAAGACCCGAAGGACCCGGACCCAAATGGACCTGATCTGAATCCGATCCGAGGACCCGAATTCCCAGGCCTAGTCTATGTACTACTTCCGGTGGGCTCTTATCTCTTCCTCTCCTTTTCATTTGCCTCTTTCTTCGTTTTTCCTCCTAATAAATCAACTCGCTAGAGGGGTTCTTCTGGCTTTTTAGTTTCAGATCCATGGCCCCGAAATTGGCTCATCTTCTCGGTCAGCTTTATCCAGTGACGCAACGAGGTTAGGGAAGCAAGGAAGTGGCGGGGATGGTTTTTAGGATGGCTGAAAGTGTATTGGTGATTTTTCAGATATGTTGGTCCAATCTACTTCCGATTGGAGGTGGTCGTGCGTGATTGCTGGATCTGGCTCACCCCGCTTTGATATGCATGTTTGGATATTCGTTGTTTGGTGTTGTGGTGGTCGGTTCTTCTCATCCACCTTGGTGTCTCGGCAAGAATCCCTCTCCACTGCCCTCAAGTTGTACTCTAGTAGTTGTGTCCATCAAGGCGCCGCGTTGGTTTAGCCCCTTATGGCGGTGTTGGTGTGTGTGGCTTCTTGGTTTTGGTTGGCCCGTGGAGGAGTCTGGTGCTTTAGCGTCGTCTTCTCCAAGAATCTGCTGCAATCTTTGTCCGGTATAGATCATGGTCTTGTCTGGTGTGGAGCCCTTGACGGAGTTAACACTCTTTTGGTTATGGTTTGTGCGGGTTAGTTAAGTAGTTGGTTCTTGGTCATTGTTCTATCACCGATGACTACGTGTGGTGTCTGAAGATTCATCGCTTGTTCTAACTGGTTAAATGTATGGATTTTGACAGGTTTTCCTCTGTCTTCTCTCCATGACAGCACATTTTGGACATCTTCATCTCAGTCCGCGAGTTAAGAGTTCTCTTAGCGCCTTTGGTAAGGCGATCTTGTTCTTTGGTTGCAGATTCCCTTTCCCTCTCAGCAAGTTGCTTAGCGTCAATCCAAATTTATCCTTGGTGAATGCGGTTTGGTATTGGATTAGCAGTCGTGCTCATATATGGTTTCTTTGGTCGTTGTTCTCCCATTCCGTTTAAGAGTTTGAGCATATTCAGTGTATGAAAAATGAAAGCACATATTAAAAAACAAAAGAAATGCGGATGCCTAATAAATTTTAGTGGTCGAGTAATCGCTTCACTGTAGGTGATCGGCGAATCGATTTAATGGGTGACATTAACAATGTAGCGTGTTCTCATTACAAGATCATAATTGAGCGGTTGGTCCAATTAGGGTATTTCCAATCCAAACCTATTTTCTCTTCTATAATTCCCACTAAAATAGAACAATTCTATTATAGAATGAGTTTTGCTCAATGATCTACTTTTAATAATCCATTAGAGCAAAACTCAGTTTATAATAGAGTTGTTCTAAGAATTATAAAGAGAAAAATATGTTTGGATTGGAGATGGTCTATACAACCAAAACCCCACTATTTACCGAATTTGTATAGCCCAAACCCATTATAAAGCTATAAATTTGAATATTGTGAGGCCCAATGAAAATATCGGGAATCTATATATTTCTCAAGTCACTTTTTTTTGTCGTCACTTTTATCTCTCCCGATAAACACTTGGGAAGTCTAATGGCAAAGTTGCGATTGTGTTCTACCAGACCCAAAATTTGAACAAAGTGACAGTGAAATCTGGGTTCTGCTCTCCTTAAACGGATCTCTCTTCGACTTCCCCTTTGTCCCATCATCACGGCGAGTTACACCACCACCACGACAAAACCTAATCCTCTCCCGATCGGCGGAAGAGTCTGAAGTTTGCAGTAAAGATGGTTACTTTCTCTTCTCTCTCTCTCGAAAGTGGTTACACTCATGCTGATTTTCACACGAGATTTGTAAGATTTGGCTATAAAGTTTTGATCTTTGTTGTTGTTTTTGGTGTCAAGGCGAATGTTTGTGAGACATGTGGGCGTTCCTTATTTGATCTTCAACAAAGAGAGCCTTAGTAGACTAGCAACAGCAGTGGGCAAGCGGTATCTTTGGCTCGAAACAGGCGTAAAGAAAATTTTCAGGTTGCAAAGCTCTTTGTTCGTGTTGATTTAACAAAGAAGTTGCCATCGAAGATCATCACGGGTTTCTCGAGTGGAGAGAAGTAGAGGTATCGGTCTCATATCCATGGCTTCCCATGAAGTGTGAGGCATGTGGAAAGTACAGTCATCTTCTTCCAAGATGCGTGCATATACCACTCAGAATGGGGAGGGTAGGAAGCGGTCAGTCAGCCCCGACCGAGCAGTCTAAGGGTAGCCAGAGAAATCAGTCTAGGCCTGGGTGGGAAGGAGGTCCGTCATACTGTGTATAGTGTCGACGCTTCTGGCCAGAAAGACAACGAAACACATAACTCTCCTCTTGCGCAGCCTCGGAGGAAGGTGAAATTCGCTGATGTGCATCGGGGCGTATCTCGAGAACGGCATGTCGGGGATGGCGTGGTTTCTTCGAGAATTCAGAGAAGGGCCTTCCTATAACATCTCCCCAGCTCCGGCTGATAATCTTGTCGAGCTGACTATGTATCCCTCTCGCCGTCGAAGACCCTCGTAATTCAGAGTCCGAAGAGCCGGTTTTGCTGGTAAATCACCGAGGTGTGGCCGTAGGTCGCAAAATCCATATAATTTATTATGTCGAAATTTTTGCATGGAATGTCGAGGACTCAACCATGATAGGCGTCACTCGATGACTAAAAGCGGATTAATATTCGAGGCCACTTTTGGAGCGTTCTTGGAAGCGCATATTCATGAAAACAATTCAACACGGATTCATAATGCTATTCCAAATGGATGGAAGTTTTTGGAAACTACGAGCACCACTTCGGTCATATTATTGTAGTTTGGGACCCTTCGGTTCGAGTGTTTATATATAAATCTTCGCGATGCAGTTACATGTGGGATTTTTCTTATGGCGGAAGCGTTAACTACGGTTACTTTTATCTACGGGTTTAACACTGTGGTGGAGCGGATAGCATTATGGGCGGAGCTTACTACTATACATGACACCACGCCGGTCTCTAGCACCCCTTGGGTAGTCTTGGGGGATTTTAATCAGATTATGCGATTGAGCCACCATTCTAGCTACCCTCAAGCTCATAGACTTCGGCGGAGTAGATGATTTAAATTCAGCAATGCAGGATGCGAGCTGTTTGAGTGTCAGCGAAAGGTTCTCCTTTTACCTGGTGGAACAATAGCGACACCAATCCTATCTCCAAGAGAATCGACCATCGCTAATCAACCACTCTTGGGCTTCTATGTTTATGGATTCTTATGCGGACTTCCTTGAGCCTAATCAGTCTGATCAGCTCCTTGTCTTGTCGGGATCCTCTATCGTAGAAGGCACCGCAAGCCCTTCAAATTCTACCACCACATCATTGATCACTCGGGTATGCTTCGACAGTCTCGAGTCGTGGAATAGTGTGGCAGTTGAGGGTTCCAACCAGTTCAAGCTAATGCGCCGCATGAAACTTCTCAAGCCAGCTTTGAGGAATCTTAACAAGACTCACCAGTGGCATTACAAAACGTGTAAAGCAGCGGACTATAATTGTTGACCGGCTACAACAATCCCTTCTCTCTCACCCAGACCAAGCTATGGCCTTGGAGGAACACAGGGAGCGAGCTACTCTCAACTTGTTGCTAAATGCGGAGCACAAATTCTTTAGACAAAGATCTAGGGTTCGTTGGGCGGATGTTGGGGACAGAAATACTCCTTTTTTCCACAAGACAGTGGCTGAGAGAAACTCGAGGAACCACATCCATTATCTGATTGATGATTCTGACAGATTCATGGGTTCTCTGGATGACATTAAAGAGCATTCAGCAAATTACTTTCAGTGTGTTCTTGGTGAAACGGATCTCCCTATATCTCCGGTGTCTGTGGAATCGTTACAAGATTTGCTTACTTTCAGATGCTCTGACATCCAGAAGGCCAACTTAAAAAGAGATGTGTTGGAGGCTGAGATCAAAGGAACGCTGTTCTCAATGCCTTTGAACAAGAGCCGAACACGGATGGCTATTCTGTTGAATTCTTAAAAGCTTCATGGGAGACTGTTGGAGGGGATGTGGTCGCAGCTGTTGCTGAGTTCTTCAGAAACGGCCGTCTGCTTAAAGACCTAAATACAACGGCAATTTCTCTAATACCAAAGTCCCCTGCGGCCTGTAAGCTTAGGGACTACCGGCCTATTAGCTGCCGCAACATAGTGTACAAGGTAATCACGAAGATCATCGCCAACCGGCTCAAACCAATCCTTCAATCCTCAATAAGCCGTTCTCAGTCCGCATTCCTCAAGGGCCGTAATCTGGGTGAGAATGTTCTCCTGGCTGCTGAGCTAATCAGAACCTATGACTCTCCAAACTGCAGCAGGAGTAGTATGCTTAAGCTCGATATCCGCAAGGCGTTTGATACTATCTGTTGGGATTTCGTCACCAAAGTATTGGAGGCTCAGGGGTTCCCTCCCATATTTGTGACTTGGATCAAGGAATGCATATCAACACCGAGATTCTCTGTGGCCATAAACGGTGAACTGGTTGGGTTCTTTCCGGGGAAGAAAGGCCTTCGCCAGGGTGATGCCATCTCACCTTATCTCTTTATTATGGCAATGGAGGTTCTCTCAAATCTTCTGGGGAAAGCGGTTAATAGTGGAGACATTCGACCTCACCCTTTGTGCTTAATGCCAAGAGTCACTCACTTGCTATTTGCTGATGACCTACTTGTGTTCTCGATGGATCAAGGCTGTCAATTTCTGGTGTGAGAGCTGTAATGGTGGGGTTTAAAGCATGGTCGGGCCTGGATATGAGCGGAGAAATCGGAAATATTCTTGGTGGATTCTCGATGTTGGCGGCTGTCATCGGTGATCTCTGGATTTAAAAGAGGGGCGTTTCCTACCGGTACCTCGGTCTTCCTCTTAGCCGAAGAATAAGTTATGCAACGCTCCATCCATTCATTGAAAGAGTTTCCTCTAAGCTTAACTCTTGGACTGTCAAATCACTCTCTTTGGCTGGAAAAATCACGCTTGTGTCTTCAGTAATTTATGGCATGGTAAATTTTTGGAGCTCGGTGTTCTCCCTACCTAAGATATTCTATGCAAAAGTTGACTCTATGTGCGCCTCCTTCTTGTGGAAAAATAACACTACATCAGCTGCGGGTGCTCGTGTTAGCTGGGAGAATATATGCAAGCCTAAAAATGAGGGAGGACTTGGTATAAGACGTCTAGAAGAGGTTCAACAAGTGTTTGAGCTCAAAAGAGTGTGGAACTTCTTTTCTGAATCAGGTTCCCTTTGGGTGGCATGGCTGAGACAAAGCGTTTTCGATGGTCAAAGTCTTTGGACAGTTTCTACTTCATCCTCTTTCTCATCTTCGGTCAACCGAATGTTGAAGCTGAAGCGGCTAATGCGATCACATGAGGTGTAATATAGGGGATGGCAAGACCGCTAGCTTCTGGTATGACTGGTGGACTGACATTGGCCCCCTTCTGTCTTCTTTCGGGCCTAGAGGTCCAAGAGATTTACGAATTCCGGTCAACTATACTGTTTCCTCGGCGCGGAAAATGGAGCTTGGAATCTCCCTCAGCTCGGTCTGATGAAGCTAACCCGCAGATTGTTCTCACAACCATGCAACCTCGAGTAATCTAGGGGAAGGACATCTTCCTGTGGCGTAGTGGGGATTGGTCCTTCTCGAAAAGGTTCTCTTCTAAAGCAACTTGGAATGTTGAGACAGAGATCCCCGCTGTTCCTGGTGTGATCTTGTCTGGTTTAAAGAAGCGGTCGAGGTACTCTTTTGTATCTTGGATGGCGATGGTAGAAAGGTTGCCTACTAGAGATAGGCTAATCTCACGGGAATGTCTGTCCCGGCAGCTTGTCCCCTGTGCTCCTTAGCAAATGAATCACATGACCATTTGTTCTTCAATTGTGTCTTCTCCACAGCGGTTTGGTCTCATTATACTGGATGGATGTTCGCTGCAGCTCCGGCCTCCCCTGCAGCTGTTTTGGCTATTCTTGATCAGCCTCATATTTCCTCTTGGTCAGGTGCTGCGGTTATACTAAAACTCTTGATGCAGGTCATCGTCTACAATCTCTGGACAGAAAGGAACCATCGCATTTTCAGGCAAAGCTCTTCATCGAAGCCGCAATCATCAGCAAGGTCGATCGCTCTATCAAGGACCGCTACGTCTCTACCTCCACCGCGAGGGCTCCATCTCCTTCCTGCTGCTGTATCTCACCTCTCGCTCACTGTTTCGCCTTAGTTTTCTCTCTTGTTTAAGTTCTTTATATTTCTTAATTTCTGCTGTTTCTTTTCTTTTTCCTCTGTTCCCGTTGTAATAAGTTGTTCAACAACAACAGTGTAACTCTTTTCAGAAAATGGTAAGCAACATTTTACCAAAAAAATAAAAGATTAGGTATCTTGAGATTTGTTTAAAAAAAAAAAATAGAGATTTGTTAATGTGGCTCGCCCAATTACTCACATAAACCAGTACCCACCCAATATGTATAGAGCAAACCCATTACTAAGCTATGAATTTGAATATTGTCAGGCCCAATTAAAATATCTGGAAACAATATATATATTTCTCAAGTCACTTTTATCTTCCCTGTATAAAAACACTTGGGAGGAGCAATTTGGTGAATAAAAAGCAATGTTCATGTATGTCGAGATAGTGTTAATGGGAAGGTAAATGGTTGGCAAAATAGATATCTCAATATAGCTGGAAAAGAAATTTTGATAAAATCATCGCACTTGGCATGCGGTTTACTCTATGAATTGCTTCAAGTTACTGTTGAGTTGTGTACGAGATTGATGGAATTCTTTCACGCTTCGGTGGGGATCGAATGACAAATAGAAAAATGTCTTGGCTATCTTGGAAGCGGTTGTCCAAATCTAAACGAGTGGAGGATTAGGGTTCCGTAATCTACAAAGTTTTAATCAAGCTTTACTTCGAACCAAGTCTGGAAAATTAATCAACGACCAAATAGTCTTGTTTACCGTGTCTTAAAACACCGATATTTTAAAAGACTACTATGTGGAAGGCTAAGCGGTTATCGAGCTCTATGGTTGGTAGTCTTTATTACATGGGCGGGATCTTTTGGACAAGACCTGAACCGAACCGACCGAAACCGAACCGAACCTGAACCGATAAATTTTAATTTCCTATTTGGTCCAACTATTTAAAACCCGAGCCAACCCGAACCCGACAAGACCCGAACTGACCCCGAACCGAGAATTTCAAATTACCCTATTGGATCCTAAACTCTAAGACCCGAAGGACCCGGACCCAAATGGACCTGATCTGAATCCGATCCGAGGACCCGAATTCCCAGGCCTAGTCTATGTACTACTTCCGGTGGGCTCTTATCTCTTCCTCTCCTTTTCATTTGCCTCTTTCTTCGTTTTCCTCCTAATAAATCAACTTCGCTAGAGGGTTCTTCTGGCTTTTAGTTTCAGATCCATGGCCCGAAATTGGCTCATCTTCTCGGTCAGCTTTATCCAGTGACGCAACGAGGTTAGGGAAGCAAGGAAGTGGCGGGGATGGTTTTTAGGATGGCTGAAAGTGTATTGGTGATTTTTCAGATATGTTGGTCCAATCTACTTCCGATTGGAGGTGGTCGTGCGTGATTGCTGGATCTGGCTCACCCCGCTTTGATATGCATGTTTGGATATTCGTTGTTTGGTGTTGTGGTGGTCGGTTCTTCTCATCCACCTTGGTGTCTCGGCAAGGAATCCCTCTCCACTGCCCTCAAGTTGTACTCTAGTAGTTGTGTCCATCAAGACGCACGTTGGTTTAGCCCCTTATGGCGGTGTTCGGCGGTGTGTGTGGCTTCTTGGTTTTGGTTGGCCCGTGGAGGAGTCTGGTGCTTTAGCGTCGTCTTCTCCAAGAATCTGCTGCAATCTTTGTCCGGTATAGATCATGGTCTTGTCTGGTGTGGAGCCCTTGACGGAGTTAACACTCTTTTGGTTATGGTTTGTACGGGTTAGTTCGTAGTTGGTTCTTGGTCATTGTTCTATCACCGATGACTACGTGTGGTGTCTGAAGATTCATCGCTTGTTCTAACTGGTTAAATGTATGGATTTTTGACAGGTTTTCCTCTGTCTTCTCTCCATGACAGCACATTTTGGACATCTTCATCTCAGTCCCGGCGAGTTAAGAGTTCTCTTAACTGCCTTTGGTAGGAGCGATCTTGTTCTTTGGTTGCAGATTCCCTTTCCCCTCTCAGCAAGTTGCTTAGCGTCAATCCAAATTTATCCTTGGTGAATGCGGTTTGGTATTGGATTCGCAGTCGTGCTCATATATGGTTTCTTTGGTCGTTGTTCTCCCATTCCCGTTTAAGAGTTTGAGCATATTCAGCAGTGTATGAAAAATGAAAGCACATATTAAAAAAAACAAAAAGAAATGCCGGATGCCTAATAAATTTTAGTGGTCGAGTAATCGCTTCACTGTAGGTGATCGCGGCGAATCGATTTAATGGGTGACATTAACCGCAATGTAACGTGTTCTCGTATTACAAGATCATAATTGAACGGTTGGTCCAATTAGGGTATTTCCAATCCAAACCTATTTTCTCTTCTATAATTCCCACTAAAATAGAACAATTCTATTATAGAATGAGTTTTGCTCCAATGATCTACTTTTTAATAATCCATTAGAGCAAAACTCAGTTTATAATAGAGTTGTTCTAAGAATTATAAAGAGAAAAATATGTTTGGATTGGAGATGGTCTATACAACCAAAACCCCACTATTTACCGAATTTGTATAGCCCAAACCCATTATAAAGCTATAAATTTGAATATTGTGAGGCCCAATGAAAATATCGGGAATCTATATATTTCTCAAGTCACTTTTTTTTTTGTCGTCACTTTTATCTCTCCCGATAAACACTTGGGGAAGTCTAATGGCAAAGTTGCGATTGTGTTCTACCAGACCCAAAATTTGAACAAAGTGACAGTGAAATCTGGGTTCTGCTCTCCTTAAACGGATCTCTCTTCGACTTCCCCCCTTTGTCCCATCATCACGGCGAGTTACACCACCACCACGACAAAACCCTAATCCTCTCCCGATCGGCGGAAGAGTCTGAAGTTTGCAGTAAAGATGGTTACTTTCTCTTCTCTCTCTCTCTCGAAAGTGGTTACACTCATGCTGATTTTCACACGAGATTTGTAAGATTTGGCTATAAAGTTTTGATCTTTGTTGTTGTTTTTTTGGTGTCAAGGCGAATGTTTGTGAGACATGTGGGGACGAAGGTTGGGTAGAAGCACTCGTTTTCTGTGACTCTTGTAAGCTTGGAGCTGTGCATCGGTGAGTATATCTCTATCTTTCCCCTGTGGTTTTGTTTTGTGTTTTGGCTGTTGTTTGTGATTTAGGATTCTGTTTTTTTTTTTTTTTGGGCAGCTACTGTTGTGGTATAACACCTGTTCCTACAGATGGCTACGTAACTTGGTTCTGTTGCGATGAGAGTGACTCTGCCTCTGATTCCAGACAAGCTGAGCTTGAAGAAGTTGAGTCTGTAGATGTGTCTTCTTCACCACCAGTTATACAAACAATGGAGGAGCCTGAGACCAGAGAAATCCCTGGTAGCAGCAAATCTAACGGATTGACTGAATCTGTCTCGGAGGCAGGAGATGGAGCATCTGTCTTGGAGATGATTGAGAACCAAAAGAAGAAGAAAAAGAAGAAAAGAAAGATAATTGCTCACTCCCTACCAGATGCCACCATTGTTGAGACCATGGAGGTGTCTAAGAAGCAAGATGGCTCAGAGGATAGAAAATCTGATGAATTGGTTGGTTTAGGAAGGGATGAATCATCTGTCTCGGAGAAGAGTGGAAAGAAAAAGAAGAAGAAGAAGAAGAAGAAGAAGAAGAAGACAGACAAGGGAGAAGGCAGCAATCACATCTCGCCTGTTCTAGAGGCTGAGGGACATGAGCTCCATGCTACTACTAGTGTTGAACCTGTGAAGGAGTCTAAGAAGCGAAAATGCTCAGATAGCAAAGAATCCGAGGAACTGAATGTGGTGTCGGAGGAGAACGTGAAAAAAACGAAGAAAAATAAGAAGAACGAAGAGAGCAGCACTAACACCTTACCAGCTCTAGATGTGGAGGACCATGTGCTCCAGGATGTTACTAGTGTTGAAGCTATGAAGGAGTCTACAATGCCAAAAAGCTCAGGAAGCAGAGAATCTAAGGAGTTGAATGTTTTAGTAGGAAGTGAAGTATCCGTTTTGGACAAGAAGAAGAAAAAGAAGAGGAAAAAGAAGAGGAACGAAGAAAACAGCAATCACAGCTCGCCGGTTCTAAAGGCTGTGGACTCTGAGCATCAGGATACTATCAGTGTTGAAGCTACGAAGGAGTCTAAGAAGCACAAAACATCTGATGAGTTGATTGGTGAGAAGAGTGAGAAAAAGAAGAAGAAGACGAACGAAGAGAGCAGCATTCACACTGCACCGGTTTTAGCTGCTAAAGACCATGTAGCCTATGATACAGACAATGTTGAACCGGCAAAGGCTCAAGAAAGCTCAGCTAGCAGGAAACCTCATGAATTGGCTGGTTTACAGACAAATGGAGCATCCGTCTCTGAAGGTGGTAATTCAACTAATGTGCCAGATGACAACTCTTGTACCACCAGCAAAAAGAGAAGATTAACTTCTGAAAATACCCAGGCTACTAGTGAAAATATGGAGTTATTACCTGCTAAGAACAGTTCTTGCAAAGAACCTGAATCAAATATGCCTCAAACGAACGAGGTGATGCCGGCACTGAATAATGGTGGAGCACAACCAATCCGTACACCGGTATGGAGGTAAAGTAAAAACACATTCCTCTCTCTATTTCTAATCGTTGTGCATCTTAATATCATCATCACTTGAGTTCTGATCTGTTTTTGTTAATATGTAGAGGGTCGGTGACTGTAAAACAAGGAAACAGTTGTAGCATCCATGGACTTGTTGCTCATTTATCAACCTTAGCGTGCGGTTTGGTCTATGAGAAGGCAGGTTCATTGCGCACTCGCCTATCTGCTGAAATGTTTCCTAGGTTGGAAATATGGCCACCGAGCTTTCGCAAGCACGGACCACCTACAGATGAACATATCGCGCTTTACTTCTTCCCTTCCCGTGATAGGTATGTATATAAACACACTAGAACATATGCATATGTTGTAAAGTGTCGTCGACCTTAACTTTTCTGTTTTCCAGTAACAGTGAAAAGGTTTACTATTCCCTTGTTGATGAAATGAAGAAGAAAGATTTGGCGATGAGATGCTTGCTTGACGATGTGGAACTTCTACTTTTCACCTCGTATCAGTTACCACCGCCTTTCCGGAGTAAGTCTTATAAGTTTTTTTTTTTTTTTTTATCTATTTCACTTCTACAGTTTGTTCATTTTTTATTCGCTTGAAGTCGTTAAAGCTAAGAAGGCTGAGTTTTCTGGTCTGCAGAGTTTCGCTCAAAGGAGTACCTGTGGGGCGTTTTCAGACACAGAAAGACTTAAGACTCCGACTAACTTTGACAGTTTCTGCATAGGAGGAGCAATGCTTAACACATCTAGTTTTTGTTGTCGAATTTTTAATAGTTGTCCAGAGATTCTGTATATTGTCTTTTAGGTGGGTTTATGCAACCAATTAATCAAATTAATAAAACTACTGTGCGGAAGAATGTGAGCATTAAAATTAGAGCTTCATTTTCATCAAGCAGAGCATGATATCCATTAGTTAACTGTTTTTTCAATCAACTGGACAACTATGAAAAAGTTTCGATGTGATAACATGTTTCAATATGGCCACCAAAATTTGAATAAACAGCAATGACAGTATAGGGAGAGAGAGTTTTAGCCATTATCTTATTAGGGGTTGGCGCAAGGCGAGTACTTGCGTTTTTACGTATCCTTGATATTTGCCTTGAACGAGTAATAAATTTTTCAACTTGTATTTGCCTTGTCGGAAACGAGTACTTGTTATGTTATTTCGAGTACTTGTCCAAACATGTGTTACGTGCAAGTTATTTGTCTTGTTTTGTTCGATTATTTACTATTTACAAATACTTATGAATTATTTGGATATATTTCTAAAAGAATTACTTGACAGATAATTTCTATCAAAGAAAGATGAAATTTCATTTTGTTTATTCGACTTGGTAAAAACACTAGAGTTATTTCAAATAAAATATTTGCACTTAATATAAAAAGGAAAAATGAATAGAATATATATATATATATATATATATATATATATATATTCGATATGAAAGTACTGTTTACTTCTTACAACATAGAAATATCAGTTTAGGATTTTGGTTTTTATGGTTTAGTTATTATTTTTTCAGTTGTAAAACAAGTAACGAATAATATCAAGGCGAGTCGTTAACTTTTTTGTGATACTTGTTATTTGCCTTGTATTTGCAAGTAACAAAACTCAACGACTTAATACTTGCCTTGACAACGACGAGTACTTAAAAAAACAAGGCGAATACAGGTTAAGTAACGGGTATAAGGCAAGTAACGAGTATTCGTGTCCAGCCCTGGATCTTATACAATACAAGGTGTTTTTTGTGTTGCTCAGAACTTAAAGTCAAAAACTCTGACACAATTATCATCCCCACAAGAAGTTAACCTCAGCAAGCTCTGGTTACTCTCGGATTTCTCGGTTGGTCTCCATGCTAACCGGTTCACGGCCGAGACATGACACATGAACGGTTCAAGCCTCAAAGCAAGAGCTGCTGTTGCTGTTGTGCCTTCCTCCGTTTCTTTAACCTTTATGTTCCACAGCTCAATCAGTCCACTCTCCATCCCAACCGCTATGCACCCGCTCTTCTCCTTCTGGTCTAGTCCCGTCCAAGCCACGGCAGTGACACTGCTTCCAAACTGAGGCAAGGCAAGAACCTGTTTGACGCGAGCGTCTTTCTCGATGGACCAGATCTTCACAGTCTTTTCTCTTGATGAAGTTGCGAACTGGTGGCCAAATGGATTCCATGAACATGCCCAGATGATCCTCTTGTGTGCTTCAACCTTTGCCATGAGTTTGTGACTAACCTCACCATTATCTGAACAGAGATGATCAAGTGTATAGACTTAGATGACTATAGTGACACTCAAGACTAAACCAAGTTCAAGGTTTTACCTGTTCTTTGGATAGAGAACACTGAGAAGTGACGATCTCTGGAGACAGACAAGAGCAGAGTGTCGTCATAAGAGAACTCCAAGTGTGTCACTGTCAAGCTGTGAGATTGCAAACGACCAACAGCTTTCCATGTCCCAACCTCCCATAGCCATATTTCCGCCATGGCTGCAGACTGAGCCTGAACAAGTTTGTAAGAAGAAAGATTTAGCATTCGAGTCCTACTCGGTCAAACAAGTCCGAAACCCGTGTAAGCTTACCTTACATGAAGAAGCAACAAGGCTTCCGTTGTGGTCACAGCAGAGAGAAAATAGTTCATTACCATGACCATATAATTTATGAGATTCAGGCCATAAAGTATGAAACGCAAGCTGGTCTTCTATTGGAGGCTCCTTCAACTCCACCGGAGCAGCCTCTGGAACCGTTTCAAATGTCTCCAAACCTTCTCCTCCGCCATTTCTCTCCAACGGTTCACTAGAAGCTGTAGAAAAAAAAGAAAATACTATGAAATCTCAAGACTGCATTTGGATAAAAGCTAGAGATGGAGTTAAATCAATCACTCACAGTGTAAGTAGATAGGTTTCTGTGATAAACCAAGAGCAGACATGTTCGCGCCGAGGACCTGCACATCTGCTTGTAGATCCTCAAGGATGCTTCCTTCTCCTCCGGCACAAGTGTGTTTCAGTGTCTTCAAGAAAGATAGAGGAGCCTCGAAAACTCTCACAACTTTCTCCTCTGCTCCACTTACAAAACGGTGGTTGCCTTTACCTTGAACCATAGCCACACAATTAATGTCATGACCATGAACCTGAGGACGAGCCAATTCATGCCAATGCTCATCCTCCTCATCACTCTTCCATGACGAGAACACCCGGGTGGTCTGCAATAGAAATGAAGTGTCAACAAAGTTAACTTTATCATCAACGAACATCTCTCAATATTAAAGACAGACCTGATCATGGCTCACGGATAGCAAGTACTCGCCGGTTCTAGCCCACGTGATGTCAGTCACAGCAGCAAAATGACCTGAAGGGACTTTCTGCATCTGCCAGTTCCCAGACTCTTTGCTGCTACTAACATTTCTCCAGAGATGAAAAGATCCACCATATCCATGAGCCATGATGGAGACACCATCTGGACTCCAGTGGCCACCGTAGAAGCCAAGAGCACAGTGACTAAGCTCTCCTACACACACAACGTTCACCCACACACCCGTTTTCTTCTCAGGTCGCCAAATCATCATCGTCTTGTCCATTGAAGCCGATAAAATGCTCAACGGTTGGTGGTGGTCCACTGGAGGCTGCCACTCCACGGAATAGACCCAATCTTCATGTCCAATAAGAACAGATTCGACTGAAACCTGATATGTGAACTTCCCTGAGATGAAAACTGGACCTTCAATGTAAGAAGCAAGAGTGATTTCTCTTTGCCATGAGCCAACATCACCTACTAACACAAGCTTCCAGATTCGAATGACTTTGTCCTGGGAAGAACTCACAAGCATAATACTACTGGTGGTTTCTTCTGTTGGTAAGGAAAAGTCCAAACTCCGGATCCAGTCAGTGTGGCCTTTAAGCTCACAGACAGAAGTAAACTTCCCTGTTCTTTCTCCACAGTAGAGTTTGATTTTGTTGTCTAGTCCACCCATCGCGAGGGTGAATCGTCCAGGATTTTGAGGTAACTCCGCTAACGAAAGCGTTACAATTGCTTTGGAGTCAGCAGAGATAGAATCCAAGCACGAAACTTTGCATTCCTCTGCAGGAGAAAACATATTGTGAATTCAGATACTGCTTAAAAGACATACTCTTTGTTTAACTTTAAAGCGTACCACTAGGCTGCGATGGAAAAGAGACATCCCAGACATTCACAACTCCGTCTGAAGACCCAGAAGCAAACATTGCATCGGTTTCAGAACACATAAACGCGTTGATGCAAGTTACACCTTTCTTATGAGACTGTGGAAGTTGTAGTACATGTCTCCACTGTTGTTTAAACCAAACAGAACACGTTTAAAAAGGTTCAGAGAGAGGTAATACAGAAACTATAGGGAATCTCAGTTGAGAGATTGAAGGAACTTTACATTGTTACTGTTAGTCGATAGTTCCCAAAGGATGATGACACCATCTGTATCACCGGAGAGCAGATAATGCCAGTCCAAATGCTTGGCTGCGAACAATCATATCATTCAAGGGATTAATCAAGCATTGGATGATTTTCTCCTACAATCTACAGTTAAATGCTCCATAAAAGTTCGATCTTTTGATCTTTCACAGCAACTAAACCACCAAACCGGTAAACAGAGACTATAAATAGAAATCTGAATGCCTATTTACTTCACATTTACTAAACAAGTGTGTATAATAGTGATAGCTATAACTCAAGAATCCTACAGTCTAAGTTCTCTTTTATGATGAAAAGAGCACACTTAGGTTTAATAGATTAGTCATGAGACTCATGAATAGAAATATGAATGCATATACACTATGACTTCACAGGTTACTAAAGAACTACCTAATAATGATAGCTATAACTTACTAACCCTACAGTCTTAAGATCTCTTTATGATAAAAGGAGCACACTTCAACATCTAAAGTCTCTTCCTTTGCAATGCAAGAGATCCCAAACCCAAACCCAAATATATAGTTCAGCAAGTAAGCTAGAAGCAGAAGAAGCAAGAAGGTACCTTTGAAAGCAAACTTGGAACTGGGTAACCAATGAGTGCAATTCACAGAAGCTTTGTGACCTGGGAGCGTTGTAAGAATCTGGGCTGTCTGAAGAACAGAATAAGAGAAAGAAAAAAGTCAAATCTTGCTTACTGAAAGAACAAAAGGGTTCTTGAAGACGGGTGAGAGAGAGAGAGAGAGACCTTAGGGGAGAAAATAGCAACGGCGTTTTGGGCACCGAAGGAAACGAGACCAGAAGCTCCCCAAGAGACGTTATTGACGACTCTGTTGCATCCTGCTCCTATGAACACTCTCTTCGCTTCCACTTCGGTGTTTTTCGACATCTTTTATCAGAAGGGTGGTTTTTGATTTGAAGATTACGAAGTTGCTTCTCCGTTTCTGGTACTTATACAAGTAATATATCGCCGGCGGGGCGAAAAATCGCGCCGGCAGTTGTACAACTGGAAATTTCAGGGGAAAGCGGAGACGAACAAGGTTATTTCTTTCGAGTTATGAGAGTGAACTTTTTGGTGGGTTTTAATGTTGGGCCCAAAGTTTTAAAATATTGTTTCCAGATAATTTTTAATGACTTATTTTAGTTAATAAATAATTACGAATTTAGTTAATCTTTATCTATTAAAATAAAAATTATGAATTTTTCATGTGCGATATTTTAAAATAAACATTCTCCTAAAAATTTATTTATGTTTTATACTATTATTTGAGAAATGAGATGTGTGTTCAAATAGTTAATATAACATAAGAAAATTTGTTGACCAAAAAAAAAACAAAATTTAATGTTATTTTCCATTATTAATTAATTAAAAATTCCCTATCGATTTAAAATAATATAAATTTCAACTACACCTAATAATTAATATTTTTTAAAATCTCCAAATAAATTTATATTATATATCCATGTAATACAATAGAGTCTTTTCAAACTTAGTATTTTCTGAATTTGATAGAAATATTCGATATATATATATACACATATATATATATATATATATATATGTATATATATATCACAACTCGTATATGGTAGTTTTTCTTATTAATTCATTTTTATAATTATAAAATACATGTGTTAAGATAATTAATATAATATAATAAAGTTTAATGTTATTTTTCCATTATTAATTAATCAAAAGTTCTATATCAATTTTTATTTAGTTTATCAAAAATATTATGTTCCAACAACGGAGTTTACTTTCGTGGAAGTTCCCTTGGTCCAGTGGTTTGACTAGAGTTCATTATTGCTTCTACATCCGGGGGTCTGGATTTCAAACCCAGGAAACACCAATTATGTAGATTATGGAAAAAAGTTACAAGAGTTCTTCAACTTGGTGCAGGGTGTACCATCAAACATAGATCTCATAGGATAGTGCGGAATGATGCAGTCAGACGTGAATTGTTATAAGATGGTAGAATTATTGGCTGTAGAATTGTCTATGTAATATTCTCATCATTGTAAAAGCATAATTAATCAGACGATTACAAAAATATTATAAATTATATAAAACTTAGTTACCGCAATTAATATTTAAATTATATTATTCCACGATATCGTCCAAAATCATATAGTCAAATCATATTACTATTAGTGAGTTTTGTTAGTCAAATCATAATTGTAACGTGATGGTCAGGTCCCCTATCCACAATAGTACAATACACGTACCAATCTCGTTATTGGTCAGCAACTTAGCATTTTCGTAGGAAAATTTTTCATTTGTTGGACCAATTAACCGACCGTTTTGTCTTTTTTTTGAAGCTATGTTTTCTAAGTAAGAATTATGCCATCAGAGTATAAAGGTTTCGTAGTTTTGAGTTCTGACGTGGATCCTACGTCATTCCAAATTTTAAACAGAGTAGCTAGGGAAAGTATGAACTTCCTGTGACAAGGTAGCTTATGTTCCAAGTATCTTTCTAGCTTCCTCTGACCCGGCTCAAGTCGCCAAAACTTATTCTTTTCGGATGTGACGCAATCAGCTCGTCGTCCCGTGAAGAGATTCTGATGACGGCATCTTGATCGGAACCGACACAGCACCGGAACAATTTTAAAAAAAAAACGATCCCAACAACAAAGTCACCTATGAGGTCCACGAAAGCCCTTGTTCCAGATCATGCAATGCTAAAATTGGATTGAAACCAGTCAAAGAGTCCTTAGAAGAGCTTGTGAGGCTTGAAATGATTATGATTGATGCTTATTTGGTCTGCGTTAGATCTCAAACTCACCGTAGAAAAATTGAAATTCAAAAACATAGTCCCTTTGTTTTTTATTCGGTTAGTTCTGTTACGGCATATGTTTGGTTCATAATGTAAAAAAATCTTTCTCGGTTTTAATTGTAACGTGGAAATTTTAAGTTTATTTGTTCAAGAACTCCTAAAGTTGAAATTTGTATATTATGAGTGTTGTTTGATTAATCAACCAAAAGTATTCGCTAAGTGGTAACTTACGGATTGAAAGAGGTTGAAAAAGTCTTAATTAAGATTTTATTTTGCCTTATCTTAATCAATGATTTTAAAACAACTAGGATCTGACTGGTGTAACCGCAGTTGATTATGGATGCTGCTATGATGAAGGCTTTTAAGTATTTTTTAGAGATTTGTACGACTGGTACAGTGGTTAGAAATTGGTGCATTTGCGGGAAATATTCACATTTGACTGGTAAATTATCAAATACAACATCTGTTAATAATAAATTAACAATATTTACATTTTATATAATTATAAAAATATTAAAAATCATAATATTATAATATATATAAAATTATATTTATAAAATCATAATAGTAAATTTTTAAAAATTATAGAAAATATTTTTGTTTCAAAGTTTTATAATATAAATCAAAGTATAATATGTATACATTTTAAATTTTCTATTATTTCAATTTAAAATTTTTATTGAATATTTTTAGATTTATTTATTTTATTTTTTAAGAAAAAAATTATTCTTTCGCAACTACTCGCACCGCAAACGTTAGTTGAAACCATCTTTTGATTTTAAGAGGTTCAGAACGGTTTAAAATGATTTGTAGTGTTTTCTATGATTGTTTTAAAACGCCAACAACCGCTACGTACCGCAAAAACTGTATCTGCGGGTGGTAGCGGGGAAACCAGTCAAACACTCCTAACAAAATTCTAATAAACCAAAAGAGTAAACCAGTAGAATCAAAACCGGCATCAAACATATAACCTAAACCGGTAATAACAAACAAAGAAACCCTAAAAACCCAAAACCAAACCGACTAAAGTCGATAAACCTAGCCAAACGCTAACACTATTCCGGTCGCCGCTTGAACGCCTACCGCCGTGATACGATCCACCACCTCCAACCGGATACACTCCTCGTCCTCCCATAGACCTCTCTCCACTGCCACCGCCGTGTCCACCTCCACTGGAACTGCGTCCTCCTCCACCGGAACTGTGTCCACCTCCACCTCCACCTCCGCCGTGTCCACCTCCACCACCGCCACCCTTCCTTACAACGACAGCCAATTCCGCTGTTTTATCAGAAAACCCGTCACCGTCATGTTTCGACTCAACTGACTGGACTGGAAGGTTGACATGGCTTGGATCAGCGGTAGCTAAACGTGTAGTAGATCGTGAGGTGGCTTGAAAAACGTGGTGCTGGAGATGGAGAAAAAATAGCAAGTATAGAATCAAAGAAGCTTTCGTAGAACACATAATTTGTCTTCGGTTTCAGAATTCCAGTGAATAAAAAATGGTTTTAGAGTCCCTTCTTAGTGTTTCAAAAAAAAAAAAAGAGTTCCTTCTTAATTTATACACCGAATTAATTTGAATCTATACAAATATTAATATAAAGGAAATTTTCCATTTGTTAGAATATTTGGTAGGGTATATATGACTTCTTAGCTATACCAAAAATTTAGTAGAAAAGGAAACTAATTTGTTTGAAAAGTATTTTATTTACTCCCTTTGTTTTTTTTAATAAGTGTTATTTTAGCATTTTTTTGTTTCAAAATAAGTGTCATTTTACATTTTCCAATGCAATCTTTATACATTATCTCTTTCTTATCCTTTTAACTAACCAATTAATATTTATTTAAATAATTTTCATTTAAAAAATTATACATTTAATAAAGATATATTAGTATATTTAATCAATTTTTTAATATGCGTAAAACGTGACATTTATTTAGAAGGGAGGAAATATTAACTAAAACTTTGTAAAAAAAATATTTGCCTCAATCGAGACTTCGTGACTTTCTTAAAACTCCCTAAAAACAATTTGGAATTATATTTGTATAAGGGGTGACTTCTTTACACCACTTAAACTGACGAAAGTCACAAATAAACTCCCTAAATTATCTCCTGTAGATTGGAGGGTGTAAATTAAAAATAGATTTTAAACATTGGTCACGTTCCCAGTACTAAGCTAAGTATGTCAAAGCTTCAAAGTCATTGATGTATACACTGAAGAAACTTCCCCTTGTCAACAGTTCCCAAATTTAACAATTCCAACAGCTTTAAGTAGAAAGAATCATAATTCATCACAATGAATGGAACTGGGAATTCAGATGAGACCCAATCCTTAAAGGTATTTCATTTAAATAATTATACATTTAATAAAGGTATATTAGTATATTTAGTCAATTTCTTAATATGCGTAAAACGTGACATTTATTTAGAAACGGAGGAAATATTAACTAAAACTTTGTAAAAAAAAAAATTTGCCTCAATCGAGACTTCCTTTTAATTTTTGTCATTCTTCCATTTTAATTTGCAGAATTCTTCAACAACTCTGAACAAGACTTTGCAATAACTTTACACTAGAGTTTGACTTGCGCAGATATTTTTCATATATATTAACCAATTTTGGTTTATATGACAAAATATGAATATGTTGATTAAAGTTTGGTGTAAATATTATATAACTTTGTAATCCTTTTGTTTAATTTGTCTTGTTCAACATTATCATACATTTTTTGATATGTAATATACTTTGTCATCCATTATTAATCAACTAAAACATCTAATTTTTGTAACATTTGATATAAAAAATATTTAACTGATCAAAACATTAAAAATTGAACCTAAATGTTTATAGTTTTCATATATTACTTAAATAAATTTCATTAGTTTTATTTTACTTATATCAATTTATGCATTTCTCGCTTTGAATAAAAAAAATTTGGAATTATATTTGTATAAGGGGTGACTTTATGGGTACATATAAATGGGTACATTTAACTTTATGATCTATTAACAAATAATTAAATCAAACCGAAAAATCAAGTTTTTTCTCCCAAAACCGAGTTTTCCCGCCAAAACCGAAGTTTTCCGCCAAAACCGAAGTTTTCCGCCAAAATTGCAAAACCGAAGTTTTCCGCCAAAATGTAAAATCGAGTTTTCCATAAAATCGCAAAACCGAAGTTTTCCGCCAAAATGTAAAATCGAAGTTTTCCGCCAAAATCGCAAAATCGAGTTTTCCGCCAAAACCGAAGTTTTCCGCCAAAACCGAAGTTTTCCGTCAAAACCGAAAAATCAAGTTTTTCTCCCAAAACCGAGTTTTCCCGCCAAAAACGCAAAACCGAGTTTTTCCACCAAAATCGCAAAACAGAGTTTTTTCGCCAAAACTGCAAAACCGAGTTTTCCCGCCAAAAATGTAAAATCGAGTTTTCCCGCCAAAATCGCAAAATCGAGTTTTCCCGCCAAAATTGCAAAACCGAGTTTTTCCGCCAAAATCGCAAAACCGAGTTTTCCCGTCAAAACCGAAAAATCCACTTTTCCCGCCAAAATTGCAAAACCGAGTTTTCCCGCCAAAAATGCAAAACCGAGTTTTCCCGCCAAAACCGAGTTTTCCCGCCAAAAACGCAAAATTGAGTTTTCCCGCAAACACGGTAAATTCGAGTTTCCCCACCAAAACCGCAAAATCACATTTTCCAACAAAAAGAATTAATTTATTATATTAAGTTAAATGGGTTAAAAGGTCCCCGCTAATTTTTAGTAGAACTCATTTAATAAATGGGTCTTAATAGAACTACCCATTTAGAACTCATTAAACTAAATGGGTCTAAATGGGCATTTATTTTTTTAAGAACCTATTAAAAACCCGCGAACATAAACCCATTTTAACTCTGAATGGAGGAGCTGGAGAAGGTTTAAAGAAATCATCTCGATTCGGTCATCAATGTATTGCGGTACACACTTTCTGGCATGATTAATTAACTATAAACGTTCAATAATGAAAACGTTGCACATGGATGAAGAAACATAGAATATAGACATATATTTGTATAAATGGGTTTAAATGAATTTAAATGGATACATATAAATTTCGCGGGTTCTAAATGGATACCCCTAATAGGCCTATTTTCAAATGGGTTTAAATGAATTTAAATGGATACATATAAATTTCGCGGGTTCTAAATGGATACCCCTAATAGGCCTATTTTCAAATGGGTTTAAACGGGTATGGGTTCTAAATGGGATGGGTTTTAAACGGGGTGGGTTTAAATGAGGTGGGTTTTACCATTTTAACATCCCTAATTCAGACCCAACCAAAGTTTGCTTTACAAAAAAAAAGGTGGAGACGATGAGCAATAGGAGGAGGAAAGACGATGAGAAGGGATTGGTGTTGAAGGTTTTTGAGGACGTCGGAAATGTTGGTCCGGCCTTGGCACTCGGTGCAGGTTGCGGATTTGGTTTCGGTGCAGGGTTTATTGGAGGATACGGACCAGGACTTCCTAAACTGCACTTTGGGCACGGTTTTGGAGCTGGATGTGGAGTTGGTGTAGGAGTTGGCTATGGCGTCGGTAGAGGCGTTGTGTTCGACCACGATCGCGCTTTTTATAACGTCATAGACAATCTTTGGTGGAAGATGGTTGGTAGTCTTCCTTATTGTGCTTTCTCTTTTTGTGTTAAATAAAGAGAATTTGTCTTCCTTGTCTATAGGAGCACTTCTTCACTTTTATTTCTTTGTTTGGAAGAATTGATGTAGTTCTGATGGCAATGTTGTCTCTTTTATAAGTCAGAAAGCAATTTTAGACTGTTCATTTCATCATCCACACAATTATTAGATCTTGTTCGTTTTAGTTAAATTAAGAGAATTATGTTAGTGCAAAATATTATGGGAAATGTAGATGTATTAGAAACTAAGTACAGATGCATCAAGAATACTTCCAATTTTCAAAAGTCTAAATACTTTTATAGACAATTATAGCTAGGTGGTTTCTTCGGACAGAGATAGTAATTTAAACAAATATATATATATCTCTTTACTTTTTTGTATAAAAAAGTTATTCTATTACTTAATCAAGAGGTGTGGAAGTGCCTTTGGTCTAGTAGTTTGACTAAGGGTTCATTGATGCTTTTACACCCAGAGGTATAGGGTCCAAACCCCATAAAATGCAAATTATGCAGATTACGGAGAAAAATGTTACAAGAGATCTTCAACTTGGTGTAGGATGTACCATCGGACATGAAACTCGTAGAACGGTTCGAAGTGATGCAGTCAGACGTGAATTCTCATAAGATGGTAGAATTGTCGGCTGTAAAATTGTTTATGTAATATTCTCATCGTTGTAATAGCATAATTAATCAGCCGTTAAAAAAATCAAGAAGTAATATAAGAAACTAAACCGTAATACAACAATCAATAAAATAAAGTTCTTTATGAAAATGTTTTGCAATTCGAATTAAGGAATCAGCTATTTCTTTTGGTCCTCGAAGGATGTAAGAAATCCCGAAGTTATGAAATCTTCTTTGAAGTGCATATATCTCCTTCAGTTTTGTTGAGAAGCTTGGTCACGCTTGAGGCTCACTAAGCATGGCGATCAAATCTATACAGTTTGTTTCAAAATTATAGCATGTAGAGTGATTTAACATACTTTCATCGCCAACAAAAGGTAATTCGAGTGAGTTCTATATGAAAAGATGACTCTTTTCTTCTATGGTTTCTTGTACCCAATGGTTAATTTTGTCCCGACATGTCTTTCCAAACTCATCCATAACCACTAAATTGTGACATAGAGTCCAAGAGTCATCCACCGAACATATATTATGTAAGCATAAGGCTTGTGAAGCACTAATATCCGGTGGCTGTGTCATTTTCTGAAAACCAAGCTTGTCATTCTTTCTTTCCGTGTTTGATTAGTTCTGGAAGGTTCCTATTAATTCCTCATAATAATTTATCATTTCTACTTTTCCAGAGATACGAGATCTGGTGGCTGTGTCATTCTCTGAAAACCAAGCTTGTCATTCTTCCTTTCCGTGTTTGATCAGTTCAGTTCTGGAAGGTTCCTATTAATTTCTCAGAATAATTTATCATCTCTATGCAGTGCCGAATCATCAAATATATTTTTTTCCAGAAGATGTAATCCATATTTGTATAAAACACTTAGACTGAAAAAATATTTGGATTGGAAAGTGTGGCCGATAAGGTAAATATATACCTTTAGCTACATTTTATTAAAGCTTAAGTTACACTATTTTTTGCTCAAAAAAAGTTACTATTTAAATTTTTTTTAAAAAATTTATATTATATGTATAGTTGATTTCTATAATTGTTATAATTATGTATATATAAATATATAATTCTAATAAATTTATCATTTTGTTAAGACACACTTACAATTATAGATACTTATACAAACATTTATTATAATTATGTACATATGTAAATTATACGAGTTGATGAAGCTCAGCTTAATTTTCTTTTGAGCTAAGCTCAGTTTAATTCTAAAATTATATATATATATATATATTATATAATTAGATACATATATAAAGGAGTACAATAGTATTTTACTCTTTTAATAAAATTTAAATAAGACATTTTTGACACTAAGTGCTAGTTTTGCATCTTGGGCGACCAATCAGTCTACTTTTGGTGGAGGTTTCGTTATGGAACGAAGAGATGGAGTTGTTATCACAGGCTCGCTAGGGAGCAATTAAGATCTCTCTCCCTTCCATGCGGAGTTCAACACACTGCTTTGGGCAATGCGTACCTTTCTCCTTATGAATATGAAATCTATGCATTTCTAATGGGACTGTCTGCAAATGGTAAAGCTGATAGAAGAAAGAAGAATTTTGGCCATATTTGATTCCGTAGTAGGACGAACTTGTTCACCTCATTCACTTTATTTTCTATATCTTTTATTTCTGGTGATTTTAATTCTCGTGCTGACCTCTTTGTGAAAGGAGTTGTGCGAAAGCATCTGTGTTTTCCCATGTAAACAATATGGTTCCCTTTAGGTCTGCTTCACATACTAACCATTCTGAATCAGTTTAATTAAATATGGAATTTGTTGTAAAAAAAGATTCTAATTTAGGAAGAGAAACTTTATTTAGGGTCATTTAAATATATTTTTCATTCATTATATCCGGTCCATTGAACGCTCAACATGTTAACAGTAACGTGTATTCCGTTTAAACTCTGCTTAAACAGATCTCGTGAGTGATTTCGGCAAAATAAACAAAACATATCTACCAAACAAGATGTACAACACTAGACGGAGTTCAACTTTGAGCAATTGTTTCTCCAAGAAAAAAAAAACGTTGAGCAATAGTGTGCAACTTTGAGCAATTGTTAAATAGGACTACTTTTTTAGTTTTGAATAACCGCATTCAACAAACAAACCTTAATGGGATCAGCCTATCTAAACATTTCAAATACTGTTTTATAAAGGGATCTAACCAGACTTATTTTCACATATTCGGCCCATTTTGAAATCCGTTTTAACATTTTTAAGTCTGCTAATTCGAATGTGTTTCTTTTTGTTATTCAATAGGATATAATGTGTAAAGTTCAACACTAACATTAAAGTATATAGATAATAGAGAAAACATAATTGGACGATAGTCCAGGTAATATCTTATGAATAATGATTGTATCTATCTAGATTCACATTCAGATCTCCGCATAACTACGATTTAAACAGATGAATTCAGTAGGACCCCTAGTACATAGTAAGTGGCGTAGCGGAAACAACAAACTATTTTAAAATAAATGGCGTAGCGGAGACAACAAATTATTTTAAAATAAATCCTAAGAAAATACAAAGTAGATTCTTTGACTATGACTATCCGACAAAATCAATGGAGATGAAAGAAACCGATGTGGATCCAACGCAAGGTCCAAACATCCATGTTTGGTACTGGTGTTGTATATCATGACATCAAATTTGCATATTGATATAAAAATATTGTACTATATTTTAAACCATTAGTTGACGGGCAAGATTCTTATATCTATGAAAAAGGTAAAATGAGAATCCAACCAGCATAAAATAAATAAACAAATAGATAGAGATTCGATTGGCCTTTTCAAAATATTTGTCTCGGTTCATAATTTCGAAGAATATATTGGCAGAGTGGCATACATTTTTTCAATAAAATGTAACTGCATGTTTGGTTCGTCAGACAAAACTATTCTCTGCACATGACATGGTGAGTCAGAAAATGCCTAACTGCATCATCCATTATTCAGTTTTTTATAGAAAAATGCATCACTTTAAAAAAATATTTGATTTTAAAATAACTAAACCAGACAAATGAATATAGTTCGTCTAATCTCCCAAATATTTAAACTAAAATATAGATTTTGAAATGATTAGCAAAGAATAAATAGAGAAGACTAAAAGATTGACATTCTTTTACCAAGTGCTTTCATATTTTCTTTGTTAGCAAGAAATAGTTGATATTGGAAAAATGATTTTAGAATTGTATCACTAGTGGACACGTGTCCGTTATCAATTGGAGAAAGAGCCAGGAAAGCATTTGCAAAAGTGATTCTTTGGACAAAACCTTCAACTACACAAAAGCTCGAAATCGGAAAGCAGAGTAAAAAGGGAGGAACGAGCAACCACATTTCTTTGTGCCCCTAATCCTATGGTTTTAGTATCTTTGACTTTTGACGCACCACATCTTTGAAATATATAAAAGCTTTTCACCGACAATTATGAAAATTTAATTACCTTAACACCGCGTTATTAATTTTGTTGGACCAAACCATTTATCAAGAACACAGAAGAGAGGTGAGTGAGTGTAGTAACTAGTATGCTATTCGAATCCAATGCTAAGAGTTATTTTTCTAATAAATCAACAAGAAATTCTAGTCATACTATATGTTATCTTCATAGGCCTAAAATAAATGAATCTAACTGTATTTCAATGTTTTGAAAACCGGACCGGACATCGATTCGGTATTATTACTCGGTGACTGGTTAGACCGGTTCAACCGGTTCAACCGGGGTTTAAGTATTTTTATTATATATATTAAGTATATATATACTACAGTAGATACCTATATATATGTGGAATGTGATTAACCGAAAAATACACTTAGAAATATTTAATATTAATAAAAAAACATAGAATTTAATCATATTCAAATAAAAATATTTGTGATCATTAACTATTGGTTATAATAGAATCATTGTGACCACTATTCCTTATATCTGTTTATATATAAAGTTAAAATAAAATGAATAACCATCTATGAATATGAACATATAGTGTGATGAAAAAGAAGGAAACGAATGTTAAAAAAAATCGATAAAGAAACAAATGTTAATAAAGCGACGGACAAAAACTAAAAGATTAAAAAAAGAGTTGATTGTGGATTTCAAAAGAAAAGGTAAGAATCTAGAAATCGAATGAAAAGATACCATTTCTAGATCACAATTAATGCAATAACATTTAATTTTCAGTAAACCGGATTTATTTATTGATCCGGGTTGCCGGTTTAGCAGGCTTTTGACCGGTTTTAACGGTTCAATTTCAATTCGGGTTTTAACTCAACCCGGACTCGGTATGTTCAACGATTCACGGTTGAACCGGTCGGACCGGCCGATCCGGTTTTCAAAACCTAAAAATTGTTTTATGCGTACCAAAAAAAGGATTTGTTGTCATTTTTGTTTTGATTTTATCTAGAACAATTGTTTATAAGTATAGCCGTTTAGAATGTGATCGCACATTAATAAATTAACCATATCTTAAAGATTTTGTCATAGAGATCTAGTAGCCAAATATATTAGTTTGATTTAAGTAGAAATTTATTAGTATTTTCTATTTTTGAATTAGCATATATATATATTTGTTGGTCATAAAACTTTTTTTTTTGAAAAATTATTTAAACATCAAAATGCTATTAAATATGAAAAGGTCCAACATTGAAAATGTAATAGAAATTGATGTTCAAATAACGTTAAAGATGATGATTTTGGTCAACAAAATATTCCTTACAAAAAATGACTATATATTCAACCTATTTTTTTTTACTGAATTTTTGCAAACTTATTTTTCTTACAAATGTATCTCGATACAGTCATTTATATCTCTATTAATTTTTAATAATAAGCCAAAAAATCTAAATGAATAATTAAAATAAGAGAAATACTCTAGGATAACCATAAAATTTATTTTGTCGTAAATATAAACTCCAAAGATTAAAATGATCAATATATTTCATTAAACAGGTAAATATATATATTTATACTCACGGACGGATCCAGAGCTGGTTTTAGTATGAGGCATAAAATGAACAAAACTTAGGTTCACCTGGTGAACCTTTAAATTCACCCCAACCTCCATAACCAATCAAAGTGTCACATAGATAATTAAATAAAATTATTAAATTAAATAAAAAATAGCTAAAAAAAGAATAACACAGATTTTAACGACACTAACGCCGTCAACTAAACCCTAAACCTTAAATTCTAAATCCTATATTTAAAATCCTAGATCCAAATGCTATATCCTAAACCCAAATCCTAAACCTTAAACCCAAACCATAAACCCTAAACCCAAGACCATAAACTCAAACCGTAAACCCTAAACCCAAATCCTATACTCTAAACCCAAATCCTAGATCCTAAATCCAAACCATATACCGTAAACCCAAATCCTAAACCCTAAACCCAAACCATAAACCCTAAACCTAGATGCTATAGTGTTTAGTTTAGGATTTATGGTTTGGGTTTAGGATCTATGATTAAGGTTTAGAGTATAGGATTTGAGCTTAAGGTTTACGTTTTGGGTTTATGGTCTAGATTTTCGGTTTAGAGTATACGGTTTGGGTTTAGGGTCTAGGATTTGGATTTAGGGTATATGATTTGGGTTTAGGATATAGGGTATATGGTTTAGAATTTAAGATTTAGGGTTTAGGGTTTAACTGGCGTTATCATTGACAAAATTGGGGTTATTTTTTTAAATATTTTTATCTAATTTAATAATTTTTATTTAATTATCTATGTGGCACTTTGATTAGTCATAGGAGGTGGGATGAATTTAAAGGTTCACCCTAGGGGTGAACCTAAGTTTTGTTCGCATAAAATCATATTCTTATATCAATGTCATACTTAGAAACATTTTAATAAATTTTTAGTGGTAAAAAGTAAAAAAAAAGGGTGGAGCACATGCTACACCTAATCTTATTGTAGGTCGGTCCCTATACCCCTTACAGTTAATTAATCTAGATTTATGGTTTACAGTTAATAGAGTTTGGGACTCAGGTTTAAATTTTCTTCAAAAAAGAATCAAATATCAATTTTTTTAAAAAAAATAACTTCAAAATGCATTTTTGAATTTCAAAAAAAAATTTTAAAAACATAAATAATTTTTTTTTAAAAAAAAACGGGCAATTTTCTCAAATAGATCATTTTTAAGTTTTTATTACAAAAAGAGGTCTAAACAGGAAAATGACCAATATAGATTTTATTAAAGAGATAAAAATCTTTATACCCTAGATATATAAATACAAATAAATAAAAATAAAAAGAATTAAAGAATTTTTTTTTATAGTTTCCGATTATATGTTTTCAAATTCAAACTTTTTATATTATTGTTCTTTCGAATTATTTTTATTTCCAAAAAGAGTTTTTTTCAAAATTTCTTTTTAAATTTGAAAATTCTTTTTTATTATACTTTAAACATTTTTATTTTTAAATTTCAAATATTTAATTTTTATTTTTAAAAATTTTAAACCTCATTCTGAAAACCTCATTCCTTAGCTCTAAACCCAGTCTAGATTAATTAACACTTAGGGATATAAATTTATATTTACCTCTTTAATGAAACATTTTGGTCATTTTGGTCCTCATAGGTTATATTTGTAACAGAAACTTTTTAGGAATATCCTAGGGAATTTCAAAAAACAATTTTGAAAAATATTTTATTAAAAAATCGAATTTGAGAACATATAATTCAAAACTATTAATATTTTTAATTATATTTTCTATTATTTTTATTTAGTTTTTTGTTTGTTTATCTGTATTTATATATTTAGGGTATAAGGGTCTTTTGTCCTTTAATGAAATCTATTTGGTCATTTTTTTCAAGCTTTTCGTGATAGAAACTAAAAAAAAATATACCTATTTGAAAGAATTGCCCATAAAATAATGTTTAAACTTTAAATTATCTAGCAAAAAAAAGAGGTAAAAAAATTCCATGAAAATAACCAAACTAAATTTTGTTAAACTTACTTTTTACTACTTAGTTTAATATTTAAACTAATTATTTTACACATTTTATACACTTACATCAAAAATTATGTTCATTATAACACCCAACTATTTTCATTTTAATCAAAATATTAATAAATTTCAAACAAAACTTAGAAAATCTCTAATATTCAATAAAAATCTTAATATTTTCATATTTTATTTTAATTTTAAGTATAAAATAACTAATTTTGGATAATCTTAAAAACTTATAATATTAGTTCTAGTTTTATTTCAAATTTAGCTTATTTTATGATGTTTAAAACTAATTTATTTAATTTATTCAGAATTAAAATTTCTAAATTTAATCCGAATTTTGTTATTTTTATTCTTAAAATTTAAAATAAAAATTGAAACTTATAACATTTTCTTTTGAATTTTGGGAGATTTTTAAGCTTTTTGAGATACTTATTAATATTTTTGATTAAAATGAACATAGTTTATGTATTAAAATGAGAACATTTTTAAAAGTATGTGTATTAAAATTAGTGAAATAATTAGTTTGTGTATTAAATTGGATAGCAGAAAATTTTGAGTAAAAATTTTAACAAAATTTAATTGTAGTATGTTTTGTAGAATTTTTTTTGTAAACTATTTTTGTAGAACTTTTCCAAAAAATTTAAATGTCTTGGGCCAAACATTTGTAATGTCATATACCGAGTTATGGAAGTGTCTTGTCTTCAAACGAAAATTAATTTTTGAATTTTATTCTAAAGAAATATACGAGTTTATGGGTCTATAATCTCATAAAAATAAAATAATGCTAATGTTCAAAAAAAAAAAAAAAAAATAATGCTAGAAAATTTGAGATTACCCACAGGTCCCATAATCAGGTTTGTAGCCACTCGTTTTAAGAAAATGGAATGTGAACATTTTACCAAAAAAAAAATGGAATGTGAATCCATGTTAAAAAGGTAAATGTAGATCATAATAAGCATTGAGAAAAATCACGAGTTTGGTATGAAGAAAAAGAGACCGAGTCAAGTCGCGCGAGTAACATGTAAAACTGGAAATAGAGCGAGTGAGAGGGATAAGGAAGGTGAGAGATACGCGACGAAGCGAAGAGTTTTAGATTTTTTTGATATCTAAAAGAAAAAAGAAAAAATACCCCACAACACCACACCACATCAATATACAGAATCTTCTCTACTGTTCCCCTTCCTTCAATCTTCTTCTTCTTTTATCATCACCATTCACCACCTCTCTCTAAACATTCCACACCGTCTCTTTCTATAAAATCGGTTCACTCAGATCTCTTCTCACGTTTCTTACAGCTCACACTCGACAAGGGTTTTGTTATGACAAGAAAAGTTTTGAGTTTTTCTTTCCAAGTTTAAAGATCGAGACTTTAACTTAAAAGATCGTTTTTTTTAAGAGATGGGTTCGTTAGGGGATGAGCTTAGTCTAGGATCGAGAAGACACAGTTCGATGCCGACAACAATCTATGGGTTGCCGACAAAAGCTTCGAAGATCATGAATGTTCAAAAGCTCGAAGAAGAGAAGATGAAGATCCAAGGCAGTGATCTTGATCTTCCTCTCTGCCTACAGATCTTAAACGATGGTTTGTTTGAACCCATCTTCCTAATTTTGAGAGTATAAGAATTTGATTTAGGAGATGCTGAAACTCTGTTTTTTTTTTCTGCAGCGATTTCATATTTGAAGGAAGAGAGCAAGAGATGTTCAGAGATGGATACTCAACCATTATTGAAAGATTTCATCTCTGGAGATGGTCCATTGCTCAAAAGAGAGGAGAAGAAGCTTCAGCTATGGAGAGAAAATGATCACATCCCTAGTGAAAGATTCTCAGACACGAACAACAAACTAGATATTGAGGTAAGAGTTCTGACATTGAGTTGATCATTTTTGGAAAAACGGATGACCCCAGGACAAGGATTGAGTTAGTTTGGTCTAATATGTTTCAGAGAAACGAGCAGAACTCTTCAAATGTCTTATCTATGCAGTTGAATCCTGGCATGAAGACTCCAGAGGTGGAAACCGATTTAGGCCTCGGTTTAGCTTCTAGCTCGATGGTCAATGGAGGAAGAAGAAAAGGGACTGGCTTTAGCCCTGTGCCACAGCCACCACCATATCTTCAGCAGCAAGCGTTGTTGCGGAAGCAAAGAAGGTGTTGGACTCCTGAGTTGCATCGCCGTTTTGTTGATGCACTGCAACAGCTCGGTGGTCCGGGAGGTAAAAAAGACAATCCATCTTCTCGTTCTTGAAGTTTGGTTTACTTCATTACAGAATGTGTTGTAATGTTTTGTCTGGTTGAGTTAACAGTGGCAACTCCTAAGCAAATAAGAGAGCATATGCAAGAAGAAGGCTTAACCAACGATGAAGTGAAGAGTCATTTACAGGTAACATAGCTAAAAACAAAAGTTGAGAGCCTGTTACTAAGAACCCATCTTTACATTTTCTATGTTACATATGTAGAAGTACCGGTTACATATAAGGAAGCAAAATTCGAATCCGGAGAAACAATCAGTAGTTGTTTTAGGGTTTAACTTGTGGAATTCATCATCACAAGAGGAAGAAGAAACTGGAGAATCATCAAAGATAAGCAACTCGCAGTCTGATTCTCCTCAAGGTCCATTGCACTTACCTTGTACAACAACTACTACAACATGTGGAGATAGTAGCACGGAATATGCTGAAGATGCCAAATCTGAGAGCTTTCAGATATGGAGAGATTGAGATCTCCATAAAATCTCAATATCATTTTCCAACAACTTCGTTTTTGTTATATTGGATTCACTACTATTGCTAGTAGTAGTGAATATGAACAATAATTATAGAAAGGATACATAGGTTTATATATATATATATAGAAAGTGAGAGAGCAAAAGAGTGAGGATGGTTCAAATTATTTTTGTGTACGGCATTTTTGGTTTGGTTTTAATTGAGGTATTACTCTAGTAATAATACTTTCTTTTTTCTTGTTTCATTATATTATTTTTGCCTTTTATGGAGTATATATTAATTACTTGCATGTTGGTGGTTTCTGGATTTGGGAAGCATAATAATGGGAGGGACATAGGCATGTGTTGTTTTTATTCAGATTCATATATGCCTTCGACCCAAAGATATTCTTTGAATTTTATTGATATCTTTTTTATATGGTTTAAAAATTATGTTCTTCAACGTTCCCCTGATCTTGGGGTCATTCGTTCATTCAATCAACTGGATAAGTATTTAACGTTTCTTTAGCATGGTTAACAAAGATTCATGGATTTCTTGAAGCTCAAGAAACTAGTTAGTGTTTCCACATTTAAAATATCTTGGCCAGGGCATCAGAGCCGGCTCTGAGAATTCGGAGGTTAGAGACTGTTTAAGAAAGATTTTATAAATTTGGAGGCTGAATTTTTTTTTTTTGTATAAATTTGGAAGCTTATTTATATATAAATTTTTCTAAAATTTTTGGAAACTTGAGACGAATATTTCATCCGGCTTGGCTCAGGACCGGCCTTAGAATATATTCTCCTGGAGTACAGTTCAAACGAACTAACCCATTTCAAAGTACACTAACCAAGATTCCAAATGTATTTTTTTTTTGTTCAAAGATTCCAAATGTATTCTAAGATACTAAGGCAAAAGTTCCCGAGATTATCATCACATGTTTTGCATGTCTTTTAAGGGAAATGGATTGAAAATTTATTGTGAACGCATAAAATCCATAACAAAGCAGCTACGGCCTACGAATAGATTGAATACTATAGGAAGTATAAGTCTATATAAGTGAACCGTAAAGTATAATAGAATATTATTATATTATTGTGTGTTGTTTTTTTATAAGACAATACAAGATGCATATATATTGGTAATATTAACACTAGATAATAATAACTTTCCTAAACGTTAATGTAATTATGATAAGAATATTTTGAGATTAACTTGATCTTCAAATTTTTCTTTTTAGTCTTGAGGGTCTTTATGGGTTTTACGGGCTTCACAATCTTGGTCCGTCAAATATACATCTTCCGATCCAACATATCTCTAATACTCCCCTGCACGACAAACGTAGGATGTATAGCGCAAGGTTTGTAATCACAAAGCAGACCACGTATGTCGTGGACATTATATCGAAGAAAAAAAATCAGTAGACTCTTCCGGGCGTAAACTTTAACTTAGACAATGAAGGATGAAAACTTCAAACTCTCCTTTGGTTTTGAAAATGAGAATACATCTTGTAGGCGTAACTGCAGCTCCAAAAACATTCGTCCTAATCTCAGACAGTCCGTAACTTCGACTAAACAATTGACCTAGAAACTTGAGCGTTCTACTAGAACTCCCCCATAATGATTAAACTATAACCAATAAATTCCAAACTATGAAAAATCAGACGACATAAACTCTGAAAAATTCTAAACTATAGAAAATTTCTAACAAAAATAAATCATGTGAAACCACAAACCCATAACACTACTAAAAACCCCGATAATTCTTTTGCACTCACCAAACCAAAACTAATAAAAAAAACCAACAAGTCAAAATCCCTTTTGACTTAGGTAACATACTACACGAAACCCTAATAATAATAATAAGTAACTAATAGAAAAACGTATACATTAACAGACCTCTCTCTAAAATACCTCTCTCTAAAATACCTCTCTCTAAAATCCTCTCAACCTAGTCAAGCTTTGTCATTTCCGGTGGCTGGCTCCGGTGGCTCTCTCAGCACCGGAGTTGGTTTCTCCTCTTATTTAAAGCTTTATTTTGTGTTTCCGGTGGTGCGAAGGGTCAAGCTTCAAGGATGAATTGGTGCATGCGAGTTTTCTCTTCAGATCTAGCTGTTTTCTATTCTTGTGCATGTCAAGGTTCCACTTTTGCCTTGATTTCGCTTCCTTCGTTCTAGATCTGTCTGCATGTTCTCTGATTCGTAGTCAGCTTTGATTGAGCGGTTGTGATTGTGACTCCTCTCTAAGCTTGCATTTCTCTGTATTCCATGGTGTTCGCCTTTGAATTCTCTTCGGTTTCGATCCGTTACTAATCTGGTTTGTTGGATTAGTTTTGGCCGGAGGAATATCGATTCGCTCCTTGTCATTTCCCAAGAGACTTGTTCGAGGTCTCCCTTTGTGATCTAGATTTTTTATTGTCGTTCTTAGAGTCGCTTCTCAGCTAACTCCGCCGTTGCCAATATGACATATCGGTAATAAAGCTTTGGTCTCCGTGCTTATTTCTCTGCGCTATTCACTATAGGAGGTTTCAGTTACCATCTGTTTGTGGTAAGTTTCTATCAAAGGCCGCTTGGAGTTTAGGTGTTCTTGCTTGTTTCTGGGTTGATGTTCTTTATTGGCTCTTATTGCTTTCTACAGTCCTTGTTCTTGGTCATGTTTGTGTAGCTTCGCTTTGTTTTATGGTTTCCCGATCGTCGGGCTCTGTCTCTCCTTGGTTGGAGCTATGTTTCTGGAGATTTTTAGAATCTGCCAGTCTTATGTATCACAAATGTATTCCTCAAAGAATGAATGAAATTCCAGTGTTTTTAAAAAAAACTAATAGAAAAACGTGAGAGAAGTTGACGTTTACTTTCTTTGATGTCTTCGTCTGGATCATCATCACCATCACCTTCTTTGCCATCGTCAAGACCACCGACGGTTAGCATCTTCAAAGCGCTTAAACTTGCGGAAGCTTTATTACAGATCCCTAAGAATCGAATGTTCTGATACCATGTAAAATACAATAGAATATTATTATATTATTGTGTTTTGTTTGATAAGAGAATACAAGATATATATATAGTGGTAACATTAACACGATGTTAACACTAGATAACGATAACTTTTCTAAACGTTAATGTAAATATACTAAGAATATCTTTAGATTAACTTGATCTTCAAATCTTTCCTTTTTAGCCTTGAGGATCTTCATGGATTTCACGAGCTTCACAATCTTGGTCCGTAAGATATATATCTTCAAGTAACGATAATGTAAATATACTAAGAATATCTTGAGATTAACTTGATTTTCAAATCTTTCCTTTCAGCCTCGAGGATTTTCATGGATTTCACGAACTTCACAATCATGGTCCGTAAGATATACATCTTCCGACCCAACATATCTCTATTATGAACTCATACTGTGTCATTGTCTGCATTGGGAAATCTCTGGTATCCTCTTTTGCCACGAAAAACTATGCTGCCAAAAGTGCATAAACCATCTGAAGGAATTTTCGTTATAACAAGATCACTTAATTTATTAAGTCGGTGTGATATGAGAGAAACTATCAAAGACATGTGTATTCCAGCCATTGAGTCACTCTTCCTCGACCTCTAATCCAGAGTGATGAGCATTGTATGTATGGTAGCTCAATATTCTCAAAGCGGGTTGTTCTTGCTCAGTACATAGAGAAAAAAAAATGATACACTATATATCTAGCTGGTTTCTTTTAGTGGTAAAACCAAATTTATTATTATGAGGTCTATCTCCAGCTAAATATGTCTCTGAAGCAACAGGTTGATCATCTATATACTAAAGAGAAGCAGCGCCTTTGGCTGCATCACTGTGAAGTGAAAACTCTAATGCTTTTGAAGTTCGAATTTGCAGTTATTTAATCTCACTTTAGTAATAATATAAAGAGACAGACTGTGTTTGTTTCTCTCTTCATGCTTTGTATTGACAAGTGTAGCAGAGTCTTTTCTATTTTGTTGAGGTGATGATCAGTTTTTACAACGATTTGAGTATCACAAATGGGAAGTTCACTAAGCAAAATCATAGATTTTGATGTTATTGACAAATATTTCAGGCAGGCTTTTCATTAATGTGATTATCAGTCAAGCAAGGGTCAGAACTGAAACACTGCACAAGTGATCCATTCAAGTTTAGAACCTCGAAAGAAGAGCAACCGCTTTGAATGATGTTAACGATCAAATGGAATTGTATTTAGTTAGTTTTCTTCAGTGGTAAAAAACCAAATTTGTAATTGTGAGATCAATATATATCTCCAGCTAAATCTATCTCTGAAGCAACAGGTTTATCATTTATATGCACGTTCTTGGATTTTTTTGTTAAAAATAAATGAGAGAGATGTTTGAAACTTTATAATCACAAAATATACATGTCAGTGAAGTTTCAGTCACAAATTTTCCAAAAAATATAAACAATTGCTGTTTTTTTTTAATGAAATTTTCAATTTATTGATCATCTTAAAAAGAATACATGTACAGAGTTATTTATCAAACCGCAAATTTTGATCCTAGATTAGCAAAAAACCAAAATCTGTTTAAGGCAGATGAGCCTCAAACCATCGACGCATTAGACCTTCCAGCTTCGGTTTGGCATAGTACTTCGTAGCCATTATGCGATTCCTCATGGTTTTGTCAATAATCCTTCCAAGTTGATCAACAGACTTTGCGATGCTATTATGGCGCCTGTCATTTCTCTCCCTCCAAATAGAATAGATGGTAACTTGCAGAACCAATCTCAGCAAAATAAAAGTAAGGCGATCGTACTTCCTCGTGATCAGACTCGAGACAGTGACATCCCAATCCGGGTCAGGACAAGTTTCCCACCACCTGCAGCCACAGCTTGTATGTATATGGACATGCGAAGTATAAGTGTTCTCTTTTCTCATCAGGTTCCCCACAAAAGATACATCCTTGTGGTTGGCCCCATCGACTAGTGCGGTGACCAAACGCTGTAATTGTGTTCCAGCCTCCCCCGTAATCTCAATCAATCTCTCCTCAGGATGCCATAAATCAGACCAGAATCGAACCATTTGACCATTCCCAATGTTCATACGAATGAACTGCTTGGCTTGATGCCGATACTTCAGGATTTTTGCGCCAGACCCATGAGCCTAAACCAGTATCCCTTACATCCCATAATGTCTCTCCACGAAGCAGATACTGCCTCACCCAAGTTACCCACAGCGAGTGAGTGTGAGCTAAGAGATGCCATATAAGCTTCAGAATAAATACTGTACTCACGTCTTGAACTCGGCGCAGACCCAATCCACCTTCCTTGTACGGACAACAAACGTCAGCCCAAGCAACCTTAGCCATAGAAGTGTTGTTCGGCGAGCCACTCCATAAGAATGCTGAGCACATACTCTCAATATCATCAATGCAGGCTTGAGGGAGGCAGAAAGCAGCACACCAGAAGTTGGTTATGCTTGCAATAACCGACTTGATAAGCTGTAGTCTCTCTGCATACGAAAGCGCCTTACTCATCCAAGAGAGAAAGAGAGACCTGATTTTGATAATTAGCGGCTTATAATCATGTTTAGACATAATTTTAGTAGTTAAAGGCAGACCAAGATACTTGATTGGCAACGCAGAGATGGAGAGACCAGACACAGCGGCTGCATTTTCAAGTGTAGCTTTCCCTCTTCCTGCTGCAAACACAGTCGACTTTGCAACATTGATTCTTAAGCCCGACATACTTGCAAAATTCTCAAACACATCCAGTGTGTCTTTAAGCGATTCTGGCGAGCCGTTTGTGAAGACAACAATGTCGTCAACGAAGCTTAAGTGAGAGAGATTTACCTCCTTACAGTGGGGATGATAACCAATCTGTCCATTAGAAACCGCGTTGTTGAGGAGCTTTGAGAGAACATTGCTGACAATAACATTTAAACCAATGTACTTGTAACATTGTAGAAAGAAAGAAAGAAAAAAAACAGCCTACTTTCCGATCATTTCCCTCAGCAGCGGTGTCCTCTTGTGCAAAGAAAGCCAGTATCGAGTTACCAAGATAAGCTCCAATGTCGAAACCCATTGGTCCATAAAAAGAAAACTCAAGATCTATAACTTGAGCTGAGTCTTGTGTAACCATGACAGAACCAGTGTGAAGATCACCATGTATTAGAGCTTGAGCTCTTTCACAGAACCTAACAAACAGAATAAATACACAATGGTTTAGAAGTATATTAGTATATTAATCAATCCAACCGAATAAACAGATTAATTAAAATATATTAGTATATTTATATAAAGTTTGTGATAAAATTGATAATATATAATAAATTGTATTTATGTATATGATATTCATAACTAAAATATTGATTAATAATGGCATATAATATTCATAACTAAAATATTCTCATATTCATCAAAATAAATAAAACATCATTTTTTACTTTTAATGGCAGATATTTTTGCTAAAATATAGTTATATAATAATATTATGATATTACTATTTTCTTGTTTTTATTTTAATAATTTAAAAACATAAAATATTATATTTGAAAGTTAAGAGTAAGAAATATATATTTATGCTTAATAAATCTGATTTTTAGTCATATAAACTAAAATTTGTTATAAAAATAAATTTAGTTATAGTTTTTGGTATAAAACCAAATAAACTAAAAACTGATAGAAAATAAACCGAACCAAATCAAATTAGATACGGTTTCAGTATAGTAGCTATTTTTTGTATAAACCGAAATACCAAAACTGGACCGAAATCCGGACTTAACATGCCTAGTTGGATGAGAGAGCCAGCCATATGTCAGTAATGTTTAAGTCACAAATTTTTCAATAAATATATAGCAAATTCTGTTTTGGTATGCTCTGTATTATGTAAACATACATCTTCTCATGAAATCAGCCATATCTTGAGGTTTAAGTCAGAAAATCCAATAAAAATATAAAAAAATCTATGTTTTGTTAATCGAAGATTTTTTTTTCTTATATAAACATACCTCTACTCATAAAATATGATTTGTTTCCCAAGCTATGTTGTCTATAGAATGGACAATTGTCTATTTTTAAAATAAACACTAGGATTAAACCCGCCCTACGGGGGGATAAATAATTAATTTAAATATATTAAAATGTTTAATTTATTTTTATATGAAAATAAAATTATTTTTTTATCACGTCAAATTTATCTATTTATTTTTCAAATCATAAACTTTAATTAACTGTTAAAATCATAAAATATAATTTTTTTTAAAAAGTTTGTTTTAGTTTAGCTTATATCGATATGTCACATTGAATATTTTTAAAAAAGAAACATATAAATAATAGTTAAATATAATGTTAAATTTTCTAAATTCCCATTCACTTTTATACACAGTCACACACATCTCTTTAGATCATGTGGATCTATAAAATAGTTGAATCTAACAATTAGCTTTATCCTCAAATTTAGGGAACCAGTAGACTGGACTTAGGATCTTCTCCATTATAGTTGTCTGATAAAATAGAACGTAACGGTAATGCAAAGGCGATCACACCAGAAATAGCCTCTAGACTGATAATTTTGCATTCGTGAGAGAAATTCTTGCTCCAACATGAGATCAAGAGAAACTCGAGGAATCTTTTTAGAGAGGTTTCCCATGAGAACCTTTTAGTTATCATTATCACCAACCTTCACAAAGATCTGAACAGTCTTATTCTCCCACTTTCTTTGCCTCGCCAAGGCTTATTATATATAACCGATGTAGTATTTCTATTTTTAAAATTTTCATTTACATTTTAAGATAGATGTTTAATGCTTAATGTATTTTTTAAATTTATATTATGTATTTACTTATTAAAATTATTTTTGTATATTATATATTTACTTAATATCTATATTTTACATTTAAAGATAGATGTTTAATGCTTAATGTACTTTTTCTATTTTTGTAAATTGTGTATTTTACATTTTAAGATAGATGTTTAATTCTTAATGTATTTTTTCCATTTTTAATATTATATATTTACTTATTAATATTATTTTACTTATTTATTATATACATATTATTTATTATTTTCGAAATTATATATTTGGTAATCTTACATATGTTTAATGTAGTATTTCCATTTCTAATGTTGTATATTTACATATTATTTATTATTTTCAAAATTATATATATCATGGTAATCTTACATATGTTTAATGTAGTATTTCATTTTATAATTTTGTATATTTACAGATTATTTATTATTTTCGAAATTATATATATATCAATATATATATATATATATAAATATATATATATATATGGTAATCTTACATATGTTTAATTTTCCATTTCTAATGTTGTATATTTACATATTATTTATTATTTCAAAATTATATATATCATGGTAATCTTACATATGTTTAATTTAGTATTTCCATTTATAGTTTTGTATATTTACATATAATTTATTATTTTCGAAATTATATTTACATTTTAAGATAGATGTTTAATGCTTAATGTATTTTTTTCTATTTTTATATTATGTATTTACTTATTAATATTATTTTTGTATATTATATATTTACTTAATATCTATATTTTACATTTTAAGATAGATGTTTAATGTTTAATGTACTTTTTCTATTTTTTTAAATTGTGTATTTTATATTTTAAGATAGATGTTTAATGCTTAATGTATTTTTTCCATTTCTAATATTAATTTCCCAGAGGTAACCTTAGTGTATAAATATGTTTGCATCTAAGATGAAAAATATACAAGCATTGTACTTCTACGTACATTCAAAAGTTATATCTCTAGTTTGAAAAAAAAAAATACTATGGCGGATATCGGATCATTCCTTTTTAGCCATCCATTAGATCCTGCTTTGATCATATCAAAACAACTAACAAAGAGTGATCTTGAAGGTAATGTGAAATTACCGAAACAACAAACTGAGTCTGTGCTCATGAGGATGGGTGGTGTGACAGCTTATGAGTTGCAAAACGGTAAGGAAGTGGTAGTATCTGACCTAGTGGAAGGCGATGAATACACAGTTACCCTGAGGTGTTTAAACAACACTGCATACTACTTTGGGGATGGTTGGTGTACCATGAAACATTCACTAGATCTCGAAGAAGGTGAAACTCTGAAGCTCTACTGGTATCAAGATCAGAAGATATTCGTTATTCTCAATTTTAAGCATACTGTACTTTAAATTTAATATGCGTCTTTCATTCTGTGTTTTTTTACTACTTTACATTTCTCTATCTTTGTTTTGGATTTTTTTATATTGTTCTATCTAAGTGTTGTTTATTTTAAATAAAATTAATTTGAATACCTTGAGGTCCAAGAAAACATACGTCTCTTTTCGGATCAGTAATATAAAGCTGTGGCTTTCACAGCATGAAATGTCGTGTCTTTCTAAAGTTTCACAAATTGAGACTAATTTGTTGTCTATCTTGAAGGACACTAGCTCGCAGCCTCTCAGTACTGTATTTTTCCCTCGTTATTTCGCAGACAAAATCGTTGAATAAACATTTTTTTACTATATTAGTTTTATTAATTGGAAAGTTCATACAAATATTGTTTTTCCAAACGAAATCTCCAAAAGAGGTAACGTACTTACAAGTGATTCCTCACACCAAATAATAAAATCATTGAAAAGGGTATCTCAGCAACATCGTTGATACCCAAAACTCATGATGTGTCCAATGGTTAATCCAAGCAAGACACTCGGTGTGAACCCGTGCTTCCGGATCTCTAGACACAGCCCAATGAAATATTAGTTCTGGTCTCCAGATTCTTTTGAAGTTTCTTTTATAGGCATATATATTAAAAATTATGAAAAACAAATTTACTTAAATTCTTAAAAATATATTTGAAACCCACGAAATCTCAGATCTTGCCCCTGTATATCAGAGGCCTATATGATTTGTGGAGAGTTCATACCATCACACATTGACTGGACTTGGGGATCTCTCTCCAGGGACGTTGTTTTCTTGATGTTAGCAGAAGCTATATTGGGTCTTTAACTTTTGCTTCTGTTAGTTTCATACCATCTACATTCTTTCTCAGTTGGTTCTGAATATATAGAAAATGACGCATATGTTGGGTTTATTTTATTTAAAAAGTGGGATCATTCTTGGCAATGGCAAACAACTCCAACCAAGAAGATCATCATCAAAGCAAAAAGACTTTCAGCATCTGTTTTTTTTTTTCTTTACCATTAGAACACAATAAAAAAAAAGACAGGTAGGCCTCAGCTTTGTTGTTGAATCGCTGAAACAACTTCACCAATACCCTTAAACTTTCTCCTCTCCTTGAGAAGCATCTTCCCAAACTCTAGCGCCTCTCTCTCACAAACCGCTCGTTCTTCATCTTCTTTGATCGATTCAAAGTCTGTGCCACACCAACTATTCTCCTATCAACACCAAAGCAAACAAAAACAATCAAAAAGATATTCAAGATCCACAAAGAAATCTCTGTGGTTTGCATTCATTCTCTCTCACCTAATCATCTTAGCAGAACCGAATCCGAGCGAGTCATGAAACAAATTCCTCATGTAGTTCTCTTGAACAAGCTGCATAACCTCAGTATACTGTTATAGATATCTGCAAGGTATGCTTCTCCAGGACCATCATTGTTTTGATCCCACAGCGCAATGAACCTTTTGCTAAACATATTCCAAGTTTGCTCAATGGTTCTCAAGATCCCCTGCTTGTATTCCTGCATTATAGTAGAGTTAGGTTGGTCTCATTTAAACCGATGTACTTGCAACATTGTAGAAAGAAAGAAAAAAAAACAGCTTACTTCCCGATCATTTCCCTCAGCAGCGTGTCCATTTTGTGCAAAGAAAGCCAGTATCAAGTTACCAAGATAAGCTCCAATTTCGAAACCCATTGGTCCATAAAAAGAAAACCCAAGATCTATAATAACTTGAGTTGAGTCTTGTGTAACCATGACAGAACCTGAAGATCACCATGTATTAGAGCATGAGCTCTTTCACAGAACCTAACAAACAGAATAAATACACAATGGTTTAGAAGTATATTAGTATATTAATCAATCCAACCGAATAAACCGATTAATTAAAATATATTAGTGTATTTATATAAAATTTGTGATAAAATTGATAATATATAATAAATTGTATTTATGTATATGATATTCATAACTAAAATATTGATTAATAATGGCATATGATATTCATAACTAAAATATTCTCATATTCATCAAAATAAATAAAACATAGTTTTTTTACTTTTAATGGCAAATATTTTTGCTAAAATATAGTTATATAATAATATTATGATATTACTATTTTCTTGTTTTCATTTTAATAGTTTAAAAACAGAAAATATTATATTTGAAAGTTAAGAGTAAAAAATATATATTTATGCTTAATAAATCTGATTTCTAGTCATATAAACTAAAATTTGTTATAAAAATAAATATAGTCATAGTTTTTGCTAAAAACAAAATAAACTGAAAACTGATAGTATATAAACCGAACTAAATCAAATTAGATATGGTTCTAGTATAGTAGCTATTTTTGTAAACCGAAATACCGAAAGTGGACCGAAATCCGGACTGAACATGCCTAGTTGGATGCGAGAGCCAGCCATATGTCAGTAATGTTTAAGTCACAAATTTTTCAATACATATATAGACAAATTCTGTTTTGGTATGCTCCGCATTATGTAAACATACATCTACTCATGAAATCAGCCATATCTTGAGGTTTAAGTCAGAAAATCCAATATAAATATAAGAAAATCTATGTTTTGTTAATGGAAGATTTTTTTTCTTATATAAACATACCTCTACTCATAAAATATGATTTGTTTCCCAAGCTATGTTGTCTATAGAATGGACAATTGTCTATTTTTAAAATAAACTTTTTTAATTTCTCAGAGGTAACCTTTGTGTATAAATATGTTTGCATCGAAGATGAAAAATATACAAGCATTGTACTTCCTACATTCAAAAGTTATATCTCTAGTTTGAAAAAAAAAAGAAATACTATGGCGAATATCGGATCATTCCTTTTTAGCCATCCATTAGATCCTGCTTTGATCATATCAAAACAACTAACAAAGAGTGATCTTGAAGGTAATGTGAAATTACCGAAACAACAAACTGAGTCTGTGCTCATGAGGATGGGTGGTGTGACAGCTTGTGAGTTGCAAAACGGTAAGGAAGTGGTAGTATCTGACCTAGTGGAAGGCGATGAATACACAGTTACCCTGAGGTGTTTAAACAACACTGCATACTACTTTGGGGATGGTTGGTGTACCATGAAACATTCACTAGATCTCGAAGAAGGTGAAACTCTGAAGCTCTACTGGTATCAAGATCAGAAGATAATCGTTATTCTCAATTTTAAGCATACTGTACTTTAGATTTAATATGCGTCTTTCATTCTGTGTTTTTTTACTACTTTACATTTCTCTATCTTTGTTTTGGATTTTTTTTATATTGTTCTATCTAAGTGTTGTTTATTTTAAATAAAATTAATTTGAATACCTTGAGGTCCTAGAAAACATACGCTCTTTTCGGATCTGTAATATAAAGCAGAGGCTTTCACAGCATGAAATGTCATGTCTTTCTAAAGTTTCACAAATGGAGACTAACTTGTTGTCTATCTTGAAGGACACTAGCTCGCAGCCTCTCAGTACTGTATTTTTCCCTTGTCCTTTCGCAGACAAAATCGTTGAATAAACATTTTTTGACTATATCTATTATATTAAAAGAGAAGTCATGACTTCTTATCCATGTGTGATATTTAAAAAAATGGATCCTTACTAGAAATCACAACTTATTTATTCATTAATGATATACATAGACATATTTGCTTCCTTTATAAATTATAAATAGATATTCCTAAATTTTCTTTTAATTACATCCGACTAAAATCTTTTCAAATCTTTGTATTTACTATATAAATATATATTCGTATTTATTTAATATTAATGTTATATTTCGTTTTTCACTTTACAAATCTATTAAATATTTAATTAATTTCGTAATTAATAATAGAATAAATGTATATTTTATTTTTTATTAAAATAAACCTTTTAAGATTTGTTAATATTTGTGATATAAATTTAATATAATATTTTTCAATTAAATTTTTGATCTCTAACAATTAAGATTTGTTAATATTTGTACCACAAGATTGAAAAATATGTCGTCATATGAACAAATAGGTCTACAAATGCTATTTTAAAAGTGCATTCAGTTTTTGTTATTAAATATAATAGATGGTTTTATTTTATATTTCGATAATAGAAGTATATGACTGCTTCGTTTACAAAAATATAATCGAGTTTATTTTTATATAAACCGTACTCATATACTATTAATTAAAGTGATTGTTTTGTATCTTTTATCTTGTGCATTTTTGAAAATGCAATAGATATTATACCAATTTTTGTCATTAGCATAAATTACATTTAATGTAGGTTATTCAGTCTAATATTTAAATCATACAAATAATTCGATTAACATATATGTATGATCAAAACCATACAAGTATACTCTTAAGAAAAATAATATCTAAGTTAATATTAATCTGAATTGATTTTGTCGTAAATATCAAAGAATGTAAGATTTTAATTAGTGTTCATATTTTAATAAGAGAGATATCTCTAATAATTTGAAACAAAAACAAATAAATTACAGCATGCAAGCTATAAAATTGTTATATTTGAAAAACTATTAATAATTTGGTAAATATTAAAATTATAAATCACTAATGTTAACCAAATAGTTACATGTATAAAAATAAAAATATTCACCCGCACGATTGTGCGGGTCGAGATCTAGTTTGTTTTATTAATTGGAAAGTTCATACAAATATTGTTTTTCCAAACCAAATCTCCAAAAGAGGTAAAGTACTTACAAGTGATTTCTCACTCAAAATAATAAAATCATTGAAAAGGATATCTCAGAAACATCGTTGATACCCAAAACTCATGACGTGTCCAATGGTTAATCCAAGCAAGATACCCGGTGTGACCCGTGCTGCTGGATCTCTAGACACAGCCCAATGAAATATTAGTTTTGGTCTCCAAATTCTTTTGAAGCTTCTTTTATAGGCATATATCACTACAAGAAAATGAATAATTCTGACGGTCATATCCGTTGGAAAACGGTCAGAAATGAACCATTCTGACGGATGTCCGACGGAAAGGGTTGTCAGATCTATATCGTCAGAAATGTAAGACCGGTCGGAAAACCGTCGGAATTTTCTGACCGCACACTGACAAATATTTTCGGTTAGAAATTTCTGACGGCTAGTCCGTCAGAAATATCAGTCATAAGTTTTTGACGGATTTCTCGGTCAGAAATATCTGACGGACATGTCAGTCAGAAAATTTTGTCGGACATGTTGGTCAGAAAAATTTGACGGACTGTTCGGTCAGAAAATTTTGATGGAACGTTCGGTCAGAAAATCTTGACGAAAACACACGGTCAGAAAGTCTTAACGGATGTTTCGGTCAGAAATTAGTCAGAAATGCTTAATTCGTTTGAAATCAGAAATAATTTATTTAAAACGTTAAAAACAAAAATTTTGAAATTTAAAATCGAATTTCTTTTAAAAAGTCTATTAAACTACACTGATAAAATACTTAATTTTACATTGTAAACAAACAAACACATAAGGAAATGTTTTAATTAAAACATAAGATACGAAAGAAAATACTTGGAAAACATAGTTCCTTACTATAAACATTACTCCACGGGGTCCTCGGGGATTTGGGTTTCAGACTCGGGCTGGCTTTGAGTTGCAGAGAACTGCTCGGGGTAAAGGTTGGAAATGAAAGTGGTCACGTTACGAAGTTGTTCCTCCAAAGCTTGTCGTTTTGTCCGCTCTTCAACAGTCGCGGTAGGAAGCTGTTCCTCCAAAGCTTGTCTTTTTATCCGCTCTTCAACAAGCTCTGTCTTCATCCGTTCCATATCTTCGACAAAACCCGAGGAAGGAAAAGAGGGCTGAGATGATGAGGTTGAGATCCCCTCCGAGACACGGCCGATACCATAGCGACGACCTTTCTTAACAGGAACATGCTACAAAATAGGAATAGCAAAATTTAGTAAAAACCATAAATTACTTTTTTCATCAGACAAACTAGAAATATACCTCAAGAACCATTTGGTTGATCTCTTCGCGGGACAGCATGTTAGAAGCTGTAGATCCATCATTGGCACACAACTGAGACTGCTGAAGTTGTGTTTCTTTGTCCTCCTTCAGCTTAGTCAGAGTTGCCAACAGCTCTCTCGCAACGGGATCTTGCACCTCACCGGTTTGTTTATTGGTGGGAGCTGGCTGTGTCTGTGGGACACTTGTTCCTTGGGTAGTAGGGGAGCCCAAACCATGAGATGAAGAAGATGGAATAGAACCAGAGAAAAAATCCGCATAAGACCTTCACACAATAAAAATTAACACTTAGAACAAAAAAGTAAATATGAAATCAATTAAAAAAAATTATATAGATCATACATCATTATCCAAAAAGAACAACAAGTTCTACTAAGATTTTTAAAACGTTTTTACAGGAAATAAAATATAGAAAGTTGCAAAGATGATTTCCCAGAAAAAAAAATTATTTTTTCAGAGATTCAATAGATTGAATCGTTTTTGACAGAGAATTAACTACATAACCCAAAAAAATCTATGTAATTTCAGAGTTTTAATTCCCACAAACAATCAAAATTGTAAGAAAACTAACAAAATCTTCAGAAGAAATCATCTGCCAAAATCGTAAGAAAACTAACAATTTTGAGAGTTTTAATTCCCACACTTACATGTTTTTGGCTGAGATTTTCAACTCTAACCATTTTGGCTGAGATTTTCGATAGATTGGAAAGAAACGGCCGGCGAGATCGACTCAGACGGATGGTGAGATCGATCGATTTCAGCGCAGGCGGGGTGGAGAAAAGAAGCGATCGATTTCGGCGCAGGCAACAGAGGGGAGGAAGCCGATCGATTAGGGTTGATGTGTTGCTGTGTTTATATATAAAAATTTCTGACCGACATTACGGTTAGAAATGGTAGGTAATTTCTGACCGAAAAAGCCGTCAGAAATTTCTGACCGCCAAAATCGGTCGGAAATTTCATTTACAAAAAAAAAAAATTGGCTTTTAAACATTCATTAAACATAACTAAAATTTTCCAAGCATAATTAATTTTCAAAAAAATTACTACAACTTACTGGAAATGTTACAAATTATAAAATATTTTTCATCTATATTACAAATTATTAAATATTTTCCCAAACATATGAAAGCTCTTAATTAATCTGAATGAGATGAACATTCTGAAGAATCTGAATCAAAGTCGTCATTAAACTCTCCTCTGTCCGATTTTGAATCTGAGAATACTTCGTTGTCGCCAATGCCAGCAAAATCAACAACAAGATCGATTTCATGACTGTTATCAACAAGAACGCTTTTGCATATGATGGATGAGCAATTTCTCCGTAACTTCTGTGTTCACCGTGCCATCTCATAGCCTCAGCAGTCTCTCTGGATTGGTATAACCTCTTTAGTCGGTCTGTTATTGGCAAGTACCACATTCTCTTATACGGGATTTTAGTCTTTCGACTTGATTCTTGAAACCGTGGTTTGTGACAAAATCGACAACTAGTACAATCAACATCCCTTCCCCAGTATAGCATAGAGTTTTCGATGCAAACGTCTATCATTTGATAGGGCAAACCCAACCCAGAAATCAACTTTTGTATCTCATAATATGTAGCTGGTGAAAGGTTATCTTCCGGCAATATATCTTTCACAAAATCAGCTATAGCATCAACGCAATCTTCGCTTAAATTATAATCTGTTTTAATAGACATCATCCTTGTTGCAGCTGAAAGAGGTGAAATACCATCTCTACAACCATCATATAACGGATTTTTTGCTGCATCTAACATATCATAAAATATCTGCGCTTCAAAATTTGGTTCCTCCATTCTATACCTATCTTCAACCATTTGAAAAGTTCCTATATGTTCATCTAAACCACCTTGTTGTTCTTCTACCCCTCCTAAATTATTTTCTTCACTAGTACTACCGAAATTCACCATCAAATCAGTTTCACCATGCGAATATCAAACTTTATAACCCGCCATAAATCCTCTACTATATAAGTGCTTCCATACACCACTAACAGTACCAAACTACGATTTTGACAAATTGTACAAGGGCAATAAATCATACCCGTTTCCAATGTCCTCTGCTGGTTTGAAGCAAATGCCATGAATTGTTGAAGACCCTGAGCAAACTCTTCCGTCAGAAGTCCAGTAGATGGATCTTGATGATTTTGATCCATCCAAGACCTGAAATATTGATTATGATTTGAGGAAGACATTTTGTATTATAGAGATTTTTTTTGTAGAAAAGAATCTGTCAATGGGGAAGCTCCGTGAGTCTGGATTTTATAGACAAATTTTCTGACCGACTTTTGACCGTTTCTGACCGATTTTCAACGGTATACAACGGCTATAATAAATGTTCGAATTTTGGTCAGAAATCCGTTGGAAATTTCTGACGGATTTTCGATGATTTGTTTCGGTCGGAAATTTCCGACGGATTTCCAACAAATTTCTAACGGATAGAAATTTGAATTTTTTTCGTCGGAAAACGGTCAGAAATTTCTAACCGTTTTCTGTCCGATTTGTTGTCGTCAAAAATTTCTGACCATATTGTGTTTTCGTAGGAAATCTGTCGGAATTTTTTGACCAAAATATTTCGGTCAGAATTTCGGTCAGAATCGATCTTCTTTCTTGTAGTGTATATATTAAAAATTATGAAAAAAAAAATTACTAAAATTCTTAAAAATATATTTGAAACCCACAAAATCTCAGATCTTGCCCCTGTATATCAGAGGCCTATATGATTTGTGGAGAATTCATACCATCACAGGTTGACTGGAGTTGTGGATCTCTCTCCAGGGACGTTATTTTCTTGATGTAAGCAGAAGCAATATTGGGTCTTTAGCTTTTGCTTCTGTTAGTTTCATACCATCTACATTCTTTCTCAGTTGGTTCTGAATATATAGAAAATGACGCATATGTTGTGTTTATTTTATTTAAAAAGTGGGATCATTCTTGGCAATGGCAAACAATTCCAACCAAGAAGATCATCATCAAAGCAAAGAGACTTTCAGCATCTGTTTTTTTTTCTTTACCATTAGAACACATTAAAAAAAAAAAAAGACAGGTAGGCCTCAGCTTTGTTGTTGAATCGCTGAAACAACTTCCCCAATACCCTTAAACTTTCTCCTTTCCTTGAGAAGCATCTTCCCAAACTCTAGCGCCTTTCTCTCACAAACCGCTCGTTCTTCATCTTCTTTGATCGATTCAAAGTCTTCCACATGTGCCACACCCACTATTCTCCTATCAACACCAAAGCAACAAAAAACAATCAACAAGATTTTCAAGATCCACAAAGAAATCTCTGTGGTTTGCATTCATTCTCTCTCACCTAATCATCTTAGCAGCACCGAATCCGAGCGAGTCATGAAACAAATTCCTCATGTAGTTCTCTTGAACAAGCTGCATAACCTCTGTACTATTATAGATATCTGCAAGGTATGCTTCTCCATGACCATCTTTGTTTTGATCCCACAGCGCAATGAACCTTTTGTTAAACATATTCCAAGTTTGCTCAATGGTCCTCAAGATCCACTGCTTGTATTCCTGCATTATAGTAGAGTTAGGTTGGTCTCATTTAAACCAATGTACTTGTAACATTGTAGAACGAAAGAAAGAAAGAAAAAAAACAGCTTACTTTCCGATCATTTCCCTCAGCAGCGTGTCCATCTTGTGCAAAGAAAGCCAGTACCAAGTTACCAAGATAAGCTCCAATGTCGAAACCCATTGGTCCATAAAAAGAAAACTCAGGATCTATGACTTGAGTTGAGTCTTGTGTAACCATGACAGAGCCAGTGTGAAGATCACCATGTATTAGAGCCTGAGATCTTTCGCAGAACCTAACAAACAGAATGAATACACAATGGTTTAGAAGTAGATTGTAATGGAAATCCTCTGGATAATAATGGTAGCCAAAATAAACATACATTGACTTAAGCTCAGCTATTTCGAGCTTCAAGGCACTATCTTCACGGACAGCTTTGGCATCATCATCAAGAAAAGGTGAAGTCCAACGATTAAATGAAGAAACTCTATATGGGTCAGAAAACACTACTTGCTCCGTTAACCGGCATAACTCCACATTACCACAAAACTCAGTTACTACAAAAACACACAAAATAAGATTGCCAGAGAATCAATCAGGCAACACCAAAATGTTTATTGTAATAAGTTTGGAACCTGCTCTTTTGTGCTCTGTGGTATCGTGGTAGAGGAGCGAAGTGAAGAAGAGGGTTTTCGCCATGTAATCAGACATGTGTTCTGCAAGGAAAGGGTACTCGATTCCAGCGACGAGTCCTTTGCGAAGGATGATGTGAGGAGGCTCCAGATACCTCATTCCGATCAAAGCCATTGTTCTGTCAAAATGGTAGACTTCAGGAACATGATCCGGCGACAAACCTCCGTGCTTTCTCAGAGTTGTTGCTTCAAAGTAAGCTCTTTCCTTCGTCATTGGCCAGGATTCCCCAATACACCGTATATACGGAAGCGCCTATGTATTGAAAAGATGAAAGCTTGTTCATTTCCATGGAAGTTAATAAGCAATATTCTAGAGAAAGGCACAACCTTTGAAATCGTGAAGACAAATTGAATCACTTTCGAGTTACAATCTCTTCAAAAATTAAGGTAAAAGGTGCCAACTTTCAGACAACAGAAACAGATATTGATAGGTTTCCGTGAGTCATTTACGAGTTTCTTACAAAGGTACCAACTTTAAGACAGCAGAAACATATATGATTGCTGATTGGATTGAGAAGGCTTTGAATTCGAATACCCATCATCGAAAAACTAGATTCGATTTAACAAATGATAAACCCTAAATCCTGATACTTTCCAGTGATAACGAATCTCTAGTGAAGTGAGATAAAGAAAGAACCTGTTTGATGACGAGTGAACCAGTGGATCCGACAACGATGAAAACGAAGTTGAGATTGCCATCTCCAACTTCCTTGATCACCAGATCCTCCTCGTACTTGTCTCCGAGCCTAGAGGAGAGGGAAGGCGTTGCCTTTATGTACTCTACCAGAGATTCCTCGTTCAGTGGCTTGAACTCCTCCAACGACATCTCTCTTTTTTGGCTCTCTGCTTCAGTTTCAAGCAGCGTGGAGAGATAAAAGAGTGAGATGAATCGAGTTTTTAAAAGGTTCGATTTTTCCAAAGATTCTCTATTTGTTTTTGGCATTCACATCTGCAGTGAGTCTATCATCATCACATGGAATATGACCAACGAGACGGCAATACTCACGCACGCCTTTCAAGAACCGTTAAATAACCGATCGTTAGTGTTTGCCAAACCCAAACCAAACCAAATCAATCAATTTTTACTTGGTTTTCATTCCGGTGGCTTTCGATCAACCCAAGTCCGAAGTCAGTTTTTGGTTCGGTGTGATGTGCACACATGGTTTTAGTATCAGTTCAATTTTCTATAATTTTTATAAGGTCTTCAACTTTATTAGATTTGTTTTCACTATGTCAATATGTCTTTTCTGTCAAAATCTAATCCTAACGTCTAAAGGATATAAAGAAATACAACCGGAGGGTACAAAAAAAACCAATACAATGAAAATAGAAATAGATGTGTTCAGAGGGTGAAAGGATCCGAAGAGACGTTTCACTTGAAACCCGAAAATTAATGTTCGAAAAAACAAATGATAGTCGAATAAAATGAAATTGATGCACCCATGAAAATATGTCTATTTTGTGCATTTCGCTCAACAAACTTAAGATAAATATATTTCATTCCAACTGTTTTCGATTTTGACATATGAATACATTTTCGATCTCGTAATCCGGTCATTACAAAAAATTATCAGAAAATTTCTTGAAAAATATAAATGCAATATATTTTAAAATTGAGTTCTAACAAGCCGAAAATGTTGTGATATCTTTGTCAAGACAGTGTAAATGGTGTTAGCCATCAGATATCGAAGAAAGAAAAAGAAGACCAAGAAATTAAGAAAAAATAAATGCAATATGTTTTAAAATTAATGAGTTCTAACAAGCCGAAAAATGTTGTGATATATCTTGGCCAAGACAGTGTAAATAGTGTTAGACATCAGATATAGAAGAAAAAGAAAAAGAGGATCAAGAAATTAAGAAAAATTTAAAGTTTTTGGTGAAGAAAACAAAGATAAAATTAGCATAATAAGTTAATAACCGATGTTATGTGGAATCCGTCAATGTCGTCGAATCACGACTTTGATGTTGAGTAATTGTAATTGTTCAAATGATTTTTAAATAAAGATATTGTTTTTAATCTTTTGTTTACGTTTTATCTACGTCTCATTGCTTTTTGGTTTGACAGGAAACACGTACTGGACGTTTTTTTTTTCACTTTTTCTTGTTAAAAGATGTTTGGCAAACTATGGGTAGATATTCTTTTTGCTAATGCATCTAGACGTTAAAGAAGAAAGAAATTTGAACCCTCAAAAAGAAAATTGCACTTCAACAACCCATAGGAAGTACTTGCCAATACATTGATCAAAGAAAATAAAATAAAATTTCCGAAAGTCACTAGACAACAACGTTCGAAGAAGCAGAAGCTATCTCTTCTCTTCTCTTATTCTTTGTTTTTTTTTTTTTTTTGATAATGGGTTTTAAAGTGCAAAAAAGTCCAAACTTATCTCTGCATGCACATCGACAGAAAGCCGGGACTTTGCGAAAAAACAAACCCTGAAAATACTTAAAACTGAAGATTCATCCAATGATCTGAAAATAAATTCAACCCGAAGCAGCCATTTATTATTTAAGGAGATGAAAAGTATAAGGCCAGTTCATTAGCAGCTTGCTTGAAGATATCCCCAACTCCAAATCCATCTCCCAGTAACTGATTCTCATAACTTGGACTTACCTGTTTCAATACAAATTAGAACCATTGTTATTAAAAAAAAAATTGTATCACCACAAATCATATGATAAAAAAATTATATATGTAATATTATACCTGTGCTTGGATCACGTAGGTGCTCCGGTAAACATTAGAGGAAACATTAGCAAACACGACTTCAATATTGTACTTCTCAAACAAGTAACAGACATTAGTGAAAACTCCTGATTTGTCTTTTGGGCAACAAATATTGAAGAAAGCTTCATTCCCACAAATATTCAGCACGACGTTACGTGAGGACCAAATATCGAAAGCAGCGGTCGGGTCATTATTAGGGTAAGGCAGGCTTGTGATGGAAGAAGATATCTGATCGGCCAAGAAAGCTTCACGAGAGTAACAATCTGCTGGGGCGGTACCTACGGGAAGGATTTGGGAATGGTTTGAGATTGGTGTGAGCAGCGTTGTAGGAGAAGTAGTTGTGTTTGAAGCAGAAGAATATTGAAGTTTTTCGAGCTTTTTCATTTGGAGCTTTTGCAAAGTTTGTTCAAGGGATTTGATGGAGCTCACTGCTTCGTCTACAATTGTTGATTTGTCTGCCTATGGATCATTGGTTAAAACTTAAAATATTAGAATAAATATATATGATTTTACATAACGTAAGATATCCGACACACTAACATCCACGAAAATTAATTATCAAAAGACGGAAAAAACTGGGACAAAGACAAATAAGAAAAGGGAATCTAAAGCTTTGACAGCTTTGCCAAAATTTTCACCAAACTTAAGTGACATATATCAGATATATTTATTTACATAAATTTTAAAGAAATGTAACTTAACCTGAAAAGGAACAAGAACCTGCAGTTGAATAAATGAAGACCTAAAATATAATAGTCCGGTAGAGAAGAAACATAAGATTGAAGGGAACCTTATGTAATGCCAAGCAAAAACTTATAGAGGGTCGATGGAGTTAAAAAAGATTAATGTATTTTAAAATTTTTTAACAATGATTATATCATAATTTTAAATTATAAAATATACTTTCTTATAAAAATAAGCTGATGGATAATTAAAAAAAATAATATATCTTTTATTTTTAATTGAATTCTCATAAAATTTTAAGAAATCTAAATCATGGCAAATATATAATTGAATTCATAACTTTAAAAATTAAAATATGAGCTGGGACATTAGTATCTCTTAGGATTTTTATTTTTAAACACAGAGTTTCAGTTAAACATATAAACGAAACTTTCTAAACTTTTTATAAACAAATTTTAAATTTTAGAACAAATTTCACTCGTGAAAGAAAAATAAAAAGGTAAGGGTTGAATGTCTGTGGCTTCACAAAAAATGGAATAGTTTGGATTTGATTTAAAATACATTAATTTTGAGTATATAATCTAACTATTTCAAATAAGTGAAGAAAAATTTAAATAAAAGTCTAACTATAAAATATGCTAACTAGTATATTATATAAAGATGATATTTAAGTAATTAGAGGCCTGGAAATTTTCAAAAACTTGGGGACTTAATGAAAATTCCTTTTTTCAATCTACTATACACCCGGCATTAACCGTAATGTTAATTAATGATGATATAACAGCAGACAGCAAATAAAAAGAATAATATCGTCTACAGATTCCGATTGGTAGTAAAGGAATGAAGAAATAAATCGATTGCATTGCATGCACTATATCAAATATGTTCTTGTTACTAAATCGTGTATACCTTAGGAGGAAGTTGAGGAAGCAAAGCATGTAGTTTAGAGAACATGTCCCTCATTTTCTTCCTCCTTTCTCTCTCGGTCCATATATGTATTTCATGATCAGGTGAGTCTTCAGCATGATTTTTTCCATTTCTTTTCGTCCTTTTCTTTCCTTTTGCACTCTTCTTATCCATCGAGATCGGATTTTCTAACATAAGAGAAGGTTGCGGTAGAGATAGTTGCTTCTCGATTCTTTTACAACCGCCTCCAGAATCATCAGAACTGGATATGCCCCACACCAAACCCTCTTGACCCAACTCTTGAGCATTAGTCATATTGAACTGGATGCTCATTTTACCCCTTTTTTTGCTTTGGTGTATTTATTGTGGTTTTATGAATCTTATATAAAGAGAGAAAGAAGGTTTAAAGATGGTGAAGGAAAGAAAACTAAGAGACTATATATATAAAAAGTTAAGTGAATTCATAGGAAAACACCAAAATATAATCATAACACGAGGGCGTTACTAACAACTCAAAACCAAAAATTATATACGTTTAAAAAACGTTTATCTTTTTGCCTTTTTACGAAGTTCTTAAGAAAATACTATTAAAATTCTTTACAGCTAAAATATTTTTATATCGACTAAATAACTATGATAAATCAAATACATGTTTGTATTAACTTTTTAAAAAATTGGTATAATTTATTAATAGACAACCATAATACCTATTCAAGATAAATTAATCCAATTTCATAAGTTTAGTCATGGTTTGTGCTAATGTTATCATAAATCCTATTTAACTCACATATTTTTTTATTACTGACAAAAATAAATACATCACTATATAATATATATATAGCGAGACCAAACGAAAGCACCCATATTAATATCACAATACAATTGTACATGAAGTACATTTTATAAAATGATAATAAATCTTTATTAAAAAAATGATAATAAATGTACACTTTGTAAAATGTTGTAAACATATATTTTATCATATACTTGGTGTTATATATTGAATAACTTTTATCCTTTGGAAATACCGACAAATGAGTAATGAACTTTTAAACTTCTGATTAACTCATTCCGGATTTCCAATTTGTCTTATAATTATTTTTGATAAATATGTATAAAAGTATTCAATTTCTGAAAAACTATTTACTAGGGTCATTCTTAAAATGTCCCGCTCAATTTTTTATAAATATACAAGAAACAGTAGGAAAATTATGTTTACTTATTTTGCAGATATTGTTAGTTTACTTATTATATTACTATTTAAATTATTATGGTATACCATTAGTTAGTTTTTTGGATTTAATTTGTTTTATTTCAAGACGTTTCCATAGTTTCTCCACTTGTATGTGTTAAAATTATGTATTTCAGCTCAATATTAGATAAAATTTTGTTACATAGTTTATAGTATATACTAGAATAATAGTTCTAAACCTCATCTTAAATTAATTAAACCTTTTGAAAGTAGTCATTTAATTTTATAAAAACTTTTTGACATATGTCACACAATTATAAAAATCCATTTTCGATACATATAAAAATATACGTTACATTCAATGCTAATTTGAAACTTTCTCTCTCCGTGTTGTGTTGTATGACGTAGTTATGAAAATGAGTTGGCTTTAAGTAATCACTAAGTTTTTACCGGTTCTTTCAGAGCGTGGTATATTATTTTGTTTAATTTTAACATGCGATGGCCCATTACTACTGATAAATAAAATTTATTTTGCTAGTATATAGTGATAAAATATATTTAATTAAGGTTTGAAAGTGTGTGATATTGGTTTGGTATAATATAATTTAAAAGAGTTTTAAACTATGTTGCGTATTTCTGAAATTTTTTCACACATTTTTAAAAGTGGGGTTATATTTTGGTCAAAGAAATTTTGTTCAATATAAATTATAAATTTTAAAAAAAATTTATATTTTACGGGGTTTTATAATTTACCATAATATAAGAAAATTATAAACCTTAGTATATAAAAACATTTTTAGTTATGTAAGGTTTTTATATTATAACGCAAGGTCAAATCTTTTTTTAAAGTTCACATGTTTTAATTTTTAAAAAATAATCATCTCTTATTAAAACAAAAACATTCATTTGAACCTAAACTTTAGTCATATATTATATTACGTTAAATGCCATTAGTAATTAATAAAAACATTGGAACTTCTTTAAGAATAATTATGGAAACACTATACTACTACATATCTTTCCAAACAACACAAAGTTAATTTTGTGTCCAAACAGTGTAAAAAATAAGGTTTTACTTTTTAATAACTTTTTAGTAATATTGTTTAAATTATTTGATAAATAAATAATTAACTTAAACACTCAAATAATTCAAAAAAATAAAATAATTATAACTATTTTTACAGGTTTAGATACTACAAAATAATATTCTTTAATGTGAAATCAGTTAAATTAATGGATTATTCTACATATATTTTCATAAATAAAATTTTTTTTACATTTAAATTTGAATTTTTCATATTGGATAAAATATTATACATAAATAAATTTTAGAAGTAATAATTTGACATCAAATAAGTTTTATAATTAAAAGTGTATCAAATAATTAATGAAACAAATTGCAGAGATTTTATTAAAAATTGCTTACATTTAAATTTAAATTTTTCATAAAATATTTAATATAAATAAAAAATAATAAAATTATATAGTTTTCAAATACACTAAACTAAAAACGTTAAAACAAATTTAATTTGTTAAAAATTGAAAATCTAGTTTTAAGTAAAATATGTATTGCATTAAGTTACAATATTTATAATTTTACGGAATTAAATAAGTTCTTAGAAATATAATTATATCAAAAATAAAATATTATAATGTGTTTATTTTTACTTTTATAATTTAAATTCAAATGGGGTCTAATCCATCTTTATAATCTGTATAATATAAACTAATCAACTGTATTTTGCTCCATAATATTGTAAAATATTATAAATTATTTAAATTTCAATATCTTACTTTTACTAAGTAAATTTATATATATTTATAATATTTTGAAAATATATATAAGAGTTGACAAATAAAAATTTCAGAAGTCTTTTCTTATAAATGATATTTTCCATAATAGTGACTTGAATTTTTTAGGATAGTAAATGCATTTCTGAAAATATACTTTTGATTTTTTTTGGTGAATATCTTATACTGATTTTGTTATACGCCTAAATTTTGTGTATTTAAAAGTTGTTCATCCATGGAATATATTTTTTTAGATTGAATAGTGCTACTGATTTTGACACAATAATACACATTTCAAAAGACTACAGATTGTAGAGATAGCTAAGATATGATAGTTATTAATTAGATAATGACACATATAATATGTATAAATATATTTGTATTTTAAAAATATAATATATCTTTATTGATTTTTTAGTGTTTAAAGATTTTTATTTAAGAAAAAAGCATAAACTACTTTAATATAATATTATTATATATACAATAGAAAGTTCTTACATAAAATTTAAATTATATCATAATATTAACTATACAAACAACATTGGTCGACTGATTTTATTTACTCGATATTTTCATCCAAAGAGTTTTGAATGATAATAAGAGTAATATGTTTAAAATTTTATGGTACCATAATATCATATCATTTATCATTTTTATAGTGGAGATGTTTAATATGAAGTAAAAATAAATAAAAATATGATAAAATAGATGAAACAAATATTTAGAAAATAAGAATAAGAGTAAGATGGATTACAACTACATTAAACAGAGTTGTAAATAAGAGTAATATTAAATTTTTTTAACTGACGGTTAAACATATTTAGGTGTTGTCTCTCTTGGTGTTAGATAATTCATAATAGTTCATATTGTTAGAAACATGTATGATGCAAATCAAATTGATGCAAATAGTTAAGAATCAAATTGATAAATATTATTTTTGTGTGGCCCACTAATGTATGATCCAAAAAATACATTCCATAATTAGGCTACTTATTAATATTAATGTGTTACGAGAATTTATTATAGTGTATAACCTTTTAAAAATATTCCACTTATAAGCAAGTTAGATCCAAAGTTATGATTTTGTTTTAATAGTATTGATATATTAATCGAACGTGAGATTAAGATTAAGTGTAATATTACTGAATTATCAAGTTAATTCGTTGATAACGGAGCTGAAGTGGAAAAATATGAATACTTATAATTAAATCACTTAAAAGCTATATTTTGGCTAAATGTTTTGATAAGATGTGAAAAAGTATTGTTATTTTTAAATGTGTCGATAATTTCCCATAATAGTTATATATTATCAATTTAACTACCATTATAAACATTTCCATAAAATGTAAGGTGTAATATACTTATAGAATAAATTTTATATTTTCTCATACTTATATTTTCATTTACATCACTAAATTTTAGATATTAAATTATTAAAATTTCCAGTTGTAGAGTATTTGTAACCCTAGCTTTCTCACATATAGAAACAGTTCTACTTTGTTACCTTTTTTTATAAATTTAAATTAGTAATTTCATTAGACTAACAATTATTTTTAATTAATTTATATATTAACTTTATAAGTTTTTTAATTTTTATAAAAACAATTTTAGCTATAAACCCAAATCTAATAAGTAATAGACATTTTCCTTTCAACATAAAATATCATTTTAAGCTGTAGTTTAACCAATATAAAAAAATTGAAACACAAATGATTATAATATGTATATATAAACTTCTCATAACTTTAGAAATAAGATAAAATCAAATAATTATTCTTAAAAACGTATATTGGAGAACAGATGAAGTATACATGTGCACCAAAGACTCAAGCACCTAGTTGCATATAAATTTGAAATCACTAGACAATATTCATGTGTTTCAAAATGATGCATATTTTTGAATTTTCACTCATATTAATAAAATATTCAATTTTATTTATAAATTCATAGTTTTTTGTGTTCTCTATTTACCATAATTTTTAAAACTAATAAAAAGTCATTAAGTGCAATTAAAGTTTTTGAAATTTACAATTAATAATTATTACTCCCTCCTTTTTGTTATAAATAACGCTTTCGAACAAACTTTTGTTTTGATACAGTTGACGTTTTACAAAAAACGATGCAAATTATTGTGACAAATTCATATGTTTACCCTATATTTAATGTATTATACTCCCTTCGTTCCTAAAAGATGTATGTTATAGGAAATTCTTTTGTTTAAAAAAAAAATATTTTTTCACATTTTCAATGCACTGTTTGTCAGCTAATTATGAAAAATTGTGAATCTCAAAAACATTAATTGCATTTCTTAAAATCTTATTGGTTTAGAAATATAGGAAATATAAAAAAGAAACAAAAAAACCATGCATTAATAACCAAGTTTTAGTATTTTTTATTAAAAGTGTGAAAATCTCAAAACATGTATTATTTTGAAACAGAGGGAGTATGTGTTTTACGACACATGAAAATAAAGTAGTGAAGGATAAAATGTATTGTATTTGATACATTATTTTTTGTGAAAATTCTATAACATCATATAAATCAAAACACAGGGAGTATTTGATAAAACATGTATTGAAAATATAAAAGTATATTTTTTGGAACAATTTTTTTTCTAAAATGCATATTTATGAAACGGAGGGAATATTTAATACTAGTAAATGTTTATTCCAAGAATAGTTTTAAATTAGAAAATGCCAAAAATTTAAATTGTTACTGCTTAAAGACGAGTTTTACTCATTAGTTTACATTTTATGTAGTCTTTTGTTTGATTAAATATGAACTATCTAAAAATATTTTTAACTGAAACCATTTATCAAAAAAAGTTGTTACTCTGGTTCGAAAAGAATAAAAAATGTGAATTTAGGATCCTTAATTAACTTGTGATTATCTTAACTGTCTCAGGTGGTAAAAGTGAGCGTTATATTTATGGTTTTCAGTGCATGTAATCATTGATCGCCAGAGATAAGAGTGTCTTTTTCTTTCTCTTTTTAAGTAATTAATTTTTAAAAACACTTTTTGAATTAAATTGAAACTGTCCGAATCTGTTCATATTCATTATTCACTCTCGAGTTTTTGAACTTATTCCTTATCAAATGGAAACAGACTGGAATTTTATTTTTATTTTAATGTATATGACAAAACAAAGTAACTTTTTTTGTTACCTAACGTGGCAATCATTCACACATCACGATTCATGAATCCAATATCCTAGCGTCGACAAAAGAAAAACTAAAATAGTAAAAATAAATCTTGCTCAGTGAAATAAATTTAAAACCATTTTTAGGTAAAATACGTAATAATTTTTAAAATTACTAGGTGAACTTACACAATGGGCAGATATTAATATAATTCTTCGAATTATGGTTATATTTCTATAATCTATATTCCATCATGTACATATATCATATATTATGTTTATGTAATTATTAGTAAATTAAATATGTATATGTTTATGTATACAATCATTTTATTCGTGATTATCATAGGTAATATATATATAAAATAAAGATTATTCTCTTTTATATCACGTGGAATGGGGTTTGCTGACATATGTCTTTATATTTTTCTCATGAAAACACATGGTTTTGTTCTATTTAAATTTCTCAATGTTCTTTTTCCAAATATTCTCTCAATATTTCTTCTCGCTTTGTCTCGCGGCCGGCCTTAACCGAAGACCTCTGAATATGGTGCCCCTACCTTGTTCGAGCTCTACTCTCCCCTACCTTGTTCGAGCTCTACTCTCGGTTTGCTGACATATGTCTTTATATTTTTCTCATGAAAACACATGGTTTTGTTCTATTTAAATTTCTCAATGTTCTTTTTTCCAAATATTCTCTCAATATTTCTTCTCCGCTTTGTCTCGCGGCCGGCCTTAACCGAAGACCTCTGAATATGGTGCCCCTACCTTGTTCGAGCTCTACTCTCCCCTACCTTGTTCGAGCTCTACTCTCCCCTACCTTGTTCGAGCTCTACTCTCCCCTACCTTGTTCGAGCTCTACTCTCCCCTACCTTGTTCGAGCTCTACTCTCCCCTACCTTGTTCGAGCTCTACTCTCCCCTACCTTGTTCGAGCTCTACTCTCCCCTACCTTGTTCGAGCTCTACTCTCCCCTACCTTGTTCGAGCTCTACTCTCGGTTTGCTGACATATGTCTTTATATTTTTCTCATGAAAACACATGGAGTATTTGATAAAACATGTATTGAAAATATAAAAGTATATTTTTGGAACAATTTTTTTTCTAAAATGCATATTTATGAAACGGAGGGAATATTTAATACTAGTAAATGTTTATTCCAAGAATAGTTTTAAATTAGAAAATGCCAAAAATTTAAATTGTTACTGCTTAAAGACGAGTTTTACTCATTAGTTTACATTTTATGTAGTCTTTTGTTTGATTAAATATGAACTATCTAAAAATATTTTTAACTGAAACCATTTATCAAAAAAAGTTGTTACTCTGGTTCGAAAAGAATAAAAAATGTGAATTTAGGATCCTTAATTAACTTGTGATTATCTTAACTGTCTCAGGTGGTAAAAGTGAGCGTTATATTTATGGTTTTCAGTGCATGTAATCATTGATCGCCAGAGATAAGAGTGTCTTTTTCTTTCTCTTTTTAAGTAATTAATTTTTAAAAACACTTTTTGAATTAAATTGAAACTGTCCGAATCTGTTCATATTCATTATTCACTCTCGAGTTTTTGAACTTATTCCTTATCAAATGGAAACAGACTGGAATTTTATTTTTATTTTAATGTATATGACAAAACAAAGTAACTTTTTTTGTTACCTAACGTGGCAATCATTCACACATCACGATTCATGAATCCAATATCCTAGCGTCGACAAAAGAAAAACTAAAATAGTAAAAATAAATCTTGCTCAGTGAAATAAATTTAAAACCATTTTTAGGTAAAATACGTAATAATTTTTAAAATTACTAGGTGAACTTACACAATGGGCAGATATTAATATAATTCTTCGAATTATGGTTATATTTCTATAATCTATATTCCATCATGTACATATATCATATATTATGTTTATGTAATTATTAGTAAATTAAATATGTATATGTTTATGTATACAATCATTTTTATTCGTGATTATCATAGGTAATATATATATAAAATAAAGATTATTCTCTTTTATATCACGTGGAATGGGGTTTGCTGACATATGTCTTTATATTTTTCTCATGAAAACACATGGTTTTGTTCTATTTAAATTTCTCAATGTTCTTTTTTCCAAATATTCTCTCAATATTTCTTCTCCGCTTTGTCTCGCGGCCGGCCTTAACCGAAGACCTCTGAATATGGTGCCCCCTACCTTGTTCGAGCTCTACTCTCCCCCTACCTTGTTCGAGCTCTACTCTCCCGGTTTGCTGACATATGTCTTTATATTTTTCTCATGAAAACACATGGTTTTGTTCTATTTAAATTTCTCAATGTTCTTTTTTCCAAATATTCTCTCAATATTTCTTCTCCGCTTTGTCTCGCGGCCGGCCTTAACCGAAGACCTCTGAATATGGTGCCCCCTACCTTGTTCGAGCTCTACTCTCCCGGTCTGGTCTGAGCCGCTACCTGCAATCGGCGTGCCTCTTGTGCTGAAGCTTTACTCTGTCATCGAAATCAAGCTCTCTATTGCTCAACTCTCCTCCGTCGTGGTGTGAACTCGCCGTGGTCTACAATTCTCGGCTCCCCTTGCTCGATATTGAAGACATCAAGTTCTCCTGTCACGGCTCCATTTCGACATTGCAATCCAAGATCATGACGAACTCTAATTTGCCTCTATCCACAAGTTTCACGCTCCTTTTTTCAGTCACAATCATCGTCCGTCAATTGCCATTGTTGAACCAAATCGATCTCCTCCAAATACAGCTTCTCTCTTTTTACACTTTCTAATTATGCATTTTTTTCTTGGATTGGTCCTAAAATTTCTAATCGTACACTCAAACCCCTAATGCACACAAGTGACTCTTAAATACAACTCAGAGCACTAAAATGATAAAAAAACGATTATGAGGCGTCAAATGCAACCTCCCATCTTTCTCTATCTCTAGATCTAGATGATCACCGATTTTTCTCAAAAAAAACTCTAAAAATTATCTAAATAGACATGTCTCTATTTTTCTATCTGATCAATATCTTCAAATTGAATTTTTCATCATCGTATTTGAGAAAGAGAATAATTTTTTGGTGAAGAAAAATGTTCTCCTTTTATTACAAATAGCCAAAAAAAAACAAGGTGTCAACACACAATAAAAAAAGTTGATCTAGTTATAACGTCCAAATGACAATATGCAGAACAAGCAGAACAATTGCGGTGTAGTCGTAATAGAAACAAAAACACACATATATATATATGTACTGATGTGGAGTGCAGTTTGTAAATAGTCAAAGCCATAATCTTTTTTTCTTTCTGAATTAGGTATTTAAGATTTGGAAAGCTGATAAATGGGTATCAAATCGAGAAGTAGTTAAAAGAGCGTTTATTTTTGGAAATTTCTATTTTCTCTTTTTATTTCAACCACTGAAACATGATATAATTTGATAGGTAGGATTGGTGTGATCTAATCTCACACTAACCATCATCATATGAATGTTGATAATCTATTTTATTGATCTCTAAAATCCAAATGAATAAAGAAATATAAATATATTTAAATATTTAATTTATTCAAAACTAAAAATAACATAAAGTTTCAGTATTTTTCTATTTTCTATTATTTCATTTACAAATCATGTACTTATTTTACTATTAAAATCATAAGATAACCAAATTAAGAAGAAGAAACTAGCTTAACACATAATCTAAACCTAAAACCTCCATAATCATAGAGAATGTCATAGTAACACTAAATAAAAATCGGGAGCTGAAAAGAGATCAAGATCGAAGACTAACTTAGCTCACCTTACCATAGAGTGTCTTGGTCAGAGTAAGTAGAGGTCAGAAATATAAAATCCTAAACAAATCAACCCCTCAACACAAGGAGTGCGATCAAGCACCAACGCAAAGAACCAATGAATCGGGCCAGAAAAAGAATAATCATCGGTAAGCCAAAGTCACCATAAAGTAGGAAGACACATGCCTAAATCACCGGAAGCACAACCACCAGCTAAGAGGTAAGAATCACCTCACAAACTAATCAAGCAAAGACAAGGCGTCCATGCCAGCGAATAACTACAAAAATCTGGATAGAAGGGACCAAAAGCTCGAAGAGACTAACTCCGCACACCTATTCCAAGGGAAGCCTGGGATGAAGACAAACAACCTGAGGGAGGGAGAATAGAAGCCAACCACCGAGAAATCAGATCCCAAGATTGAGACGAGAAACAAACTTTCCAGCTCATAGAGCATACAAGGAGGAAAGCACAATCCAAACATGGAATGATAAACATGGCAAAATGGAGAGCCCAAGATGCGAGGAGAAATGAAAGCTGCAACGAGATGAGGGAACAGAGAGGGGAGGGGAGACAAAAAAAAAATCATCAGACCGTGGAAGCGTCCTTGAGCTATGAAAGAGATCGTATAAGTTAGATCACCAAAAAAACTAGACCTTGAAAACCAAGAAGAGCAGGGACTATCGACGACAAGCCAAAGACAAGGAAGATAACATCAAATACGACTAAACTCTGACCCAACCCAAGGATATGCCGTCCCTAGCATCATCCAAAATCTAAGGAAGAAGAGGAGCAGCCAATATTGACCAGAAGAGCCTACAACGTCATGAGAAATAACCGCACAGCTGGGAAATCCGATCTACAACAAATACAAGATAACCTCACGGGATAAGAAGGCGGGGAAGAACAAGAGCACGTAGATGAGTTTTTTCCGTTGATGGTGAGAAGCACCGCACACAGGAATGGTAGACGAAATACATAGATGATGACTCCTCAAGTTCAAAATATTGAGGGCAAAAATATCTTTAAAGAATAATGTTCAAAATTTTTTAAAAATAAAATACAATTTTGGCACCAAAACCGTTAATCTTAGAATCAACAAATGTATAAATGCAAAGTTATTGAAATTAAATATGTTTTATATCAAAAGCTTACTTCACTAATAAGTACTACTACACACCTTGGTTTTAAAAAGCGGTCGCCTTCCTCGCCATGGCATAAGGCGAGGTCTAGCGATGTCTAATTCGCATTAGAACCTCATGGCGTAGCGGCATACACATAGCCCTCGCTATTGAGCGCTTTTTAAATAGTGTCTAAGGGACTAGCGACGCTTTATAGATTTTAGTCAAACCAGATTGGTTTGTACACAATTAGGCTATTAAACCACCAATTGATTTCATCTAAACCCTAATTGAGTCTTCAAGATAATAGTTCTAATAACGCTATGTTCTTCATCACATTTTTCTCTGATATTGTTTTTCTCTTTGTTCATTGAAGATGATAGAGGAGTCCTTTATTTAGGTCATAGGATTTAGAACTATAGATAACCTAAAACTCTAAAAACAAGATTTGTAACTTATGTTTGGCATCATTTAGAAGTGTCATTTACAAACCTATAAGACCAACACATACCATAAACTTAAAGTTAGCGTTCATGGATAACAAGGATGAGATGGAAGGTGGTTTTGGTTTTAAGCTTCTATTCTATCTTCTTTTTGGTCAAATAAGCTTCTATTCTATCTATGCCTATGTTTTCATCACTGTTTTTTTGTTTCCTGTGTCGCCGTGGTGTTAGGTTTGAGGCGAGACACTCATCGCCACACCTCGCCATGTGCAATTTAAAACCAAGCTACACACAACAACATTTTGTTTAAAAAACAAACACAAAATATATTAACCTATCACATACTACTATATAACACAATATAAACACCAAATATTGGCAAATGACCATTCACATTCCTTGTAGCACTGCACGCCGACTTGGATCGAGTGTGGGGTGGTCCAATAGAAGATGAACCATCCCAAACATCCTTCTTGAGGAAGGCAGGTTTCGCAATCACGTCATCTTCTCTGAACTCCGAAAGGTCCTTCCAGTCTGAAGGCTACCTTCACTTTCTCATTGATGCCTATGGACCAATTTTATTTTGATTGGAAATAATATTTAAAAACAATATGAGATCATCTATAGAAAAAATTATTAAAATTATTTTAATAAATAAAAAATTGCTACAAAATATTTGAAGGCGGTGGTGGAGCTCTCTGGGACGAATGAGAGTCCGGGACGGCTTCTGGAGCCGGAGAATGACCCAAATTAGATGTGCCTAAAAAAAAAGAAATTCAAATAATTTTATTAAACAATAGAGTATATATATATATAACTATTTCTAATTTCACAACCTAATCTCTAAATTCCATAATCTAATCTAGCTCTGCATCCTACTCTAGTTCTGCATCCTAATCTAATTATGCATCCTAAACTACCAACCTAACTAATATCAAATGTAAAAAAAAGTAAAAAATAACTAACCTTTTTTTGCAGGAGGCTGGGTGTTGGCAGAGGTAGAGAGTAGAGATGAAGAGATGACGAGGGAGGGGAGAGCAATGGCTCAGTTTATAAAGAAAAACATGGGACCTCATTAGTTATTCGTAAATTCATAAAATGACTGTCAGAGTATGGATCAGTTGATACAACGATATTAGAAGTTGTATTTGTCAACTTAAATTTTGCCACCCTCCAGTTCACAATAAAACTAAACATTTCAACCCAAGAAGGCTTATGTAAAACCCTTTCAAAGTAAAGAAGGTGATGATTACATATGGTTGCAACAATTTAGTTACCATATAAATATACAAATACATTATTAGTCTACAGAAACAATTTCTTTAAATAAACAAACTAAACTCTTCATCTCATAGGAGAAACTTCATTCATATCCCTAGTTTCCAATCATTAGTGTGACACCGTTTCAGAAAATTGACAATGATTTTCTAGTCGTTTCTCCATTCATACAACTTGTTTTTGAGTGTGCATTGTTTCATTAAAATAAACAAAGATATCTAACATTCGAGAATAATAAGATACAAAGGAAAAATATGGATATTTACTCCCTCTGTATCAATTTAAGTGGCTTTTAAAGATTTTTTTTTTGTTTCAAAATAAGTGTGTTCTCACTAATCTAATCTAGATAAAATTTAACATAATTTGAAATTTTTGACCAATTACAAAATATTGTATCTTTATTTAATTGGTTGAACTTGTTTTATTTAATGTTACATTTATGCAACCAAGATCTATATATATAAAAATGAGTTTAGTCTCTCCTGAGCTATGACACGTAGGTCGCCACGTCAACAATTCGCGCAACGACGTACTGACACCTGACACGTGACAAGTTAATGAAACGGTGCGTCTTGAGTCTTGTCTTGTGTTCGGTTTTCTTGGGCTTTCTATCGCGGTTTGTTTTGCAGCCCAGAGACCACGTCGCCTTACACAAACCCTAATCCGCAGTGATTTGTGTTCTTCGCGACACTTCCTTTGGCTGAGACGGCGAACGATCGAGAGTCGTTTCGTTTCTGTAACTGAAATCGTTGTGTTCTCTACGCCTTTACTGTCATTAATTTCGTTCTTCGGTCGGCGAATCCGTGTATAAATAAGTTTGTATCTCGCTTCTGAGAGGTTTCGATCTCCAAAACTCTCTGCTTTCCATCTCTCTCATATTCATCTCTTTGTACTCATATCTCGATGGCTAATTCCAAGGTGTTCTTTTCTGACTTGAAGGCCGGGAGGTGTTCATCCGTTGTGGAGGCCAGGCTGCTGCGATTCTGGGAGGCTAAGAATGTCCAGCGTGGTGGAGAACTTATGTGGGCTGATTTGCTTTTTGTTGATGTTAACGTGAGTGTTTTTTATGTTTATTATTCTAGATATCGATTGTTCTGAGTTTATATTTTCTGTCATGCTGTTGTTGTCTCACGTGAAGTTTAACCACTGTCTGATTTAATATCTTGGTTTGGTTTGTCTGATTTTTAGCTTTTATCCTCTTGCTTCCTGCTACTTTTTTCTGATCCAAGTTTCATTTGATATGATCACACTAATTTACTTTGTCTTTCTTGGTTTTTTAAGAGCCTGGAGTCACGGTCCTCTCAGGCACAAAAAGCTCTGGTTTGTGTCTTTACAAGATCTATTGAGATTGATGTTGGAAAAGGTGTGCTCCCGGGTGCTTTAGTGAAAGCCAAGCTACTGGTACCGTCACAGTTTGCTAATGACTTGATTCGAAACAAAGAAGCAACCAATAGCAACTGATGTTGATGTACACATCTCAGTAGGTGGCCAGACTCATTACTGTATCTCAGAAAATGAAATGGTGATAGAGGTAAGTTTTTAAACCTATATAGATGATAAGATCGTGTGATATAATGCAGATAATGGACTCTCTTTTTTTACTCTTTGATTGTTTTTTTTTAAGATTATGGGAGAGTGCAGGCATGTACAGAAGGCGTTGTCTCATGTTTCTTCTAAACTAAGGGAGAAATTACTGCCAAGGAAGGACTTGGAAGAAATGAGAGCTAGAGTTGGTAGTCCATATGAAAATGGAGGAGCAAGTTATAATCTACAACTATCACAACAAGCAAGTGTGTGTTTTATTTACTCCCTCTTTTGGATGGTTGCATTTTAAGAAGCATGGTGGTTCAACAAACCCGCAGAACGCAAGCAGAGGCGATTCTCTCTAGGTATCAAATGGTGAACAAGACTTGAAGATGGTCCGAAGCAGTACAGAAGTTATGAAGTCGATCTATCAATTGATGCACACTGAGATAGTTAATGAAGTGAACGGCTTTACACCACCGACCGTGCTGGAGAATGGCTTGAGGACACAGGGATTGAAACAGCTTCACCTCTCTGACAATGGTGACATCTCTTTTTACCACCACGGTCTGTTCTTGCCAACAACAAATGTATATGTTTTGTCAACAGTCTCCTGACATAATTTCTTGTGCGTGTTTTTTTTCTTTGGGGGAAGCAGAAGTAAAGGTGTATCTTTGAGAAACGTACCTTGGAGCTAGCTGTGGAGAAGGATGCTCTTACTGCACTCTACGGAAGAGATGGAGCCGGTCTAGATTATCTTAAACAGGTGTCTATTCTGTACTTTAATCATTTTGGAATTTGATAGAGATTCTAATAAACAGATTTGGGGACTTTAAATAGATTTCAGGAGCTAGAGTGGACGTGAAGGATGCTCCTACAGAAGCTGAAACAATGGTCTTACTCGCTGGGAATCCTGAGCAAACCCGTACAGCCATGTCTTTGATCGTTTCAAATCCTTGCTGATCATTGATATAATACAACACCAACGTACCAGAGATAACACATTCTATTGTCGCGTTTTGCAGCTACTTTTTTTCTTTGTAAATGGAGATCAGTTATTTTATCCCAAAATGTCCGGGTCTAATAGCAATGATTCTCCACTTTATTTTTACACACTATTCCGGAAACCGTCAAGCTTTTTTTGTTTGATCTTCATCTGCTTCATGTTTGTATCTAAAAGAACAACACATTTGCACTGTGCAAACATATTACGTTTCTTTTACTCAGTACGGTTTAATGCTATAACGTCAATATCATCAACCGGTCATAGTAGTACTGGGCTTACAAACCGTCCGTAGAGTATGCTAACCTATCTGAAAAAATTTGGTTTGGTTCGCACTCTGTTTAAAATAATTCCAACAGTTTCTCTATAATAATTGATTCTGGTATGATTTCAATGTTTGCAAAATAATTCCAACGGTTTCTCAAATGAGAATTTTACAAACATCTAAAGGGTGAGTTTTTGGTTTGAGTGGATCAAGATCTTTGGGGAATGATTCGGATATTTTACTTACATTGTGTTAACAAATTCAAAAATCTCAACATACCTTAAAACCCAAAAATAATAATGGGTAAATAAAACCTATTAGTCATTTGAATCAAATTATTTTTTTGCAAGTAATAGTTTGTGTTTGATGGTTTAGCATTTTAGCATTTATAACTAATTATTATTGCAACTCCTTTAAAAGTGATGGATACATTAAAAATGGGTTATTAGTAAAAAACTGTTTCTTTATTAGTAAAAAAATGTTTTTATTAGTATGTTTTGTCATTCAGCTTCTTCTTTTCGCAAGGGTTAAGTTCTTAGATAATATCTCTAAGTAACTTTCCTTTGTTTTGTTGTGTCTCGAATTTCATGTAGACATCATAGGAGAGATCGATATCGGTTTCGAACTTCCGGTGTAGACGTTGAAGATGGAGTTACTAATATCGTCTACAAGGAAATCTTCGAGAACGTCCGAACAACTCAGGTTAGATCTACACGTCTACATAATACATCCATATCAACCTGATTTCTTTTACAGTAACTGACCACACACGTTCCTTGGCATTGTGTATTTGAAACACCTCATTACTTGCAGTGAGGGGAACACACCCGTACAGGTTCACGAAGTCAAAACATATACCCCTTTAATGCTTCAGCAGCAACATCGTTTCAAAAACTATTATTTTGAGACTCTTTACTTGAAAGAACTAGGAACACAGAAACACAAAGTAATAATTAACAAATTCTCCAAATATTGGTTGCCTTTTATTATAATTTTTTTAAACAAGTTACACTCTGTTTAATCAGGTTTACTCGACTTCACAACATGTGAATCGACACTGACCGATTTCTAATCTACCCAACCTTAATATAACAGTCCAGTTGCCCGACTTGTTCAACACTCAAGACCTTGTTCAACTTCGGCACCACACTGCTTTCTCTCTACACTCCCAAAAAATGCAGAAGACCAACTCTCAAAGCTTGATCCTTTTACCCTTCAAGCTAATCTCGTTTTAATCTTGATAACTCTAAATTTTCTGATTCATCCTTATCTCGAAGCTGTTGTAATCATTATCTCTTGCTAATCATAATTAATATCTCCAACCAATAAGATGACGCCACGTCATAACACCTTATGACTTGTGCAACCACGAAGCAACGTCGAACAAATTTATTTGCAGACTCCTAGTCTCAACAATCTTCCCCTTTTTCACTGAGTTTTACAACTCAAGCTTAATAGCGACCAATTGCAAGAAACTCCCCCTCACCTAAGTATCATCAAACTGAAACAACTCTTCAATCTCCTCCTGCTTGAGTGACAAAACTCTTTGAAAATCTCCATAACAAATAATGCCTTTGTCACATCTCTTGGAGCCCCATCCTGCTTATGCCTGGCATAAAGCATTGGTTTCATTAACATGCCTGAGTATACCTCGAACTACCTCAGTATTAACACATCTCCTGTTGACATTCAGACATCTCAATTTTTCTGAACAAGCTACGTTGCACACAAGCTCTTGAACAGTCTCCTTACATTTGGAATACAAATCTGATTTTGCAATCCATACCTTACCATAGCTTTTTGGCTCAACATAACATTTGTTTTCACCCCAAGCCTTCTTGATATTGTTGATTCGCTCATAGCAAGATCGATGAGTATGTCCAAGTCTCCCAAAAGAATAACATCCATTGTTGAGTCTACGTTCTCCAGCCTTCCTTGGCTTAATCTTGCTTTCCAAAGCATAACAGTATCTATGTATGTGTCCAGGCCCACAGAAGTAACATCCTTGTTTGACCTTCTGATTTTTCTGTTCAACGAGTACTTTTTGGCTTGAACAGATTTGTTGCGATTCAACCTCTTTTGGTTTAATATCAGAGACTGGTTCAGCACGAACGAAATTGGTGAGACATGCTTGGTTTGATCCACTGCTAGAGCTTGACGCACGATTGCCTATGTATCCAAGACCCCAATTCTGTTTTGCAGGCTGTCCCATGGCAAGAAGAGTATCCAAATCCTTTGTTCCTTTGCTTAACATCCTGATCTTCTTGTTGTTTTCGTTCAGATTATGCTCAAGATTTCTGATTTTCTCCTTTTCTTCTGACAAAAGGTCTGATAACCTATTTATCTTTGATTCCAATACACTTGTATTTTCCTGTTCAGCTTCTGTCTGCTTGGGCAACCTGTTATCCTTCGTTAAACATGTTGACGTCTCCAACATCAATGTCGTAGGCTTTTCCATCTCTATTACATTAATCTGAGCTTCTAGTAGCGCCTTGTTCTTGAGAAGGTTCAGATTCTCGTTGCTTAATTCAACCCAACTATCATAGAGCTTACGATATTCAGCCTTCACATATATCTCTCCATCACTATCTGAATCAGAATCCAGCTCAAGTTCTTCATCACTCTCTTTTCCAACAAGAGCTACAAGACTAAGCTTTTTTTCACTTCTCTTCTGATGATATGGACGTTCAACTTCAGATTGTCTCTTGCACCCATCATGGCAGTGACAATCACATGTTTGACACCCTTTAATAGAACAATCCTCACATGAGTTAGAGCTCCTTCTCTGCTCTTTCTCAAATTGCTTTAAAGCCTCCTTGAAGTTTTGTGTCAGAAATCCAAGAGACTCATCCAATTTTTGATTTAGACTTTCATGAAGTGACTGAAATCTATCAATTTCCTTCTCAGCAGCAAAAACTGTTTCTTTTCCTATCTTGGTTGGACAGGTAGTTGCTTCCATCTCTTCAACTTTAAGAATCCCAACCAACTGTGAAAACTTCATCTCATATGTATTCACCCCAACCTTGAACAATGCCTTATAGGATGCAAACTTTTCTGGAAGACATCTTATCAGCTTTTTCACCAGTTTCTTATCCTTAAAGTTCTTACCAAGGACAATTGCTTCGTTTGCAATAGAACTCAACTTTGAACTAAAGCTTGTGATAGATTCTTCTTCCACCATTCTCAAGTTCTCAAATTGAGTTGCCAAATAGTCTAATCTTGCTCTTTTAACAGTGGACGTTCCCTCATAGTATTCCACAAGCGTGTCCCATGCATCCTTGGCTGAACAACATCCTTGCACGAGTTTAAACTGATCAGAACTAATTGCATTGAAGATTTCTGATAGCGCCTTTGCGTTGAGTCTTGATGCAGTCTTTTCTGTCTTTATCCACTTGTTTTTAGGTTTAGGTATCTCCTCATCCTCTTCAGTAAAGACTGTTGAGTATGTCCATCCTGTTTCAACCGCTGTCCAGACATCTTCCTCAATCCCTTTGAGTTGCTGTCTCATGCGTACCTTCCAGTGTCCAAAGTTGTTTTCATCTAACATGAGTGATTTATGAACCGCCACACACTCTGTTGTTTCCATGTTCGCCGCAGGACCTCAACATGTTATAGATATCTAGATCTAGGTAGGTGACCCGCTCTGATACCAATTGAAAGAACTAGGAACACAGAAACACAAAGTAATAATTAACAAATTCTCCAAATATCGGTTGCCTTTTATTAGAAATCTTTTAAACAAGTTACACTCTATTTAATCTGGTTTACTCGACTTCACAACATGTGAATCGGCACTGACCGATTTCTAATCTACCTAACCTTAATGTAACAGTCCAGTTGCCCGAATTGTTCAACACTCAAGACCTTGTTCAACTTCGGCACCACACTGCTTTCTCTCTGCACTCCCAAAAACTGTAGAAGACCAACTCTCAAAACTTGATCCTTTTACCCTTCAAGCTAATCTCGTTTTAATCTTGATAACTCTAAATCTTTTGATTCATCCTTATCTCGAAGCTGTTGTAATCATTATCTCTTACAAATCATAATTAATATCTCCAACCAATAAGATGACGCCACGTCATAACACCTTATGACTTGTGCAACCACGAAGCAACGTCGAACACATTTATTTGCAGATTCCTAGTCTCAAAATTACTCTCCTTTCATATATACAATTGGTTCAAAGTTTTATGAATCTCGGTTTAATGGCAACATCATATGTACACTTACACATACGTCAAATTGATTTGATATATACAAAACATTTAGCTTAAATATACAAAAAAAACATGACTTATTAGTCTGCTATAAGCACTAATTATAATCCACCTTTACGCTTCGGCAGCAACATTGTTTCAAAAACTATAAACACTATCGTTTAAAAAACTTTACTCTGATTCCATTTTAAGATTGCAAAAGTAATGTTCCATGATCATGAGTTATTAAGTCTGCTGTTACAATAATATGTATAATACAAATATACAAAATCAAACTATTTCAATTATCATTCAATAAACATCCCGCTCGTAGGGCGGACCGACCCTAGTAAATTACATAAAATTTTGTACTTTCTTAATCCTTATGAAAACCCTTAAAACCATTCAAAATGATACAGAGGAAGTACTACATATAATGAATATATATATATATGTGGCTATAAATATATGTATTCAATAATTAAATGCCCAAAAATTGCAACTTCTATTGGAACCGATTCACAAAATCTAAATAAACTTTGAGAATGGAAATGATAAATGTATATTTTTCCACCAATTATATTAAATGTATGATTTATCATAATTGGTGGACAATATATACATATATCTTTTCCAGTCTCAATTGCGATAGAATTAATAAAGGAGAAAAGGTAGAAGTGAAACACTTAACTAATCATATGTATAAAAAGAAATTAGTAACCCCACATAATTTGATTTTTTAAAAAATACATTATCATTCAAAATAACTGTAATATGAACTTGTAAATATCAAATCTGTTGGGATAGATTTACATATGTTAACGAAATCATAGTTTTAGTTAATATACATATCCAAAAAAATTTAGATCAAAGCATTATCTAACACAACATATGAAACATCGTTACATTTAAAATATTATATCTTTACTCAACCATATACTATTCATAGATTCTAAAAGTAATTCATAATCGTTCAATAATAATTTATAGAACAATAATAGTTTGAAATGGAAAACAACTATTATTAGATGATTTAACATATTGTATAATTTAACATATTGTATATGTGAGAGAATATCGGTGAATAGAAAATATGTAAGGTATATATATAAACTATATGAAACTGAATTTCTTATTTTACGTGGTCATCATTCAATAAATTACCAGAATATAGAAGAAGTGATCAAAGAAACTATATCAGACTAAAATAACACATGACGAAGCTCTCCTTGTAAACTATTACAAATGATGATAAACTATCTGCAATATATGCAATACTGATGAAAAACTTCACGGATAATTTCATGACGAAGCTCTCCTTGTAACACTTGGATCAATGGACGGTTCTATATATACTATACACGGTGGACAGATTCTCTCCGTATCACACTACCACAATGAACAGCTCTCCCTACAGCACTTTGAAACCTCTGATAAGTTTGCATCTTATAATCCGTATGAAATTACATCTCTCACAATTGAACCCAAACTTTTTAAAAACCTTTAATTTTGACTACTAGGCCATGGTACTTCCACAACATACTGAAATTATTTCTAATTTTCTTAGAAAACTATGTCTATAATTGTCAGAATTTATTGTTGCTAACAATAAAGTTTTTAAAATATACATCACAAATTGTAAAATCTATTAAATTATAATTAAATAATCATACATTATAGATTTTTTCAAAATATATAAAGCCTTGGGTTAATTTTCGAAATAACCAATTTTTGAAGTAAGATGGAGAATATAGCTATGATTTTGACGTTATTAAACCAACCCAAGATTCGTCCGGTTATATCCTTCAACTTTCCAAGTAACGGTGACAGAAAGAGAGTGGAAGGGATGACGTCGACGCTTGCACATATGGACAAGATAAAACTCCACCTTTTACTACCAAATCACTGAAGGACGAAGTCACTCAATTATTTACCACATACAGACGCACAAGAGTTAATAAAATGGGTGGTTAAAAATCAAGAACATTGTTTGAAGAAGCTGAGAAGTAAACGAAATTCACAGAGGAGGAGGAGGAGGACTAATGATGTACATTGTTTTCCATGTACAAAACAATAGTATGAACTTTTATAAACAGTATATAATATCGGGTACATTCCATTACATATGTGAACTAAAAAAGCAGAGAATCTGATGTAAAATAATATGAAATTGATAATGAATTGATAGACAAATAGTATATAACTTTAATAATTTAAAACATTGTTATGATGTAGTGATAGAATTTCATTTTAAGTCAACAAATACATATTAAACTCATTTGAAACCATTGTCTAACATACAAACGTAATGAAGGTTGTATTAGAATGACACTGTAGACAAGTAAAGGTGGAGAGAGTGTAAATACATGCAGAAATCTGTGTATTTCATTGGCAATAAGTGAATACTATACTACAAATGTCTAAAATTATCAAATAATTGTAGTTCATTAAAAATGTAGGGGCAATTGGGCAACTACCTATATTAGAGGTTCCATATTTGCGATGTAGTCATGGATTGACGTAAGTGGCCCAACGCGCACAATCCTGCCGTTTATGTGACGAAAAAGCCCCCCAGCTGAGCCGACAACATGCGCCTGCAACACCGACGAGAACAGGTGAAGTATCTGACACATTTCTTAGCTCTCTTACATCCGGACATAGCCCCTAAACCCTAAGGAATCACCCCCACCGCACGATTAATCGGCTTATTGAGATTAATATTATGTGCTTTATAGCCAAAACATCAACGGGGTTGAAGCGCGTGTAGAGCACTTTATACTCGAAATTAACTGAGCGTCGCAATATCTTCGGTCTCAGCTGTGGATCTCCATTGTCGATAATAGGTAATGTTCGAGTAAAAGAACATTGATTTATGTAATTATCTTGTGTTTCGTGTTATTACTCACTAACGTGGGGTTTGTTCCGGTTGTTAACCAGGAATGGGTAATCTAGTGAGAATCGTTGTTGGTGAGTGGGAGAGAGTAGGGCCGGGTGTTTTGAGATTCAACAGGGATTTCACTAGGCCGGCTCACGATATTGTAATCCGTGAGAGTGATGCACACATGACGGTGGTGGAGATGATCCGCGAAAATTACAAGCTAAGCAAACTAATACAGCCACTTGTATCTGTACTTTTAACGTACGAGTTCCCGTACATTGGGAGAGAGCGTGGAGACTACACAAGTCCTCCTATAGAGATCAAAACCGAGAGAGACTTCGTAGATTTCATGTCCATGAGGATCGATGTTGCTTGGGTCGAGCTTTACGTGACTTTAGGGGGAGGGGAATATTGACCGCTACATTATGCAGAAGGCGGAAGACGAAGTCGGGTCCGATGCTGATAACGACGGGCCTGAGCCAAAAACTCTGTCTGTTAGAGGTTAATGTTGTTTTTTATTTGCATACGATAAATACATTATCTTGGCTGTTTGGGTTTTTCTTGATCACAGGACTAGCAAAGCGCGGTTACATTCTTGCTAGCGAGAGGCGGTGCTGAGGGAAATATGCACACCTGAGGAGCTAGAAGTACTGAGAAGGGCCTCAAGGATCCTCGCTGAAGAAGTAACAGACGATAATGAAACGGGGGAGAACTGCAGTGAGTCTACCGACGGCTCGTCAGCCCTACCCATCACTATTGCAATGCCAAGAACGGAAGGGCGTGTGACCGGAGAAAGGGAGTTACTTTTATGAACGAATCGAGTGGCAAGAAATTAGTAGATGTGGGTAAGTTTTACATCACATGATTGTTGTAACCCAAAAATATGGCAGCTAATGGAGACAATATTCGTTAACAATGAGCGTAGCGGAGAATGTGGATGGGAGAGATGAAGGATAGTACTTAGCGGTTAAGGGCAATGGAAAGTTCGCTACGTATGAGGGGAACTTGGGATGCGTACGCGAACACAGCGATGACCGGGACATCCCCTGCTACGCGGACGTCCATCAACATGTTGCTTCGGCTACAGCAGAAGATAGAACAATGCTCTGGTTGGGTAAACCCCACGGATCTACATAAGACCAGGAAGGGCATTAGTAAACGTAGGGGGGCAATAGGTGGAAGGTGTGGTATTTTAGAGGTCTGATCGGGGGCGACCTAGTTACTTATGTATAATATTACTAATATGTTCCCCCAAGCTCAGACTCATCGCCAAATATGTAAGGACGATGAGGTTTGCGAATAAGATTGCCCCCCCCCCCCATTGTAAGGACTTGTGCAATTACGTTTAAATTAATGGTTGTTAGCTACTGGGGTCAGCGATTTCCAGTAACTTAACCACAGTCTTGCTAATGGACCTGGTTAGTTGGAGTGTAATTCGTTCTAACGAATGCTCATGGTTTGAGGGTGTGAAATCGGTTATGCTAACAAGCATTACATGGTACTTATCAAAACAGACGAAATGCTTGAACTTATAGTTATAATGGTCCACATACTGGATATATAATTCGTTCCGCAACCGTATAATAAGCTTTAAAAAATTGATAAGCAGACGGATAACAGCCAGCTGAGAGAGATTGGATCGCTTCCATTTACCCAAGTGGCCGGAAAAAAGATGAGATGGCTGACTTAAGGCCCATATACCAACTTCTTAAGCCCATATTTGAATTGTAAAAAACCATGAGAATTGTAGGCCCACAATCCCTGTTCAAAAACGCGGCCGCCTAGCCGCGTAATCGGCCGCGTATGCGTGCTACGGGTGGACACCGTGGCGAATTGAGTCAATATGGTTATATTATACGGCAGACCGATTTGTCTCCGCTGAGAGCGCTTTATAACATTACACGGCCGCGTTTTTTAAAACGTTTTGGGCCAAAAATCAGTTAACAGTGTATTCAAACATAATGACATTAAGCCCATATCAAAAAATGCAGCAAATAAATATTACCATAAACATCACTGCAACACGTGTCTTTTACGTGTTCTTGAAAGGAAGCTTCACCTACTACACCGCCGGACCGCTGCTTAACAAGGTCAATCTTCCATGGCTTCACCTGTGCAACACCATGGACTAACAGTCTTTTCTTCAAATCCGATTGACTTGACTCCTTCTTCCAAGCTTCATCCATATTGGTTCTTCTTCTTTATTGGGAATCAAAACCCAATCCTTCGCTTTACATCACCATGGAAATTACATTGTTATTAAGCTTGGTAAAGAGAAAGATTGAGCTATTACATAAAGAAAGAGACAAAAATAAAAATAAAACAAACCAAAAACAAAAGAAATTCCAATCGTAGTCGGAGAAGAAAAAACAAAAATAAACTTTCTCTAAAATAGAAGTGTGAGAAAAGAACGAGAGTTTTGTTTTCTAATTAATTTCGACCCAAATTTAAGCAGCAGCCTTTTGCGTTTGGACCACCTAACCAATTAATTGAGCCCAAAATTAAACCACGATCAATTTATTTGACGCCAGCCCACCAATATATCAAGTCATTAGCACCCATTATTAGCTCACTAAAAGATGTATCACAATTACATTATGAATCTTTTGCACACTTAATACTAATAACTTAAATGAAAACTAGGCCCAGCGTACTTTCTGAGTTTATCCCGATTTTTAAGTAACTCACTAGGCCCGGAGTTGCCGCACGGATAGCGCCTAGCGCGGTTCCGAACAGGGCCCACAATACACAGCTTAGCTGATTGGTTGACTCTACAGTCCATCTTCTGACACAACGTCCGTTCCCCGCGGCAGAGACGAAATCAGAGGGATTTACTGACAGATACTGTAGACCCCTATATACCCGGTCATAGATCATAGCCCTACGAGATACTCTCCGCCACACGATTGCTAAGTTTATTGTGATCAACAGTGTAGACTCTATCTCCAAAGCATCATCGGGAATCCACACCGTATAAAATATCTACAAACTTAAAAGATAGCAATTTAAATAGATGCATCCCCAGGTTAGCAGGTCTTGTTAAGCTTGAAGAAGGAAACGAGAGAGAACGAAACCTGTGATATAGAGTTACGAAGTTCTTAACTCCGGTGATAGAAATTGTTTTCCCTTGCGAGAGCAGGTATGTTTCCGACCTACAAACTCCATTGGAGTGGTTTGTAACGTAAGCTTCCATTTTTGTTCTGAAAAACTTATGTTAAAAAATGAAATCTCTTCAGCAATGGGACATCTGGTGCGGATGGTCGTCGGGGACTGGGCGTGGAGGTCAAAGAGCTTGGAGATTCCACACGGATTTAACCTGGCCAAGCCACGATGTGGTTGTGCGGGAAAACGAAAGTTACAGCACGCTCCTTGGCATGGTCAGAGAAAAATACCGGCTTGATCAGTTCCTGCATCCAGCCGAACCGGTTCTCTTGGCATACGAGTTTCCCAACTCGATAACCGAACCTGGTGACTACACAACTCCACCTATTGAGATAACGAGTGACGAAGACGTCGAAGTCTTCATGTCTGTGAGGATCGACTATGTTTTTCTTGAGCTGTATGTGTCTTTCGGGGGGCAAGATGTGGACCGCTACAGGATGCAGAGAGGGGTGGAAGATGTCGAGGCAGAAGATGATGAAAACGGTGCTGACCCAGAAACACAGCCTTCGAGAGGTGGGGATCCTTCCATTAGTAATTTCCAATTTGTTGCATTAGAAATAATTAAGAATCTAATCTGAAAAATGTAGGACTACCAAGTGGAGGATACATACTAGCTAGCGTGTCAGTGCTTAAGGAGATATGCACACGTGAGGAGTTTGAGTTGATAAAGAAGTCCTCGAGAGCCCTCCCTAATGAAGTTGCGTGCGCTGTGTTAACTGCAAGAATAACAACAACTCATCCAGTGGTTCATCGTCTAGCAATCTACCGGTTCAGGACCCAGCTCCGGAGGGGGGAGTTATCAGCTTAGAAGAAGTTGGTAACGATGACCAGCATGCGAAACAGCTAACCCTTAACATTGGTATATATATTTATGAACCCATTTTAGCGGTGATGCATACTTTATTATCATAACATTTAACTGCTAACTATATTTGTGGCAGGTATGGGATCCGTTTCTTCTGCAGTGGTGACATTGGCAAGTAAGGGGAAGGGTAAAATGTATGAGTGTGGAGATTATATAAGCAGCCTTGGTAGAGTAACAGGTGTGAATGATTTGGAACACTACGTCGAGGAGGCACATCGTGTGTCATTGGCTATTCCAACAGGTATTACATAATTAAAAGATATATAATGCGTGCTGTAATACATTATGGAAGCGGGTTTGATAAGTTGGTCAGATTGTCTACAAAATTTCGTAGCAGGTAATGATGATGGTATTCTACAAGTTAGCCAACTTCCGGGTAAGGGAAAAGGAATCGCCGAAGATGGAGATAGCCCGGTTGTCCGCAATCTTACTAATGATTTCGACGGAAGTACCAGCGACCGTGCAATATTGGTTGGAAGAGGATACCCGAGCGATGGGGATAGCCAGGACACACTCATACTCGGTATTGTTTTAATTGTCGGTTAATGTTTATATTGTCAGTTATATGAATCGATAACGTCTAACGTTTATTATCGCGGGAAAATGTTGCAGACGGGGACGACATGACAAAGAAGGAGCATCTTTATGTGGGCAAGGTTTTTAACGACCGCGAAGCTTTCAAGATGCACATGTCGTTGTATGCAATTGCTAATAAGTTCAGGTTCTTGGTTAAGAGATCTGAGCCGGGAAAGATGCTACTTGAATGTCGAGGACGCGACTGTGGCTGGAGAGTTTACGCAGCTAAGATAGGTGGATGTGCACGCTTTGAGATTAGAACATTGGAGAATGTACATGGCTGCACGGTGAATGAACGTTGGGGATTCAGGAACTACACAACTTCTTCAATAGTGGGCGATATGATGCGAAACAGGTACGGGACTAGAGGAGGTAAAGGTCCAAGACCAGGTGCTCTGCGAGAAATAATAAGAGTCGATCATGACATCCCAATAACGTATTGGAAGGCTTTGAAGGCTAGAGAGGTAGCAATAGATCAGGGGGCTGGTAATGCTGAAAACGCATACCTCACACTCCCAGCGTACCTTGAGAGCCTAGCAACCGAGAACCCGGGCTCTATAGTGGGCCTTGAAACTACGCCAGCTCCTGATGGAACACAGCGATTCAAGTATCTTTTCTTAGCATTCGGTGCCAGTATTCTCGGCTATCCTTACATGAGGAAGGTTGTGATCATAGACGGGACACATCTGAAGGGGAAATATGGAGGCTGCCTCTTGACAGCAAGTGCTCAAGATGGCAACTTTCAGATTTTTCCGGTTGCTTTTGGGATAGTTGACAGCGAGAATGACCAATCCTGGACATGATTCTTCAACAAACTCCTCAAGGTCGTTCCTGATTCCGAAGATCTCGTCTTTGTGTCAGATCGCCACAACGCTATCTACTCTGGAATAAGAAGGGTATGGCTTGAATGTATAAATTAGTTGTAAATAAAGTAATTGTTTCATTTCTATAGAGTATAGTGTTCTATGGGGACGTAAGGGGTGGAGATATAACCTATTTGCTTGGTACAAATATCTTAGACAGTGTGGATGTCTAAGGTTAGAGCTAGGGGGCAGTATGGAAGAATGAACTTAGATAGAGTGTATAAAGAAATAATATTTATAGGTCTGAGTAGAGGTTATAAACAGTATTATAAATCACAGTAATTATTAGTTGCTACAAAGTTTAATGTCGGTTATCCATGGCGATTTTGTTTGAAAGTTGCCATTGTATATATTTTATGCCATCCGCATGTGTTTTACCTATGTATTCTAACATTCTTTTTTAATTGGGACTGACTTTGCATGTTTATCCAATGTCCCAACACTGTGCTTGCCTTATGCATCTGCGGAGGAATGTGCAAACGATATACAAGAAGAAGCATCTACAATACCTGATAGCCCGCGCTGCAAGGGCATACCGCGTGGAGGACTTCAACGTCCATTTCAACGAGATCAGGTTGATTGACATCGCCTGCACTGAGTACCTTACAAGGGTTGGGTTCGAGCATTGGGCAAGGTCTCATTTTACAGGCGCGAGATACAACATAATGACCAGCAATCTCGCTGAGTCACTTAACTCGGCGTTGTCTGAAGCAAGGGAGTATCCAATCGTTGGCCTTATCGATTACATAAGGTCAATGGTGATGGGCTGGTTTTCATCCAGAAGGGCTTCTACTACAACTAATGTTAGTGCATTGACTCCTCGCGTAGCTGCTATGGTTGGGCGTAACTTTGCTGTGTCAACCGGTTATGCTATCAGTCATATAATCAACTCAGAGTATGAGGTTCGTTACCATGGAGGTGCGTTCTATCGGGTGGATCTAGATGGCAAGAAATGTTCCTGCAGAGAGTACGACATGCTTGGGATTCCTTGTACCCACGCTGTGGCTGCGGCGATTAATAGTGGTTTGAAAGTGGACACGCTAGTTGTTACAGAGTACAGTAACACGTACTGGTTGTTGGCATACACAAGGAGTGTGAACCCTGTTAGAGTTCCCATTGTTGAGGAGGTTAGTGCAGCTGGTGGAATGAAACTCTTACCTCCGACGACAAGAAGGCCCTCTGGAAGGCCTCGCAAAACTCGAATCCCGTCAGCGGGTGAGATCAGGGTAAGAAATGCTATCACCGTTATCATTCTTTGTTTTTTCTATCAGATGTGGTTGTATCTAATGAAAGCTGTTTTGCTGGACTTTAGCGATCAGGTGTCTCCAAGAGGAAGCGCATTTGTAGTAGGTGCGGGGGAGCAGATCACAACCGCGCAACCTGCAAGGAACCCATATAAATCGTGAAGATGAAGATATGAAGTATTAGGAGGTGCAATAGGTGGAAGGTATGGTCTTTTGAGGGTCTGATCGGGGGCGGCCTTGTTTCTTATGTGTAATATTTAAAACTTGTTCCCCTAAGGTCTGACTACATCGCCAAATATGTAAAGACGATGTAGTTAGGGAATAAGATTGCCCTCCAGTGTAAGAATTAATGCAATGAAAACTTATGCTATGTTTGATAAGTAAGCTCGTCGCGGTAATTGTCTCTTGTATCCGTTAACAAGTATCTTAACTTCTCCAATTAAGATATTGAGGGGTTTTTTTTAAGGAACAGACGAAGGAGTTCTGCTCATTAACTAAACCTTTCAAATCCTATGTAACCATTAACTTAGATGTAATAGTAAGTATGTATTTGAGCTATTTATCTTTGATAATGTGTGATATGCCTTAAATGGTTATAGCATTATGGCAAACGTTAACATATAAAGGAATATACTTAAGGTCGAAAGCAAACGACTTGTACCAGTTAGAAATAATTTAACAGAACCAGGACTTTGTGTGAAAATGAAGGCTATGTTTGATAAATAAACCATTGACGGTTATTTACCCTTGTATCTGTTAAAAAGTATCTTAACTTCTCCATCAAAAAAAAATTGAGGGGGTTTTGTTAGGGAACAGATGCAGATATATTTGTGTGAAAATATCGAAAGATCATAGATAAAATGGAAACACAAATAAACCGTCCGGAATGTGTTCAAGGTACGAATTGTGTGAAGTAGAAGCAAATAAAAAAGTTAACAAAGTAGGAAACGAAACTAAAGTTATGGGTGCTTTCTCCCAAAAGGGCTGTTGTAAATCTTGACCAACAACTGCTTCGCGGCATCAGGCAGAACCCTTGGTGTGAGGCCTTTGCATCCGCCAGGACCAAGTGACGAGTGGACCTGAATAAGCAGCGCAGTCATGACGGCAGCATCGGTTGGAGAGTGAATCGGTGGTATGGATCTAGACCTGGTGATGACAAATGGTTTAGGTGGGTCTGAACTGGTTGCAGCTTTCCCGGGTCTGGCATTGTAAGGAGACATATTGGCAATGGGCGTAAGTTCTTTTTTCAACTGCGCATCCGTTTTAAGCGCTGTGTTGCAATCGATGACATGAACTATTGAGACCTTGGAGTCGATACAGACCCCAATCCAGTGGTGCTGGTCAATGTTGAACGGAAAATATAACCTTTCGGCAGCGGATGCCTTCGCCCTGTTGATAACATCCTGTGAGAACTTGACCCTGTGCCTGTCTTTAACCGTCTTCACAAACCGGGAGTAGTTATCCTTCATGGCGGCTGGGAGAGAGGAGTCAAATATAGCAGCATTGGTAACGGATCCAGAGATATGTGAGCCAAGATAAGCCATGACAACATCCATTACCTACAAAATACAATATTTTAGAGGGTATACAAAAAAAAACTTGATGATGGTTAGAGAATAAAATACCTTAGGCGCCATTTGCGTTCTCCTATGTGCAATATCGAGAAACTCCCTGGTCGATATTTTAAAGCTATCACCTATAATAATGAACCTGCAAACAAGATTGTTAGCCATTAACCCGACGCATTCATGGGTACAGTAAACAGTAATTGAACGTTGGGAGGTAACAGGTATGATAGGGGTTCTCACTCGATGGGGTTTCGTAGAGCCGCGAGCTCTTCGAAGACCCGACCCACGTCTGGGATCACATTATAGGGAACCATGATTTTAGGATCACACTGGAAGTCCTGAAATCCTGCAGGGGTAACACGATTTCTTTTACTCTTCCGACCTTCGTTTGCCTCCGCAGCTTTCGTCTCCGAGGGTGAAATGATAGCTATAGGACAGGCAGACATAACAGTGTACGTCCTACCTTCCTGCGTAACCCCAAGAGAAAAGGAGGGATCTTCGACCTATAAGGGTTGTGGGAAAGTTTATTACCGAATAGTCAACTGATAAAATTTTGGAATGAAACACAGCTTGAAGCCAGGACTAGTAATTCTACAATACCTCAGGGAAAGCTTGAGATGGTGGATTCTCCGCATGGTCAGTAGTACCAAACTCCGAGGACGGCGACTTCTGATTGGTCACCTTAACAATAAATAACAAAATTTGTAACGTCTATAACATAAGTTGTAACAGTAGCCTGAATAAGAGAACATATGGTAGTGTGGATGAGACGGGCTCAATAGGAGTAGTAATCAAGGGATTAGGAACATGTACCTCTTCTACGTCCATATTACACGATGGTGGTTCGGATGGAAGTGCTCCCGAGCCTTGTGCAACTTCTGTTGCGCCCACCTCTTGGAATTCCCGATGAAAGCTGTCATTAGAACCACGAAACCTACTGTAATAACAAAAACAGAGTAAAAAGTAGGAATAGTTGACCTGTTCGGCATCCGTAGCTGCGTTGAGATCGTCGAGAACTTTTCTAACTGCATCGTTAGGGCAAGTTGGTCTGCGCCAAATGGAGCAGCTGCTTCATTTTGGCCCTCCTCCGCAGAGGGATGATCGGCGGAGACGTTGCGAATATCTTGGGCCTGTAAGTAAAGATGAGAGCGCGTTTACAAGTAGGAGACTAATGAAAATAAAGGGTACCAAATTATGTAACGATTATTACATATGGTAGCCTTCACTACGGATAGTTAACATCCAAGTGCTTGGATCGAAATAGTATATGCTATCATTTTGCCATGTTTGTATCGACAATTTAAAAGGTTAGCATCTAATAAATCAGATTACCTTGTCAGTTTTTGGGTCGGATGTGTTAACTTCACCGCTAACCGCGCTTCGGTGGTCATTTACAATCCTACCTGTTGGTTCTTCGACCTGACAAGAGAAACCAAGTTATTATGCACTAGAACAACAAATAACTTGACGACGAAAAGTGTCAAATAGGAGAAAACTTGGGATGGGGCTTCAACCGATCTTTGCACGCCATCCGAGTTTATAGAGCCATGAGTATCGCCATTCTTGTTGCAAGCTCCTGCAGCAGAACTAGACCTGGGCATTCGGGGTCCCAATCGGGTTTCGGTTTTATCCAATCGGGTTTCGGTTTTTCGGGTTTGACAAAATCAGCCCCATTCGGATTATATGAAAATTGATTCGGGACGGTTTGGGTTCAATCGGTCCGATCGATTAGTAAATCTTCAAAGAACCGGTATAACCCGATGTACTTTCGGGTTCGGGTCCCAATCGGTTCTTCGGTTTAAAAATACCTGATTCATACTTACTTTGTAACCAAAACATAAGTAAAATCGGGTTTTTCGGTTTAAAAGTACTTGATTTGTACCTATTTTATAACCAAAACATAAATAAAATCGATTCAAAAATAAGAAAGGAACATCAAACATGATCAATCAAAATCAAACGAAAAGTAAACATAGTTATTGATAGAAAGAAAACCAAATAATTAAAAGTTTAAAACGAAAACTAAATTCTCATGAAATGAGAAACATTATTCAATTGAAACAAAACTAAAATCTAAAAACTTCAAGCTTCAACGGTCATCTTTAACCATCAACCTTCGTATAGTATAATCACTAACCTTCATGTGATAGATAATTATTTTAGATGTTTAGTAATATCTTAATGTATTTTGGATACATATTAAAGATCATGTTTGGTACAAATTTTGAAATTTTGAATATTTCGGGTTCTATCGGATATCCATTTAAGTTCGGGTTCGGTTCGGATGATACCCATAACCCGAAATACCGTAAAACAAGATCCATTCGGTATTTATGTCGGGTTCGGATCGGTTCGGATTCAGTTTTATCGGGTTCGGTTCGGATTTTCGGATTTGGTTTATTTGCCCAGCCCTAAGCAGAAGTAGAACCCTTCTGTTTTTGCTGCGGTGGATCCTGGGATTCTTCAGACGTGGACTCATCACTTACAGACGCACTGGGTGTAGCAGCCCTTTGTGACGGCGTCGATGATATGGGATTACGTAGGAAATCCAGTATTGACTGAATTACGTTTTCCTGGATGTCTATCATTGCCTCAGTAACGTTGGTTTTTGCCCTCTCCACCATATCTTTGACAGTCAGGAAAGCATCGTGAAGCTCACGGATTTTGTTTTCAACACCAAGACGGACTCAATGTGGCCTTCAATGGATGCCATGACCCTGTTCTCCGCCCCCGTGAGTTCTTCGATGACTTTAGCGGCAACCAAATTGGCTATAGTGTTTATACGAGACAGAATTTCGACGTCATTCCCTTCACTTGACTCCCGGTCCTGCTTTTCCTTGTCTTGTTTCTCCTTGGCTTCTTTTTCCTTTTGCTTCTCCACCCTCAAACGTGAAATATCGGCCACAGTAAGCCCCCCTTTAAACATTTCCCTTTTAAAAGCATAGCAGTCCTGAATAAGCCTGACCAGAGTATCAACCGCAATGTCCTCCGTCTCGTCATCCCACGAGAAGTCTTTTCCAAGCGCCCACTCCTCCTGGGGATCATCAAGGATTGACCTGACTGCTACCTGCGGTGAAGGGAAAATAGACAACTACATAAGTGAGTAGAGAAAAATTATATGACTACATATCTTAGAAAATAAAAAACGATGGTGAATTGCCAAGCAGGATGTTATCTTTATAACAAAAATTTAACTTTTATAGTATATCAACACTATATCGAGACTGTTAACGGTGAAAAGTTAAATTAATGGTTACAATAGATTGTATGTGCTAACATCAAATGACTGGTAATAAGTTTGAGGTTAGCGACTAACCTTGCACTCTAAATCCAAATCTCTTGCATGTCCGGGTACAAGCACAAATTTGGCTTTAGCTAGACTTTGTTCCGTTGAAGCAGCATCTACCTCATTAGTCTTAGACTCACTTTCTGAGTCTAACACGACAACAGGCGCGTTTTGAATCACCTCTTCCTTGAGGGCAGGTACGGCCGCTATCATGACGAGCTGAATAGCGTCGACGTAACCTTGAAGAACAAAAGAATCCTGGGCAAGAGCAATCTCGTCTTTCTTCACCAGCGTCGACATAAGGAGTTGAAAGGATGTACGCCCCCATGGGTAAGCCATGAATTCGCCGAGGTAACGAATCATCTCGACGTGCTCGGGAATAATCTTCGGAAAGTGTGACGACAGAAGCAGAACTGACGACGTAATAGCTAGGCAGGCGAACTTGATTCATGTCTCGCGGTCCTTCACTTTCCGATTTTTAAGCATATCGATGACCATCTCGATAGTACATGATTTGAGAGACCCGAACCAATCATTCAAGTAGAGTTTCTCTTTGAGCGGGTTCTTCCTTTTTTCTTGAAGCAGTCGGGAATCTCCCACAATTCAAACCAGTCACAATCGCGAATTCACGCAAAGAGAATCTAATGGGGCAGCCGGCGAATAGAATCCAAATCTCATACTTCTTGTTAGTCTTGAGCCTTCTTACTAAAATGAAGTGGCCGAAAGCCCCTGAAAAAGGTGGATTCTGGTAGAGCGAAATCACTTTACCAAATGTGGAATTGCGGAGGTAAGTGACTTCATCAGGCTCAACCGCTTCAATGATGGATTTCGTTCTCTTCATCTTGTGATAGGAGTTCACACGCTGGCCAGAAGGTTCTTCGCCGAATGCAAAAATTCGCTGGGGCAAAATCTGCTCTTCCATTTATTTGATGTTTATGACAATCGGAAATTGATTTCGCCGGGTGGTTATGAGATTATATATTTCTTGAAGAACCCTAATATACTAATCAATGTGACATTTAACTCGAACGGCTGTAAGGGAAGAGAAAGGTCTCGAGTTTTATTTCCCAATAATAAAAAAAAAAAGTCTCCCCACTTTTTCTCTCGATAACTGCATCACTCTGTCAGGGGGATTCAATCACTTACTGGAACAGTGAAGACTGTCAGGGGAGCTTCAAGACCTGCGAGTAGATGAGTAGGGATGTTTTGGTCAAGGAGAATAATGATTTAATGTTAGAGGTAAGTGTCAAATTGGAGCGTCCACTATAGACAAATATGCCAATTTTTCCAAAAATATAGTCAATAAAGAGAAATGCATCTATTTACTAATAAATTTTACATCTATTTAATAATAGAATATTCAACTTTCTTTCATTAAAAAATTAAAATATTCATAAATTTGAAAATAGATTGTACATGAAATTACATACTACATAATAGAACACTTTCCTCAATCATCAAATAGAATAAAAGTAGTATAAAACAAAATAAATAATATAGTATCTATATGTGAAATTAGGAAATAGTCTACCATTACTATACTACTGTACATATGTCTAAAATTAGGAAATAAAACAGACAAAATCTACAATCATAAAGTTATTATCACCTCCCTTGCAACCCGTCGGGTCCACGGTCTCGCACAACCCAACCGTGACTACTAACAAAAATTTGAAACTTTTATATAAGGCATATTACAAACTTGTTATTTAATTTGACCTATTAGTTACAAATACTTCCTTGAATTTTAATTACTTGAACATAGACTATTATTGATATTATTAGAAACCTTTTGCTATACAACTTAAATTTAAAAATTAAATAACTACACCTCAAAATATTATTTTGTCTATATATTGTTGTTAATTTTTTATATGTTGATAGAAAACATATTGTTCATCAACCTAAGTCCAATAAAATTATTGGAATTATTTTCTCTTAATCTATTATTTTTATTCAAAAATTCATTATTCCTATCAAAGACTACATTTAAATGTTCCAATTTTATTTTAAAAATTAGATGTTTTAAAATTAGATATAGAATAATAACATTTGGTAAATATTAAATTTTGTTTCACAAAAATAAATAATTATTTTTATTGAGTGAAGACAATTTAGTAAAGTATATTTGGCTTATGGCATCAAAAAAAACTTTGCACGGCTCTGCGCAGAACATCAGGTTGGATCGCTTGGAAGACGTTCAAATACATGCGTGAACATGACATATGGAATGGTACACCATCAGAAAAAAAAAGGAAATATGTATCCTATACAGAATATTTTGTTTGGTTAAATGTGTTTACCTTTTCACCTCAACTTACAGATATAATAGTAGTGTATTTCGTATATATGGTGGTAGTGGGAAAAGGAGTTTTTTTGTTAGTACAACAGGTGAAGAGAAGAAGAGAAGGTGGAAGAGAATACAATGATGATGTGGTGAAAATATAAGTGGTGATGGTGTTGTTTATTTGTACAGCCTTGGTCATTGAGACGGAGTGACTAGAAGTGGAATTGATTGAATAGTAAAGGGGAAAAATTATGATTTCTAAAGTTCAAAAAAAAAAAAAATTATGATTTCGTTTCTGCATCTGTTGTCTCTTCGTTACCTAACTAAATATAAATATGTGAAAAATAAAGAGGCGATGTACTACCTACAGTTATTATTATTTAATTATTATTTTACTATGTATCACTACTATCAGATTTTGATTAGAAAACCAAAATAATATTTATACATAAAATATATCTTATACTCTAACTAATTAGGTAAGCAATCAGATTTTGAATTATAATATTTTTGTTAATCATACAATCCAATTTCCTAGCACCTTTGCACCAATATAGAAACACAGAAATAACACAATTTAGATGAAACATTTTTTTTTCTTTTTCTGCAATTAAAACTAAATGAACTAACTAATGTAGGACTTCAGATGAATGAATATGAACTCAAAACTGCGCTATTGTTGCTGCATTTTGTGACAGAGATCATCAAACGCATAAAACCAAACGCTTTATGAAGCTTAAAACGCACAGATAAAAGCAACACAAGATCTATGGAATGGGTAATGTGTAAATAACAAGGTGAGAGAAACGATCCCAAACTTCCCAAAGTATTAAAGATTCAAAAGCTCTCGGCAAAAAACAAAACATGAAATCCAAAACTTTCAAGAACCACTCTTTGTTTCTGATTCTCCACAAGGCCAAAATAAAGACTAACAAAGTACTTAGTTGTCTCCAAGAGACAGAGAAGCTAACTGATCAGCTGCACCACCAGCTTGCTGCTGCTGAGAAACACTCCTCAGAACATCCATTGCCTCTGCAACTTTAGCTTTGAGTGCATCAGGGGATTCCAGCAAGTGAAGTACTTCGGTTTGGTCCATTTCAAGAAGCATTCCCGTGACTTTAGCTGCTGATTCTGGCTCAAGCTGCTCCACAAGTGGGTACAGATTCTCGCCAAGCATCTGTAGGGAGAAAAAGGAACACTTTGAAGTAAGCAAAAAATCGTCTCGGTCACTAAACAAGATTTTAAATTTACCGTTCTCTGATGCTCTGGAGCTGCATTAGCGAGTGATGTAGCCAAAGCTCCAATAGGAACAGGTTGAGAAGCAGCAGGTGAATCACGAAGATGAGCACCACCAGACACATCATATGGTACAGAAAGCATGTTTGGAGTAAGACCAGGCATTGTGTTCACATCTCTCTGTGGATATCTATACATTCTACCCCTTGGATGCATCTGGAGAATACGCAAACGAAAGCTAAATATAAGAACGCAAATGATTCTCAAACAGACCATGGCTACAAACAATACTTAACCTGCTGTGGCTGCATCATAGGAGAAGGTTGTTGTGGTTGTGGAAGAGCTCCTCCTCTTCTGCCACCACCAGGTCGTTGCTGCTGCTGTTGTTGCTGGCCTTGTGGCATCATAGGCATGAAGAAGTTTGGCATCGGTGCCCCACCAGGTCTCATGCCCGGCACAAGCTGTTGTTGATACCCGTATCCAGGCTGTTTGATAACCCAATGGAGAAGAAGAGTTATAAGATTGGTGTTCACATGTTTTTGCTAAAGAACTTTGACATTTACCTGAGGAGGAATCATAGCTGGAGGTCCTTGGCCATAGAAGAGTTGTTGACCCATTGGTGGACCACCTGGTGGATACATTGGCATCCTAGGACCAACTGCAGGTGCTGGCCTCATCTGAGAAAACTGAGCCTGAAACGCAAGACAGGGAAAATTGAGTAGTATGAGATTAGGATAACGCCAACTCTTGTTTAAGGTTAAAGCACAACATCAAGTCAAGCAGACCTGTAACCTAGCTTTGCGGTCTTCTTTCCTCTGTGCAAGAGCGACATATAGAGGTTTTGAGACAATCATTTTACCATTCATCTCGGCAATCTGCACCAATAACAAGTTAAAAATTGAGATTCCTTTAGGAGAAAGAATGATCAGTAAAAGCTTCTTTATATGGTAGTCACTTACAGCTCTAGATGCTTCCTCAGGAGTTGAGAATGCCACAAATCCAGATCCTCGACTCACTCCAGTAGGGTCACGCATCACCTGCCACATTCAAAATGTAAATAAAGTTATAATCTAAATCAGTTGAAGATATAAGCAAATGGTGCCCTTTGTTGTGTCAGTCACATACCTTGCACGATGTAATAGTTCCAAAGGGAGCAAAATGTTCTCTGAGCTTCTCATCTGTGACAGACTCATCCAAGTTCTTAACATACAAGTTCGAACCCTGAGACTTGTCTGCAGCCTCCTTCAAGCTTTGCTCATACTTTTGTTTGAGTTCGTTTTCCCTCTCCGACTTCTTCTGAGCTCTCCCGACAAACCACTCCTTGTCGTCAAAGGTCTTTCCATTGAGAGCCTCAACAGCTTTGGCCGCGTCTTCTGCATTCTCAAAATTGACAAATCCAAACCCTTTAGACTTGCCTTCCCCATCTCTCATGATTACGCAGCTAGTAGTCACTCCAAACTCTCCAAACACTTTCTTCAGCTCTTCGTCACTCATGGACTCCGAGAGGTTTTTGACATAGACATTGTTGAACTTCACCTTCTCACCGGAAGGATCTCTCTGCTGCTTGTGAACAAAGGGTCCAACGTACACTTGCTTGTCGTTAAGAAGCATCCCATTCAATTGCTCTATGGCTCTCTGAGCTGCTTCTTCAGTGTCGTACTGCACAAAGCCGTAGCCTTTTGACTGGCCAGAGGGGTCAACAGCCACTTTGCAAGACAGGATAGGACCAAAGGCAGAAAACGTCTCGTGGAGTGCTTTGTGATCGATTGATTTGTCAAGATTCTGAGACATGGACAAATATTAAATCAACACTGCATTGCAAATTCGAATATGTATAAGGTATAAGAAAGATTACCTTGATAAATATGTTACCAAGTCCGCTTTTACGGACACTTGGATCACGAACAGAGTACATAACTCTAATAGCCCTTCCATTAAGAGCCATGAAGTTCAGCTCATTCAGTGCCCTGGTAGCTGTCACCAACCAGAAAACACAAGGAGAATCATACAAAACTAACGCTTTCAATCATTAGTGGAATCAAAGTGTAAAGTTTTCTTGCAGCTAAACTGAACCATTTGTTCAAGCAATGTACAAACAAATCGCTAAAACATGAACAATGCCACAATCTTAAGCAATGATTTGTTTAGTAAATCAAAAGTAATATCATAATTTTTGCCAAGAACACAAATGTCACATTGTTATCAATTAAACCACTCTACAACCTAAAAAGGTTTCAGACTTTTATTATACAATTTCCAAATTCAGAATAACATCACATCTCGCACTATGCGCTATCCAACAATACAGATCTCACATGATTATGACACATCAATGCAGACTATACAAAGAGTAAATCTCAATTCAATTTTTCTATCTTAATGCAAAATGATCTTAGATTTAATCTTAAAAGACACTTACCATCTTGAGGAGTGGCGTAGTTAACGTATCCGTAGCCAAGAGATCTCCTTGTCGTCATGTCTCTACAGACACGAACAGAAACCACCTGACCGGCTTGGCTAAACGCCTCGAACAGCTGCGAATCCGTCACGGTCTGGTCTAGATCGCCGACGTACAGAGACGTCGTCCCCTGCTGCGCCGCTCCGACCGCGGCGGCGGCTGCACCGGAAACCGCCACTCCACCGTTGGCATTCTGACCCTGATGCTGAATCTGCGCCATTTTTTCAAGAAATCACTGGAAAATCTCCTGTCTTTCTTCTTCTTCTCCCTCTCTCCGAGAACGAAGAAGATATCTCAGCACCGGTAAATAAAAATTGGATCTCTATCCGGCGGCGAGAGATGTGCAGTGATGAGCTTTGATAAGAGGGGTCAGAGGGGAGTGAGTGACCTTATCTCAAAGACAAAAGCTCAAATGAATAAAAACTGCAAAGAGGAAAGGCTACAACGAGGTTTCCGTATTTATATATGGAAGGTTGCACACCAAACCCTAGTAGCTTTCGATGGAAATTGAGATATCTCAGCCGTTGGATTTTATTCTCTCGTGTCGTGAAATGGGTCCCACTGTGGATGCTTGTTTCCATATTTGGTTTGGCCGTGTGCATATTTTTTTATTTTTCTTAGAAAAACAAATGTGAGTTTGTTTTTTTTTTTTGACTGAACAAATGTGAGTTCCTTTGGTTAAAAGTAAATAAAATTATGTGTGTTCTGATTTTTGTAAGTATTTAATGTTTTAACGTAATGACTATTTTCATAATTTCAGACAAGAGAGGATTAAATGAGAGAGAAAAAAAAAACTGTTAGTTTATAAAATGTTATAGTTGGAAATTTATAAAATTTATTGTTTAGAGATGTTTAAATTGTCTACACAAACATGTAATGTAAAGTTTTTTTTAAAACATGTAATGCAACAAAATACGCTTTACAAAACCCAATTGACAATGCTAAACCGGTATACATATTGGGTATTGAATAAAAATGGGCCAAGAACTGTAAACCGGTTTCTTGAAAGGTAAAAATTATCTGGACTGAATTTCTATGGCCCAATCTTCTAAAAACCCAAATGATCAATGCTAAACTAATCTAAGCATATCTAATTTCATGGGGGCTACACCTTGTTCTCTGTGATTTACTTTCAATGTAAGAATGCAGGTTAACTTTTAGTGTGGATTTGAACTGGATCTATGTATTCTTAAGCGCAATGAGTCACCATGCCATATTGATTTGGTTGTTGAAATGGGATTATGACATCTTCCATATGGTGGGAAATTTTTCGGGATACGAAGCTTTTGTTTCTAGCAAAGTGGGCATGCAGAGACGGTAAGATTGCTCCTTCTGTACCTCGTCACTTATTATTATGTAGATTGGACATCTATGCATTTAATATTAAGCGGTGCCATGCTGATGTCTACATTAAATGAACTCGCAAATGTTGCTCAAAATGCTCAACCATTGAGTATCATCAAAATGCTCAACCATTGAGTATCATCAAAAACGATGTGCTTAGAGAAACTAAGAGCATGAGCATTGTTCACCAAATTTTTTTAATATATTTTTGTGGGCCCATGAACAGTTATGAATCCGGATTTTGTTATTTTCTACATTAGTGAATCCGAAGAATGAGTTCATAAGAATAAAATAATAATATTAATTAAAAAAATTGAAAATATTCAGAAAACATGAATAAAATATTAAAATATATTATTAAAATCATGAAAACATTTTATTCAATACATTAAGAGTACATTACAGAAATTGAGAAATTTAAAAACATACATAGTTTATTTATTCATCTTCATCACCAAATTTTTGCCAAACATCTTCATCACCAAACATTTCCGGTGTGTATGTAGGATTATCACTGAAATAATCGTTCCACAGTTGATTGTGTCCTTGTTCCCGATCTCTTTCGATATAAGCTCGCCTTTTGGACTTGTTGGGGTGAGCATGAATCACTGAGTCGATGAAATTATCAACAACTTCGTCGACCATTTCTTCTAAAGCTTCATCAACTTTATCACTTGATGAGGAAGACATTGTGTTTTTTTTCCTAAAATGACAAAAGGGTGTTTCATTTTATCATATATTCTTGTTCATTATTGTATCATTTTTTACTATTATCATAATCTACATTATTCTATTATCTTTTATTCATTATTGTATGTTATAATATTTCTTTCTTATAACAATTTGTTTTTTTAAGTTATTTCGATTTTAACCCAACTGTATTGAAATTTTTTTCTCTTTAAAATGGTTTGTTTATCATATTTTAGGATTTTAACCTTATAACAATTTTTTTTAATTTCTAATAGGAGTTTAGAAAAGGAGTTCTTTTTTTAAAAAAAATCTCTATATAGTATGTCCTATATTTTTTAAATACTTAAAACGATTTTGTTCATTATTTAGCATCTTTTTCATAACAATTTTTTTAACTTATAATAGGAGTTTATATTTCAGATTTCTTCATTTTAAAAAAAGTCTATATGGTATGTCTTTAATTTTTATAGAATTGTTTGTTTTCAACTTACCTCAATTGAATGGTAGAGATGATCCGTGGGGGTTGAGGACAAGTAGAGTTGAGGAAGTGGGATGAGAAGTAGGGGTGGTCGTTGTGTTGATTCTTGTGGTGATCCTTGTGGTGATTGTAGTGGTGATTCTTGTGGTGTGTGGTGATTCTTCAGTTGTGTATCAAAGGAAGGTAATAGAAAGAAGATTGGTTTTTGGTAACAATTTTATATATATAGAGACATGAAGCGTGGTTGAAACAACTGAAACACATAGTTTTTATATATAGAGAGACATGAAGCAAGTAGCTCGGGTACATACCACCCGTGAGTACAAAAGACAAGTCGTGGGTACATACACCCGTGACTTGCATACACATCCTGTGGGTACATACACCCATATATCCGACCGTCCTAAACTGAGTGTAGAAACTGACAAAATACTGCACTCTCCCGTGACATAACCTACTAGTACAAGGAACAATATTACCATCATACATAAAGCAACCGAGACCTACAACCATCCACGTCCACACACGTCCTCCTCCTGGAACCCGTGACCTGCAATGAAAAGCATATACACACTTTATCAGTTTACTTTATTAAAAGATATACAAAGCAAGAGAAAGGAAAGCATATACAAAGGAAGGCAAACTCATATACAAAGGAAGGCAAACTCATAGCTAATTAAAACATTCAAGAAAGACAAACTCAGTAGCTAATTAAAACTTCAGAACATTAAACTCAGAAAGAAAATTCCACTCACCAAGTTAAAGCATTTCAGATATGAGCTTGTTTTTTAGAGACAATTCTAGATTAGATAGTGTATCTGATTTTTTTGCTAGCAACCTATCAAGTAGTTTCTGTCTCGAAATGTTCTTTTTCTCCGAAAATGCTCTCAATCTGATCAAACGCTGCTTCATTGACATGCTTCTTCCTTTTGGCTGCTTTGCTAGCCTTCACACCCGGAGGCCTAGCTTCTTCCTCGCCAGCTACCTCCTCTGCCGGCTCTTTCCTCTTCTCCTTTCCACCATCACGCGAGGAAGAGTGTGATCTCCATTTTTGATCAAAACGGAGCTCCCTCCAACAATGTTCAAGGGAGAACTTTGCATTGTAATCATTAAAGAAGATGTCATGGGCCACCTTCATGACATCATTCTCATTTTCACCACTCGCCTACTGCTTCAAAGCAGCTTCATGACATCTCACAAACTTGCAGACCTGATCGTTAACCCTTCCCCACCTCTGCTTACATTGACTCCACTCCCTAGGAAGGGAGCCAACGAGCAGAGGACTTGCATTCACATACTCCTCTATTCGCTTCCAAAAAGCTCCAATCTTCTGCTCATTGCTAACGATTGGATCCTTGCTGGTGTTTAGCCAAGCACTGATCAGCACCAAGTCTTCTTTCGTGCTCCACTTCCGCCTTTCCGGAGCTTTTGGAACCTCAGAACGTCCTAAATCTATTGGGGGAGTGCTCTGGGAAGCAAGAAGGTTTAGGGGAAAAGGTTCCATTTTGGCTTTGGAGTTAAGTTTTCTAATAAGTGGTTTGTGTTTTCAGATGTCGAAGACCTACGTTTATATACTAGTTTTGGGTTTAAAGGGACAGAGCATTCAAGTAACTTAAGTTTTTATTAAGTGGTTTTAAAATTTTAAATGTTTTAACAACCACAAAATTATTAAAATTAATTACACATCTACTACATCACAAATAGCATTGAATATACATCAAGTCAGTTTTTTAACTTCAAGTTTATTCATTCATTTCGCAACCAACTCAACCTATACATGCATTCATTACGCAACTACAAGTGATGGATGACGTACAACAACCCTACACGGATACATAGTAACCTACTATACGAAGTTCAGTTCAATTCTACAAACAACTATACCTACAAACAACAAACCAAAACAACCTAGTTCAGTTCTACTTCAACTGTGTTTAAGTAGGTTCAGTTACCTTTTTTTTTTCAGTCGAAGCACAGCTTCTCCAAAAGCTCCACCTGCACAGTCAGGTTATAAACCTCGCCGATGAGCTTATCCACTTGACCATTGAGGCCTTTAACCTCTGCCTGCACATGTAAACAATAATGAATCAGTTACTTAAAAATGCAGAAATTAAAAACAACATTTTTTAAAGTCTCGTAATGTCACTTTACCTCCAGTCTCTCAATCTTCCTGTTGACTTCCGGCACCCAGTTGATCACGAGCTCAACCTCCTCCAGACGCTTTGTGAGGCGTTCGAGTTCCTGCTGCACACCAAACACCCAAGGCTGACGGTAATGAAACCCATCAGCCTTGGTTTCAACAAACACAATTATTAGTATCTCCTTTCAAAAGAAAAAGAAATGCAAATTATTAAACAGACAAAGAACCGGTTTATTACCTCGTAATTTTTGCAGGTGAAGAAACGCTTCCCTGGATGAGTGTCGTACTCGTCCTTCCCCCTTACTTCATGAATGATTCCCCCACCACAGGGACACCGCGTCGGAATCCCGTATTCGGAATCCCCCACGTACCCTAGCATAGTGATTGACTCCTTTTGCCTCTTTCTGTGTATTCTCTCTGCTTCGGGATCCATCTGAAACAAAAAGTAGATTTTTAACCATTAATCGAACCAACAAACTCGATTACGAACCCTAACCCGAAAAGACCCAAATCGATTTTCAAAAACCCAGAACCCGAAAACCCTAATCGAGTAGATCTATCGATAATAATAGATTTACGAACCCAAAATAGCCCTAATCGAGTAGATCTGTCGGTCAAAGTAGATTAACGAACCGTAAACAGAAAAGCCCCAAATCGAATTTGAAAAACCGATTACCCGATAACCCTTGAGAGCCCTAATCGATGAGATCTATCGGTCAAAGAAGATGAGACAGACCTTAGATCGTCAACGAGACAGTTCGCCGACGATTTGATCGATAAAATCACTGGCTCTCGCGAGATTTCGAGAAATCGCCTCCGGAGAAAAGAAACCCTAGATATTTCGAAGAAAGGAGAAAATGACGAGATACACGCGGAAACCCTGATTTCCTCCTCTTCTACGCGCTTTCCTCCAACCAATCTGAAGACGACGCGTGGCTTGAACCGGAGTCATGCGAGATCACGCGTAAGGCCCAGTTCAGCGATATCAACCCATTTTATTATTTTTAATCCACGGGCCCTAAGAACTCGAGCCCACGACCCCGTTTAAATCCGCCGATGCGGTTGGTCTAATAGCCTTGGTTACCTTTATGGGTCGGGAAACTGACCCATTTTTAATTCTTCCTGCTATGATATTTCTTCTGCTGAGCAGCTCAGTCACATGTCGCATTTAAAGAAAGTTGCATAAGCCACCAACTCGTCTTAAGTATATATGTAGAAAATGGCATGTCAAGTTGCTATCTAAGTTGAAGGAAAGACATTGACGATAGGACTTTAACTCAATATGCCCCTATTGGAAAAAAACCATTTTTGTTATCCCTCCTCTTTTTTCACCTCCTTTCTCTCCTTAGATCAACATTAACCATGGTTCTTAAGAAGGATCTTAGGATATAATTGTAATTAATTTAAATGAAAAATAGTAAATACCTTAAGAATTGGTTTTTAATTAAGATAAGGGAAGAAGCGGATCTTGTGGACACGTGTAAGAGAAGCACCAGTTTTGGTTCTCTCCTTTCTCTCTCCCAAAAGCTTCGACGATCGCTTTGCCATTCCACCTCTTCCCTCTTCCCTCTTCCTCGGTTGATTTCTCGATGATTCAATAGAATCACTCGGTTGATCTCCTCCGCGATCCAAGACTCTGGCTCTCTCTCTCTCTCCGTGTATGTGATTGACGAAGAATCAATCCGGTTCTCTGTCGGTGGATCTCATCGAGGAGGAAAAACTCCGACTCTCTGTCTCGTTGGATCTCCAGTCAACGGGGAAAAACGATGGTGTCTCTCTCGGTGGTTCTCCCGACGAAGAATCACGCCATCTCTCTCTCGGCGGCTCTGATTGAGGGCGAATCACGCCGTCTCTCACTCGGCGGCTCTGACTGAGTGCGACTCCCTCCGCCTCAAAAGCTAAGTTATTTTCTCGATGATTCAATAGAATCACTCGGTTGATCTCCTCCGCGATCCAAGACTCTGGCTCTCTCTCTCTCTCTCTCTCCGTGTATGTGATTGACGAAGAATCAATCCGGTTCTCTGTCGGTGGATCTCATCGAGGAGGAAAAACTCCGACTCTCTGCCGTTGGATCTCGGTCAGCGGGGAAAACGATGGTGTCTCTCGGTGGTTCTCCGACGAAGAATCACGCCATCTCTCTCTCGGCGGCTCTGATTGAGGGCGAATCACGCCGTCTCTCACTCGGCGGCTCTGACTGAGTGCGACTCCCTCCGCCTCAAAAGCTAAGTTATTTTGTTTCTATGTTCTCTCTTCTTCAATTCATGCATGCATTCGAGTTGTTTGCTTGTGTTGCATGTTGTGTTCTGTTGGTTCGTGTCTCAAAGAATTGATAAACCGTTCTTGTTCGGGAAACAAATTTCCTTTACTTTTATGGTTTATGTATATTTGATTTCATTCTATTTGATTTGTTTCACAATTTTTATCTTTCTGCTGAGTAATTCTTTCATTCTATTTGATTTGTTTCAGTGTTTGTGTGTTAAGACGGAGTGATCCCGAGCGTGGATCAAGATACATGAGGAAGGTTCTTCAGTGAAGAGGAGTACATCTGCAATAAAGGTACAACAACTCTCTTTGATTTTGTTTTCGGTCTGAACTGAATTGAACTGCTTGTGTTATAATATGGTTAGAGGTTGGTAATAAATTCTTGCGAGGATGTGAGCTTTAGCTAGACTTCGTTAATGCCTCTGTTTGCTAATAAATATATGTTAGATATAAATAGATGTTAAGTGTGATTAATGGATTATATAGTAGTCTAGTCTTAGGCGTTGGTTGTGAAAATGAGTAAAGGTTTTTGTTAGATAAATGTCTAGTCTTAAGCGTTGATAGTGTTGAATGAGTTGATCTTTTGTGTTAAATGGTCATATCTTTCTCTCTTCTTCAATTCATGCATGCATTCGAAGTTGTTTGCTTGTGTTGCATGTTGTGTTCTGTTGGTTCGTGTCTCAAAGAATTGATAAACCGTTCTTGTTAGGAAACAAATTTCCTTTACTTTTATGGTTTATGTATATTTGATTTCATTCTATTTGATTTGTTTCACAATTTTTATCTTTCTGCTGAGTAATTCTTTCATTCTATTTGATTTGTTTCAGTGTTTGTGTGTTAAGACGGAGTGATCCCGAGCGTGGATCAAGATACATGAGGAAGGTTCTTCAGTGAAGAGGAGTACATCTGCAATAAAGGTACAACAACTCTCTTTGATTTTGTTTTCGGTCTGAACTGAATTGAACTGCTTGTGTTATAATATGGTTAGAGGTTGGTAATAAATTCTTGCGAGGATGTGAGCTTTAGCTAGACTTCGTTAATGCCTCTGTTTGCTAATAAATATATGTTAGATATAAATAGATGTTAAGTGTGATTAATGGATTATATAGTAGTCTAGTCTTAGGCGTTGGTTGTGAAAATGAGTAAAGGTTTTTTGTTAGATAAATGTCTAGTCTTAAGCGTTGATAGTGTTGAATGAGTTGATCTTTTGTGTTAAATGGTCATATCTTTCTCTCTTCTTTATAACACAACCCTGCTTCTCTCCCATATCGTAAACACATTGAGCTTCTCTTTCTTTCTTCTTAATCCATATTCCAATATGGATTCTAATTCGTATAACCACACGGGTAAGTTTGCTTATCTGCTTACTAGTGTCGAACTATCTTCTTCTCAAGTCCCTTACTTTGGAACTCAAGCTCCCGAAGCTTCAAACTTTGCTGAAGAGAGTCCTGCTGAGCGTAGAGAAAGGAAGAAGTGGACGCCAGTCGATGATCTTGTACTCATCAGCGCATGGTTGAACACAAGTAAGGATTCTGTTGTATGCAATGAGCAAAGGTGTAGTACTTTCTTGAAGAGGATTGCAGCCTATTTTGTCGCGTCTCCTAAGGTAGCAGACTCTGACCACAGGTCGGTAAGTAACTGTAAACAACGCTGGCAGAAGATCAACGACATTGTCAACAAGTTTTGTGGGGCGTATGAGGCTGTAAGTAGATTGAAAACTTCGGGTCAAAACGAGAATGACATTTTCAAACATGCTTATGAGATATTCTTCAACAACCACCAAAAAAAATTCAATCTTGAGCATGCTTGGAAAGAACTACGTTATGATCAGAAGTGGTGTGATCTTTTCACTTCAAAAATGCAAGGAAGCGCTAAACAGAGGAAGTGTGATGATAGTGCACAATCATCGGCCTCACACGGAACTGAAACGAACAATGGTGAAGATGGAGCCTCTCGTCCACCGGGTGTTGCAGCAAAGGGCCAGCATAATAAGAAGTATTTGGCAAAGGGGAAGAAGAAGGATTTGGCAGAGGGGAAGGCGCTCTCTCAGTTTGAAAGCATGTGGACCATCAAGAAGGAAGACTTGGCTCAGAAATAGAAGCTGTCAAAGATGAAGATGCTTGAGAGTCTAATTGCAAAACCAGGACCTTTAGCTGACTATGAAGAGGCTCTGAAGAAGAAGCTTATCACTGACCTGTTTTCTTAATTTCTGTTCTATTATTAGTTTGTGTTCTAGTCTATGTCGTTGTTGTTTGATTGTATTTTGCTTATGTTTTCTTATGGTTCATGGTTCGGCTTGTTTTCTTATCGTGAATGATGATTATGCTTGTGTGCGTATGTTCTATAAATTCACTCTATTCTCTTTCTGTCTTTTCTAGTAATTATTTAGCTATCTCTGTTTCAGTTCTTGTTCGTGTTCTTGTGACATAAAGAGTGAAAGAGTTCTCATGTTCTTGTCTTTATAAACGTATGTTTCAGTTCTTGTTCAGGTTCTCATGTTCTTGTCTTTATTTTCAGGTCCAAAAGAGTGACAGAGTGTAGCATTGGGAGTGGAAGACTCACGGACAGGTCATGTTCTTGTCTGGTCATGTTCTTGTCATTGCTCATGTATTTTTATGTCCGTGACTTGCTCTTGTATTTTTCTGTAAAAAAGATGAGGATCACGGACATGTATATTTAGCTCCGTGTATTATTATATCAGTTTTCTCTTGTATTTTTCTTGTCATCAGTCATGGACATGTATTATTTAGCTTAGTGTCAAAGTATATATATGTTCTTGTAATCAAAGCGTATTCGTAAGAAGCATTTGTTTTCCTTCTCATGTTCTATCTTCCTCTCTTCTTCTCTGAATATTCATATAAATCAAACACAAACCTTTCATCACCAATTCTCATCTCAAAATATAACCTTTCATCACCAAGTCTCATCTCAATAATTCTCATCTCAAACACAAACCTTTCATCAACAATTCTAATCTGAAAATATAACCTTTCATCACCAAGTCTCATCTCAAAATATTCATCACCAAGTCTCATCTCAAAATATAACCTTTCATCATCAAGTCTCTTCTACACAAGTCTTATTTCGTGGCATCTTCTTCTCAAAACCCATTTGGGGAATCACTTGATGATACTTTTGATCAATATTTTGATCAACATTTTGATCAAGCTTTTGATCAAGCTTTCAGAATTTAACCACTAATTATTAGGGATGGGAAGGATCGGGTATCCGGAGAATTTTGAGGTATCCGGATCCGTATCCGAATCCTTATCCGGCGGATCCATGATTTTACTATCCTTATCCGGATCCGGGGTTCTCGGATATCCGGATGTCGGATATCCGGATGTCGGATATCCTTCTAAAAATTGTAATATCCGGCGGATATCCGGATCCGGATTTGCAACCTTAAAATAAATAAAATAATAATATTATAATTTAAAAATAAATGTATACAATGTTTTTAATTATTTTTATATATGCTATTACAAATTTTATATAAAAGCTATATATACTATTATAAAAATGAAAATATTATAAATAAAACTAGTTTTTATGTATAGATTTTACTATTTTAAAAATAATTATTAATAAAAATTACAGATCCGGATATCCGGACTAACAAATTTAGATATACGGATCCGGATATCCGGATGTCGGATATCGGATGTCGGATATCCTTCTAAAATTGTAATATCCGTGGATATCCGGATGTCGGATATCCGGATGTCGGATATCCGGATGTCGGATATCCGGATGTCGGATATCCGGATGTCGGATATCGGATGTCGGATATCCGGATGTCGGATATCCGGATGTCGGATATCCGGATGTCGGATATCCTTCTAAAATTGTAATATCCGTGGATATCCGGATCCGGATTTGCAACCTTAAAATAAATAAAATAATAATATTATAATTTAAAAATAAATGTATACAATGTTTTTAATTATTTTTATATATGCTATTACAAATTTTATATAAAAGCTATATATACTATTATAAAAATGAAAATATTATAAATAAAACTAGTTTTTATGTATAGATTTTACTATTTTAAAAATAATTATTAATAAAAATTACAGATCCGGATATCCGGACTAACAAATTTAGATATACGGATCCGGATCCGGTTTTGACGGATCCAACATTTTACTGTCCGGATCCGGATTCGGCCCTCCGGATATCCAGATATTTGGAGCGGATCCGGATCGATCTCGGATCGAATCCGGATCTCGGATAATAGTTCCAGGCCTACTAATTATGGTAATCAAGAAGAAGAAAAAAAAAAGGAAAAAAAAAAATTTATATTGAAATAAATCGTGAAGAAGGCGATCTACGCTTATGGAATGATTATTTCAGCGAAACTCCAACATACCCTAATAATCTATTCCGAGGACGTTTTAGAATGAACAAGCCATTGTTCATGCGTATTGTTGACCGTGTAAGAGCCGATCCTATCCCAAAAGACCCAACTAGGACCTGCGGCCTTACTTAACTAAATATGTAGCTTTTGTTCACTTTTAAGGTTCAATATTTCTCTAAGCCATTTTCAATCATATGAGGTTCATCCATTTCGAATCCTAAATCTAAATAGATAAGAAAAATTGTATCTTTATTAATATAAAACATGTGATCCAATACATAGATTCAGTTGCACAATAGGCTATCATAAGTTCATGAATTCATACTAATAAAACTATCCCATATCCACACATCCATCCACCACTCAGGTCTTCATGGTTCCTTGGCCTTGCCATGATCCTGGTCTGATCCTGAAACCAACACACACCACAATACATATGTATAAGTACAATCCAATACTCTAACAAATACATCTATCATTGCATGGTTCGGTTCACTTAATCTAAGTTCTCTAAACTATCCAATCAGTCAACAAGCCACACGGACACACTCAGGATATCACCCAGGACATCCAGAACACATAATCAACACACGGCCTGACTGATGTAATGTGATCTAACCCATCGACCACACCAAACCACAATCGACTGTAGCTGAATCCCAAACCTGACATACTCAAATAAATTCTCAAAAACTAATTAAAATTCATGATAATTCCTGATAAATCCCAACTAAGAAGAATCCATAATCAGAATCTACAGAACCGGCCTCAATCCTATAGATCTCGGCCACAATCAGTCAAACCGGCCATAACTGACCACCATCAAATCAATTAGATAAAACCTAATAAAATTCATGATAAATCATGATAAATCTCCACTAAGAGGAATCCATGGTCGGAATTCAATGAATCCAACCGGAGCCTATAGAATCCGACCAAGATCAGTCCGGTCAAAGGCCGAGGACTATGTTTCTGGACCGGCCAAGGCCTTGGTCCAGTCACACTGAGTCTAAAACATCAATCACATACAGAATAGAGAAGAATAGAGATTGATCAGTAAGAAAATGAGAAGAGATGGGTCTGGATCCACCAATCCGACCACAGCCCACACGGAATTCCACCGCGGCCATGGCAGGATGGTTCGGTCCATCCCACTCACCTTGGCCGTGGGCTCAGGAGTGCTCAAGCCTTTCTCCAAATCCTTATCCTTGCCTCCTGTATCTATCATCAATCGATCTCCACTTCACTCAGACCAACTCCTGGTCGGAATCAATCACAAGCTCACACGGCCATAGGGTTTGGCCGATCTTCTTCTACTTTATTTCTTTCTCTCTCTCTCACGATTTGGGCAGAGCTTTCCCTTATGAAAATTGTGGCAAATCTCGACCCCAAGGGTCTATATTTATAGAGAGAATGGCGGCCAACTTCCTAGGCGAACAGGCACCACCTTCTGGCCGAACAGGTACAACCTGTTCCTTCCCATCCTTTCGCATCAACCGCCAAATAACTGCCCATTTCTTCCTTTGGGCTGATCGAACACAAGCCCACAATGCATGCCCACACGCCTTGATCCCTTGTCCAAGCTACAAAACCCATCGGACCCTCCTTGGCCACATGAGCCTCTCACCCACGGCCTGGTAACCATCCAAGACCCGGCCACATGACCAAGATCCGGCCACATGACCAAGACCCAAACACTTCACCAAGCTGAGGTGAGCTGGTTGCTAGCTGCCCCAGCTAAGTGAGCTAGTGGTCCAGCTACTGGAGCTGACCTAAGCTAGTGTGAGCTGCACTTAGCTGCCCTAAGCTTGATCTAGCTGGTCGAGCTACTTCCATGCATCGTCCAGCTGTCTTAGAACTTGGCCAACTCTTCTTTCCTTGTCTCCATCCGATTCTGGTTAAGTCTCAGCCTACTGATGCACTTAACCATCCCTTCCAGCCATGATACGCTTGTCTTTAGGTCGTGTGACCTGACTTGTGCGTCTCCTCGCACCATGGCTGTGCCCGAAGGCTTTATCTAGAATCAGGGACATGAAAAGTCTCCCCCACTTGAGATGGATTCGTCCTCGAATCCGACCCTGGACTTGTCTCCATTGGCCCGACCATACCATTCTGGAAAGTCAGCCTTCATCCTTGCTTCTGTCTCCCAAGTGACTTGTTCTTGTCCACTGCAATCCCAAACAACTTTGACCATCTGTATGGTCTTCCTTCTCATGGCCTTCTCCATCATATCTACAATCCGAACCGGCCTTGTCTCCAAGGTGAGGTTCGTGCCTAGATCAGATGGAATCTCAGGAATGACAATGTCTTGATCTGAAAGACATTTCCTCAACTGAGATACATGGAACACATTGTGAAATGCATCCATCTCTGTTGGTAGGTTCAGCTTGTAAGCCACCGCACCAACCCTCTCTATAATCCAAAATGGACCCAAGTGCCTTGGATCCAACTTTCTTCGGCCAGACACTCTCTTCCGACCTTTGAAAGTGATCATCTTAAGGTAGACCATGTCACCCACCTCAAACTCCACATGTTTCCTTCTTCTATCCGCATAGGACTTGTGGCGGTCCTGTGCTTCCTTCATCTTGTCCTTTATGAACTTGATATTTTCGTGGTTTCTTCCACAATCTCAGGTCCTATCATGCTGCGCTCCCCCACTTGGGTCCAGCATAATGGTGTACTGCAAGGTCGTCCATACAAAGCCTCATATGGCGACATCCCAATGCTAGTGTGGAAGCTGTTGTTGTAAGCAAACTCCACCAAAGGCAGATGTCTTTCCCAGGAAACTCCCCAGTCCAAGACACATGCCCTCAACATGTCCTCCAACGTCTGGATGGTTCTCTCTGACTGACCATCCGTTTGTAGATGATAAGATGTACTCATGTTCACTCTTGTTCCCAAGGCCTTTTGGAAAGCCTTCCAGAAGTAAGAAGTGAACCAAGGATCTCTATCTGAAACAATACTGGCCGGCATCCCATGCAGGGGTACTATCTCATCCATGTAGATCTGCACCAAGGACTCCACACCATCAGTCTTCTTGATTGGTATGAAATGAGCTGACTTGGTCAAATGATCCACCACTACCCAGACTGAATCTTTCCTGTTCTTGGTCGTGGAAAAACCAGACACAAAGTCCATGGTGATATGATCCCACTTCCATTCTGGAATAGGTAGATTCTGAAGTAACCCACTGGGTACTTGATGCTCAGCCTTGACGAGTTGGCAAGTAGGACACTTAGCCACCCACTCGGCCACATCAGTCTTCATACGGACCCAATGGTAATACATCTTGATGTCCTTGTACATCTTATTCAGTCCAGGATGCACAGAGAACTTAGACTTATGAGACTGGCTCATAATCTCTTTCTTAAGTTCCCTTACATTAGGAACAATGATCCTTCCATGGACCAAGATCGTACCATCTTGTGCAACCTGGTACTCCGTCTCATCATTCAGAGCAACCTTTTAAAGGTTCTCATCCGAGCTTTGTGCGTGTCTAATCCTGGAAAGAAGATCAGCCTGGTTCACTGCCTCCAAACCCAAAGGCTCGTCCTCGCTGGCCAATGTGTTCAGGTGCAATGTCCGGACCATCTCTTCCAACACCTCTGCCTCCCTCTCAGCTGAAACCTCAGCCCTTTTCCGGCTCAAGGCATCGGCCACTAAATTTGATTTACTTGGATGGTAAGCAATCTCAAGATCATAATCGGCCACAAACTCGATCCACCTTCTTTGTCTCAAATTCAACTCAGGTTGAGTGAATATGTACTTGAGACTTTTGTGGTCGGTTAAGATCTGAACCTTGGCACCATACAAGTATGATCGCCATATCTTGAGAGCAAACACCACTACGGCCATCTCCAGGTCGTGGGTGGGGTAGTTCCCTCATGCTTCCTCAATTGCCTAGAGGCGTAGGCAATTACCTTACCGTGTTGGGTCAATACACATCCCAATCCAGTGATGGATGCATCAGTGTATACCACATATGGTTGGTCGGCCTCTGGCAGCTCTAGGATAGGTGCACTTGTCAACATATCCTTCAAGGCAGAGAAACACTTCTAACACTCCTCAGAGCATACAAACTTCACATCTTTACTAGTTAGTTGTGTCATTGGTTAGCCAAGCTCGCAAACCCCTTGACAAACTTCCTGTAATATCCGGTCAGGCCTAAGAAACTCCTGACCTCTGTTGCACTCTTAGGTCATGGCCATTCCTGTATGGCCTTGATCTTCTCTGGATCAACTGAAACTCCCTGATCAGACACAATGTGTCCAAGGAACCCAACACTCCTTTGCCAGAAACTGCACTTGCTCAACTTGGCAAAGAGGTGTTGTTCCCTCAGTCGTCCCAGCACAGCCCTTAGATGCCTTTCATGGTCTTCCTTGCTCTTGGAATATACTAGTATGTCATCTATGAAGATGATTACAAATTCATCCAAGAAATCTTGAAAGATACCATTCATCACCTTCATGAAGGCTGCTGGTACATTGGTCAATCCAAATGGCATGACCACAAACTCATAGTGGCCATACCTGATTGGGAATGCTGTCTTCTTAACATCATTTGGTTTAATTGGGATCTGATGATACCCTGAAGCCAAATCAATCTTAGAAAACCACTGTGCACCCTTGAGCTGATCCAACAACTCATCTATCCGAGGTAATGGGTACTTGTTCTTCACAGTCACCCGGTTTAATCCTCGATAGTCAATACATAACCTGAAGCTACCATCTTTCTTTTTCACAAAAAGAACTGGTGCTCCCCAAGGTGACACACTTGGTCTTATAAAACCCTTGTCCAGAAACTCCTCAAGTTGCTTCTTAAGCTCGGCCATCTCAGCAGGAGCCATTCTGTAGGGACTTTTGGATAATGGGGCCGTCCCTGGTTCCAGTTCTATTATGAATGGGTCTGATCTATCAGGGGGAATTCCATGTAGTGACCTAAACACATCATGGAACTCTCGGATCAGCGGTATTTCCTCCGGGTCACCAACCCCTACGACCTCCTTAGTGGCGATTGTGGCCAGATAAGCCTCACAACCCTTCTTCAGCATCCTCTCAACATGGATTGCTGACACCACCAAGCATCCAGAGATCGGACGTATACCTTGGAACCTGATCGGAGATCCACACCCACTCTCAAACTGCACGCGCCCTCGGTGACAGTCAAGAGTGGCCCGATTCTTTCCAAGCCAGTCCATACCTAATATCACCTCGTGATTCTTTAGGTGGACTACCACAAGATCCACAAGCATGACCCTATCTTGGATCACCACTGGGACGTCCTGAATCACCCCTAGTGAACTCATTACACGCCTCTGGCCCGTTCACTACCCCAGGACAATCCACTGTTCCCAACTGGAACAACCCTTTTCTGAGCATTCCTGGACTCACAAAACTATGTGTATCTCCAGTATCGAAAAGTACGTGTGTTTCCACACCACCAATACTTACGGTCCCTACACATGACCCAATCTAAGGATCTAACCATTCTATTCTAAGTTTTGTACCATGCAATTCTACTGAATTGAAAAGATCAAGTTCAGATAATTACCAGTGATCGCTTGGAATGGTCCAGCCTTGTCCTCATCCTTGGACAACTCATAGATGTGTGGTGCTGAGGTCTGACCACGGTTCTGCTCCGGCCTGCTAGCCTCTCCATGGCTCTTGCTTGACCCATATGACACCTTAGGACAATCCTTACGGAGATGTCCCTTCTTACCACAGTAGTGGCAAGTCCTGGTATCACCACTAGTCCCTTGTTCCTGCCTAGGACAGTCACGAGCTGAGTGGTCCATCTTACCACATCGGAGACAAGCTCCCATTGCTCTCCAGCATTCACATCCATGGTGTTTACCACACTTGGGACACTCAGGCCTACCACTTGAAGATTTACCTTCCTCAGCCTGGTCCCTCTTCCTCTTCCGGTCACTGCTACCACCAGTATAAACCGTGTGGCCCCTGGTCTTCAACTTAGCCGCCTCGGCCAGGTTGGTCTCCAGCATAGCCATCCTCTCAACCAACTCGGACACGGTGTGGAAGGTACGGACAGAACAGTAGGTTCGGAGCTCGAGCCTAAGGCGTCTGATGAACCGACGAACCTGAACTGACTCGTCCTCCAACTCCTTACCCACATAGCGTCTGAGTCGGTTGAACTCCTCCTCATATTCTGGAAATGTCCTGTGATCCTGGACCAGGTCCAAGAACTTGGCCTCCAAACGATCCCAAGCCTCAGTTGGGAAGTACTTGTGGTTGAACTCAACCTCAAAGTCAGAGAAGCGTTCAATGGTGCCATTGGTACCCTTTTCTAGAGCCAATCACCAGTTATGAGCATCGCCCTCCAAGAAGTGAACTGCTATGTCCTTCTGATAATCCTCTGGGCAACGAGTTGAGTTGAAGTTACGGACCAGCCTGCTCCTCCATTCATCAGCCTCCAATGGATCAACACTTCCAGCAAAGTGTTTGGTGCCCATCTTAGCTATGTGCTCCAGCAGCTTCAGATAATCCATTCTCCTAATCGGCCTTGGTGGTGGATCAATCTCAACCACCTCGGCCACCTGCTCCACACGCCTACCAGCTAAGGGAACAGCTGTTGGAATGGTCCCAGCTTGACCCACAGATGAGTTCACCAGTGGTGTGAACACTTGGATCAAAGCTATCATCTGGTTGCCCATAGCCTTCATGGCCTCCAGCACATCCTTCATGGATGGCTCAGTAGCTGGATTGACTAACCCAGCTGTCTCATTAGCAGTAGCTTCTCCACGCCCATCATGGCGTCCAGCATGTGAGGACTCACCCTCATCCTCCAGCTCCCTTTGCTGCTGTCCATCAGCTCCATCAGCCGGTCCTAGATCCTGCTCCAGCTGACGTCCAACTACATCCACATGAACCTCGGTCGGGTTGAGCTGAGCAAGTGGCTGTCCGGTTTCCACATTAGCCTCATCCATTTGGATAGGCAATACCACGGTTGGGTTAGCCCCATCCGCCTCAACTTGTCCGGACACACCAGCTGCTTCCTTTCCCTTCCGAGAAGTCTTAGACTTCTTTGTTTCCTTGGGATTCAAATCAAACACTCAAATGTTAGTTCCATCAACATTTACATAACAATCACACAATCCCTAAGGCTAACAACACAATCAATTAGACCTTACTATGAGACCCAGCCGGATGTGTGGTGATTTCCCATAACCCAAAACAATCCTAGAATCAACTCCGCTCTAATACCAACTTGTAAGACCCGATCCTGGCCCAAAGGACCCAACTAGGACTTGCGGTCTTACTTAACTAAATATGTAGCTTTTGTTCACTTTTAAGGTTCAATATTTCTCTAAGTCATTTTCAATCATATGAGGTTCATCCATTTCGAATCCTAAATCTAAACAGATAAGAGAAATTGTATCTTTATTAATATAAAACATGTGATCCAATACATAGATTCAGTTGCACAATAGGCTATCATAAGTTCATGAGTTCATACTAATAAAACTATCCCATATCCCACACATCCATCCACTGCTCAGGTCTTCATGGTTCCTTGGCCTTGCCACGATCCTGGTCTGATCCTGAAACCAACACACACCACAATACATATGTATAAGTACAATATGATACTCTAACAAACACATCTATCATTGCATGGTTCGGTTCACTTAATCTAAGTTCTCTAAACTATCCAATCAGTCAACAAGGCACACGGCCACACTCAGGACATCACCCAGGACATCCAGAACACATAATCAACACGGCCTGACTGATATAATGTGATCTAACCCATTGACCACACCAAACCACTATCGACCATGGCAGAATCCCAAACCTGACATACTCAAAAACTAATTAAAATTCATGACAATTCCTGATAAATCCCAAATAAGAAGAATCCATAATCAGAATCTACAGAACCGGCCTTAATTCTATAGATCTCGGCCACAATCAGTCAAACCGGCCATAACTGACCACCATCAAATCAATTAGATAAAACCTAATAAAATTCATGATAAATCATGATATATCCCCACTAAGAGGAATCCATGGTCGGAATTCAATGAATCCAACCGGAGCCTATAGAATCCGACCAAGATCAGTCCGGTCAAAGGCCGAGGACTATGTTCCTGGATTGGCCAAGACCTTGGTCTAGTCACACTGAGTCTGAAACATCAATCACATACAGAATACAGAAGAATAGAGATTGATCAGTAAGTAAATGAGAAGAGATGGGTCTGGATCCACCAATCCGACCACAGCCCACACGAAATTCCACCGCGGCCATGGCAGGATGGTTCGGTCCATCCCACTCACCTTGGGCGTGCGCTCAGGAGTGCTCAAGCCTTTCTCCAAATCCTTATCCTTGCCTCTTGTATCCATCATCAATCGATCTCCACTTCACTCAGACCAACTCCTGGTCGGAATCAATCACAAGCTCACACGGCCAAAGGGTTTGGCCGATCTTCTTCTACTTTCTTTCTTTCTCTCTCTCTCACGATTTGGGCAGAGCTTTCCCTTATGAAAATTGTGGCAAATCTTGACCCCAAGGGTCTATATTTATAGAGAGAATGGCCTGCCAACTGCCTAGGCGAACATGCACCACCTTCTGGCCGAACAGGTACAACATGTTCCTTCCCATCCTTTCGCAGCAACCGCCAAGTAACTGTCCATTTCTTCCTTTGGGCTGATCGAACACAAGCCCACAATGCATGCCCACACGCCTGGATCCCTTGTCCAAGCCACAAAACCCATCGGACCCTCCTTGGCCACATGAGCCTCTCACCCACGGCCTGGTAACCACCCAAGACCCAGCCACATGACCAAGACCCAAAAACTTCACCAAGCTGAGGTGAGCTGGTTGCTAGCTAACCCATCTAAGTGAGCTAGTGTTCCAGCTACTGGAGCTGACCTAAGCTAGTGTGAGCTGCACTGAGCTGCCCTGAGCTTGATCTAGCTGGTCGAGCTACTTCCATGCATCGTCCAGCTGCCTTAGAACTCGTCCAACTCTTCTTTCCTTGTCTCCATCCGATTCTGGTTAAGTCTCAGCCTACTGATGCACTTATCCATCCGTTCCAGCCATGATACGCTTGTCTTTAGGTCGTGTGACCTTACTGGTGCGTCTCCTCGCACCATGGCTGTGCCCGAAGGCCTTATCTAGAATCAGGGACATGACAGATCGACTCTCCAATGAAGTTGAATTATTTCGACAAAAGAAAGATTGTCTCGGAAGGCGTAGTCTCTCTCCTCTTCAAAAGTTTACAGCAGTCATTCGTTGCTTGGCATATGGCACTGCGGCTGATATGGTTGAAAAAACCCTCAGGCTCGGTGAAACGACAACTCGGTCATGTTTGGAGCATTTTGTCGAAGCAATAATTTATTTGTTTGGCGATGAGTACCTAAGAAGACCAACACCAGCTGATCTTCAACGTCTACTTTATATTGGTGAGCATCGTGGATTCCCCGGGATGATAGGAATCATCGATTGTATGCATTGGGAGTGGAAGAATTGTCCAACGGCTTGGAAAGGTCAATATACACGTGGTTCGGGAAAACCCACAATCGTTTTAGAGGCGGTTGCATCGTATGATCTTTGGATATGACATGCGTTTTTGGATCTCCAGGTACCTTAAATGATATTAATGTTCTTGATCGTTCACCTGTTTTTGATGACATTATAAACGGTCAAGCTCCGCAAGTCACCTACTCTGTCAATGGAAGAGAGTATCGTATGGCTTAATATCTCACCGACGGTATTTATCCAAAATGGACAACTTTTATCCAATCTATTCCAATACCACAAGGGGAGAAAGCGGTTTTATTTGCTCAACATCAAGAAGCTGTCCGAAAAGATGTCGAGCGTGCTTTTGGAGTCTTGCAAGCTCGCTTTGCTATTGTAAAAAAACCGGTACTTTTTTTGGATAAAATCAAAATTGGGAAGATTTTGAGAGCATGTATCATACTCCATAACATGATAGTAGAAGACGAACGAGATGGATACACTCTATATGATGTTTCAGAGTTCCAACAAGGAGAAGACGCCAGAAGTTCACATGTGGATCTCACGTATTCTACAGAAACCCCTACAAATATCGCCAGTATGATGAATGTTCGAACTAGAATTCGTGATAGACAACTTCATCGAAAACTGAAAGATGATTTGGTTGAAAATATATGGCGTAAAGTCGGACGTGATCAAGACAACAACTGAGCTCGGGATGCTTCTTTCAAATTATTCTCTTTATTTTACTAATCTTTATTTTAATGTCTTTTTATTCTATGTTTTAAATGTTTTTTTAATATATTATATTTAATAAATAAAATTTATTTTTAAAACAATTAAGTTTAATAAAAAAAATTTCTTAAGAACCCTAAATTAAGAACCTACCATTGAAGCAGTAAAAACGCAGAGTTTCTTAACAAAAATTCTTAAGCTAAATCAATTATTTAAAAATTCATTAAGAACCCAATGATGGTTCTTGGGTTAATCTTGCTCTTATGATCCTTAAATTAGCCTTCTAATTTTTTTATAATAAATCAACCACATCATTTAGCCATCCCCTAGACATTATTTGAAAGAGATTTTGACAAATGTCATCACTACATTCTTTTTCACTAAAAATGATGACATATCACTAAAAAATGATTATGACATATAAAAATTCATATTTTAATATTATGTTTTTAGTAAGATTATTTAAGAACAAAATTTAGATTCACCCGGTGAATCTTTAAATTCATCACACCCTCCATAATCAATCAAAATGCCACATAAATAATCAAATAAAAATTATTAAATTAAATAAAAATAGCTTTAAAAAAATAACGCCAATTTTAACGACGCTAACGCCGTCAACTAAATCTTAAATCATAAATTTTTAATTCAACCCTATTTTCGAATCCTAAATGCAAATTCTATACCCTAAACCCAAATCTTATTCCATAAACCCAAATCCTAGACTTTAAACTCAAACGTAGACCCTAAACCCAAAACCTAAACCATAAACTCAAACCGTAAACCCTAAACCCAAACCCTAAACCTAGACGCTATAGGGTTTAGTTTAGGAATTACGGTTTGGGTTAAGGGTTTAGGATTGGATTTTAAGATAGTTTGGCTTTAGGCTTACTGGTTTGGGTTTATGGTTTGGAACACAGGTTTAGAGTCTGATTTGGGTTTAAAGTCTAGGATTTTGGTCTAGGGTATAGGATTTGGGTTTAAGGTATAGGATTGGATTTATGATTGAGATATTGGGTTTAAAATTTAAGATTTAGGGTTTAGTTGGCGTTAGTGTCGCTAAAATTGGCGTTATTCTTTTTTTAAACTATTTTTTATTTAATTTAATAATTTTTATTTGATTATCTATGTGGTACTTTGATTGGTCATGGAGGGTGGGTGAATTTAAAGATTCACCTTAGGGGATGAACCTAAGTTTTGTTCGTTATTTAAATATGTTTCTATATACAGATTTATATTTCTTTATGAATATTCACTTTGGTAGAATTTTAAAAATATGGTAATAACTAATAACCATTCTATATCAATTTATAAATTATATATTTTATTATATATATACTAATATACTATAGAACTAAGTCTAGTTATAATTATATATTTTATCAACTTATATACTAGGTTATTTATATTGAGTGTGTATCTCTCTCTCTCTCTATATATATATCTATTTAGAACTAATTTTTATATTTTAAAATAAAAGTAATTAAATAAAGTATAATATAAATAAAATATTTATAAAATGTAAATTATTTTTACTAAAATTTAATTAAATCAAATTCAAAAATTAAAATAAAATTAAATAAACAAAACTACAAATAGTTACATTATGGTTTTATTTTTTACCTACAAATTTAAAATATAAGAGTTGAAAATTGAAAATTTTATTTTACATAAAATAATTATATTTTAAAATTTATTAACTCTACGCATAGCGCAGGAAAACTCCTAGTGAATTAACTATATCAATATATCAAAAATCAATTGAATCCCACAATAAACATTAACCAATGAAAACTTTCTCCTTTTTTTCTTCTTCTTCAACGAGAATTTCCTTTTTTTTTCTTAACATGACCTTTTCCATTTTTCTTTTGTGCACGACCTCTTCCCTTTTTTTCCTTCATTAATGTAACTGAAACTTCATAAAACATTTAATATTTATTGTCAATATAGCTTTAAAATTCTAAGTATTTTAAATATAATGTAAGTAATAAAAGATTTGCTGAGAATTTTGGAAGATGGGAAACAAATTTTAAAACTGTTTTTCTGGATTTTAGATTTATTATATCCGTTTAAAAAAATTATCTAAAATATCTTTAAAATGAAATGTACATCTTGGGTAATGTAAGTTTATTGAGAATTTCAGAAGATTGAAAATGAGTTTAAAACTAATTTTTCTCAGTTTTAGATTTATTATATCCATTTTCGTTTTAAATATCTAAAATATAATTAAATGAATTGTACATCTTGGATAATGTAAAAAATGTAAGATTTACTGAGAATTTCGGAAGATTGAAAACGAGTTTTAAAACTATTTTTTCTGGGTTTTATATTTATTATATCCGTTTTAAAATTATCTATAATATCATTAAAATAAATTGTACATCTTGGATAATGTAAAAATGTAAGATTTACTGAGAATTTAGGAAGATTGAAAACGAGTTTTAAAACTGTTTTTGGGTTTTAGATTTATTATATTTTTAAAAATAATGATCTAGAATAACATTAAAATGAATTGTACATCTTGGATAATGTAAAAATGTAAGATTTACTGAGAATTTAGGAAGATTGAAAACGAGTTTTAAAACTGTTTTTGGGTTTTAGATTTATTATATCCATTTTCGTTTTAAATATCTAAAATATAATTAAATGAATTGTACATCTTGGATAATGTAAAAATGTAAGATTTACTGAGAATTTAGGAAGATTGAAAACGAGTTTTAAAACTGTTTTTGGGTTTTAGATTTATTATATCCATTTTCGTTTTAAATATCTAAAATATAATTAAATGAATTGTACATCTTGGTAATGTAAATAATTTAAGATTTACTGAGAATTTAGGAAGATTGAAAACGAGTTTTAAAACTATTTTTCTGGGTTTTATATTTATTATATCCATTTTCGTTTTAAATATCTAAAATATAATTAAATGAATTGTACATCTTGGTAATGTAAATAATTTAAGATTTACTGAGAATTTAGGAAGATTGAAAATGAGTTTTAAATCTGTTTTTTCTGGGTTTTATATTTATTATATCCGTTTAAAAATTATCTAAAATATCTTTAAAATGAAATGTACATCTTGGGTAATGTAAGTTTATTGAGAATTTCAGAAGATTGAAAATGAGTTTAAAACTAATTTTTCTCAGTTTTAGATTTATTATATCCATTTTCGTTTTAAATATCTAAAATATAATTAAATGAATTGTACATCTTGGTAATGTAAATAATTTAAGATTTACTGAGAATTTAGGAAGATTGAAAATGAGTTTTAAATCTGTTTTTTCTGGGTTTTATATTTATTATATCCGTTTAAAAATTATCTATAATATCATTAAAATAAATTGTACATCTTGGTAATGTAAATAATATAAGATTTGCTGAAAAATTTGGAAGATTGAAAATGAGTTTAAAACTAATTTTTCTCAGTTTTAGATTTATTATATCCGTTTAAAAATTATCTATAATATCATTAAAATAAATTGTACATCTTGGTAATGTAAATAATATAAGATTTGCTGAAAAATTTGGAAGATTGAAAACGAGTTTTAAAAGCTTTTTGGGTTTTAGATTTATTATATCCGTTTAAAAATTATCTATAATATCATTAAAATAAATTGTACATCTTGGTAATGTAAATAATATAAGATTTGCTGAAAAATTTGGAAGATTGAAAATGAGTTTAAAACTAATTTTTCTCAGTTTTAGATTTATTATATCCGTTTAAAAATTATCTATAATATCATTAAAATAAATTGTACATCTTGGATAATGTAAAAATGTAAGATTCTTGAGAATTTCCTTTTTTTTCTTCTTCTTCAACGAGAATTTCCTTTTTTTCTTAACATGACCTTTTCCATTTTTCTTTTGTGCACGACCTCTTCCCTTTTTTCCTTCATTAATGTAACTGAAACTTCATAAAACATTTAATATTTATTGTCAATATAGCTTTAAAATTCTAAGTATTTTAAATATAATGTAAGTAATAAAAGATTTGCTGAGAATTTTGGAAGATGGGAAACAAATTTTAAAACTGTTTTTCTGGATTTTAGATTTATTATATCCGTTTAAAAAAATTATCTAAAATATCTTTAAAATGAAATGTACATCTTGGGTAATGTAAGTTTATTGAGAATTTCAGAAGATTGAAAATGAGTTTAAAACTAATTTTTCTCAGTTTTAGATTTATTATATCCATTTTCGTTTTAAATATCTAAAATATAATTAAATGAATTGTACATCTTGGATAATGTAAAAAATGTAAGATTTACTGAGAATTTCGGAAGATTGAAAACGAGTTTTAAAACTATTTTTTCTGGGTTTTATATTTATTATATCCGTTTTTAAAAATTATCTATAATATCATTAAAATAAATTGTACATCTTGGTAATGTAAATAATTTAAGATTTACTGAGAATTTCGGAAGATTGAAAACGAGTTTTAAAACTGTTTTTTGGGTTTTAGATTTATTATATTTTTAAAAATAATGATCTAGAATAACATTAAAATGAATTGTACATCTTGGTAATGTAAATAATATAAGATTTGCTGAAAAATTTGGAAGATTGAAAATGAGTTTTAAATCTGTTTTTTTCTGGGTTTTATCATAAATATAGTTTCACAAACTTTTAAATGATCAAATGTTTCATTAAATAGGTAGACATTTATATCATTAGGATTTAGTTCTAACTACGACTTAAGATTTTTATAATAAATAAATAAATATTATATAGATATATATTGTTTAGTGTCTGGTTCGTATATGATTAGTGAAGTTTTAAGATAACGGAACTAGCCATAACCTAAGCATTACACAATGGTAAAAACAAACACAGAAAGTCAACATCTCTGTTGGGTAAATCAACGAGTCATTCGAGTTGCCTCCGGTTGCTCAGTGTGTCCTCCTATTCACACTGCCCGTTCGCCTGCAAATTACATTGAATGGTTTTAACAATCTATAGAATATATTACAAAAACAGATCAAGAAAACAACCTTGCACGCAGCAAAATTATCGCAACCGCAAATCAAATTGCCATTAGCAACATCAACAGCTTGCGGAGCTCCTCCACCATCACTTCTCTGAAGCACATGCACAAAAATATTTTTTTTGCTATAATGTATAGAAATAAGACCAAATTCAAACCTACAACTATATATACACCTTGTAGAAATCGACTGCTATGAAGTTAGGCCATCGTTGTCCCGCGGCTTGGTAACATGCCTTGATGGATTCAAGAAGAGGAGCAGAGTTTTGTTTACATGCTACTACAAAATCGGGTGCATCAGGAAAATGGTTTGCAAGAACAAGAGATTTCGATTTATCGCTCATCGGTGCTGATTGAGCTCTGTTTGGACACACTCCTGCTTTCAACCCTCCGTTTCCGTCTGCAATTTTTCTTTCACTCATTAGCAAAATATACATATAACATGGTTTGCAACATATACATAGGGACTCACATTGATTCTCAACCATATACTTCCACTGATATGCGATTCCTTCGGTTGCTTCTTTACTTCTATCGGATGTGAAAACTAGCAACCTTTGGTTTTGTCGTATCATGTCGTCAAGGTTTGGCCAATCTCCTCCATTTTTGGGCATTCTACTAACCGGAAACATGAACTTTCGTAGCCCTGCCGTGTCAAACACTCTTGTTAGACCCTTGGGAGATTTCACATAGTCTTCGATAATAATCGTTACAACTTCGTCCCTGTTATTCTCTAGGAACACTTGAATCTCCCTAAGAACGTTAGCCGCCGGTTGCTGCCATTGTACACCAAACAAACAAAAAACACAAATCACAAACCTTTTCGTATAAAAACCGGTCATAAACATGATCTCTGTTTTTAAGAATTAATATATATAAACATAAGTCCCTACATTGTAAAATAAAAAAATTATTAAAATTCTAAATAAATTGTCTATGGCCTCCAAGATCTTAGGGTACATGCATGTTCGTATACAATACATAACAGAAAAATGTACTTCAACTTACGAAGGCTGTGAAATTAAAACACGTCCCATCGAAAGAATGACAAAGCCAGACATCATTTTCAAAGTCGTACATGTCGAGCATAAACCCTCTTACACCGTTCTGCAATAGTAATCATCAAACCCACAAAAGATTCACATTTTGCAAGAAATCTTTGAAAGAGATTAATAATGTTTGAAACTTTGTAATGAGTAGGGAGGGATGAATCTTACAATGAGTTGGCTTGTGACAGAGTCTTGCTGGTTAGTAGGAGCCAAGATCACAGAACCGGTCTTTGATACTTCCCCCAATCGAGCAAACGAGTTGTGAGTTGTTAACCATGAGTACTTGTTGAAAGGCAAGCCCTTTACCTTTTGATATATAATTTATTAGTTTAAACGAAAACTAGTCCATAAGATTCTTTTAACGTCTAAACTTTATTGATATTCAACATATTACATAAGCAAATTACAATACACATTTTTAGAATATAAAACTAGAAAAGTAAAAATCAGTTTAAAAAAAAAACTCAAAAGTAGTAACACAATCCTTGTTATAGATTAATTCGCTCATTGTTTTTTTTTGAAGGAAATTAAGTACCAATCCGGACTTGGTACGAATTAGGTTTAAACGAACGGTCTGGGTTCGTTGGTGTTTTTGAGAAAAAAGAGAAGAGTTACAAAAAAAGAAGAAGATTAATTCGCTAACTTTATCTATCTTTATTTTCAGTTTTACATTATCTAGATGTTGGCTTTCATCAATTGGCATAAACTGGTCCATTGGTTATAAACTGATAAAGGTAAGTGGTCCATAGGGTTACAAACTGATAAAGGTAAAAGTGTGAACCTTTGAGATGGGGTTGATGGGTTGAATTCGAGAGCATCTGGGTCTCAAGTTGTTGCTGGCTGAGCCCTGTTTGGACACATTCCCACCTTCAGCCCTCCATTTCGTCTACGAATATTTTTCAAAACACTAATTAACATAAATAAGTGCATACAAATGTTATGCATCATTATCTATTCATATAGGGTCACATTGATTCTCAACCATGTACTTCCATTGATATGCGATTCCTTCGGTTGCTTCTTTACTTCTATCGGATGTGAAAACTAGCAACCTTTGGTTTTGTTGTATCATGTCGTCAAGCGTTGGCCAGTCCCTCCATTTTGGGCATTCTAGTAACTGGAAACATGAACTTTTGTAGCCCTGCCGCATTGAACACTTTTGTGAGGCCCTTGGGAGATTTCACATAGTCTTCTACAATGATCGTTACAACTTCATCCTTGTTATTCTCTAGGAACACTTGAATCTCCTAAGAACGTTAGCCGCCGGTTGCTGCCATTGTACACCAAACAAACAAAAACACAAATCACAAACCTTTTCGTATAAAACCGGTCATAAACATGATCTCTGTTTTAAGAATTAATATATATAAACATAAGTCCCTACATTGTAAAATAAAAAATTATTAAAATTCTAAATAAATTGTCTATGGCCTCCAAGATCTTAGGGTACATGCATGTTCGTATACAATACATAACAGAAAAATGTACTTCAACTTACGAAGGCTGTGAAATTAAAACACGTTCCATCGAAAGAGTGACAAAGCCAGATATCGTTTTCAAAGTCGTACATGTCGAGCATAAACCCTCTTACACCGTTCTGCAATAATAATCATCATATCCACACACACAAAAAACATAAACACTGCTTTAGCCAAATCTTAACTACCAGGTCTTCCACACATTTGGATGATCAAAAGAGATTCACACTTTCCAAGAGAATATTTAAAATGGTATGTTTACTAAAGTTTGAAACTTTCTAATGAATTTGGAGGAAGACTCTTACCGTTAGCTGGCTTTGACTGAGTCTTGCTGATTGGTAGGAGCCAATATCACAGAACCGGTCTTTGATACTTGCCCTAATCGAGCAAAGGAGTTGTGTGTTGTTAACCATGCGTACTTGTTGAAAGGCAATCCCTTTACCTTTTGTATATAAACCAATTGATTTTAATATTTTATCAATATTAAACGATAATTGGTCCATATAAGTGATTATGAATTGATAAAAGTGAAAAAGTGTGAACCTTTGAGATGGGGTTGATGGGTTGGGTTCGAGAGCATCTGGGTCTCAAGTTGTTGCTGGCTAGACATGTTTCACAATGTAGTCCAGCGTCACAGTTCTTGTTTAGAATGCATGTCTTTCCTTCCTACGATCCAAAACAAAAATATATGTTAGTGATTCTAATTTTTTCTAATCGAAACCAATATTCAAATTAAGATCATTAGATGATTCATTTCGCAGCTCTCATTGATTAGCAATACGTTTCATAAAAAAAAAAACAAGAAAGGAAAGATTTAGGGGGACAAAGATCCTCTGCGTTATTGAAACAGAGGATATACACAAAGGGAAGTGTTTTATAAGTTTGATGAGATTTGCTTACCTTGAGAGCAGAGGAAATCTCAAAATGCAAAGAAGATTGAATCAGAAAAACAATGAGAAGGATGACCAATCTTTGCAACATTGTTTCCTTCCACAAAAAGAAATGAAACCCTAAATTAAAAAAAAAAAAAGAAGAGGCAAAGTAGCTACTTCTTCACCACTCTGTGTGCTTTTGCGTGAAGATTCTTTTGAATAGCAAGAAACAAAATTAATAAACGAAGAGAGAGCAAAAGGGAAGAATAATCTTTGAAACATGGTTTTCTTCGCCAAGAAAGTGTAACGCAATACGAAAAAAGAAGAGGAGGCAAAGGAGAGCTACTTCATCATCACTGTTGTTTGCTTTTGCGTGAAGATTCTTATGAGCAAGAAACAAACAAAAAAAAAGCAAGAAAATAGTAAAGAATCTGAGGATTTTAAGGATAAAGTATAAGAGTGAACGGAAGTGCGCGTGTGTTGGTGAAGACACTATGATGCTAAAAGCTGCAAAAGTGGGTTGTTGTTGTGCGTTTTTCTTTCCATGAGCTCTTTCTTTGATTTTTCTTTAGTTTTTAAGTGAAATGTAATATTTTCTATATTTCAATATTATATGCTGCAAAATAGTCCACGAATTATGAGCCACAAAAATCCCAATGGTCCAGAAGTCTGAATAACTTGGCCAATTGTGACTTCTTTACCAAAAAATTGAAACCTTAATGGAGCTTTGGGTATCATCACTAGCTCTATGTTTCTATATTTGGTTACTGATGATTGCTAAACTTAAGAAACAGTCATAGCATTGATTGCTAAACTTAAGAATCAGTCACAGAATAACACTGTATATATTGAACTCGTAATGCCGTAATAGTAACTCGCAATTCAAAAGCTTTTCTACAGCTAAAGAATGAGCGTTTTGTCAATTGTTCTAAGACGTTTTTCCAGAATTGTTTTACTTTTAAGGATATTTTTTCTTACAACTTTAATTATATTTTGATAAATGAGTTTCTTCTCCACATCTAAGGCTAGCTAATTATTTGGGCTTGAGTTTGGGAAGAGTTATTCGACAAGGCTTCTAAATAATTGAGCTAACTGCGCTTTTTTTGAGACTGCAAACACTATGTATTATTAATTCAGGACTAAAAGTTAGCTTGTGAAGCTAACCACGCCGAATCAAATAGTTTACATGGGAGAAAATAGAGTTTTAAGTCGAGCCCTTTAGAAGGAGGTCGGCTCTTACATACGATTCTGAGCTATGAAAGAGATAGAAAACATTAAATTGAGAAACCAAAAGGTGAACTCATTCATTTCAAGCCAAACTTGGCCAATCTTCATTTTCATTGATCGCTTTACTAATTGTAGGCAGTCCATTCGAAGAACATAGAAGTGTAACTCTAGGCAGGAAGCTTTTCATTGCAATAAGCAAGATATTAATCTCTGCATGAAGTGGGGATGGAACTGTCATCCCAGAAGGAACCATAGGTGTGTGAGCACGGTTCAAAATCAAAGGCGAAACCCCTCGAAAGCAGTTGAATTAAATCACCCACGATGCATCCTTGGCATGGGGAAAGGTGATTCATTGAACATCTTCGTCTCTCATAGGATGATGATGGTTTGTGGTTATTTTCGTACTTGCGCCACTTCTTCTTCATGGCTTCGCGAATTGTCCGGAAGGATATCTTTTCCATTAAACACCTTCTTTGCGTGCTTTCCATATGAACCACATGATCCACGGAAAGCCAGCACATTCTCGGGGTTCCCATTTCTTTGCTTTCGAATCGGGTAATCAAAATTCTCCACTAGGGATACACTGGAAAAACTCCGGGAGAAGATGGAATATCCGAAAGGGCCAGTCGAAGCCGGTGGGCAAGGAACAACAGTGATTGATCGTTTCCCCCGGTACCACATCTTGGGCAGCGTTCGTCCCTGATAATACATCCAAGCACGCTTCACGGTGGCGATACACACTCGATATGGCTTGCGAGAAAATGTTTGATCTTTCGAAGTCTTTAACTTCCATATCAAAGTTGGGCGGTTGAGTCACTCCCGAGGCGACCGCGTCGGCGTTTTTATGGGGCCACTTTTATAAAGTGTTAAAAGTGTCAATCATGGTTTGAACCGAGTTCTTAGATCTGACATCCACCATTTATACCCTTTGAACTAATCAATAATTTGTACATTGATGGTGAAACTAATATATATTTATGAATGTTGGAAGTCATTATTTCTTGGAGCTTTCTCTAGAGGCGGCCTGCAAATGTATTATGGGATTAATTTTTAAAAGAGCCATCACGTTATATTAAGAAATAGCTTAAGTTTGCAACAATTATATTTTTCTCATATTGTAAATGTCGTCGTTATTTAACATGAGTTAGAATTCTTTTCATCATTATCGGTTGAGTTATAGAGTTTGTCGTTTGTGCACGTTCGTAATTTTTTAGGTGAACTATTCCTCTCCACATCTTAAATCGATTGATCATAAATATTTTTGTTTTGTAACCCTGTAAACCCTATATATATATATATATATATATATATATTTTTTTTTTTTTGTTTCCAACTGTAAATTGAATATATTACTAATTTGGTTTGGTAATGGACTTATGGTTATGACTAATGAACAATGTCAGAATGAAATAAAACCTAAACATACAACTAATATACTAATTTGCTTGCAACTTATTACGATACAACAATGATAATGGGAAGCTATATAAAAATGTGGTGATTCTTTCAAAAGTCGTATTATTTCATCTAAAAGTACCAAAATCAGAGGCTTGAAAGTTAAGTCTTTGGCTGAGGTATACACATGAGATGAGAAGAGTCTTGACGAAATTGAAAGGCAAATGTTATTTTCCGTTATAACGTTTGCACGCAATCACGTTCACATACCTTATTTTGTATGGCTCCTAATGGTCCATTTGTAAGCCTTCCAATTCGTTCTATAAAAACACCATGTTCGATGAAAAGAGTCGATGGGCGCCCAGTCTACTGCATTTTGAACCAGTTAAAAAATATATATATTTTTTTTGTTTCCAACTGTAAATTGAATATATTACTAATTTGGTTTGGTAATGGACTTATGGTTATGACTAATGAACAATGTCAGAATGAAATAAAACCTAAACATACAACTAATATACTAATTTGCTTGCAACTTATTACGATACAACAATGATAATGGGAAGCTATATAAAAATGTGGTGATTCTTTCAAAAGTCGTATTATTTCATCTAAAAGTACCAAAATCAGAGGCTTGAAAGTTAAGTCTTTGGCTGAGGTATACACATGAGATGAGAAGAGTCTTGACGAAATTGAAAGGCAAATGTTATTTTCCGTTATAACGTTTGCACGCAATCACGTTCACATACCTTATTTTGTATGGCTCCTAATGGTCCATTTGTAAGCCTTCCAATTCGTTCTATAAAAACACCATGTTCGATGAAAAGAGTCGATGGGCGCCCAGTCTACTGCATTTTGAACCAGTTAAAAAATATATATATTTTTTTTGTTTCCAACTGTAAATTGAATATATTACTAATTTGGTTTGGTAATGGACTTATGGTTATGACTAATGAACAATGTCAGAATGAAATAAAACCTAAACATACAACTAATATACTAATTTGCTTGCAACTTATTACGATACAACAATGATAATGGGAAGCTATATAAAAATGTGGTGATTCTTTCAAAAGTCGTATTATTTCATCTAAAAGTACCAAAATCAGAGGCTTGAAAGTTAAGTCTTTGGCTGAGGTATACACATGAGATGAGAAGAGTCTTGACGAAATTGAAAGGCAAATGTTATTTTCCGTTATAACGTTTGCACGCAATCACGTTCACATACCTTATTTTGTATGGCTCCTAATGGTCCATTTGTAAGCCTTCCAATTCGTTCTATAAAAACACCATGTTCGATGAAAAGAGTCGATGGGCGCCCAGTCTACTGCATTTTGAACCAGTTAAAAAATATATATATTTTTTTTGTTTCCAACTGTAAATTGAATATATTACTAATTTGGTTTGGTAATGGACTTATGGTTATGACTAATGAACAATGTCAGAATGAAATAAAACCTAAACATACAACTAATATACTAATTTGCTTGCAACTTATTACGATACAACAATGATAATGGGAAGCTATATAAAAAATGTGGTGATTCTTTCAAAAAGTCGTATTATTTCATCTAAAAGTACCAAAATCAGAGGCTTGAAAGTTAAGTCTTTGGCTGAGGTATACACATGAGATGAGAAGAGTCTTGACGAAATTGAAAGGCAAATGTTATTTTCCGTTATAACGTTTGCACGCAATCACGTTCACATACCTTATTTTGTATGGCTCCTAATGGTCCATTTGTAAGCCTTCCAATTCGTTCTATAAAAAACACCATGTTCGATGAAAAGAGTCGATGGGCGCCCAGTCTACTGCATTTTGAACCAGTTAAAAAAAATATATATTTTCTTTCTTAATTTATTTATCAAACGAATTTGTTTGAGCTCGACACAGAACAATTTGGGACTGGTATGAATCAAACTTGAAATTATCGCTTATATAAATCATGAAAATTTGGCACGACGAATCATTTTCTTTTTTTTTTCTGCCAAGTTTTTAATATTGATAATAAAACGGGCTAAGCTCAATTACGAATCCGAAGCCCAACCGAAAAAAACACACAACAGGAAGTCCAAAAAGCCTATGGGCCAACTAAGACAGGTTGATGGGCCTGTAGTCCAAACCAGAAGAATCCGGAAGACTTCGGCAGATCCACGCGTCGAGGAAACCGGACACGTGTAATGATCAGAACCGTCAAGATGACATGCGTCTCTTCCGCCTCAACTCGACCGTCACCGCTTGGAGACATCGCCGGAGCTGCCCCATTGCAAATCTCGTTTCGTCGGAGCTCAAAAAACAGAAGAGCCTCTGTCGAAACCAACACTTTCCTTCAACGCTTTATCTTTACTTCAGAGAGCTTCATCGATCCAATCGAGATCTCATCCGACTGAACAAAGCCGAGAACCACTTGACCGCACTAGCCGAGAACCACACACGAGCCACAAACGGGATCCAAAACCGATCCAAAAAAAGAACCATCTAAATCCGGCGACGCAAGGCTGAAGAAGCCTTCACCTCCCAGAGACAAAACCGACGATGGCGAAATTGACGAAGCTTCCACCTCCCGGAAACAAGAACTGGCAGCGACGGAACTGTGGGAGCCTCCACCTTCCAGAGATAAAACAACTACTGGTAAAACGACTAGCTTCACCGCGCCAACTCTCCACACGACCGCGCTTTTACTCCAGCGGCAGATCCGCCACGGGTGGAACCTGTATCAGAGCTTAAGCAAGACGAAATGCAGAGGAGACAAAAGAGCAGCTAAACCGACAATTTTGGTAGAAGCCGAGGTTCCATGACGATCATGCATTCACGCACTGGCCACGGACCCAATCTTAGATCTACTTTCTCTCTCTTCTCTCTCTTCCGAAGAATCATTTTCATGTAGTTTGAAAAAAATCTGAATTTAAAAAACAGAAAAATGTTGTAAAAATCAAACATCAAACAGAAAATGTTGCGGTTGAGGCCTGTGATATGACAGGGTGTACACATGTGAGTGACCCCCCACCACCGTTATGTAGAGCATTTAGGTTCACATTGCTTCTTTCATTTCTCATATTTTTATTTTTTTGAATTCGATATAGAATTTTAATTTCAAATACTAAAATTAGGATAATTTAGGATTAATATCCTTCGCACCCATTATCCATTTTATCCAACTGTGTCGCTTTCTCTTCTTCAAACACTTGAAGAAATGTTTATTTTTCTTTTCTTTAAACAACCAATACCTTCCTTCTTCTCCAAGAAAAGGACAAAATTATAATCGTCCTTTTCTAAGAAATCAAATACTAAATTAACTGTTTTAGATACATAATAATAGTTATGAGCAACTTGCATGAGACATAATCATACAATAGATTATGATAACTAACATGCGAGTTCCCATTTCAAACTTCTATTAATCCTACTAATTACGTACTAGTGTTGGTTGAACCAAACAAAGAAAACTTCACATGAGATAAACTAATTAAACATGATTTGTTAGAACATACTACAATGATAACAAAGTGAGGATGTTTTATTCATTTGCATATGGATGAAAACGAGATGAATAATAAAGTTATGGACTTCTTTAAAAAAATTGTGTCGTTTATCATCACGAATTGAATAGAAGAGTTGTGATTCTTTGTCTCTTTCCTTGTCAAGTGAGAGAGAGAGTATACAGACCCTAGAATGTCATATCACAGAGACCTTCACTAACCCTTTTTATAATCTCTCTCTCTCTCTCTTCTCATCTCTTTCTTTGACTCCCTCTCTCTCTCTGGTTGCTCTTTGGCTATGGTGGTGAATAGTCAGGAATTCAGCCCCCAAATTATTGAATTCCTTCTTGGCTCGTCTACAGCCCCCAAAATCTCAGGGCCGGCCCTGTGAATAGTCAAGCTTTCTCGTTAGCATTAATTGCATTACTTGGAACCCAACTGTCTTCACTAATGGCTGCAGGTTTGTCTTTCCCAATTTTCCTCTGTTTTGCTTCTCTCAAAAAAGCTTCTTTTTTCTAATCTTTTCCTCTGCTAAATCAAAGATAACATGGTGGTCCTTTTCATCAAAATCAGGTTTTGAGCTTCTGGGTTTTCCGAAATTTTGTTGCTTTCTTTGACTAGATTTTGAGTTTTGATGAATTGCTGGTGAATGAGTTGCTTACATGCAAATACTCTGTTTTGGGTTGAAAACAGATCTTGAAAAACCGGTAACTTTTTTAAGGTCCCATGAGTAAAAAAACTAATGAGTAAAGCTTTAGTCTGTTTAATCGGTGGTTAAAGCTTGAATCTTTTGGATTATCTTTGTAAATTTTGAGGCAAATTTCTATTATTGCTTCTCTGTTTCAGACACTAAAGTTACTTGCATTGTTGTCCGTGGTGTTTGCAGATTGCCCATTAGATTTCACTTCATCAAATTTCACTCTTGTAGCTTCCGTCTGCTCCAACATAACCAACAGAGGCAAATGCTGCCGCTACATGAACGCCTTTGTCGCTATATCCGTGGCTCGTTACGCTAACTTATCAAACAATCTCGGTGTCACATCGGATCTATCCGAAACCTGCATTGGTTCCATCTCCAAAACGATGGAGCTCTACGGAGTCTCTAGAAACGCAACTAGCTTCTGCGGTTTAGGAACCAAGATCCTCGTTAGGTACAACTGCGAAGGTCGGACCACCGTAACGCAAATGCACCAGTCTCCAACGTTTGGACACGTTACAAGAAACTGCAGGGGCCCGCTTTCTCCGGTTAACCAATGCAAGAAGTGTTTGAATGTTGGTATCACTTACCTTCGCAATCTAGTTGGTGCAGAAGAGACTAATAACATTACTCTAAGTACCTGTCGTGATGCGACTTACGCTACATTAGCGAGCCGTATGGACGATTCATCGGCTCTTGAGCTACTTGGTTGTTTCTTTCAAGTGACAGAGCTTAGTGTTGTTCCTTCAGGTTAGACAATTTTCTTACCATCAAATTCAGTCTGTGTCCTCTGTTTTAATGATTTGGTTTTGCTTATGGACAGTCTCGTTTCCACCGACGGCGAGTCCAGGACCGTCTCCAAGCGTGGTTGATGCTGCTATCCCAAGCAAGAGTGATTCTCCAATGACTTCAAGTGAAAGCAACAATCCGTATCACTTGACATTGGTTCCAACCATTGGGATTGTTGTTACGGCGGTTTCTCTTACAATGCTCGTGGTTCTGGTGATTCTTATCCGTAGAAAGAACCGTGAACTCGATGAATCCGAGAGTTTGGAAAGAAAATCAACGAAGACACTTCCTTCTCCCCGGCCTGTATTCAAGATTCATCAAGGTGAGAAAAACCAAAGTGTCAACTTTGTTATATTATACTCCCTCATTTATATCTTTGCAGAGTAAAATTTTTGTTTCGAAATAAGAGTAGTTTTAAAATTTTAATGCAAAATTTATTAACTTTATATGCTATATAATTTTTGTATTTTTCAATCTATTCTATTGGTTAAACTGTGGTTAGGTGTATAGGTAATAATGTTTTTATTTAAAAAATATACAAAATTAATTGTTTTTTATAATCTGTGTGCACAAATCATACATACCAATGAATAAACTGATAAGAATCTTCTCTGTGCAGATGATTCTTCTCCTTTCCAAAAGTTCAGCTACAAGGAAATGAGAAATGCAACGAATGAATTCAAGACGGTGATTGGTCATGGAGGTTTTGGGACTGTCTACAAAGCCGAGTTCAGTGATGGATTGGTTGCAGCCGTAAAGAGAATGGACAAAGCTTCTGAACAATCTAAGCAAGATTTCTGCAGAGAGATAGAGCTTTTAGCTAAGCTTCATCACCGTAACCTTGTTTCCTTGAAAGGCTTTTGCATCGAAAAGAAAGAAAGGTGAAGAAACATACATTCTTTTTTTTAGTAAAAGTAAAAAAAAGTATTCTCATCCTTTTTCTTTTCCGCCAACCTTTTCAGGTTCCTCATCTATGACTATATGGAAAATGGCAGCTTGAAAGAGCATCTACATTGTATGTGCAAGCTTTCTTCTTTTACCTTAAGCTTAAAAGATCCAAAGAGCTGAAACTTTTCTTCTTTCCTTTTGTTTTCTTTTTCTCTCCAATGCAGCTACAGATAAGCCTCCACTTAGTTGGGAAACAAGAATGAAAATAGCTATTGATGTGGCTAATGCTTTGGTAAATACTCCCAAGTCTTTCCCATATACACTTCCTCTAGTAGACTGATATACCCTTTTTTAGTTTCATTACATATCTTTTACAGTTTTTGATTCTCGGCTGCAACGTTGTTCTATTCTCCAGGAATATCTTCATTTCTACTGTGATCCACCTCTCTGCCACAGAGACATTAAATCCAGCAATATATTACTTGATGATAAATTCGTTGCTAAAGTATGTACCATCACTCATCATCTATGTTACAGAAACCATTCAACTTGTTTTAACAATGTTTTCTTGGTGCAGCTTTCAGATTTTGGCCTTGCACATTCGTCTAGAGATGGATCTGTTTGTTTTGAGCCTGTGAATACCGATATTCATGGAACTCCAGGTTAAGTAGAGAGATACAGAACAAAACAACTTCACTGCTTCTGATGGAAACTGAGTTTTGATATCTGTTTTTTTTTTTTTTTTTTCTCTTCAGGTTATGTAGATCCAGAGTATGTAGTAACACAAGAGCTGACAGAGAAGAGTGATGTGTACAGCTACGGAGTAGTGTTGCTGGAGATTATAACTGGAAGAAGAGCGGTGGATGAAGGTAGGAATCTTGTTGAAACGTCTCAGCGGTTTCTAGTGACAAAATCAAGACACAAGGATCTAGTAGACCCGAGGATAAAGGACTCCTTTGACGATGATGATGATGATAATGGAGGGAAACAGCTTGAAGCGGTTGTGACGGTTGTGAGAATGTGTACCGAGAAAGAAGGCAGGTCTAGGCCTTCGATTAAGCAAGTTTTGAGGATGTTGTGTGAAAGCTATGATCCGTTGCATAGCGGATTCTCTAAAGCGGTTGATGAGGAGGTAGGACAAGATACTATGCAGAGAACTGTTTTGAGGTTTCAACGAAGCAATAATAACCGATTCACTGGCTCATCATCTTCAAAGTCGCTTTGCAGCCAGAGTGTACCTCACTCTCCAATAAATGGACTGTCTTTCTGAGTTTAGATATAAATATAACATTTATGAATTCATATTGAAAGCTCTCTCATACTTTGCACTCTCTAAGTGGAATCAGTTCAAAAGATTTCTACATTGTAATAAGCTTCTCTGCATCTCTCCTGTACAGTAGACAACTATTACATTCTTTTTGTCTTCCTGAGTCCCAAGTCTGAGCTAAAAAAGCCAAAGTCTTCCTTTTGACTACATTAACTAGGCTCTTCTTGCTTTTATTTTGTCTTCTTACCATGGACCGGTTAGGGTTCTTCTCAAGCATTGCGTTTTGGCCAGCCATGGACGCTGCTTTGGCGATTCTTTAAGCTGTAATTTCAACACGCCGTATCAGTAAAATTACGATCAAAAACACAGTAGAGCCACATTCAAACAGAGAGACAAAAATGTCTGGAAATATAAAGAGTCAGCAGAGACAAGGTCTCTTTACCTCATTCTTCTGTGTTTTGACAATTTCAGCCTGCATCATCATAGTGATAGTTTAGTAAAATGAACTGAGCCAGCTAGATTCTTTAAGGAGAAGCAAGGAAAAAAAGTGGTAGAAAACAAACCTGTTTTCTCTTCAGATCTTGATTCAGTTGCTTGAGGTTTTCAATCTCGGCTTCAAGTTCCAAGGTGTAAGCCTGTGGTTAATCCAAACATCGCAATTAAGATCAACGTTCTTGGAACATGGATAATGACAGGTTCGGTTAGATTAACACTTTTACCTGCTTTCTAGCCCTTGATCTAGCAGCTGATTCTCGATTCTTGATCATTCTCTTTTGTCTTCTCTCAACGACCCTCTCCACACCTGTATTGCTTCTTCTTCCCTGACCACCTAACACATAAGGAACTGGTGATGACCAAGCATTGTTTTCTGCACTACTCCTCCCGGGAGAAGTAGATGCCACAGTAACCCCTGCTTTTCCCATAGCAGCAAAACCACTATTGTTGTTCACATGCGCTGCAAATGGTACATTCGCTTGCTTTGGATATATAGTTGGAGGCAATCTCTGATGCGGTTGTTGAAGCTGCTGCTGCATTGTTGCTGGTGCTTGATTCAAGATCATGGAACTATTGTTACGGTTGAATGATATGTTGTTTTGATTCGGCTGACCAAATCCAAATCCCAAACCGGTAGAAACACCGTTGTTAGCATAAAACTCACCACTACTGTTTTGGTTCTGTTGACTATCTTCTTTCACAACACCAGCTCGTAGCAAGAAATCCTCTAAAGTAATTTCCCCTAAAGTCTGCTGCCTCTCAGGCGCATCCGTTCCATTAGAACTATCTTTGGACATCAAGTTCTTCCAGACCTCATCAACAGTTTTCTGACTAAGCGTTCTAGGCAGAGTCAAGGAGCCTTGCCTCTGCAGAAGACTCCCTCCTCCTGTAGCAAAACCACTAATTGGTTGCTGCACAGCTGCAATAGAGGACGTAGTTGTTGTCATGATGGGTTGAGTTTCCTCAGCAGTCTATATGTTCTTGAGAAGCTCATCCATATTCATTGACCCAAACTCTTTCCCTGGCTCACCTAATGTGCTCTGAAGCTCATCAAATGTTAATGAATATAAAGAAGACTGCCTCCCCAATGGCTTGGACTGGTTATTACTACTCCCATTACCTCCAGTAACATCACCGCCTGAGTTGTTGAAATTGATGTGAGTACCCATCGCTTACTTCTTCGGATCTTGAAACAAAACGAATCACACCCTTTCCAGCTTTTACCTATAAGAGAGCAAAAAACGAGACAGTTGAGGTAAAACTGACTGGACTCAAGAGTAGAACATACACCTTTGTGTCACATTGTTTATGTTTAATCATGATACAACACCAAAGCAAAGAGAGGAACTTTCATATAAATGTGTAAACTGGATATCGTTTTAACTACCGACGCAGTGAATCATAAACATATCATAGAAGTTCGATCCAGAGGGTATAAGCTGGACCCTTGTTACATATTTGTGTATCTGAGCACCCAAAAAGATCTTTATGTTTCAGACCAAAACACCAAGGAGATTAAAATAAAAAAATCTGTAATCTTTGACCATTCTTGAAAGTTCATAAATGAACTCACAAGATAATTCAAGAAACCCAAGAAAAATCAAATAGCCAGATCTTTTTTTTTAATGAATGTTTTTTTTTATGAATGTTAAATTAGCAACAACAAAAAAAAGAGATCTGTTCAATAAAAAACCAAAAAGAAGAAGACTTTCAACTCTTATAATCTTATTCAACTACAAGTGGTTACTTCCTTCATTACTAGTACTTTTTTTTTTTCATTACTAGTACTTGGTTTACAACAAACAGAGAAAATAAACACAGATCAGATGTAATGAATGAATCGGACAAAAGACCACAAAAAAGATAACAGTTCAAGGGATGATCAGACAAAGACAGATCTAAATAAAAGGTTTAAGATTTCTCACCTAATGTTATTGGTAGACTGCGGAAACACGAGAAGAGTTGCGGGAGAGAGACGACAAGTGTGTGCTTGCTACTAAAACTCCACACAAAATGCCATTTTAAGGGGGTAAGCTTTTTCCTCTTTAAGGGTTTTTCAGATATTTTGTTTCCATATTTTTAGAATAAATTAATAAATATCCTGGTTTTAATTATATTAAATTTGTTAAACTTATTCACTTAAGTGAGCTGACACCCACGTTGACTGGCAACCAATAAGAAGCTAAAACGTGTGAGAATTTTACTCGTTGTTGGTTCTGTTGCCTTCTCAGAGTGGTGAATAGTTGAAGCAGATCGTGTTTGGAGTTTTCTTCACACTTTATTTTAAAACTCCACATTATCACCCAAATCATGTGCTAAAATTATTTTCACAGACATGTTATTGTTTGTTACTCTTTTAGCATTAGTAAATCATGAGTAAATCTATTACTTATCTTTTTAATTATGATAATTTGGTATTATTATTTTTATTAACAGAAATGGTGGCAAAAAAAAAAAAAAAAGAATTTGAAGTGGGTAGTGGTAGTTTTGGGACCCCATGGGTGTGCGAATTTTGATTCCAAGCAATAATTATATCTAAGCAACCCCTAATAAGACACTACTGTAGCGTCGATGTTAATACAATTCACTTCTAAATATGGAAAGTTTCCCTCTCCATATCTAGTAATTGGTTCCTCACATTATTGATTTCAACATCATCATTATTTGATATGTTATTTAAGGGAATGTCTACTTTTGTGTCACGCTGGACAAAACGTATGGAATGAGCATCAAACCATGATAAAGTCCACCTCCGTTTATGTTGATGGAGATGATTCTACACTAGTTACAGTAATCATACATTGTTATGAACTACAGCTAAATATCATTTAATTTGTAGGATAAAAGACATGTGCAATGCGTGATCCACCAAGCCTCAAAACTACTGAAAACACCGTAGATGCATATATCAGTAGTGAAGTTGTAATTTTTTTTTCACTGGAGTCAATACTAATATAATTATCTAATCTAGTAATGTTAAAAGAATGTGCAAAAATTATATTTAAACCTTAAACACGAGGGTCAATTATACATGAGTTAACCATCTCTTCCTTTATACATTAACAAACTCTAGCATGCAAACAAATATTGTCAAAAGTCATGGAGTCGGTTGACCCCCTCCTCGTTGCCTAAATCTACCAAGCTTAATAATACTTAAAAGTTTGGCTCGATTCTCGTAGTAATGATAAATCACGGGACAAATCAGAAAAACAAAACATCTCATAAACTACAAATATAAGATTATAAAATGGTTCTCCTCCTATGATAGTACATTAGTACTTCAAGGGAAAAGAGAAATGAACTCACTGAATTAAAGTATCACTAACGTTCTGGTGTTCATGGATTAGAATTTCAAAAACTAAGTATAGAAAGTATGTGTTCTGACTTTGTCTAGCCAAAGTGTTCCCATACTACAGTGGAAACAAAAGTAGTGTGGACAGATCTATTTGTTCCTAAGCAAGAAGGTGGCCTGAGGATAAAAAATAATTCAAGGATCCATCTAAAGTCTTCACTATAAAGTTAATGTAGATGCTACGTGAAAATGCTGGATCTCTATGGGTTGTTTGGTCTAGACATTGGGGTGGACATAAATAGAATATCCGAATTTTTAAAGATATTAGTGATCCGACTCGTTTTGTCCTAATAATCAATTATCTACTCTGGATCGATCATTAGCTATCCGGACATCCAACAAATTTTATACTCTTAACCGGATATTTGATCTGGTCCGTACAAATAAAATAAGAGTAAAAAATCCAAAATAATTATATTTTATAATTAAAATAATATTTTAGTACAAAAATAATATTGTATTTACTTTTTAAAACTTTATTAACTAAAATAATAAATTTAATAAATAAAGTATTGTAATAGTTACATAAAGTATAATATTATATAATTTATTTATAATTATTTAAATTTATGCATATATACATATAATTTATTGGATCTGATATGCATTTTAAATATTATTATTGTGATTTTCTTCATTTCTTAAGGATATTGCATATTAGTATTTGATTTTCTTCGTAGAATTATAAATATCCGGATTTTTTGGTTAAATCAAAACAGATAACAAATCTAATTAAACTTTACGGATATTTTGTTGAGCTCTACTATACACTAGCTCTTTCGTTAATCTTCTTTTTGAAGACATCACAAAAATGTTGTGAATAGAAGACTCTACTATTAACCTTGCCACTTGTGGAAGCACTATAATCTACTGGTTAAAATTGAAATGATTCTATATTAAGTTCGTGGTGGATTCTCAGACAACGCAATTTCTTATAAATTATATGATACAAAACTTATCATCAGTTCCAGAATACTACAGGCAGAGCCATTTGTTGTGGTATGTTGGGTAGAGAACATGTCCATGGAAGATGTAATATATGTAGAACCGTCCATCGATTTAAGTGTATCAGAGATAATATTATTGTGAAATCATTATCCACGCAATTGTTCATCAATTTCACATATATTGCAAGTAATTGATCATTATATCTAATATATATTAAAGATTATATGATGATCTAATTGGTCATTTGTCCAATATTGAAAAAACTCGTCACTTTTATTCTTTCCAACCGTAAAGCTAGTTTTCTAATACTTCTTTTTAAGAATAAGTTTAAAAAATAATAATAAACAGATTATCGTGTATTCTTTGGGGTAATCTGTTGGATAACCATAGTAAGAAAACAGTTAACAAAATAACTATACATGGAAAATTGTGTCAATTACCATATAAGTGGACAATCAAAGTACTATCCTATTTATAATGTTGATATGAAATAGATCCTTTCAGAAAAAATAAAAATATGGTAAATAATTTAGTTTTCTTAGTATTTTATTTGAACTGTTCAATGTAATTTGAGCATTGTCTAATATAAAAGAAAGAGAGAAAAAGAGATACATATAGAAAGATGGAAAGATGAGGGAGATAGGGATGGAAATTGGGAAGAGAGACAGAGGGAGATAGGGATGGAGATTAGGAAGACAGATAGAGGGGGAGATAGATTAGAAAAAAATTTATAATCACAACTCTATTCTATGTTTCGTAAATATAATAGAACAAAATTTTATTATAACTTTACATATACAATTTATAAATATATGTTTAGTTTTATAAAAGTCAAAACATTTCATATACAAAAAATCTTTGCTTTTTATAGGTATTTAAAAAATTTAAATAAGCAAATTTTAAACTTATTAAATTAATTAAAAAGAAAAGGTGAAAGTGAAAAAAAGGCAAGATAGAAATAAATATAGAAATATCATAGCTTAAAGATTGCTATGGTTATATAGTTAATTTTATAGTTTGTCATGTGCAGGTCGCCAAATTCTCCTATTTTTTGCATGTATATTAGACTAGCATTTTGTATAGAAAATCTAAATAACTAACTAAAAAGGTTTCAAGATTAAAATTGATAGATTGAAGTTTTATACAAATATAATCAAATGAATACAGAATACCATTCTTTATTAAACCATCCATTTGAAAATTTATAAAATACAAAATAAAAATATTATCTTTAGAAAAAAACAAAATCTGAATAAAAATAATGATGACCTTAGCTGTTTTTGGACAAAAGGATGACCTTAGATTAATATAATAAAATCGATATATTAATAGTTAAACATCTTATAAAGTTAAAATATGATTTATATGTTCGGACTAGTAAAGTTGTTAATGAAGCAATAAACAAAAAAAAATGTTAGAAAGTAAAAGTGAAATATAAAAACTAAAAATCGATGAAAAAAAAAGAATCTGAAACTGAAAAGAAAAATTGTTTAAACTACAGCATTCCTAATACCACTTTTTATGTTTACTTTAATCACACTAGATAATTTTTCCGTGCTCATACACGTGTATAAATATTTATAAAGTAAATATATTGCAATAACCGATTGATATTTACTTTTACTTTAAATTAATTTATAATTTGTATTTATAATTTGTATTTATAATTTATATTAATAATATTATATTACTTTAGTTAGACGTGATTTTAGATATATTATATCTAGTCGGTTTTTAGTTGTTTTTACAGTCGATTAGTTATTATTTGGATATATTGGATTGCATTTATTGATCTGAATTCAAATATAATTTTTTATTTTAAATATATTAAAATTTTAATTAATTTTCTTATTCGCATGTACGTTGGTTTTTATCTTAGATATATAAAAAATAAACTAAAATGTCTGATTCAAAAATACATAAGTTAATATAATGATAGTATTGAAATTTATGAATATATATAATTTTTTACAAAATACCTAAATTGTAACATTTGGTTAATATTTTATTTTTATTTATTAATATGTTATGAGTCATTTTATAATTTATATTTATAAAATAAATAAACTATTATTATAAAACCATATATTTTTATTGTAATTAAATTTATGATTTTAGATATAAGTTAGATTAGTCGTGTCACTCATGTTGTGAGTATTGATTTATATATATTCTTTCAAATCCAAACTAAAGTATAATTATTTTTGATAATTATGTCAAAAAAATTAGTTTCATTTATCTCTTAAATGTCCATGTATTTTCATTATATTATCAAATTATATGTTGATTTTTAAAATTTATTATAAAATAAAGTGATGATCAATAGGAGGTTACATACATAAGTAACTGATAATTTTTTGGAAGCTCATGAACACATATCAATATTTATAATAATTTAATATTTTATAAATCCTAAATAATTTTATACTTTAGATTTATTTAATGGTAAGCTGAAATTTATTTTAGAAAATTTAAAAATAACAATTCAGATTTTTTTTGGTATTTTGATTATGGTTATATTAAATTTTACAAACATAAAAACATGAAATTAAAAAGCAAACTAAACATTAAGAAACAAAAAATAATTTAATAATGATAAAATATAATATATCTACCTCTCTAAATTATACAATGTATAGTGTTATGCTATTTAAAAACATTTATAATTAATTGATCAAAATGTGTTTATTGTTAAAATTTATTGTTAGTTTTTTATTATCTATTAAAAATAAGCAGTAAAAAATATTTTGTGATTTTTTTTTGAGAAATCATATTATATAAGTAAAATATAATTTATAAATATTTTTTCTTTAATTGTAAGATATAGTCAACTAAATATATGAATAAATAAATAAATATTTCAATAATATTAATTATAAACTATTTTTAGTCAGTTAAACATATATCGGGTTATGTTAACTTAACTATTTTATGTAATAATCTAAGAAAATATATATAAATGAAATATTTATATTACTTTGTAAAATTTATATTTTTCATTGTTTAAAATTATTTTTAAAGAAATAATATTTATTTTCATAATATTAAGATTATCTGTATGAACGTTGTTTTATGAGATCAAATTATATACAAATATATTTTTTCATCTAAGAAATATAAATATAAAGAAAGTATTTTATTGTTTCAAAAGTATATTTATGTTATTTAAAATATGTTTTAAATGTAATATTACTATTTTGTGAATTTTACTTTTTAATGAAATCATATTCTAAACAAACATTTTTTTAATTTGTTTTTCTTTTAATTTTATAACTTTTTCCCTTTTTTTATTTTTTATTTTATTTTTGAAACTTTTAAAAGGAAACTAAATTAAAAATTCAATGATAGTATTTAAATATAATATTACTAATTCACTAAGGGTACTTCGGTAATCAACTATCATAAGAGTTAACGTGACCGCGACACATAGGAAACTGACTTCTCATACAATAATATAGAGATTGGAGTATTACAATTAATGTTTAATGTAATATTTCTATTTCTTATGTTGTAAATTTACTTATTATTTATTTTATTATACATTTTTCAGATATATGTTATTTTTATTTTTTGTTATATTGTATAATTACTTATTTTAATTGCTTTGCTTTTATATCAAATTGTAGTATTATAATAAATATTTAATGTAATACTTCTATTTCTTATATTGTAAATTAACTTATTATTTATTTTATTATACATTTTTCATATAGATGTTTAATGTAGTTTATCTATTTTTATATTGTATATTTACTTATGATTTATTTTTTATATTTTATATTTTTACTTTTATAATATTATAATAGATTTTTAATGTAATATTTTGTTTGTTATATTGTATATTTACTTATTATTTATTTTATTATACTTTTTTCAGATAGATGTTTAATATAATTTATTTATTTCTTATATATTTACTTATTTTTATTTTTTTTATATTGCATATTTACTTATTCTATTTTTTTTTTACTTTTATCAATCGATAATGTTAGATGTTTAATGTAATCTTTATATTTCTTGTATTGTATATTCAATTATTATATTTATTTTATATTTACTTATTATAATATTACGATAAATATTTAATATAATATCTGTATATTTAATTATTAATTATTTTACTATAATTTTTATATAGATGTTTAATTTAGTTCTTTCATTTTTTAATTGTATATTTACTTATTTTTATTTTTCTTATATTTATTTACTTATTATATTTTTTACTTTTATATCCAATGATAATATTATGATAGATGTTTAATGTCATATTTCTATTTCTTATATTGTATATTTACTTATTATTTATTTTTCTTATATATTTATATTAACTTTTTTTTTTTTGTGAATAATTCCACGTGGCATCTACTAGTGAATTTTTTTTGGCTGATATGGACATCTCTTGGAGCCTCAAATAGTCTCTTTTATTTGTATAGATTAACCCTCATTTAAATAGAAACTAAATAAACACTTATAACCTAGGATTACTAATCTAACTTAAGATTTATATTTGAGGGGAGAGGAGGTTAAAATTTTAATAAGTACTTAATTTTTTTTTGAAATTTTGTTTTAAAATAGCTTCAAAGAGAATTTTAGAATTTAAAAAAGAAATTTTGAAAAAACATTTATATAAAAAGTTCGAATTTGAAAATATATAATTCAAAAACTATGATTTTTTTATTCTTTTGTATTTATTTAAATAATTATTTATATATATATATATCTATAAAGAAAATGTATAAAGTTCTTTTGTTTCTTTATTAGAAAAAGCATTTGTGAATCTATTCTTTTAAAATTGAAGTACAAAACAATACTTGCCTATTTTAAAGTGATTTTCTTACAGATTTTTATTCTATTTTTTTTTATTATAACCATTTTATATATTATCTTATCTAAAAATCGACATCATTTATTACAAAAACAAAATAGAACTAACATATTTTCAATTGTTTTATTATATTTTTAAATTTCTTTTCTCAAATTTTAACTTCAATATTATCTTTACTATAATATTTCAACAACATTTATTTTATCTATTAACCATAATAATTCAACATATTTGAATGAAATTCATCTATTTGTGATAAGAATTCAAAATGTTTAACAAATAGTTTTTTTAATTTTTATTTTTTTATATTGCATATTTACTTATTCTATTTTTTTTACTTTTATCAATCGATAATGTTAGATGTTTAATGTAATCTTTATATTTCTTGTATTGTATATTCAATTATTATATTTATTTTATATTTACTTATTATAATATTACGATAAATATTTAATATAATATCTGTATATTTAATTATTAATTATTTTACTATAATTTTTATATAGATGTTTAATTTAGTTCTTTCATTTTTTAATTGTATATTTACTTATTTTTATTTTTCTTATATTTATTTACTTATTATATTTTTTACTTTTATATCCAATGATAATATTATGATAGATGTTTAATGTCATATTTCTATTTCTTATATTGTATATTTACTTATTATTTATTTTTCTTATATATTTATATTAACTTTTTTTTGTGAATAATTCCACGTGGCATCTACTAGTGAATTTTTTTGGTGATATGGACATCTCTTGGAGCCTCAAATAGTCTCTTTTATTTGTATAGATTAACCCTCATTTAAATAGAAACTAAATAAACACTTATAACCTAGGATTACTAATCTAACTTAAGATTTATATTTGAGGGGAGAGGAGGTTAAAATTTTAATAAGTACTTAATTTTTTTTTGAAATTTTGTTTTAAAATAGCTTCAAAGAGAATTTTAGAATTTAAAAAAGAAATTTTGAAAAAACATTTATATAAAAAGTTCGAATTTGAAAATATATAATTCAAAAACTATGATTTTTTTATTCTTTTGTATTTATTTAAATAATTATTTATATATATATATATCTATAAAGAAAATGTATAAAGTTCTTTTGTTTCTTTATTAGAAAAAGCATTTGTGAATCTATTCTTTTAAAATTGAAGTACAAAACAATACTTGCCTATTTTAAAGTGATTTTCTTACAGATTTTTATTCTATTTTTATTTATTATAACCATTTTATATATTATCTTATCTAAAAAATCGACATCATTTATTACAAAAAACAAAATAGAACTAACATATTTTCAATTGTTTTATTATATTTTTAAATTTCTTTTCTCAAATTTTTAACTTCAATATTATCTTTACTATAATATTTCAACAACATTTATTTTATCTATTAACCATAATAATTCAACATATTTGAATGAAATTCATCTATTTGTGATAAGAATTCAAAATGTTTAACAAATAGTTTTTTTTTTAATTTTTATTTTTTTATATAATCAGTTAGGCATAGACATTCGAGTATCTGTTCTGCTATAATTTTTTTCTTTCGGATATCAAATTTTTGGGTTTTAAAATTAGACTTCATTCGGATATTATATTTTTTTCTTGTGTGTTTCATGTCGGGACTTTCCAAATCCGGGTGGATTCGATTTTGATGTATAGAAATCTAAAAATATCAAATGTATCTGAAACAAATTCAGATATGTCTACTAAAAATAAACAAAAATGACCATAGGATCCATATTATCCTATTTGATTCAGTTTTGATTGTAATGTGTAGGAAATTACAAATATTCAAATACTTGAATATTTAATTATAAAATTACATATATAAAATATAAAACACTAATCATAAAAAACAGAATATCAATTTATAAATAAAAAAAAAAAAAAAGAAAAAATTTAACACCCTTACATGCGTGCATTGTGGTATTAAAATGAATTGCAGTACTACCCCAAATAAAAATCAAAATACGTTGGCGAGTTTATGGCTCCGCCAATGACACAGACAAACTTTTGAGCATTGACTTTGAAGCAAAGCCTGAAAATCCTAATCAAAACCATAGAGCATTATTCAAAGTCTCTTTCTCTCTCTCTCTCACTGCAAATCAAAACAACATTAAAACCCAAATCTACTATAAAATCTCTCTTCCTTGGTTGAATCCTCGTAAAGGCAATAATACCACCCTTATACTTCTCCTCCCCGAGATTCCCCCTATTGCTTCATGGGTCTGTTCTCGAATCTCCGAGGACCCAGAATCGGAGCTACCCACGACGAACTGCCCGTAGCAAATGGCTCTTCTTCATCTTCGTCGTCTCACTCTTCATCTATCAGAAGAAAGCTGTCGAATTTATTACCAATCTGTGTGGCTCTGGTAGTCATCGCCGAGATCGGGTTTCTGGGTCGCCTCGATAAAGTGGCTTTGGTCGATACGTTGACCGATTTCTTCACTCAGTCTCCGTCGCTCTCGCAGCCTCCTCCGCCGGGTAGATCCGACCGGAAGATCGGTTTGATGACGGAGAGCTGCGAGGAGTGGTTGACGAGAGAAGACTCGGTGACTTATTCTAGGGACTTCCATAAAAATCCAATCTTTATCTCCGGTGGTGTGAAGGTTCACTTTATTGGAAAGATTGATTCTTCATTTGGCTAATCTTTTGTCTTTCATCATTTATTATTATGGAAGAGTGGTTAATTAGTCAATTATGAATTAAAAAAATTTGAGGCTTTTGGTTGATGATGATCATAGAGAGTAATTTGTGAATCATGGAGTGAGAAATACTGATTTGTCTTTCTTGTAATAGATGCTAAGCTGCTTCTTCTTGATGGGTTATTATTGGTTTCATTTCTCTTTCAGTTTGTAGGACTTTCAATCTTGCTCTTATGGATAGATTCATTGACGTGTTTCATACAGTGTCTGTCTCTCTTGTTGTAAGATGTTTAACTACTGTTTGCTTCATGATGGGTTATCTTATTGGTTTCATCTCTCTCTCTCTCAATTTATAGGAGTTTCAGTCTTGCTCTTACGGATGGATTCATTACATGTTTTATACAGTGTTTGTCTCTCTTGTTATAGATGTTAAAGCTACTTCTCCGTCTTGATGGGTCATCTCTCTTTCAATTTGTAGGACTTTCATTCTTGCTCTGTCGATTGTACATTTGAAGGTAGCTCAGGCAAGACACCAGATGCCGTCTTTGGATTAGGTCATCAACCTGGAACTCTTGGTATAATCCGTTCCATGGAATCTGCTCAATACTATCCGGAAAATGATCTCGCACAGGCACGAGGGTGGGTAAGCACAATCTTAACGTTTTCTTCAGGACATGTTTGTGTAGAAAATGTCGTAAATGGACTGACTTTTTTTTTTTTTTAATATATTCTTTGGTCATTCATCAGGAGAGGTTATGATATTGTGATGACCACTAGTCTTTCATCAGATGTTCCTGTTGGGTACTTTTCATGGGCGGAATATGATATTATGGCTCCAGTACACCATAAGACCGAGAAGGCTATTGCAGCTGCTTTTATTTCCAACTGTGGTGCTCGTAATTTTAGATTGCAAGCACTTGAAGCCCTGATGAGAACTAACATCAAGATTGATTCTTATGGTGGTTGTCATCGGAACCGGGATGGAAAAGGTAAGGCATAGATATTAGGAACACTGCATGATCAACTTGCTGTCATTGTTATGTAATTTGGTTTTCTGAAATTTATATAGTTGACAAGGTTGAAGCACTCAAACGCTACAAATTCAGTTTGGCTTTTGAGAACACCAATGAAGAGGATTATGTCACTGAGAAATTCTTCCAGTCTCTAGTTGCTGGTATGTTTTAGATTCACTTCTTTCTCTATGAGCATTATCTTAGAAACTCTTGTACATTTCCTCTCAGGATCTGTCCCTGTGGTTGTTGGTGCTCCGAATATAGAAGAGTTTGCTCCTGCTTCCGACTCATTCCTTCACATTAAGAGTTTGGAAGATGTGGAGCCAGTTGCAAAGAGAATGAAATATCTCGCAGATAACCCTGCTGCTTATAATCAGACACTAAGGTCTTTTTTTTTTTTTCCATCATAGATTTTTAACTGTGTGTAATAACTTCTTCTTGAAAAGCTTCATGTTTATGTTTGGATTTAGATGGAAGTATGAGGGTCCTTCAGATTCTTTCAAGGCACTTGTTGATATGGCTGCTGTGCATTCTTCTTGCCGTCTCTGCATTTTCCTGGCCACGAGGATCCAAGAGCAAGAAGAGAAAAGCGCTAGTTTCAAGAAACGACCGTGCAAGTGCACCAGAGGAGGATCAGACACAGTTTATCATGTTTTTGTTAGAGAAAGAGGCCGGTTTGAGATGGAATCCATCTTTCTGAGGTAAAGAAAGCTTTTACCTAAAACTGCCCACTAAATCAAAAACACATGGTATGATTATGTTTTGACTTGAAATATACCAATACAGGGGTGAGCATCTGACCCAGGAAGCTTTAGAATCTGCCGTTGTTGCCAAGTTCAAGTCTTTGAAACATGAGCCGGTGTGGAAGAAGGAAAGGCCTGTTAGCTTAAAAGGAGATGACGAGCTTAGAGTACACCGGATTTACCCGCTTGGCCTCACGCAGCGACAAGCTTTGTACAACTTCAAATTCGAGGGAAACTCGAGCCTAAGCACTCACATTCAACACAACCCTTGTGCTAAGTTCGAAGTTGTCTTCGTGTAGTTTCATACTCAAAGATCTATTTCAGCATTTCATCTTTAGTTTTGAAGGCATTTCTCTCTGTGTTAAAATCCCAAAGTGCAAGAAACCGATTAGAAAAGATAAAAGGTCATTTTAGTTATGGCACTGGTTTGTTTTAGGCAAAAGGTTTCTCTGTGTAAATCAATTCGGACATTGCAGATTTGCAGATGACTTGTTGTTGCTTTCTTGGTGCAGAGATGTTTGAAGGTTACTTTAGATGAATTTGATATTTTTTCATCAAACTGCTATTCTAGTTTTAAGTTGTCTATTTAGAGTTGGTTCACTACAAGAAAACAGACAGATAACGACGGCAAAAATCGTCGGAAATGAGAAATTCTGACGAAACTATGACGAAAGTGGTCGTCGGTATCATTTAGTCGGAAAAAAATATTTCGTCAGAACTTCCGACGACATTCTGACGAATACCGAGAAATAGAATTCTGACAAACTTCCAACGACAACTCCGACCACACACAGCATCAGAAATTGGTCGGAGCTATTCCGAGAACCGTTTTCATCGGAAACACAATATTCCGACGAAATGATTTCATCGGAAAATTTCGACGATAAGTTTTCATCGGAATCACTATATTCCGACGAAAGTTGTGGTCAGAAAATTCCGACAAGCCTTGCTTCGTCAGAGTTTTCCTACGACAATATCTCGTCGGAATATTCCGACGAATAGCTTTCGTCGGAATTGTTAATTTATGCATTTTTAAATATTTTATTTTTATATTTAATTTTTTAATATTAAAAATTAATAAATAAACAAAAACTGAAATTTAAAACTAATAATATTATAGAAATTAAGTTTATAGAAACTTAAAATGAAAAAAACATTCATAAAGTTTTAAAACAAAAAAAAACTAAGAACTCGGGGAAAACAAACGGTCTATCTTCTCCAATATCTCGAGGTTGGTCTTCTTTTGATCCGCTAGCTCCTGAAGGATTGTGGCATTCTGCGCCTCCAATGCCACAATCCGGTCATCTTTGTTCTGTAGCTCCTCCAGAATCATGGGATTGGCATACGGGACTTGTGAAGATGAAACCGGACATGAAGAAACACGACGGGCCAACCCAACTAAGCGGCCTTTCCTTTTATGAACCGCCTAAAAATATTTAAAGTTAGTAAATTATTATAAAAGAAATATAGTAATGAAGGAAAAAATTTAAAGTTAGTAAAAAAAATTTACCTTTTCGACCATCTCGTTTATTTGCAGTCGGGACAAGTTGGTTGAAGCTCCCGTAGAATCGGCGTCATCAGAGAGAGGCTGAGAAGCTAGATAAGCTTCTTTTTGACCTTCCACCAGCTCGATGACATCTCTGGTCAGGGGGTCCTGAATTTGACCCGTCTTCTTGTTAGTGTACGCCTCCTTCATGACTTCGAGATGATCAACGGGATTACCGTTGTTTGCTTCAATCTAAAAACAACAATAGCGAAGGAACATATAAAAATATTTATTTAAATAAATAAAAAGATAAATAAAATAATGAAAAAATAGAACTTACAAGTTGATCCTCCTTAGAGGACATAGAGTAAGCGCCGAGGTTGTGCACAAAAACACCTTTCCCGCTACGATCGCTCCTCCGGTTGGCTGAGTTCTTAAGAGACGCCTCAGATAGTGTCGCCCTTCGCCAATGGTCTATTAACTGATCCCACACTGTCCCGTTGATATACCGTGGCCTCTTGTTCTTCAGCCATACTTGCTTCCACTCGTACAACTGCTTCGTATAGGAGTCCATGGCATTTTTCGTTGAATTTCTGACAGACTGTTTCCGTGAGGCCGAACTCCCAACTCGCGCATAATTTAATTAGTAGATATTTTTTAAAAAATCAAAATAGAAAAATACTTTAAAAAAAAACTGAAGAGTTACCGCAAACTGACGAAACCACAACTCGCGCTCTTCGGGAGGGATGCGACTCCACTTCGAATGTCCCGTCTGGAGCATGGAATACATCATCTGGTTGATGCTCCTGCTAATGCCATTGCTCGACTTGGTGAACCTAAAAAAATGTTAGAAAGTTATATGAGAAAAAATAAATGGTACAAATAAAATAAAAATACTAACCAAGTTGTATGTCCCCGTCGTAGGTTGGGATGGAGAACCGGGAGATGCTCTCGACCTGGTTGTTGAACGGCATCAAATTCGTCAACCTCAGCTTCTGACTCCGAGTGTACAACGGCATGAAGTCCAAAATCGGTAAAATTCTCAACGAGTTCAACATCTGGCAAATCTTCAACTGCACTCACGTTGCTGGTAGAGTTTGGTTGTAATGGGTCATTATCAGAAGTTCTGTCCACTCGTCCTCTTGGGTTGATTTGTGTTACAGTGACCCATGGATCGTCTCTGTACGTAACCCTTGGGTAACTGATGTAGCACACCTATCAATTTTACAAGATATTAGTAATATATAAACCATTAATTATATTGTTAGAATATTATAAATAATTTGATATACCTGGTCAGCTTGCGAAGCAAGAATGAAAGGATCATAATATTGAAGTTTCCTCCGCGAATGAACCGATGTAACACCAAACGCGTCAGTCTGTACTCCTCGATCTGGGGTGGTGTCTACCAATCGCAGTAGAATATAACACACCGCAATCCAACTGTACCAGGATACTGGATTTCCAATATTTCTTGTATGTTGCCGTAGTAGACATCGTCCCCAGAAGAAGACGAAACACCAGCATCATAAGTTGTCCTAGAATGACCTTTCCTCGTGAATGCATATCCTCGCGTATAATATTTTGGATATGATTTAACCACATAGTTTTGTCCCCGCACAAATTCGCATATCCAATCATCGAACACAAAACCTCTGGCCAAACCATCATTCACCTATAAATTAAAAACATATACGAGTGAAATGTTAATTATTTTATATTAAATATAAACTAATCATTTGCATATATTCACATATATGACTCACATAATTAAGAAGCCATGCAGCAAATCCGTTATGACTGAGTTGTTGAAGCTCCTCTTCTGTGGCATGTCTGTAAGTCATACGCAACTCTGTCATATAAACACTATGTAAAAATATATTATTAAAATGTAATAAAAATTATTGAATATTAATCTAACAATTTAAATTTTCTTGAATATTTTTATCTCTCATATTGTAGAACATCTTCACAGTTGGTGAGCAAATATGTTTGCAAATGAGTGTGCTCAGTCTCCGTAAGGCTCCGCTTCGTGGGTTTTCCACTAAGTCATCCTAGTTCCTTGAATATGCTTGGGACAGTAACATGATACGTTGCTTTCTCCCCTCCGTCATCATGCCGAGCAGGTCTTCAGTTTTTTGTATGCACTTCTGATGGGAAGTAGTTTTCAGCAAAGTTTGCAGTTTCTTTGCTGATCACCTGTGCGGCTATAGATCCTTCCCACCTTGCTTAGATTTTTGATCTACTTCTTCAGATGATGCATATAACGCTCAAAAAAGGTACATCCATCGATACTGCACAGGACCACCAAGTTCCAATTCTCTTGCGAGATAAATAGCAAGATGTTCCATTACATCAAAGAATGAAGGAGGAATTATCTTCTCGAGGTTGCAAAGGCTGACGGGTATGTTTGCCTTCAAATTACTAATACCCTCTGCAGTCACTGCTCTGGTGCATAAATTGCAGAAGAAAACACTTATCCCTACATAGATAAAAGACAAAATTTTCATAAGTATTAGGTTTATATTAGCATAATTGTTAAATATGATAACCAATTAAAATGTAAAAATATAAGATACCTGCAATTGCTTCATGAACATTACGTGCCAATAGTCCGGAAAGCAAACGGAAGGAGGCGCTGCATAATTACATGACAATCGTGACTCTTCAAGCCAGTAAACTTTCCTTCGCTTCTATCGACGCAGTTACGCAAATTTGATGCATAACCGTCTGGAAATTTCATTCTATCTATAATCCAATCAAAGAACTCTTCTTTTGCAGCACCATCCTGCCGATAAATGGGGAAAGGGGCTGTACCGTTCTCATCAACGTGAAGTTCTGAACGATCACAAATATCGACTAAATCCAACCTTGACTTCAAATTATCCTTCGTTTTACCTTGGATGTTGAGGATTGTGTTCATCAGATTGTCGAAAAATTTCTTCTCGATATGCATGACATCTAAATTATGCCGCAATAGATGATCCTTCCAATACTGCAGATCCCAGAAAATACTCTTTTTATGCCAGTTATCTAGCTCTGCAACAGCATCGACTCGAATGTTTTCATGTCCACCTACGTCTGCCATTCTTTCTGCACCAAAATCCCTTAACTGTTTCCACAATTCTTCTCCACTAACTTCCATAGGTGGACCATTAAACACCTGCTTGTTCTTCGTAAAAAAAGTCTTACTCCTACGGTATGGATGATCAGGTGGTAGAAATCTTCTGTGACTGTCAAACCAACACGTTTTCCTTCCGTGCTTTAGTTGGAAAGCATCTGTGTTATCTTGACAATATGGACATGATAGCCTCCCATGTGTTGTCCATCCGGATAACATATCATATGCTGGAAAGTCACTTATTGTCCACATAAGTACTGCCCGCATATGAAAGTTTTCTTTGCACGAAACATCGTATGTCTCAGCACCATGCGCCCATAGTTGTTGCAACTCATATATCAGTGGTTGAAGAAACACATCCAGTGAACTCTTAGGATGCTCTGGCCCGGAGACGAATTCGGCGGCAAGTTGTACGGTGTCACAATCACTGGCCATAGAGAATATTGTCTTCCATGCTTCCCAAATGGGATGAAACCATCAGTGCATAATCCAAGATAAACATTTCTTCTCTGTTCAGCAAATTCTTGATATGTTGATTGGAAATGTTTCCAAGCCTTCGCATCTGAAGGATGTCTAATCTCACCATTTGTGGAATGCTCTGCATGCCATCTCATTGCTTTCGCTGTGCGCTCAGACTGATACAACCTCTTCAATCTTTCCGTCAAAGGCAAATATCACATCCTTTTGAACGGGACTGGAACTCTTTCCTTCTTCTCCTGATAATGAGGTTTTCTATAAAATTTGCATTTATCCCGTTTCTTATCCACTCTCCAGTAGATCATGCAGTTGTCGATACATACATCTATCACTTCGTATGGTAATTGAAGACCAGCAACAAGTTTCTGAACCTCGTAGTATGAACCCAGTGCAAGATTGTCCTCTGGTAGAACACCTTTAACAAAATCAGCGATTGCATCCACACATTCTTCAGCCAAATTATAGTCCGTCTTAATACCCATCAATTTAGTTGCAGATGATAAGGGTGAATGACCATCTCTACAACCTTTATACAAAGGCTGTTTTCCTGCATCCAACATATCAAAAAATCTCCTAGATTCGGGATTTGGTTCTTCCCCTCTATAATGATCATGTACCATCTGCTCAGTTCCTACACCATAATCTACATTCGTTCTAGGTTCTTCTAATCTACCATCAGGGTGAGGTTCGCTAACAGACTAAGGTTCGCTAGTACTACCATATTCAAAACCAGTTTCCCCATGAAGATACCAAACTTTATAATTCCGTGTAAACCCTTTCATATACAAATGAGTCCAAACATCCCATTCTTTTATGATCCTACTATTATTGCAAGTAGAGCAGGGACATCTTAACATACCGGTTTTTGCATCCGGTTGCTGTTGAACAAGCCTCATGAATTCTCCAATACCTTCAACGTATTCTTCTGTAAGCAAATTAGTGTTGGAATCCAAATGAGGTTTATCCATCCACGAACTATAATAATCTCCAGAAGACATGTTTTTTTCGGATTTGTTGTGATTAGAGAGAGTGAAGAGAGAATGAGGAGTGAATGAGGTGAATGAGGCAAGGTTGTATTTATAGAAAATTGCTTACGGCAATCCGACGGATTCTGACGACTGTTTTCAATTTCGTTGAAATTCTGTCGGCATTTTTTCAATATAAAACGGCTATAAAACGGTCATATTCTTGTCGGCAACGGTCAAAATCTTCGTCGGAATTTCGTCGGTATATATCGACGAAATTCCGACGAACACAACGGTAATATATTTTATCGGGATGTCCTTGGTATTTCATCGAAATAGTCCGACGACTATTTATTCGTAGGAACTTCATCGGAATTTTCCGACGAAAATCTGACGATCTTCAGTTTTTGATTTTCGTTGGTATGTCATCGAAACGTTGTCACTATCGTCCGACGACTTTTTCTTCCGTCGGAGTATCCGTCAGAATATGCCTTGTTTTCTTGTAGTGGTTGGTTAACCTCTTAGGAAGATGTATTCAATCTAACATCAATAAGTTGCATAGATTTTTGTTAAAACACACTAGAATATCCGCTAAAACTATGAGATTTGGGTTTTAATTTTTTCAAATAAGAAACTCCATCCAAACACCCTAAAATCATTTAAAAACTTTAAAACTCCAAAACTTAAAATAAATTCAATAAAAGTAAATTTCGAAATACTTTACGAAATGTCTAATTCAATAATACTAGATTTTAAATGAGTTTTTAAGTTTTTAATACAAATCACCTAGACCTCTCAGTTGATTACACTCTCATTAATATTTTGCATAGGTTTATGTTTAAACACAAACTAACCTCGTGAACAAAAGAAAATTGCCAATTTGTAAGTGTCCTATCAATTTTTTTTTTTTTTGGCATCAAACGAAAAACAAAAACAGACTCGTATCAGTAAAATACTAAATATTGTACTAAGTGGAAAGACATATGATCCAATTATATATTTTAAGTGATTTGTTTTTCTTTTTAAAAAATTATTAGTTACCATATATTTTGACCAATAACTATTAGGAGAAATATCCTAACAAAAACATAAAACTATATTTACATAACGTATAAACTATATGCAATACCTTTTTATTCGCTACTTGAATATTTAAGACTATTTTATAATTTAAGAAACAAAGGGATAAACTTTGAGCAAACTATGCATTTAGACTCTATGATTTTTAGAGAATCAGAAAAAATTTACAAAAAAAAGACGGAACAAAAAAGATGCGACTATGCGAGGTAATATTTGCAAATTAAAAAAAATAGAAATATTATTCGATAAAAAAAAATTAAAGTAGCAGAGTAAATATCGTTACAAATATTTGAGAATCTTTTTTTTTTTGGAACTGGAGAATCTTATTTAGAAACCGAAAACTATAACAAACACTATATTATTAGTTTTTTTCCGCGCAATTTCCGACTCCTATTTAAACAAACCAATGCGAACCTCATTATTCACCTGATTGAAGCTTTTTTATCAAACGAAATTCTCCTCTAATTGGATTTTCAAGTTATGAGTAGAAGTCAGAATGTTCAAGGGATCGCAAACCGTGTATGATTTTTTTTTATTCTTTCTCTGTAGATCCTCAGATATTCATAACTCTTCTCACAAGTTCTTTCAAACTTTTTTATTTTTTGCTAAAAAGTTCTTTCAAACTTTGTTACAGATCAAGGAGATAATCGAAAGATGTATTCAAAAGTACATGAGTTTGGAACAAACCATTACGTATCTACATGAAAATTACTATATTGATCATGTTATCACTAGCTCAAGTAAGTAAACAATCAGATTTGATTTCAATACTCTGAGAAAATATTTTCCTCTCCTGTAAAATTTTGTTTTTTTTTTCGTTTGCAGTTTGGGAAATTCTTCAGAAAGATAATCCAGATTTTTTCAAAGAATACAACAAACGATGCGAAGTAGCTCGTCAAATAGCTACATTCAACGACTTACTTTCTCAACAAGTAGACCTAATGCACAAACTTAGAGAAATCGAGCTTAGTCATGTTGCACCAGGTATAACTAATAACAGTTAGAACAATATATTTTTCTCGTTAAGCGTATTACTCAAATTGTCTTATGAAAGACCTGATTTGTGTGTCTTTTTGTAGTAACACAACTTCAGCAACCTATTGATCAACTTCATCATCATCTTCACCATCAGGATCATATTTATGATCAGTGGATTGCATCTAATGATTTTGCTTATATGGAGAACTCAATCTCTTCTCTCATTGACCCGTTAATGAGGATAAACTCTACTTAAGATAGGATAATTACATAAACTCCTAATGTGCGTGTATTTAGGAGATATATTTCTTCTTGTCCTTATCAGTTGAGGAGCTCATACTTGTATAAATAACCAGCTAATGCTGAGAGATCAATAACACAAATTATTCATTCTATTAAACACTCCGTTATATGGTATCAGAGCAGAAGATCTGGACCTGGAATTTTAAAAATTTCTAAACGTGTTTCTCATATAAAGAAACATGGCTGACAACACAGCCTTACAAGCTGCACCTGCAGGTGCCATCACAGACACCTTGGCTTCTCCTTACTATCTCCATCTTTCCGATAACCCGGGAGCTCTAATCACATCAGTTCTGTTGCGTGGTGATAATTACACTGAATGGACAACAGAGTTATCCAATTCAATTCAAGCAAAACGAAAACTCGGCTTCATCAACGGATCTATCATCAAACCGACGATGGAACCAGACCTATCACGTTGGCTAGCCACGAACTCTATGCTTGTAGGATGGATAAGAACGTCGATTGATCCCAAAATACGATCGACGGTTACGTTTGTGCCTGACGCTCACAAACTATCACTACAAGAAAACAGGCTCATACCAAGGGCTCAAATCGTCGGTATGTCGTCGGAATAACCGTATTCCGACGACATACCGAGGAAATATGTCCTCGGAAAAAACTCCTCGAAATTTCATTTTTCCTCGGAATTCCCTCGGAATTTTCTGACGGAATTCCGAGGAAACATAATTCCGAGGAAACTGTGAGGACCACGGTTCGTCGGAAATGTCCTCGGAATATACCGAGGAAGCTCTCCCTCGGTATATACCGAGGACACTTTCGAGGGACGAATCCTCGGAAGTTCGGACGAAATGTTCCGAGGAAGACTGCTCCTCGGAAAATTCCGAGGAAGCCTGCTCTCGGAAAATACCGAGGAACACAGTCCTCGGAAAATTCCGAGGAAGCCTTCCCTCGGAAAATTCCGAGGAAGCCTTCCCTCGGAAATTCCGAGGAAGCCTGCCCTCGGAAAATTCCGAGGAAAGGCTCCCTCGGTATATTCCGACAACTATGATCGTCGGAATATTCCGAGGGAGCTCTTCCTCGGAATATCCGAAAAAATTATTATTTTTTTTTTAAATTAAATTTTTAAAATTTAAATTCGAAAATATAAAATTAAAATTAAAATTGAAAACATATTATATAAAATTCAAAGTCGTACAAATAAAAATAAAACATTCGAAGTTTTGAAAAAACTATGGGTTTTGGGCGTTCGGGTCTGGCATGCTCGGAAACACCTCGTTCCGGTGCAACCTCCTCATCATCTCCATCATTTGCTCGTTCAGCTTCCTCTGTGCCTCAAATCCCGCCTGTTGAGTCGCCATCTGGGTCTCCAACGCAGATATGCGATCATCCTTGTCCTGCAACTGACCCATAAGTACTTCTGGATCAACAAAGGGCGGTGGTGCAGCAGAAGACGGAACCGACCGGGACCGACGACCCAAACCGAACAAACGTCCCTTTTTCTTTGGAACCGACTGAAATAGAAAAGTGCCAAATTTAAATAATAGAAAAGATGAATTGAACTTTTAAAAAAGAACTTACCGATTCAACGATTTCGTTGATCCGAACCCGAGGCAAGTAGGTCGAACCTGTCGAATTGTCATCCTCGGTTTGAAGCTGAGACACTTCGTCTTCCACCTGAGTGTCGATCAGGGTGACCACATCCCTCACAACACCATCATCAATCTGGCCGGTTTTCTTGTTGGTATACGCCCTCTTCATTAGGACGAGATCATCAACCGGCTCGCCCTCATTTTCTTCCGCCTTGAAAAAAACATAAATTAAACACACATTAGTAATTAGAAGAAATGCACAGATTGAGCACCCAAGTTATGCTTGAAGACGCCCTTCCCTTTACGGTCGCTCCTGCGGTTGGTGGAGTTGGTGGAAGAAGTTTCTTTCGTCTCATCCTTACTCCAATGCACACCCAACTCCAGCCAGACTGTGAGGTTCATCGACTTTGAGACCTTTTAATAAAAAACAATTGTTAAATAAATAAAAGAATATTTTATTATATTAAAAAATTATTTAATAAATAAAAACCTTATTTATTTCCCACTTCTTCTTCCACTCGTGGATCTGCTTCCCATAGTTATCCATAACTTTATGGACGAAGTGGTGATAGATATACAACGTATCATCGGCATTCCAGTTGAATTCTTGCTGAAACTAAAAAAAATTAGTAGAAAATTTATATTAAAGATTAAAAATATAAGTAAAAAATTAGAATACTTACCGCAAGTTGTTGAAACCACAGATGCTGCTTGTCGGTAGGGAAGTCGGTGAAAGTCGGATGTCCCTTGTCGAGGGCCGAGTACATCATACGGTTGATCCATGCGCTGATCCCGTTCGAGGATCGGTTGAACCTAATAAAAACAACAAATTATTAAAAATGAATCAAATTTTAATGAAAAAAGAAGGTTTAATTACCATGTTTGACCCCGTCCACGTGGATACGGAGTGAGATAGGGAAGATGGTCACGGCCGGGCTGTCGAACAAACTCCGCAACTCTCTTCACTCCCTGAGGACCCTCAGGAGCAGGAGCAGGAGCAGGAGCGGGTGCAGCAACGGGAGCGGAAGGAGCAGGAGAGGGAAATGGAGAGGGAGATGTATGGTAGGAGCTGTGGGGCGATGCGGAACCCTGAATGGAGTGGCTCCCCGTACCACCACGACTACGACGCTGTCGAGGCCGGCTCTGATCATCATAAGACCTGTATATATATATATTTTTTTTAAAAAAAATCCCAAATAATAGTTTTTAATCACAAAAGATGTTTTATAGATATTAAAAATATTTAATAAATATATAAAGGATTTTATAATACAAAAAATAGATTTTATATACAAAAAACATTTTCATAACCACAAAATTAATAAAAACAAAAAAAAAAAATTCCAAAACGTTTTCATAATCACAATACTCACCAAAAAATAGTTTAATAATTACAAAAATAGTTTTAATATATAAAAAATAGTTTAATGACTACAAAAATAGTTTTAATATATAAAAATTATTAAATTTTTATAAATTGTTATTATACATGATTTATACATATATATATGTATAAAAATTATTAAAATTTTTAAAATTTTTTATTATACATGATTTATATATATATATATGTATAAAAAATTATAAATCGTTTATAAATATAGAAAAAGGTTTATAAATATTTTTAAAAACGTTTTATTATACATAGTTTATTACTGGAAACTTGAAAAACGTTTTTAAAAATCGAAAAACGTTTTTAAAAATTGAAAAACGTTTTAAAAATACAGAAAACGTTTTGAATTTTAACCAAAACAAAAAATAATTCCAAAAAAACTAAAACAACAATCAAAACAACAATCCTAACTTAAACTATCCATTCAATCCTAAACTATCCATCAAACAACCTAAAATCCGAAAATCTAATATCACAAACCCTAAGAAATTGAAAAATACGAGGTTTTCATAGATTCTTACATGATTTTAGAAGTGGAGAAGAGATGTGGGCTTGGGGAGAAGATTCGCCGGCGGATGATTGAGAGAGATCGGAGAGAATTGAGAGAGATGAGAGAATTGAGAGAGATGAGATGCGGCGGCGGAGAAGAAGAAGAAGAAGGGTTATGTCATATATTTAATGATTCCGACGGACACGGGTTCGTCGGTATTCCGTCGGAATCATTAAATATATAACATTTAGTGGTTCGCGAAAATTTTCACGCGGATTGGTTTTCCGGGGTAAGTATATTCCGACGGAAAGTATCATCCTTGGAATTTTCTCGGAATTTTCTGAGGAAATTCCGAGGAACTAGGGGTTTTAAACCGAAAACCCATACCTTCCTCGGAATTTCCTCAGAATATTCCGAGGGATTTCTGAGGAAACAGGGTTTGGGGTTTCAAAACCTCGATTTTTTTTGCCGTATTTCATTTCTTATACAAATGTAATGCATACCATTGAGGATTTTTTTAAATAGATGATCATAAACCATGAAATAACAAAATTTCAAAAATAATTGTAAGTATTTCCTTTAACATTTATTAAAGTGTATAAGTGTTTCTCTTATGTTGTGTGGTTTTCATTCATGCAATCGTAAAAGTGTTTGTTACCGTCTAAAACACCAAAGTTTGACTTCATAATCTGGTTAAGACACTTAATGAAGGTTATATACGTGTTATTCAATCCGCAAAACGTTGTTTTCGGTTTAAAACCCTAGTTCTCGAATTTCCTCAGATTATTCGAGGGAATTCGAGGAAATACTGAAAACCATTACCTTCCTCGAATTTCCTCGAATTTTCTGAGAAATTCGAGGAACTAGGGTTTTAAACCGAAAACCCATACCTTCTCGAATTTCCTCAGAATATTCGAGGATTTCTGAGGAAACAGGGTTTGGGGTTTCAAAACCTCGATTTTTTGCCGTATTTCATTTCTTATACAAATGTAATGCATACCATTGAGGATTTTTAAATAGATGATCATAAACCATGAAATAACAAAATTTCAAAAATAATTGTAAGTATTTCCTTTAACATTTATTAAAGTGTATAAGTGTTTCTCTTATGTTGTGTGGTTTTCATTCATGCAATCGTAAAAGTGTTTGTTACCGTCTAAAACACCAAAGTTTGACTTCATAATCTGGTTAAGACACTTAATGAAGGTTATATCGTGTTATTCAATCCCAAAACGTTGTTTTCGGTTTAAAACCCTAGTTCTCGAATTTCCTCAGATTATTCGAGGGAATTCGAGGAAATACTGAAAACCATTACCTTCCTCGAATTTCCTCGAATTTTCTGAGAAATTCGAGGAACTAGGGTTTTAAACCGAAAACCCATACCTTCTCGAATTTCCTCAGAATATTCCGAGGGATTTCTGAGGAAACAGGGTTTGGGGTTTCAAAACCTCGATTTTTTTGCCGTATTTCATTTCTTATACAAATGTAATGCATACCATTGAGGATTTTTTTAAATAGATGATCATAAACCATGAAATAACAAAATTTCAAAAATAATTGTAAGTATTTCCTTTAACATTTATTAAAGTGTATAAGTGTTTCTCTTATGTTGTGTGGTTTTCATTCATGCAATCGTAAAAGTGTTTGTTACCGTCTAAAACACCAAAGTTTGACTTCATAATCTGGTTAAGACACTTAATGAAGGTTATATACGTGTTATTCAATCCGCAAAACGTTGTTTTCGGTTTAAAACCCCTAGTTCCTCGGAATTTCCTCAGATTATTCCGAGGGAATTCCGAGGAAATACTGAAAACCATTACCTTCCTCGGAATTTCCTCGGAATTTTCTGAGGAAATTCCGAGGAACTAGGGATTTTAAACCGAAAACCCATACCTTCCTCGGAATGTCCTCGGAATATTCCAAGGAATTTCCGAGGAAAAATACTTTATAATCAAATCCCTAAATCGAGAAGGTGAATTCCGAGAAAATTCCGAGGAAAACCTAAAGTCCCTCGAAATTTCCTCGCTATTTCTATTAAAAAAAAAAAGAAGCTAGTCTGTTTCCGAGTCATCATCACCAGATGAATCTGAATCTGGATCTTGGTGAAACTCTCCAATAACGGGTTCATCCTCTGCGTGAACGACGGCTTCCTCTGCGAAGTCGGTTAAATCGACTACAAGGCCACCTTCAGGTACATCTTCTGCTGCACTTAAGTTGCCGGATGTGATTGGTTGTAGTGGGTCTTCTAGCTCAGAACTTCCCTGAACTCGGCCTCTCGGGTTGAGTCTTGTAACAGTAACCCATGGATCATCTCTGTTCCTTATCCGGGGGTACTTGATATAACAAACCTGTAACATTTAAATAATTATTAGTAAAAGTATAAATTATGATCAATCATTCTGAATAATTAACATTTACTTACTTGATCGGCCTGAGAAACAAGAATGAAAGGATCATAATATTGCAGCTTTCGCCACGAATGTACTGATGTATCACCAAATGCATCTGTTCTCACACCTCGATCTGGAGTGTTGTCGTGCCAATCACAATAGAAAACAATACAGCGCAATCCAAGCATGCCCAAATACTTGATTTCCATAATATCATGTATGTGTCCGTAGTATACATCATCTCCTGATGCAGAATAAACGCCAGCATCATAGGTCGTACGCGAACGTCTCCTCTTTTCAGTTGTGAATGCATATCCTCGAGTACAAAATGTCGGATATGACTTCACAACATAGTTTGGTCCAACCACCATCTCGCGTATCCAATCGTCAAATGTTTCACCTCTGGCCAAACCAGCAGACACCTATTAATAGCACATATATAATGAATTAGTATAAGTATGTGATAAATGATATTTTAATTTGTATAAATATGTGATAAATGATATTTTAATTTGTTTAAGGCACTCACATAAGTAAATATCCATCCAGCAAATTCTCTCTGCTTCATTTCTTCTAGTTCCTCCTCTGTGGCGTATCTATATTCGAACCGCTTTTCTGCCATGAAAATCATGTACATGTGATGAAAATAATGTAATTAATTAAGATATAAATGTTAATTTGTTAAAATAAAAATTTGTAAGATAATAAACTTACCTCTCATATTGAAGAACATCTTCGCAGTTGGTGAGCAAATATGTTTGCAAATGACTTCCCGCCAAGAAGTCGACGGTCCTTTGGTTTTCCGCTAAGTCGTCCAAAATCTGTGAAAATATCTGGAACCTTAACATGATATGTTGCCCGTTCGCCTCTATCATCATGCCGAGCAGGTCTTCTGTTTTTGGTATGAACTTCTGCTAGAAAGTAGTACTCGGCAAAGTTTGAAATTTCTTCATTGATCATCTGTGCGACTATAGAACCTTCCACCCTACTTAAATTTTTCACCATCTTCTTCAAATGGAACATTTACCGCTCATACAGATACATCCATCTATACTGCACAAGACCACCAAGTTCCAATTCTCTTGCCAGGTGAATAACAAGATGCTCCATAACATCAAAAAATGAGGGAGGAAATATCTTCTCAATGTTGCACTGAATCACGGCTATGTTAGTCTTCAGATTTTCAATACCTTCAAGAGTCACTGATCTGGTGCATAAATCGCGGAAGAAAGCACTTATCCCTGCAATTGATTCATGAACATTTCGTGGTAATAGTTCCTTGAAGGCAAACGGAAGGAGGCGCTGCATCAACACATGGCAATCGTGACTTTTCAAGCCAATAAACTTTCCTTCCTTTCACGATACAAGTACGCAAATTAGATGCGAACCGCCTGGAAACTCCACATCGTTTGAAATCCAATCAAAGAACGCATTTTTTCCCTCTGCATCAAGTCGGTATATGGGAAAAGGAGCCCTACCATTCCCATCAACATGAAGTTCTGAACGAGCACATATATCGACTAAATCCAGTCTTGACTTCAAATTATCCTTTGTTTTACCTTGAACGTTAAGGATCGTGTTCATGAGACTGTCAAAAAAGTTCTTCTCAATATGCATGACATCTAAATTATGCCTTAGCAGATGATCCTCCCACTATGGCAGATCCCAGAAAATACTTTTTTGTGCCAGTTATGTAGTTCTCCAACAGCATCTATCGGAAAACGCTCATGTCCACCGACGTCTGGCGTCCTTGCTGCACCAAAATCTCTTAGTTGTGTCTTCAAACCTGTCCCACTAACTTCCTCAGGTAGACCATCAAACACCTGTTTGTTCTTCCTAAACAAAGTCTTACTCCGACGGTATGGATGATCAGGTGGTAGGAATCGTCTGTGACAGTCAAACCAACACGTTTTTCTTCCGTTCTTTAGTTGGAAAGCATCTGTGTCATCTTGACAATATGGACATGATAGCCTCCCATGCGTTGTCCATCCAGATAACATACCATATGCTGGAAAATCACTTATTGTCCACAATAGTACTGCCCGCATTTGAAAGTTCTCTTTACACGAAATATCGTATGTTTCAGCACCTTCAGCCCATAGTTGTTGCAACTCATATATTAGTAGCTGAAGAAACACATCAAGTGATCTCTTAGGATGCTCTGGTCCGGGAACGAGAATGGAGAGAAACAGAAACTCTCGTCGCAAGCACACGTTTGGGGGTAAGTTGTATGGTGTAACAATGACTGGCCATAGAGAATATTGTCTTCCACTCTTCCCATATGGGCTGAAACCATCAGTACATATTCCAAGGTAGACATTTCTTCACTCATACGCAAAGTCGAAGTACTTTGATTGGAAATGCTTTCACGCTTTTGCATCTGAAGGATGTCTAATCTCACCATCTGTTGAGTGCTATGCATGCCATCTCATTCGTTGCGCTGTGCGTTCCGAAAGATACAACCTCTGCAACCTTTCCGTCAAAGGCAAATACCACATCCTTTTATATGGCACTGGAACTCTTCCACTCGTATCTTTATAACGAGGCTTCCCACAAAATTTGCATGTAATCCGCTGGCCATCCGCCCTCCAATAAATCATGCAGTTATCGCTGCATACATCTATTACTTGATAAGATAAACCAACACCAGCTACGAGTTTCTGAACCTCGTAGTATGAACCTGGAGCTACATTATGCTCAGGTAGAATACCTTTAACAAAATCAGCTATCGCATCCACATAGTTTTCAGCCAAGTTATAATCTGTTTTAATGCCCATCAGTCTTGTAGCAGATGATAAAGCTGAATGATCATCTCTGCAACCTTCGTACAATGGTTGCTTTCCAGCATCCAACATATCATAAAATCTCCTAGCTTCTGCATTGGGTAAATCTTCCCCTCTAAAATGATCATTTACCATCTGCTCAGTACCTACACCATAATCTACATCCGTTCTAATTGGTTCTTCTAATCTAACCGCCGGCTGAGGTTCGCTAGTACTACCAAGTTCATAATCAGTTTTCCCATGATGATACCAAATTTTGTAACTTCGTGTAAACCCACTCAAATATAGATGAGTCCAAACATCCCACTCTTTAATAACCTTTCTATTTTTACAATTAGAGCAAAGACATCTTAACATACCTGTTTCTGCTTCCGGTTGTCGGCGAACTAACCCCATGAATTCGGTTATACCGCGTTGTATTCTTCCGTAAGCAAACTCGTGTCCGGATCCAAATGAAGTCGATCGATCCAAGAACGAAAATAATTTGAAGAAGACATGTTTTTTTTAAACCAAATTCGTGATAGTAGGAGGGAAGAAGAAGAAATGGAGTGAATGAAGAGGAAGAGGGGTGGCTGTATTTATAGATGAAATCCTGCCGACATACTGAGGAAATTCCGAGGAGAACCGGCACTTCCTCGGAATTTTTAAAATCCCCCAACGGCTCTCCAACGGCTCTCTAACGGATATAAAAAGTCCTCGGAATTTTTAAAATCCTCGTCGGTTTTTTTTCCGACGAACATGGTTTCCTCGGTATTCCCTCGGAATATACCGAGGAAATGTGTCTTCCTCGGAATTTCCTCGGAAAATTCCGAGGAAATTCCGAGGAAACCACATTTCTTGGTTTCCTCGGTATTTCCTCGGTTTTTTGTCAGAAAATTCCGAGGAACTCATTTTCCCTCGGTATGTTCCTCAGAATAACGATGTTTTCTTGTAGTGTATGGGAAAACCTCCAAAGACGATTCTCAGTCAAAAACGGAGTACGTATTCATCAACTCAGAGACGCAATCAATACTTGTCAGCAGAATGGTCAAACGGTCATCGAGTATTTTGGAAAATTATCAAAACTATGGGAAGAGCTCGACAATTTAAGAACAACGCGCGCCTGCTCTTGTGAAGCCTCAGCCGATATTGAAAAAGAGCGTGAAGAGATTAGGGTTCACAAATTCTTATTCGGTTTGGATGAATCTCGTTTCCGCAACATCCATTCACAAATCATAGATGAGGACCCACTGCCTGACATGAACAATGTATACTCTCGTGTTATACGAGAAGAACAACATAATAACTCATCTCGTGCGGCAGACTCAAAAACAGAGGCTATTGGATTCTCAGCACAAACAGAGACACCAAAACCAGAACATCTTCAAGCAGCTACTGCTCGTACACGTGATCCTAATCGTGTATGTTCTCATTGCTCACGAAAGGGTCATGATCAATCTGAATGTTTTCTTCTTCATGGTTTTCCGGAATGGTGGAATGAACAATCACGGAACAACTCAAATTCATCAGGTGGAACCTCATGTATCTAATCAACGTGGACGAGGAGGTCGCTACAACTCAAATAATCGGGGACGTGGACGCTCTACCTCAACAAGAGCATCTTCTAATAATGCAGTGAACAATACAGGCACCAACAACGATCAGATTGCTCAGATCATTCAACTCCTTCAGTCAACTCCAACATCTCAACGGACAGACTATCTGGTAAAGCAAACCTCGTTGATATAATCATTGATACGGGCGCCTCTCATCATATGACAGGAAATTTATCACTATTAAGTGATGTATCCGACATATTTCCGTCCTCAGTTAAGTTTCCAGATGGACGGTTCTCTAGAGCTTTGAAGAAAGGCACACTGGTCCTTAGTCGTGACTATACCCTGAAAGACGTTCTTTACGTTCCAGACTTTAACTGCACTTTGATCTCTGTCTCGTGCTTATTGAAACAAACTGGTTGTATAGCAATCTTTACTGATACTTTGTGTGTCTTGCAGGACCGTTTTACGAAGACCCTGATTGGAACGGGTGAAGAACGTGAGGGGGTTTATTATTTTACGGGTGTCATGGCTGCCAGTGTTAATAGAGCTGCTTACAAGAATTCTTCTACATCAAAACTATGGCATCGACGGCTCAGTCATCCTTCCTTTAGAGTTTTGTCGCTTTTACCTATTGTAGACAAGATGAATCTTGACTCCGATCAAACATCTTGTGAGATTTGTTTTCGTGCTAAGCAAACACGTAGTGTTTTTAATGAAAGTTCTAATAAAGCTTCTGAGATTTTTTTCACTTATACATTGTGATGTTTGGGGTCCCTATCGTACACCCTCTTCCTGCGGTGCAAAATACTTCCTTACCATTGTTGATGATTACTCCAGAGCGGTTTGGACTTATCTCATGTTGGAAAAGTTGGAGGTCTCCACATTACTTCCAGAATTCTTTGTCTTCTGTGAAAAGCATTTCGGCAAACCAGTACGCAAAATACGAACAGATAATGGCTCCGAGTTCATGGTGCTCTCATCCTTCTTTCGAAAACATGGTGTTGAACATCAAAATTCATGCGTTGATACGCCCCAGCAAAACGGTCGAGTTGAAAGGAAACACCGACACATTCTTAATGTAGCTCGAGCCTGTCTTTTTCAAGCACGATTACCATCTACCTTCTGGACTTTTAAGTTTTCCACATATATCTCGGTGGTATCTCACTTGTGCGATGTACATATTCACAAGACAGCTTTAAAACAGAAGGAAAGTCGGAGAAGGCATAAGATCAGGTAAGCCATCAATATTTTGTTTCCAAGATTTGAAAGCTTTACTTACAAAAGATTAATTATGATGGTTAGAAATATGTTACATAAGCATTTAGCCATCACAAACATTAACACATGAATCTCGATCATTGTTCTTTGTACTCTATATTAGCTTGTACTATGTTGTTGTGTCTTTGGAAATTCTGAGTAATTCTTTTTTTTTATTATGAGGGTCGACCCACAATCTCTATAATATTATTTGAGAAGTCAGTTTCACGTATTAATGCTGGCGTTAACTCCATGATGGTTGTTTACATTGATACCCTTAATGAATTAAAAATATTATATTTAAATACTATTATTGAATTTTTATTTAGTTTCCTTTATAAAACTTTCCAAATAAAATATATAATAAAAAGGAAACGTTTATAAAGTTAAAAAACAAATTTAAAAACGAAATTATATGTATAAATAATAAGATTTCATTAAAAAGGAAAATTCACAAAATAGTAATATTCCATTTTTTAAAAAAAAAATTTGATAACATAAAATATACTAATAAAATAATTTCTTTATAATTATATTTTCACGGATAATCTTGATATTATAAAAAGAAATAATATTCTTATAAAACACAATTTTAAACAGTACAAAAATATATTTTCAAAGTAATAGAAATATTTTTTATATATCTATCTATTGTTTTAGATGATTACATAAAATAATTAAGTAATATAAACTGATATATATTTAGTTGACTAAAAATAGTTTAATTAGTATTATTGAAATGTTAATTTTTCTTATTTTAGTTGATTGTAATATCTTTCATTTAGAGCAAAAAATAAAATTTAATAAATATTCATAAAATTATTTAGAAATTATAAAAATATTTTAATTATTGTAAATATTGATATGTCTTCATGAGCTTCCAAAAAAGTATCGGTTACTTATGTATGTAACTTTATATAGATCATCGCTTTATTTTCTAATATCTTTAACAAAATAACATTTAATTTGATATATATTATGAAAAATCATGCACACTTAATGATAAATAAAATTAATTTTACTTGGCTTAATTATAATAAAAATAATTATACTTCTGTCTGAATTTAAAAGAATATACGTAACTCAATATACTCATAATATGAGTGACTCGACTAATCCAACTTAGATCTAAAATCATAGATTTAACTACAATAAGAAAATATAATTTTGTAATAATAATAATAATTTATTTTATAAATATAAATTATAGGAAGATTCAAAACACATTAACAAATGAAAATAAAATATTAACTAACTATTACAATTTAGTTCTTTTGTAAAATTTATATATATGCATGAGACTTCAGAATAATATCATTATACTAATTTACGTAATTTGGAATCAAACATTTTAGTTTATTTTTTATTTCATTCTAAGCACAATATATATTAAGTTATACATAATCTTCCTAATATATATTTACATATCTAAGAAAACAACCAACATAAATGCAAATAAGAAAATTAATTAAAATTAATAGATTTAGAATAAAAAAATATTATAGTTGAATTCAGATAAATAGATACAATCCAATATACACAAATGATAATTAAATCGACTAGATCTAATCTAACATATCTAAAATCATATATCTAATCGAAGCAATATAATATTATTAATATATATATATTATGCATAAAAATTATAAATTAATTTAAAATTAAAACTAAATAGCAATAAATTATTATAATATATAATTACTTTATAAATATATATACCCGTGCATGAGCACGGGAAAATCACCTAGTAACTATTATATAGCATCAGAATTCCACCAAACTATGATCTCGTGCTAAATCACCACGGATTGAAAGTCCAAACTTATTTCTCCACGAAACAATAATTCAAAACTTAATTACCCACAACCCATGGTTTTAAATCAGTTTACTGGTTTTAATCGGTTTACTCTTAACCAAATAAACTAAAATTAATTAAGCCAAACAAAAACCCAATTTTATATATAATTATCTTTTAAAAAATTGATCATTTTCTCACATGTCTCTTTCTTCTCCTTCTTTACGATTGCCATGGTGGAGCTGATGTTCTCTCATGATCAAACTCTTCCTCATAACTCTATTCATCTCTGTTTCAGTTTGCTGGTGATAACAAAAGCAATAAAAGGCAAAGGCCCATGGTATCAGAATTATTCCGTGCCAATCTTACTACACAATACCGATGCCTCCACCGCCGCCGTCTAGTCACTGGTTCCACAGCCTCTCCTTCTCCACCGACTGAGACGTCGAAACGCAGTTCCTCTGGTAGAAGCTATGTCGCTGTGAATCATCATCACATGACGCCTCTTACCATCGTATATCCGACTATTGACTTCCTCCTTGTGATATCCTTCTGATTTGTTTTCATCTATTTCTTCTGTTTCTCACCCAATTTTGCACAAAACAGATAACTTCAACTGTGAGTTTTCACTATGAAAAAAAATATAAAAAAAATTAGATTTTTGTTAATGGAACAAATGTTGATTTTGACTTTTTTCGTTGTTGGAGAAAAAAAATATAAAAAAATTAGATTTTTGTTTAGTTTAGTTAATTTTAGTTTGTCTAGTTAAAAGTAAACCAAATAAAATCAGTAAACCGATTTAAAATCATGGTTTGTGGATAATTAAGTTTCAAACTATTATTTCGTGGAGAAATAGGTTTACAACTTTCATTTTGGGGTAATCTAGCACGAGTTCATAGTTTGGTGTGGTTCTAATGCTATATGATAGTTATTACGGGAAAATAGATAGTTGGTATGTTGGAAAGATGATGATTAGGGAGCATGATAGAATATTACGGATAAATAGAGTGATGAGTACGTGACTGCTTTGTGATTGGAAGAAGAAGTTGTTACAAGATAAAAGAAGTTCCGCATCATTTTTTCATTCATCAAGAAAAATATTAAGAGTGTTAGATCATCTTCTTCCTCTAGGTTTTCTATACGTTTTCTCCATTGAAATTGTTTGGAGATTTGTTCATGCTGTTTTAGAATTTTTCTTCATTCATAGATTCTTCACACTTGAGCTAAATTTCATTGTTTTCAAGAATGGGAAAGAATTATCGTAGAGGTGATTTCGTTTATCTCTTACATAAAAATGGTGTCCACATTTCGCTTTTAGCATTGTTATATTATTGGATGAATAAAGAGAACAATTCTTTCCCAATTTTGGATAAGAAAAAAGTAAGAGAACGTTAACAGACGACGCGCCAGGTAGGGGTCGAACCTACGGCCTTCTGCTTAGGAAACAGACGCTCTATCCACTGAGCTACAGGCGCTTGATTGATTATTGATTATTATAAGTAAATATAATGATTATTTATCTGTAGTAGCTCTAGACAACAACACGTTCTCTTGCACGGTTTAGTTTGACTGACCCAATATAATATGTGCGATTAAAAATCTATACTATATAAAAGTTGAGGCTATAAGCCATTGAGGACGTCCACGTATGATCTTAAACGACCAATCGTATTATGACACATCATCACTTTAATTTATTAATTTTGAAAATGTTAATGTTTCAAAAATTATATTGAAAACGAAATTGATATTAAATATAACAAATCAGCATTTTAGTTTATTATTTGAACAATGTTAATATTTCCAAAAATCTATTTAAAACAAAATTAATTTATATATAATTTTCAAAAAGGTTAACGTTTCAAAAAACATATTCAAAAACGAAATAAATTATATATATATATAACTTAAACAAAAAAAAAATGTTTTTGACACTATAACCTATCAAGCGCGCCCATGTAGGATATTAAACGACCAATCATAACACATCACATTAGCTTTCTAATATTATTTTCAAAAAATGTTAATGTTTCAAAAATCATATTTAAATACAATATTAATTTATATATAATTTTCAAAAAAATTAAAAATTTTAATGTTTCAGAAAACATATTTAAAAAAATTTAATTTATATGTATAACTTAAATAAAAAATAAAAAATAAATATAGACATTTGACACCTTACTTAACATGCTAATTATTAAAGTAAAAAAGGAAAACCAAAAGAAAAATAGTAATATTAGCAAAATAAATATTTCCAAAATTTAGTTGTAAACAGTAATATTAGAAAAAAGACATATAAAGGGAAATTTACTTAAATAAAAATAAAAATAAATATAGACATTTGACACCTTACTTAACATGCTAATTATTAAAGTAAAAAAGGAAAACCAAAAGAAAAATAGTAATATTAGCAAAATAAATATTTCCAAAATTTAGTTGTAAACAGTAATATTAGAAAAAAGACATATAAAGGGGAAATTTACTTAAATACAAAAAAGGAACTTTCTAATATGCTTGATATAATTTTCAAAAATGTTAATGTTTCAAAATAACATATTCAAAAACGAAATTAACTTAATATAATTTTCAAAAATGTTAATGTTTTAAAAAACATATCTAAAAACGAAATTAATTTTTATATATAACTTTAAAAAATATTGACATTTGACACCTTACCTAAAAATGATAATTATTAAAGTTACAAAAGGAAAATCAAAAGCAAAATAGTAATATTAACAAAATAAATATTTCCAAAAAAATTTAGTTGCAAACAGTAAAATTAGAAAAAGAACATCTAAAAGGGAAATTCACATAAATACAAAAGAAGAATTTTTCTGATATATGAAGTATTGGGTGAGTATAAATAATTGTCTAAAGCTCGAAAAGATTTCAAGCTTTTACTTTGAGAAAGAGAGAGATATTGAAAAGAAAAAAAAATTTACACAATGGTTGCTTCTGCTTCTTCTTTGGTTTTTGATGATTTTAGAAAAGGTTTTAATAAGAATGAAGTTCTTGTTAGAGTGATTCACTTTTGGGAAGCACGTAACATCATCAAGGGTGGTTTGCTTATGGGTCTTGAGTTATTTCTTATTGATCAAAAGGTATGAAGAAAGTTTTTTTCAATATTATCACTTTCTTATTGATCAAGCACGTAACACTTTTGGGAAGCAGTACATATTATTTGACACAAATTTTTACAGGGGACAACAATCCACGCTTTCATACCAGCTAATCGAATAGGGTGCTATGAAAAGAATTTAAAGGCTGGTGAAATCTATAAGATTAAGAACTTCTTGGTCATCAACAACAAAACAAGTTACAAGGTGACTTCTCACAAGTTCTTAATTCAGTTCACTCAGCAAACAGTTTTACAACACACAGATCATGATGGCCATGATATTGAGAGGCAAAACTTTAGGATTCGTTCTTATGCTGAGTTCAATGAAGCGGTCAACAAGAACGAGGATCTATATGGTAAACCCTTTACTGTCGTCCATATAAATATGATTTTATCAACGAGTTCTTATGACACAACAATTTTATATAGATGCCCTTGGAAAATTGGTTCTCATCAACGATGAAAACTCCAACAGTGGTGTGACTAATAAGAGAATAGACATTCACTTGCAATTAAAAGAGTGAGCATGTTTTCCCATGAGTTAATATTTCTTCTAATCTTAAATACATTGTTTACTCACCATCTTTTTGTATTTTATATTCAGTGGGCCTATCGTTCGTGTAACACTTTGGGGTAACGTTGCTGCCAATTTTCGAAAGAAATTCATGGAAAGTGTTGACAAACCTATGGTGCTTCTCGCTACAACAATGAACCCAAGAACATTTAGAGGTTTGTAATCTCACACACGTAATTATTGATGCTTATTTGACTTTGAAAGTAATATAATTTATTAACCATATCACCTTTTTAATTGGATTGTGTAGACGTATTTTGTTTGTCCTCCACTTCCTCAACAAGGATTTTTTTCGACAATGATATTGAACCAACTAATGACTACTTGACATGGTAAGTTCGCTCAACATGAATATACTTCACCATGTTTAGTTGTGTTATATGTTTATGTTACATATGTTTGATTTCAAAGGCTGAGAGAAAACAGAAAAGACTCCCAAGTTACAACATCAGAGGTTACAAAGCCAGAAAATGTTACACTTTCTGAACTTGATCAATTCCTCCAAAATGACACCCCACCGGTATTAAAAACGATTCTTTCTCCTTTAAATTAGTTTAAAGAAATATGTTTCTTACAATGATATTATTGTTACAGACAGGCACCTTTTGCTGTTTTGCTACTATCGTGGACATTTTGCCTCAATACGGCTGGTACTTCATTGCATGCACTAGGTGTAAATGTAAGCTAAGGCAAGCAGACACATCCTTAGTCTGCAACACGTGCAATCACACAAATACAGTCGGTCTTATCAAGTACGTTATTGTTTCACACTAATATTTTATCAGATAAAATAATAAAGCATTATATATACAACTTAACATATATCATTAATTTTTCTGAAACAGGTATCGTGTTGAGCTAACCGTTTGTGACAAAGAAAATGTCGCAACTTTTGTGATCTTTGACAAGGACACTGCTAAACTAGCTGGTAGGAAAGCTGCAGATATTTTGGAAGATGCACAGGTATAGCCTCTGTACAACAAATATTATGAAATACATTACCTTTGCACTAAATAATAATTGCTTTCTTGACAGGATGGTGAGAATGGTGTTATTGACATCCATAATTCAATACCAGAATGTTTGGAACATATTGTAGGCAATACTTACAAATTTGAAGTCAAATTTACACCCTTCAATTTCACTACTCCTACCCGTCAGACGTTTACTGTTACACAAATCTTGGAAGAAGCTAATGAAGTGGAAGAAGAAACAGATCCACCTACTCATGACCATGACAAAGATGACCATGAAGCTCTTGACATCAAACACAAAGTCAAACGGATTCGCAATGAATGAGTTGGATAAGAGGATTTGTCAAATTATCATATTTATAGTTTTCGTTTTGGCAATACATTATTAGCTATAATTATGTTATTTTATTTTTCAAGATATTTTGCTTCTGAGATCTTATATAATTATTATTTAGGGAAAATTTCACTTTAATATAATAATAATAACAATAATACAATTTTAAGTATTTCAGTGTTTTTTTTTGGTAAACCTCAATGTTCGTTTCATTACTCTGTTTCTATATAGTAATTCTGTTTGTACGTAAGAAAAACTATTCCTCAAAGTTTGACAAATACTTCGGAGAATATGGAAAGAAAAACTAATTAAAGCTAACACGTGGATGTGAAACTATAAACATATTGAGAATAATTAGAATTATGTTTAATATAAAATTCCACAAAGCCAATTAGAATTTTGTCTTTTCTTAGCATGACTGGTATATATTTTATCAAATGATGGGACATAAAAGGAATATTAACACGTTATGTATATACCGAGTCAGTGATCTTTGATCCACTATTTTCAAATCTTAAGTTTAGCTATATTCAGATGTAAAAAAAACAAAGTTTAGCTATATTCCAGAAAAATGTATATGACAGAATTATGATTAGTTTATTTAGGGAATATATCAATATTAAAAATAAAATGTGAACTTAACATAAAAATTTAACTAGAAAAAAGGTAAATAGTAAAAAAATATTATTTTTGAAGACATGTAACGTTTTTTGATATGGTAGTGTAAAAGACCCTTTTTACTTAATGAAATTTTCCTTTTTTTTAAAAAAAAAAATTGATATATCAAAATAGTAAACAATCATAATCAAAAATACATAGTTCTCTTGGACACATACAAAACACATCGGTACGTTGTATCTAGAAGATATACCGAGTCGGTGATCTTTGATCCACTGTTTTCATATCTTAAGTTTAGCTATATTCCAGAAAATGTATATGATAGAATTATGATTAGTTTATTTAGGGAAAATATCAATATTAAAATCAAATGTGAACTTAACATAAAAATTTAACTAAAAAAGGTAAATAGTTATAAAAAAAATATTTATGCAGATATGTAACATTTTTATATGGTAGTGTAAAAGACCCTTTTTCCTTAATGAAATTTTCCTATTATTAAAGAAAAGTTATTATAATGCATTAATATCAAAATAGTAAACATCCAAAACTGGTATAATGAAAAGTTAATTGCCACAATCCTTTAAAAGGTAAACGGTCGACATCGTGAGATAATTTTTTATATAATGCGATTCAGTCTATTCTCAGTTTCTCATTACAACTAAATTAGTAACAAGTTGCAAAGCCTTTCTTTTTCTTTAAAGCTTAGTTGCGACATCTTTTTTTTTAACGGAAGCTTGAAAAAGACCAGAAAACTTGCAAAAAATCAATACGAAACGCTGTGTGATGGTTTCTCAACGTGGAAAGAAGAAAAACACTACTGGTGTTATTTGGGACAAAATCATCTATTACAATTGTAAGTTTTCAAAGACAATTAATTTATACTAAAATTGTCATTCACTATTAAAAACTGCCGTACACTAATAGCTTCTCTCATTATATATATGCAACACAGGTGGATGTGGTATTTGTTTCAAACATGGTAAAAAGCAGAACACTGAATTGTCAACTCTATTTAAACACTATATATATTAAATTTGATCTATTTTTATAATACACAGTTGAACAAAAAAAAGCACGTGGAATGCGCAGAGCCATTATATTATCCAAGAGAGCATCTACAAAAAACATTGGTATGTTTATAAATTTCATGTTCAGTGATTACTTCAAGAATAATTTTAAAAAATAAATATCTCAAGTCCAAATTTATCTTCTAAACAGGAAATCAACATGCATTGGTGTCAACATCACGCCCCAAAAGAACAAGAAGAAGTAAGCAAATTTACAAGTCTTATTTTCAGTTAGTACATAATTCTGATGGAATTTTACATTTTTATATGCAAAATAATTTTGGTGGAATTGCAGAGCCCGAGGATATTCTCCAGTGTCCTTACTGTGATGCTTTGGTTTGGCACTCAGAAAATTGCGGTAGAGATCCACAAAATGGGAATCCATTGTACACGATATGTTGTCAACAGGGCCGTGTAAAATTACCGCCAGTAAGACAACCACCGCCAGTTCTTGAGAAACTTCAAAACGAGAGCTCTTTTCGGAATAACATACGAGTATACAACTCTATTTTGGCGTTCACATCAATTGGGGCAAAAATAGACCACACTGTCTCATCCGGATCTGGACCTCCTACTTTTAGGATACAAGGTCAAAACTACCATCGCATTGGTTCTCTCACTCCTGCCTCAGGCAATCCACCAAAATTTCTTCAATTATACATTGTCGACACGTCAAATGAAGTTTCAAACCGAATCAGGTCTTTACAGAGAACTCCGTCATCAGGGCCTCTTCAAGAAAGCATTGTCAAGCAGTTGATTGATATGTTAGATTCAAATAACCATCTTTGCCATATATTTCGTAAAGCTCGAGATCAGTACGAGTCAGACAGTGCCAAAGAGTTTACTATAAGATTGGTATCAAATCAAGAGAAAGGAAGACAATATGATTTGCCAGACACCAATGAGGTTGCTGGTTTGATAGTTGGTGATTTGTCGACTACTACTGGTTACAAAGATGTCATCTTACAATATCAGTCTAACCATTTGCAAGAAATACGAGATGATCATCCTTTATATATGTCTTTACAGTATCCCCTGCTATTTCCTTATGGCGAATATGGATTCCACACTGAAATACCTTACGTGGTAGCTGAAGGTAGACAAAGAAAAAAATCATTCATAAGCATAAGAGAGTATTATGCTTATCAGATACAAACTCGGCTAAAAGAAGGGAAGACAATTATAAAATCAGGGCGTTTATTACATCAGTATGTAGTTGATGCATACACAGCTATTGAAGCGGAAAGACTAAGGTGGATCAGAAACAATCAAGAGCAGCTAAGAGCGGATTTGTACAACAATGTGTGTGATGCAGTTTGTAAAGGTGATACTGATGCAAGAGTACACGGTAAAAGAGTAATCCTACCTTCAAGTTTTACTGGAGGCCCTAGATACATGATCGAAAAATATCACGATGCGATGGCAATATGCCGAACACACGGAAATCCAGACTTATTCATTACTATGACAGCCAATCCAAACTGGAAAGAGATAAATGACCATCTGGAAGCATGTGGTGGGGGATCAGGAAATGATAGACCAGATATTGAGTGTCGAGTTTTCAAAATGAAACTAGAACAAATGCTTGAAGATTTTAAGAAGGGAACATTCTTCAAACCGTATATAGCAGGTATGAATTTATTTTATTAGTTGATAGAAGACCATTTATTTGTTTAAATATAGGTTAGTGCTAAGAAATATTAGCTTTAGGAAATGCGAATTAAATATGACTAAAATATAAATACGTAGACATGAAATTCATAATAACATATACACTAACTGACGTTATATATTATGATCATGAAAGTTGCTTACACATTATTTTTATTACAATTGAACTCTTGACATGTTTTTTTTACAGTGCTTTACACCATCGAATTTCAAAAACGGGGATTGCCACATTCGCATATGCTCCTTTGGTTGGATGGTGCATCAAGAATTCCAACAACAAATGAAGTTGACGCAATAATATCCGCCGAACTACCACATAAAGAGAATGACGAACAAGGGTTTGAGCTTGTGGAGAAACACATGATGCACGGTCCATGTGGATTGGATCGACCAAAATCACCCTGCATGAGAAATAAAGAATGTTCAAAAAGATACCCAAGGCAATATTCTCAGCATACCTCAATCGACAAATCTGGCTATATAATTTACCGGCGACGGCAAGATGAAAGTAACTTCGTGATCAAAGGAAATACAAAGTTGGATAATCGCTATGTTGTTCCACACAATTTAGCTATTTTAAAGAAATATCAAGCTCATATAAACGTGGAGTGGTGCAACAGAACAAATGCTGTCAAGTATCTTTTCAAATACATTACAAAAGGAGTCGACAAAGCTACCATTGTGATTGAAAAAGGTCCCGATGCTACAAAAAACACACAAGATAGTGTATCAACGAAAAGAGCAAGAGATGAGATACAAGAGTACCATGAATGCCGATATTTATCTGCTTGTGAAGCCACCTGGAGAACTTTTGCTTTCCACATTCATCAACGTAAACCTGGAGTTCAAAAACTTATAATCCATCTGCCTGGACAACACAACATAACTTACAGAGCTAAAGATGATCTCAGAAAAGTTGTATCAAGAGAAGATATTGAGAGAACAATGTTTACAGCATGGATGGAAAAAAATGCAGAATCTGAAGAGGCTCGCCAACTAACTTATTTGGAATTTCCAACAAAATTTACATGGAACAACGACAGTAAAATCTGGAGTGAGAGACAACAAGGAGGAATGATAGGAAGAATAATCAACATTCATCCATCTTCGGGACAATTATACTATTTAAGGATACTCATCAACAAATTAAGAGGACCACGAAGCTTTGAGGAAATCCTAACAGTTGAGGAAAAAATATATCCAGATTACAAGTCAGCATGCTATGCTAGAGGTTTACTAGATTCTGACACTGAATGGCATGATGCTATGGATGAAGCTATTCAATGGGGTACACCTTATCAGCTACGACAGCTATTTGTTTTACTGCTGATATATTGTGAAGTAGGCAGTCCTCTTAGTTTATGGAATCGATGCTGGAAATCACTAGGTGAAGACATGCTTAACAGAAAACGCAAGACTTTTGGCTTTCCAAAGCTACATCTAAATGAATATGAGATCAAGCAATACACTTTGATGGAGATAGAGAAGGTGATGCACCAGCATGAAAAGTCACTAGAAGACTTCAAAGATATGCCAAAACCTGATCAAACTGTTCTGAAAGAACTAGGTAACACGCTGCTAACCCAAGAGTTACAATACAATGTACATCAGGAGAAAGAAGAACATAGCAAACGATTCAACAGTCTAAATGTGCAGCAAAGAAAAGTTTATGATGCAGTTATGGAGTCAGTTGAAAATGGTTTGGGTAAACTATTTTTTCTATACGGTCCTGGTGGAACAGGGAAAACATACCTTTACAACACCATTATTTCTAAGTTGCGGTCAGAAAAAAGAATTGTACTCCCAGTTGCATCCTCTGGCATCGCAGCATTGCTTTTACCTGCAGGAAGGACAGCACATTCCCGCTTTAAGATACCCGTGAATCTCAATGAAGATACACTATGTCATATATTGCCTGGAACAATGCTTGCTGAACTAATTGAAAAAACTGATCTAATTATATGGGATGAGGCGCCTATGACACATCGACATGCATTTGAAGCACTTGACAGAACGCTACAAGATTTGATGTCTATTAAAGATCCAAAACTTAAAGACCAACCTTTTGGAGGCAAAACTGTACTATTAGGTGGAGACTTCAGGCAAACACTACCGATAGTTCCACAAGGTTCTAGAGCAGATACAGTTTTAGCATCAATAAAGCAGTCACACTTGTGGGACTTCTGCCAAGTCTTCGATCTCAAACAGAATATGAGACTTGAAGAATCACAAGAAAGCTTTGCGGAATGGCTGCTAAGTGTTGGAGATGGAAACGCACCTACAAACGAAGCAAGAGCAGCCAATGAAGACAACGGTCAGATGGTCGTAGTTAATCCCAAATTCTTAATGCAATCATCTGGAAATCATTTGCAGGATATATTCGAAGCCACCAATGCAGAAAATATTCTATCAAAAAGTGCAAAAGCAAGCATTACCGAGAGAGCTATTCTAACTCCACGAAATGAGACGGTTGACGAGATTAACGCATACATGTTAGAAAAAGTCCAAGGAATATCAAAAGAGTATTTGAGCTCGGACAGCATAGGCAAGGCTGACACAATACCTACAAATCAAGAGTCTCTATATACGGTTGAATACTTAAACTCTTTAGAGTTTTCAGGACTACCAAAACATATATTGTCATTGAAAGTAGGAGTTCCAATAATGCTGCTTCGCAACATTAATCAAAAGGAAGGTCTGTGCAATGGTACAAGATTTATTGTAACTCGGTTGGGAAATAGATTGATAGAGGCTGAAATAGTAACAGGCACACATGCTGGGAAAAAAGTTATTCTACCAAGGATAATTTTATCGCCACTTGATTCAAAGCATCCTTTCACACTAAGAAGACGTCAATTTCCAGTAAGAGTATGCTATGCAATGACAATTAATAAAAGCCAGGGACAGAGTTTAAAATCAGTGCTGCTCTATCTACCTCAGCCAGTTTTTAGCCATGGCCAACTGTATGTAGCTCTTTCACGTGTAACATCTCCGGAAGGTCTAACTATACTAAAACCCGACAATGATGCAGACATGACAGTCAAAAATATTGTCTACAAGGAAATATATAATGGACTACTTACATAGTAAGGTTTTATCTTAATCTAGACCAATATATATATATATACAGAGAAAATATGAATCTAATATGCTTACTTTCTTTTTTTTGCAGACAACTGGTAATTTCAAAAGCAACTACAGAGTTACTGCAATGCAGCAAAGCATAGTAAACAAACAGAATAGAAGACTACACATCTTGAGCTCATTGTAAGGCTACACTTTCCAAAAGCAATTGTTTATGAATCACTGTAAGACAACACACAGAATAAAACAAAAAACAATATTGAGCTCAATACTTTATCGTTCATCAAATATCGAGCTCATGTTCTTAATCGCAAGAAAAACAATTTTCACAACTAAGCACTAGAGTAATCAGAGAAAATGGAAGATGGTATCTTATTTTGATCTTTTAAAAAGGCATTGGTACTTAATATTAGTAGAAGTTTCTCAAACGGTCTAATGTATTTCCTCAGATATTTTTCTTATTCAAATTAAAGGATTTACAAAATAATATGTATATGATGCATGGAAACAAAATCCAATATGGTAACTAAACAAAACAGTACCTTATATTAAGAGAGTTCAAGGATTGATCAATCATACCAACAACCAAAACATCAAAGACAAGTTTTCCTCTAAAATAATTACAAAACTATGATTTTATTAAGCAATAGAGACAATAAGCAAACAAAAAATCAACTGGATAGATCGTAGAACCTGGAAAATTACTAAGGCTTAGACAATCAGAAGCAATGCGAGGTGACGAAGAGTGGGAAGGTCGTCGCAAGACTTCGGTTATACAACATCAAGTTAATCCGATGAAGTTGTTTGTTGGATGGATTTTAGTTTATGGATTCCCCCATCGAAATCGTTTGTCCTCTCAAGTCAGATAGATAGAAACAGAAATCTCAGTGAAACCCGATCTCGAAATCAGAAGGAAAAATAAACTCAAATCTAATAACCCAACCTGAATCGAGAGGATCAAAGCGGATTTGTGATGAAGGCAATTCATTAACGAGACCTTCTGTGTTAAGTCGCGCGCTGCCTGGTTCATCTCTCTCTTGGGAAATTCTTGGAGGAACATCCTTGCTACACCTGATTCTCATCATAGACAGTTGCTATCAACTCTGGTTTGGCATGCAACTATCTATGAACTCCGGAGAGAAAGAAATCAACGGCTTTACTCCACCATCTTCTCATCCTCTTCTTCAGTCTTGGACCGAATACACTCGGTGGTGAAAAACAGAATCTCCTCTTTTAGGATCCAAAATCCACGATCTTCGTCAACAATAATGCAAGATTGGCTCTCTGTTTTGATCAGGTTCGTGGGATTTTACGAGAGTGACGACTCTTCTTCTGTTTCCTAACTCTCTGGTTGGACTATTTACTTGGGCTGCTTTCACAATTTTCTCTGAAAACATCACACTAACCGGGCTTGGTTCAACTTGGGTCCATAATGGGTTTTACTATTTCAAAACTACAAGCAGTTTGTTTGTAATTTGTAATGAGAGGATTAAATTTCCTATTTTATGTGCTTCTCTCACCTTACGTTTGAAATGATTAGTTTTTTTTGGTCAAGAAGTGATTATGTTTATCTTTAGAAGCGTACCCTATTTAAAATATTAAGTTTCAAAACCAGAACTATACCACTCCACAACCCAAGAGCAAACCACATATGAGAAAATCAAGTATAAATAATTTTGATACGTCGTTCCATCTATATCCTTATAACTTATGATAATTAAATTATGTGTCCTACAGAAGACGTCAAATTTATCATAAACTTTTTTTATCATCTATATAATTATATCTATTAAAGCAATTTAGAATATTTTCATATCTATTAGAAAAACACAATCATAACCTAATATATATTAATAAAAGGGAAAATGTTTTTTTTAGGCAAAAAGAACACTAACATTGTCCCATATGCTAATTTCACTTACTAATTGTTTCATTAGGTTAATTATTTTCAAAATGCAAATAATGTCATTAAAATGAAATTATAAATTCGAAATTATAATTATAAAATAAGAATAATATATTTAGTAATTATAATAACAAATTATAACTAAAATAAATAAAAATCACCAAATCAGAAATAAATATATTTAAATAAAAACTAAATTTAAGTATTTAATTATTCTACATCCAAATACTCAATCTAGACCAATTTTACATTAATCTTTAAGTATTTTATATGTCTTATTCAAATTTATATGTTATAAATTGTTTTTAATTTTTTATTATGAAATCAAGTATATATAATTTTTAAAAAATAATTTAAACGGGTTTTAATCTGAACTAACCCCGCTACAATTTTAAACAAACTCAAATTAAAATTTATAAATACATGAATAATGCTTAAATATTTAATCCCAAGAATATACTTATATAAATAAAAAACACAATACTTTAAATATATATTTTTATAAAGATAAAATAATGTAAATTATTTTTTTAATAATTTTTAAAAAATTAAGTTGTTAATACAGACTCGCGCGTAGCGCGAGTAAAAAATCTAGTAATTCAGAAAAAGCAAACCAAATAAATACTTTAGTCAAAGAAGATACAATCTTTTCTTAGTGGAAAATGTTTCAAATATTTTTTTCAAATACACAAAAGATTTTAAGTTTTCTTCTTAAGAGTTTTTTTTTCTAAATAAGCATCGACGATTTCCTGACAAAACAGTAGTATTACGGTGTACTGATTGGCCGTTACGGTGTTAAGACAATATAACACTACAGCCAAAGTGGTGGGGTCACGTCACTCTTATTTGGATTTTCGGCTCAACCATTTCAATCTTCCAATTGATCAATCATCTTCTTCTAACCTCAAAATCAAATGGAGATCAAGCCTGGTTTGTCCGCTTTTGTCACCGGCGCCGCCTCCGGAATCGGTTAGTTTTCATCTCCTTCGATTTACGTATATGATTCCCCCTAGTTGGTGGTGACACGTGTGTGGTGGTGATTGAATTTGTTGTAGGTCGAGCTCTCTGCTTGGCTCTCGCAGAGAAAGGAGTTCTCGTAAGTGTGATTGATTTCTCTGAGGAGAAAGGCAAAGAGACAGCTTCTCTTGTTCAAAACGCCAATGCTCGTTTTCATCCTTGTCTAAACTCTCCTTCTGCTATCTTTATCAAATGTGACGTCACCAATAGAGGTAGGCTTGTGTCCTTTAGCTTAAAGGATTACTATTGGGCTTACTGTTTTTTGTATTGATTCTTCTCTGGAACATGGGAGCAGGTGATCTTGTCGCTGCTTTTGACAAGCACTTGGCCACGTTTGGAACACTGGACATCTGCATTAACAATGCTGGGATAGCCAATCCTGTAAAGTTTGATAAAGATGATACTGATGGATCTAAATCATGGAAACACACCATTAATGTTGATCTGGTTGCTGTAGTGGAAGGTACACAGCTTGCTGTAAGTCTTCACTTCTCTTCTTCCCTAGAGCTTTTTTTGTTTCTTATTACATGTTTAATCAATAATCTTCTTGTCGCTTTTTGTGTAGATCAAGGCTATGAAAGCTAACAAAAGGCTGGAGTTATCATTAACATGGGCTCAGCTGCGGGTCTTTATCCATCGCCCTTAGATCCTATCTACTCTGCTTCCAAAGGTTTTCTTTTGTTTTTTTTTACTTGACTGTTGTTGTTTCTTTTCATATGTTCACTGTATGATACGATGTATAACTTTTTTTTTCTGTTTATTCCAATGATTTACATTTCTACAGGCGGTGTTGTGTTATTCACTAGATCATTAGCATATTTGAAGCGTCAAGGGATCCGCATCAATGTGCTTTGCCCTGAAGTAAGAAAAATATCTCTCAAATTTTTTGATATGATCTGTTGGGCTGTTTACATTAAATGGTACAATATGCATATGATAAATAAGAATTGTCAGTGACATAGAAGTATGTATTTTCGTTTTCTTTCATCAAATATCTGAGTTTCATATGTGCGTCGATATGTATGTTACAATCAAAGTAGATGAGTGTTGCCTTGGTTCTGCACTTGTCTTGTGCAGTTTATCCAGACGGAGTTGGCTGGAGCTATCGGTGATTCCTTCCTTCAGTCACTAGGCGGTTACATGTCTATGGACATGCTGATTAAAGGTGTGTGCATATCTGATTATGCTTCATATCTTAGGTATATTAGAGATCGGTTTTGTTGATTGGTTAAGTAAAATGTGGAGTGGTGCAGAAAGAATTGGAGCACAAAAATGCTGCCTTATGGATTGTTAAATATTCTAAGCTTTACCGTCTAGTGATAGGATTTGGTTCATATGAGCGACCATTCATTGCAAGTTGTTCCGGTACAAGTCTGCCTGAGATCAATCTAATACTGAAGTTCATGAATGTGTCATCTCTTTATCTCTAGGTGCTTTTGAGCTTATAACCGATGAGAGTAAAGCCGGCGCATGTCTATGGATTACCAACCGCAGGGGTTTGGAGTACTGGCCGACTCCAATGGAACAGGCAAAGTACTTAGTGGGTTCAAGTTCCAGCGAAAAACTTCCTTCAAAGTAACTTCAAATATCAAACTTCCTCAAAGCTTCGAGAAGATGTAAGTTAATATGTGCCCGCGTGAGACCAGAACATAGGCAGATGTACTATAGAACTTCTATTTACTCTTAGACCACAAATACTGATTGATGTCTCACTCTCTCCTTCAGAATTGTACATGCCTTGTCTCATAATTTCCGCAATGCTACCCGCATAGTACGTGCACCACTACAGTTACCCGTTGGACCACACCAAGTTCTTCTGAAAATCATCTATGCTGGTGTCAACGCAAGTGATGTAAGATCTTTCTATCGCAGTACATATAACACGAGAGTATATCAGTCTATCACAGAGTTTAGTTATTATTAACCGATATATCTGGATGACTGTCCTCTTAACTGTTTCTAATATTGTCCTTGTTGTAAACCATGAGCAGGTAAACTTCAGCTCAGGTCGTTACTTTAGTGGTGGCTCACCGAAGCTTCCTTTTGATGCTGGATTTGAGGTGCTTTGTTTTTGGACTTCTCCAGCCTTTAATTTACATTTTAAAACTCGTACACTGTTTGACTTTGTCAGGGAGTTGGACTAATTGCAGCAGTGGGAGAATCTGTTAAGAATTTGCAAGTTGGGACTCCAGCTGCTCTTATGACATTTGGAGCATATTCTGAATACATGATAGTATGAGAGTTCCTAAACCATTTGAGCGCAACATTTTGAGGCTTCAGTGACAATGTGATCCTGTCTTTTGGTGATTTAGGTTTCTTCTAAGCACGTGCTTCCTGTTCCAAGGCCAGATCCAGAAGTTGTTGCCATGCTTACCTCAGGATTAACTGCTTCGACGCCTTGAAAAGGTCTTGATTGATCTACTGAGGAGCTTTACTATCTATATTCTTGTTAAATATTTGTTATCTTGTATCAATCAGAACCTATGGGGATATGCAGTCTGAAAATTTCATTGTATTGTGGGATTCACAGGCAGGACAAATGAAATCAGGTGAAACAGTTCTTGTGACTGCTGCTGCAGGAGGAACTGGACAATTCGCAGTCCAGGTATACAAAAATCTGAAGTTGAATCTCTGATGATTTATGTTCTGTAGTTGTTTAAAGTATCAATCAGTAACCATATCATATGTTGTCTTAATTATTAAAACCTAACATAGATCATATCTCCTTCATCTGTGGAAGTATTAAATATAGATGTTGTGAGATTCTCTATGCAGCTTGCAAAGTTAGCAGGAAATAAGGTGATTGCCACTTGCGGGGGATCTGAGAAGGCCAAGCTATTGAAAGAGCTTGGGGTCGATCGAGTCATCGATTATAAAGCCGAGGACATCAAGACGGTAGATACTCTAGTTCTATATGTTATTAGTCTATGTGGGCTAATAGACAATTAATATTCATAATTTTCACAGGTCTTGAAAAAGGAGTTTCCAAAGGGTGTGGATATCATATATGAGTCTGTAGGTGGCCGAATGTTTGATCTGTGCTTGAATGCTCTTGCTGTTTACGGCCGACTCATTGTGATTGGAATGATCTCTCAGGTTCTGTTTTATACAATTATGTCTATACATCAGTTTTGTTTTAAAGCAGTATATATAACTTGATATCTCTTCTCAGTATCAAGGTGAGAAGGGATGGCAACCCGCCAACTATCCAGGGCTCTGCGAGAAAATTCTTGCAAAAAGCCAAACCGTGGTATGTTGAGTATCTGACAATGTTGATTTAAAAAAACTCATATTGGGTTACTAGAATGTTAATTCTGTTCCAATAAATATTGCTTCAGGCCGGTTTCTTTCTGGTGCAATATAGTCAGCTCTGGAAAAAATCTTGACAAGTTGTTCCATCTTTACTCTCTTGGAAAGCTCAAGGTAATAACTAAGCTTAAGTGTGTTACCTTTAACCACACGTTTCTTTTGTTTACGTTTAGTTTTGTTCAGCAAAGTTACCAACTTGCCCTTTGTTGTTGTCACCGTTGGTAGGTTGGGATTGATCAGAAAAAGTTTATAGGTCTAAACGCAGTTGCAGATGCTGTTGAGTATTTGCATTCCGGTAAAAGCACTGGAAAGGTAAAATAGTAAATCCTCTTTTTCCAATGCTTAGGAACTTAAGTGTTCATGGACATGGAAACATACCATTTTTACAGTAAAATGAGGTTTTCATGGATGTTTTCTTACATTTTCAGTTATCTTCCATTTTTGCGCAGGTTGTTGTTTGTATCGATCCTACGTTTGAGCACACGATGTCCAGGCTGTGAACAAAAACATGGACAAATCGAAATGCAGCTTTGGAGGTTTTAGTAACTAAAAAGGTTGTTTAAGCTTTACATTTGATTGACCAAGGGTGGGGAATAAGTTGTTCGATCTCATTAAGCTTTTCACGATTTTCTATGTACAAAGCTCATCATATTAAAACCATATTACATATTCCTTTAGAAGTTCGTAATCATCGTGTAGTAGACGCATATTTGCACATGCTGTGGAAACATGTGGCCAGAGTTTTGGTACCCATGCCTCTGGTTTGATCTATTTCCGTAGAAATACGCAGATCTAAAAAGAGGGTAAGCATTTGGTGATATCTAACCCTACTAGCACTGGACAATACACCAGCTTATGCGTGTTTGGCGTAGTACTAAACTGATAATCATGTTCATGTATTAATTGTGTTACACATTACTTGGGAGCAGTGGCGGATCCAGACAAATTATCTGATGGAGGCACAAATTTAATAAGATATAAAAAGATTAAAAATAAAGAGTCTCAATTGCCAAGCAGAATATTTAAATGCACATAAACATAATTTGAGAGTTGATCGAACTCTCTACATTGGAATCAAACGGGGGCACTTTTACCAACTGAGCTACAAAAGATTAACATTAGCATCATAACTGAACAAATTTTTAAAAGTAGTCGGGATCACGTGCCCCCATTGCTGACATTGTAGATCTGCCCCTGCTTGGGAGCAAACTAATGTTTACCCTAAAGACAGATGAGGAATGTTGAAGCCTAAAATCGTAACTAGGTTTGTAGACTAATCAAACAATAAATAAAAAAAATTAGGATCGAAAATTTCATTTATTAAACTGTATAAGTCGAACAGAGAAAAAATACAAAGTTTCACACTCAAGAAATAAGATGTAGTCAATACCTTAATAGCTCGTCGTCATTCTTTTCCATTTTATCCTTTCTGTCTCCATTCAGTGCAGTATTTATTGAGTCTCCTCTCTCTCTCTCTCTCTCTCTCTCTCTCTCTCTCTCTCTCTCTCTCTCTCTCTCTCTCTCTGTCTCTCTCTCTCTCTCTCTCTCTCTCTCTCTCTCTCTCTCTCTCTCTATATATATATATATATATATATATCTATCTCTCTCTCTCTCTCTCTATATATATATCTATATATATATATATATCTATATATCTCTCTCTCTCTCTCTCTCTCTCTCTCTCTCTCTCTCTCTCTCTCTCTCTCTCTCTCTCTCTCTCTCTCTCTCTCTCTCTCTCTCTCTCTCTCTCTCTCTCTCTCTCTATCTATCTAGGTTGTGGTGGTTGCTGTTAGCTATAATCGGTGGTAGATGTAGAGTTATTATCAACAGATGATCTTATTCACGTTCATGTACAAAGTATTTATACAAGATGAGTTTGAGATAAACATAGATCTTTATAATAATAGATCTTTACAAGATAATGACTCATATTAAGATAAACCTTATCTATACTAACATGCCCCCTCAAGATGGACGTCGCTTGCAAAGTCCAATCTTGGAAACCAAAGTATCAAACCGTGTCCGTGCCAATGGTTTAGTAAGAGCATCAGCCAGTTGATCAACCGAACTGATGTGAGTAGCTCGAAGCTTCTTGGCTTGAACCTGTTGACGAACGAAGTGATAATCTAATGCAAGATGCTTCATTTTGGAATGAAATACCGGATTTGCGGAAAGATACGTCGCACCAATGTTATATATTTATGTTGTTAATATGCAAATATAAAGAAATAAAAGTGAAAAAAATTGTAAGGTAAAATGTTGAATTTTATCAAACCATTATAGATGTAAAAATTGTATAAATATTGAATAAATAGGTGAAAAAAAATAAAATGATGTGTAATATCAAAAAATATAAAATTAATATGTTGAATGTTTATTGAATTTTTTATTAATTTGTTTATAGTATTCCAAATTTCAGAGCTGGTCCCGCCTGACACACCACTATTTGTTATGAGGTATGTGTTTCAATAAATTAGGCATAGTGTCCGGAAAGGACGAAGCTATCATCGACATGTCAAAATTATTGACACGAATATGAGGAATACGCTGCTTTCGATAAAGAGAATAGGATATGACGGCTAGGAAGATCGACTTCTATTCTGGTTTGGCACAGATCTTTTGAATTGAACGTTCGTTAAAAGTCATTTGCTCACATGAAGTTGATGCATATGAATGATTAACAAATCAAAATGTTATCTTCTGAGCACAAAGAATAAACTTAATCAATGGACAAGTGTAACACGTATAAGACTATGTACAATGATTTCAACACATAACACCTTCCACATCATCTTTTTTTTTTTCCATATCATCTTCTCTCTCATCTAATTAATAACTCAACATCCACTTATTTTTTATACTCTACAATGGTTTATTTAATAAAATTCAATGTATTATCTCACTATTTTTATTTTGTTATATGTTTTTTTGTGATTACATATTAATAATAATTATTAATTGAAACTAAATGATAATATTTAAGAGCTAAATAAATGATAAATAATTTTTATGTTTTATTTTATAATTTTAATAAAAAATAATTACTTAAGAAAAGAAATATAGAGTCATTATTAAAAAAAAATACCGAAACTAAATGTAATACAATACATTAATAAACACATAAAACATATAATAAGATAAGTAAAATATAGAAATAATAGTCTATGAGAGGCTAACGATGATATTTTTCTATGTCCAAATCTAATGAAACAAATCTCTATTTATAGAGTATGAAAAATGAAATTTTTTGTTAAAACTGTTTTTTTTTCAAATCCATAATTTAATAAATAATAATTGAATCAAATAATATAGAAGTGGAAAAAAAAAATCAGCATAGCCAATCAGAAAATTGTCATCACCCCCACTTTTTTTTCAGCCACTAGGATGACGCCACGTCGACAATCTCTCACCTCCTCCCATCAAATTCAACTCGTTTAATTTCTTGAACTAGTCGAATGTCAAGTCATATTCAACTCATAATTAAACAATCCATTGTAAGTTATCAACTGTTGAAATTATAATTTTAATACCCCATTGCATTTAGTCTAATATTTATATAGTTTGTTAGAGAAAGAAAAAGTATGTATTTGCATAGAGAATGGCATTCACTTGTAGCAGAAAAATGTTTCGATGCTGTAGCGATAAAGAAATGCGAAAAATATTGACGGTCATGCCTTTTTCCTCGCACAAATCTAAATTTGCTTCTTGTATGACATAAGTGGTGATGTCATTGTCATCACCGACATGGAAATTTGCGACCTATATATGTTTGAGAATATCAGCAGGTTAATTCATATCTCTCTTACTTTTCTGGAAGCAAAAATGCAAACATCAGCTGCGCCGGTAATAGTTTCAGTAGCTACATCTTTTGTATTTTGGTGGATATGGAGAACTCTAAAGTGGGTTTGGTTTAAACCAAAGATGCTTGAAAGTTACCTGAGAAGACAGGGTATTGCCGGTACTCCTTACACGCCACTTGTCGGAGACATGAGAAGGGACAATAGCATGTCAAAGGAGGCAAGGTCCAAACCCATCAAACTAACGGATGATATCATCTCACGTGTATTGCCTTTCCCCTCGCACATGCTCAAGACTTACGGTATGTTTCTTGATTCCTATCTGCTAAGAACTTAATAAAGATACCGAAAACAAAAAAAAAAAACTATTGCTGGGAAGTACGAGTGCTCAACATTTTTAGGAATTCATGAGAAGAAAAAGAAAAGTTAATCCCTTAAATTTTAAATTTTTAAGGCTTGACTAAATTTTCTTCTAATAGAAAAAAAAAAACAGAGAAGAGCCTTTTTAATTTAATATTTTACTTTTTGGTATAAAAATATACATATATAAAAATTTGGGGTCTGGGGTGGGGGGAAAAGGGATTTTGGGTCCAGAGAGTACCTGGTCTACACTAAAGGTGTCAGGTTTTGTATTTCTGTGTCTGCAACAGGAAGAACTTTCTTTACATGGCGTGGAACAATACCAACCATCACCATTACAGATCCTGAGCAAATCAAGGAAGTGTTCAACAAAGTTTATGATTTCCCAAAGCCACATACATTCCCTTTGAGCAACCTTGTAGTCAGTGGACTCTTTAGTTATGATGGTGATAAATGGGCAAAACACCGAAAAATCATCAACCCTGCTTTCCACCTTGAGAAGATCAAGGTTTTGGCTTTATTTTTCTTAGTCTGGAGTTAGGTTTTATGTTAAAGTATCTGACTCAAAATCTGACTTCTGTTTCTATGTGTAGAATATGGTACCTGTGTTCCACCAGAGCTGCAACGAGGTTGTTGACAAATGGGACAAGATAATCTCGGACAAAGGGTCATCCTGTGAGGTGGACGTTTGGCCTGGACTTATGAGTATAACAGAAGATGTGATCTCTCGTACTGCTTTTGGAAGCAGCTATAAAGAAGGACATAGGATATTTGAGCTCCAAACAGAACTAGCACAGCTCATCATCCAATCTTTTCGAAAATCTTACATCCCTGGATATAGGTAATGAAAACCTCACTCTCCTCGCTTGAATCTTGGACTTATAACCACTGCAATCTAATAGGAGACATGACTAATGTTTGTTTTTTTTTTGTGAAGACATCTCCCAACAAAGGACAATAGAAGGATAAATGCAGCAGCCAAAGAAACTCAAGTTATACTGAGAGGGCTAGTTAACAAAAGGTTAAGGGCAAGAGAGGCTGGAGAAGCACCAAACGAAGATTTGTTAGGTATACTTCTTGAATCGAACTTAGGGCAAGCTAAAGGAAATGGAATGAGCATTGAGGATGTGATAGAGGAGTGCAAGTTGTTCTACTTTGCCGGGCAAGAGACAACTTCAGTACTTCTAGTTTGGACAATGATTCTGCTAAGCCAACACCAAGACTGGCAGGCTCGTGCACGAGAAGAAGTGAAGCAAGTTTTTGGTGATAAAGAGCCCAATACAGATGGCCTTAACCATCTCAAAATTGTAAGTAAAACCAAAACCTTCTTGTGACTGTGGTTGTGATTTAATTTTTTTTTTTTTTTTTGCTGAATTATTTGACCTCTTGCAGATGACAATGATAATTAATGAGGTCCTCAGGCTATATCCTCCAGTAACTCAGCTTAGCCGAACCATTCACAAAGAGATGGAGCTAGGCGACCTGACGCTACCAGGTGGTGTTCAGATCAATCTACCTATTATGCTACTCCAACGTGATACCCAGCTATGGGGGAACGATGCAGCAGAGTTCAAGCCGGAGAGATTCAATGATGGTGTCTCAAAGGCAACAAAGAGCCAAGTCTCCTTCTTTCCCTTTGCTTGGGGACCAAGGATCTGTATTGGCCAAAATTTTGCCTTATTAGAGGCAAAGATGGCAATGGCATTGATTTTACAGAGATTCTCCTTTGAGCTTTCTCCTTCCTATGTCCATGCTCCTTACACAGTCTTCACCCTCCACCCACAGTATGGTGCTCATCTTATCCTCCACAAGCTATAGTTCCATACCAAAAGAGAATAAAACACTGGAAGTGATCCCAGTATTTAAAGTTAATTTTCAAGCATATCTTATCCAAACCAGAGCAGTTGTAGAACTCAAACTCAAAGGCTCTACTCACCAGATATCTATATATATTATTAAAAGTTTTTTTTACATTATCTGTTACTAGCTTCTCAAGACTATAATGATAAATTATTATTAATACTTTCAATTGAAACTTCTTATGTATATATTTATTATATAGAAATAAATCTTTAAAATCACTCAATGTTCTTTTTTCAATTATATAAAATTAAGGATATAAAAATTGAGAAGTTTCCAGTGTTTAAATACTGGGATCACTTCCAGTGTTTTATTCTTTTTTTTATTATCTTGGTATGGAAGTGATCCCAGTATTCAAACTCAATTTTAAAGCATATTGTATCCAAGCCAGAGCAGTAAAAGTAGAACTCAAACTCAAAGGCTTTACTCACCGGATCTTTCCTGGCTATTAAAGAATGTTCCATTCCATTTATAACTTTATGATAATATCAACCATTTCTGCATTCACCAGAGATATATGAATTTGTAAAAGTTTTTACATTGTTGCTTCTCAAATAACTAGTTTTTTTGCGCTAAGAGTATCTTCAACAGTAACTCTTTTTTGGATCAAATCTTCAATATATAGTACTCTATTTTTTTTCTCTAAACGATGATTCTATAATATATAAAAGTTGAGGCTAGTATAAGCCATTGAGGATGTCCATGTAGAATTTAAAACAACCAATCAAAATATGACAAATCATCATTTTAATTTTTTATAAATTAATATTTCCAAAAAAAACGAAATTAGTCTTTCAAATATTGACAGCTTACTTAAAATGACAACTATTATAGTAAAATAGAATATCAAAATAAAAAGTAATATTAACTCAAATTTTTTTTATGTCTTATTAGGTATAATAAATCTAAAATACATTTTATACCCAAATAAAATGGCAAGTTAATGTTAAAATAGTTAAAGTAACAAAAACATTTAAATATATAAAACAAGAAATTTCTACTGTATAGAGTATTAGTGTGATTATAAATAATTGTCTGAAGAAGTTTTAATTTTTATAGCCGGTTTGTGAAGAACAAGCTGGAGGCTTTTGTGGACTTCCCGATAGTTGATCATAATCTGTCAAGCTACCTCTCCTACACGAATGGTAAGAAGACTTATCGTTACATGCTCTATGCGATTAGCAATCACTATGGGATCATGGGAGGTGGTCATTACACTGCATATGTCCACGTAATTAGTTGATAAAACATCTATATCACTTTTGTATGTCATGTATCTCTAACCTCTTTTTTCTTTTCTTTCTTTTGCAGTGTGGAGGTGATCGATGTACGACTTTGATGATAGCCATGTCAACCAAATCAGCCAAAGAGTAAGACCTCGGCTGCTTACATTCTGTTCTAAAAACGTTTAGTAGAAGAATAATGAAAGTAGAAGCTGAAAAAGACAAGAAAGAGAGACAAGAACTTTTGCCACTGTTAGGGAAGCTTATTAAGAAACATCATTGGCTTGATTCTCATCATCAGTGCATAGATCAAGATCAAAGCAGATGTGTTGAGGCCTGATTACGGGATATTGAGAGAGGAGAGTAGGGAAGGAAAATATCAAAACAGAAGCGGACATATATTTAAACATTTTGATCCAAAAAAAAAGAGAGGACACATTGTGGGAATTCATTATTTTTTAGAAATTTTGGTGTCTAATTATTTCATTAATTCAATTAGAGAGGAAGATTAGATAAATGCTTTTGAACAGAACCCTTGTGGGATATATTCTATTTGTTAAGCCATTCTGAAAAAAAAATATATATATATATATTAAAATTGTTTTTAAGTAGTCTAAAACAAAACAAATGTTTTTAAAAAATTCAAATATGATTTTAAATTTTCAATCAAAATATGTCGAATTATTATTTTAATTTATTTATTTTAAAATATAAAATTTATAGAAAAGTTTCATTTATTATAAAATAAAAATTAATATCAAATAAAATAAATAAATACAAATATATCAATTAAAAGGAATTAACTTAATATAGATACTAAATGAAATTAACATACAATTCATTAACAAAAATAATTAGATATTTTCCAAAAAATCATTATTTGTTTTGAAATAATATTTAACAAAATGCAAAAGAACCTAAAAAGTAAATGAAACTACGAATATTTTCTCATGACCAAACGAAGAAAGTTTACAATATAACCTTGAGAAAATCTTTAAATATGTTATATATAACTTATAAAATTAAAGATAATCTCACATGAATTCTATAAAATATTTACAGGACAATGTCTATAAGATATATATATACTAGATTTTGATAAAGTGCGAGTTTTTCGGTTAATAACAATGTTTGATATAAATTAGTGCTTTGGTTTTGATGTACATTATTAAGTTTCAAATTGTGTAATACTGAAGAAAGAAATAATTTTTTGTTTACAATTATATAATTTAATTTATTTGAGATTTTGTATGTACACTCTTATGTTATAACATCATTTTTATATTTTGTGGGCATTTTTTATAAAAGTTCCATTTGTTGAATTGATGAGATATAAGATCTACTTGGCAGATTTTGGGCTAATTTAATAGTATAGATTTGTTGGGTTTTGAATAGTTTTAGCATTGTTTTCGTATCTGACCAAGACCTATGGTTGAGTTGGTAAATCTGGTAACCCATATATAATTCAGACTAGATTTAGTTAAAATACGATAAGTAAATACTTAACAAAACCCGGTAAAAATCCAAAACGCCATCCTTAATTCATATTAGTTGATCTGATACATATAAATTTGATGATATTTATAAAAAGTTGATTCAAACTTTTGATAGAATTTTAGTATATAAATTGAATAAACTATTTGATTGTGATTCTTTCATTTTTTATAAAAATTTTAATATATCATTTGAGAAAATAATGATAGAAAAACTAAAGTTTATTGTTATAACTTAATATTTTTATTTTATTTTATCTATTATAATTTTGTTTATTTTATATTATTCTAGATTTAAATTTAATTTTATAATAATAATCATTTACTTCTATTAATTTTTAGCCAAAGTCCTAATTTGGAAAAGTATTAGTCAAAGAATCAGTTTTCATGGGAGATGTAAATGGAATTAAAATAAAAATTAAATAATAATATAGATGGTCAAATAAAATTTAATTTGAGTGTACAAAATGTTAATGCGCAAATCTAGAGTAACTAATAAAGATATGAAGCATAATTTCGAATAAAATCTCTGATATACATACAAAAACTGAATAGATGAATATTTTGAAATTGTTATTAAATATCTTATATTAAGTAGCAAAAATATAGGACAAAATCTTGTTAAAATTTAAATTAGGGATTGGTTTTAAATCTAAATCTTCTTTTTAGTCTTAATTTTAAATTAAATCAAATAACTACAAATTTAAAATTTATAATTGAAATAAGTTAATCTTTTTTAAACTTGTTTTCTATTAGTCAAATTTTATTCAATGTTCTTATATGTAATCGAAATGCACTAAAATATTCATATAATACATCTCGTAATCTAATTTTTGCATATTTAATTAATCAACTCATAAAACTGAAGTCATATACATATGAACCGTAATTTGATCATAAGATAATCCAGTAATATTTTTACTTATTTCAATATTTTATTTTCTTAAAAACCATTAATTGATACCAGTAAATTCGGTTGAATAAAATATCTTGTGGTAATAAACCAAACCTATAACCGGTTTTGGATTAAATATTGGTTTAATCTAGGCCTAATATCTTTTATTTTTACAGTTTAACAACTCTAGTGAACCAAAAATAATATATTTTATAATTCTGTTACGGTTTTCTTGGCATCACCAACAGGCTACAGCCAATAAATTGTGGCTCTGTTGTCAATTTCGGTTTAAACTCCAACAACTCGTATGAGTAACCAAGAGCATATCGTTTTTGAGTTGAAAAATGGTTTAATTATGCTATCAGAAGAATTATTTTAACCAACAACCGTATGCTATAATTATGTTAAACCAACGCTTTGGAATGTTACCTAAGAGAAAGGAGATGGCGAAATGTATTTTTTAGAATAAATAAAAAGGTGCAACAACCTTTTATAAGTAGGTTTTTTAGAATATTTTTTTTAATAATATACTAGAGTTTTGACCCGCACATACATGCGGATATTTTTTCATTTCATAAATGTATACTTTGATATCATTATAAATGTTTTAGATATATGATTTACATTTTTGTTATATATTACAATTTTATAATATTATTATTTAGGCTTCATATATATCATGATAAATATAAATCATAAAAATTTAATTAATCATTAAAATCTTTTTTTAAAATTGTAATATATTTTTAAATATTACATGAACTAAATTTTAGTTATGTACTATTATATTTTGTATATAGCTGTAAATAAAAGTTCATGTTAATAATTTTTAATTTTTTGCTTAAATTTTTTTGTCATCACTTTTTTGCTTAAAATATTAGATAGTTTTACAACGTTTTAACGATGAATGATAAATTTATCTAACTGAAAGCATTTAAAAAAAAGGTTAATCTGCCAATTTAATACAATTTTTTCATATTCAGTTCATAGAGAACCTCTATTTTAATACAACATAGACTATAGTGATAAATTTATTTTATTTTTTAAATATAATTTTATTTTTTAAAGATAAAATTTTAATTAACACTGATTATAATATTATTATATTACTAATTACGAAATTAGTTAATGTATTATTTTATAAAAAAATATTTAAAATGTTTGTTAGGATTTTGTTAGATTTTTTTCAATAGATTTTGTTATAACTAAAAACAAAATTCCAATCTATTGTTAAAATTGATTTATTATTAATATTTTTTATTGTTTATTAAGATTTAATATATATAATCAAATATCTCACATTAAATATTTAAGTGGTCCTACTATGACTTGTAAATAGTAGATAAAAAATAGCACTCTAAATTAATAAGACTTTCCTGAAAGTCTTTTAGGATAATCAGGTTAGTTTTGAAATTGACTGAATTGTGTCAGAATTTTGACTTTCTATAGAAGACTTTCTTGGAAGTCTTCTGTCGAAAGACTTCACGGAAAGTCTTCTGTCGAAAGACTTCCCGGAAAGTCTTCGCAACTGTCGGTGGAAGTCTTCTCACTATTGATGGAAGTATGCGCATGTTTATTTTGCAATTATCAATTAAAAATTAAACATTTAATTATAGTTAGAAGACTTCCCAAGAAAACTTCCACATAAGTTTTCTATCATAACCAAATGTTTGAACAGAATCAAAGAATAATTAAATTTTTAATACAATTCGGTCAATTGCAAAAACTAACATATTTGTCCGAGAAGACTTCCAGAAAATCTTCTCTGGTATTTTCGAGAATTTTTTAAAAAACAAAAACTAAGCCTATATTTACAAAGGAAGACTTCCACATAAGTCTTTTGTAGAGTAGACTTCCCTTGAAGTCTTCCTTTGTAAAATCGAAATTGCAAAAATTACCTAAATGCTAGATTTCTTAGAAGTCTTCTCCTAGAAGAATTCTGTGAAAGTTTTCTATGTCAATGTTTAATAAAATTTCATTTTCTCTATAATTAAATTTTTTTAATATTCTTATTAATTCATGTATACTAGTCAATATCGAGACTTCTAATGAAACTTATAACTTAATTGATGATAATTATGAGGTTACCAAAATTCATGTTTATTAATGTTTCTAGCTAATGAGAGAAACTTTTTGGGGAAGTCAAGTCATCTACATCAGTTTTCGTAAAACTTGTATTTTTAACTTCAAGGTATTTATTTTTACTTTCAAAAGTATTAAGTAACTTCAAGAATATCAAGTCATGTGGTTAATGTGTCTTCTTAGATCATAAGATATACTTTTTTAATTTTCACGAGATTTAAATTTCAATTTTCACTTAAAGTTTAAGGTTCCAGCTTAAATTTTAATTTTCCGTTTATATTTTAATTTCCCGCTTATATTTTAATTTCCTGCTTAAAATTTCCCGCTTCAAATAATAGTCTTTCGAGAAATTTTCCGAAGACTTTCCAGAAGACTTCGAAAAGACTTCTAGTGAAGGTGTTATATTTTGAACTTATGCAATATTTGATCTTTTGTAAATTTGACTAAGTTTTCTTAAGAATTTTTCTCACTTAGATTTATTAAATTTGATAAAATTTTTGAGCTATTGTTATTTGCTATTGAAGTTGTTTCAATAATTTCAATAATGTCAAGTACTTTTGGCAAGATAATATTGTAGACATGAAAATATTTACCAAAAAAAATTCATTCACTATCTTTATAAATTTACAAAAGAATCAACAACTAAAAGATTACATATACATATAACAAAATTATTACACTTGGAGTTAGAGACCATTCCTCCACAAAGATAAGCATGGACTCCACTTTGCATGGGAGAAGACTTCGTCAAAAGACTTCAAGGAAGTCTTTTAATACATTACTGGTTAGAAGACTTCCAAGAAGTCTTCCAAAATCTGACCCATATATGAAAAAACTGCATATCCAAAAATGTTCAAATGGCTTCAAAACAGAGAAATAAGTGGAAGATGAGATAAATCTACCTTTATAAACACACATAAAAATACATATCCAAAATTCATAGATCTACATTTAAAAGAGGGGAAGATGAGAACCATGCAATAAAAATCTGCAAAAACAAGATAAACTAATGAGAAAGACATGAGACAAAAAAATGAGAAATTGATATAAAGTTTAGTGTTTTTAAGTTCAAAGAGATTAAAGAGACGTTGGAGAGTTTTAGTTTGAGAAAAATGTAAGAGCTTTAAGCAACATGAGCTTACCAAATGAAGAAAAATTAGACGTGGAGACTTATCAAAACACTCAGATCTGTTATGAAAGAGGAAACATGGGAGAAGATTCCGTTATAAGAATTCCAGGAAGTCTCTAGTGTATTATATGTTAGAAGACTTCTAAGAAGACTTCCCAGAAGTCTTCCATAGTATCTTCCAAAGTCTGACTCAGATCTGAAAAATCTGAATATCCAAAAACGTTCAAATGACTTCAAAACAGAGGACTGAAGTAGAAGATGAGATATAGCACCTCTACAGAACACACAAAAGTACATATCCAAAATTTATAGATCTATCTTTATAAGAGTGGAAGATGAGAATTATGTAACAAAAAACCTGCAAAAGCAAGATAAATTAGTCAGAAAGACATGAGACAAAAAATAAGAAACTGATATAAAGTTTGGTGTTTTCAAGTTCAAAAAGATTAGAGAGAGGTTAGAGAGTTTTAGTTTGGGGGAAAAGGTAAGAGCTTTAAGCAATAAGAAGTTACCAAATGAAGAAAAATCAGACATGGAGACTTACCAAAACGCTCAAATCTGTTATAAAAGAGGAGATATGGGAGAAGACTCCATCAGGAAACTTCCGGAAAGTCTTCTAATGCATTATATGTTAGAAGACTTCCGTGAGATCTTCAAGAGTCTGACTCATATCTGGAAAATCTGCATATCCAAAAACGTTCAAATGGCTTCAAAACATAGAAAATCAGTGGAAGATGAGATAGATCTACCTTTATAGAATACACAAAAATACATATCCAAAATTTATAGATCTGCCTTTAAAGGAGTTAGTGATGAGAACCATGTAATAAAAAACATGCAAAACAAGATAAATTAGTGAGAAAGATATAAGACAAAAAAATGAGAAAATGATATAAAGTTTGGTGTTTTCGAGTTCAAAGAGATTAGAAAGAGGTGGGAGAGTTTTAGTTTGGAAAAAAAAGTATGAGCTTTAAGCAACAAAAAGTTACCAAATGAAGAAAAATCAGACATGGAAACTTACAAAAACGCTCAAATCTGTTATGAAAGAGGTGACGTGGAAGAGATTCCATCATAATACTTTCAGGAAGTCTTCTAGTGCATTATATGTTAGAAGATTTCCAAGAAGACTTCCCAGAAGTTTTCCAAAGTCCGCCTCATATCTGAAAATATCTGCATATCTAAAAACGTTCAAATGGTTTCAAAAACAAAGAAAATCAGTGGAAGATGAGATCTATCTACCTTTATAGAACATACAGATATGCATATTCAAAATTTATGGATCTACCTTTAAATGAGTGGAAGATGAGAACCATGTAATAAAAAACCTGCAAAAACAAGATAAGTTAGTGATAAATATTACATTTTAGTGTTTCAGGTTCAAAGACATTGAGAGAAGAGAGTTTTATAGTGAGAAATATTACAATTTTGTTACATCAATTTGAGAGGAAGAGAGATCATGTGTAAATTTTCTTCATATAGGAAGAGAAAAATTTCCAATTATGTTAAATATTATCGATTCAGAAGTTTTCTAAATCCTAAATTACTATTCGCCCATAAGTCTTCTAGTGCATTATTTGTTAAAAGACTTAAATCACATAAAGCCTAAAATCAAATAACTAACTAAACATAAACAAACACTTCATTGAACTTAAAACCAACTTTTTGAGAACTCCTTGGTGGCCTAGTGGCAGTACAAGGGTGTTTCTCACACATGAGTGCCAGAGGTCGTAGGTTCGACACTCTGTCGCCGGGGTGGTACTGTGCCTTACAAAAATCTTGTGCTCGCAGATGGTATGGGTCTAAGGCCTATAGATTTCGGGCATGCCTTGAGGATTTCGTGCGGGTGCCCTTGAGGTGGGACCAGTCACTATAAAAAGTTTAACCCTTCACAGTTTTGAGAACTCCTTGGTGGCCTAGTGGCAGTACAAGGGTGTTTCTCACACATGAGTGCCAGAGGTCGTAGGTTCGACACTCTGTCGCCGGGGTGGTACTGTGCCTTACAAAAATCTTGTGCTCGCAGATGGTATGGGTCTAAGGCCTATAGATTTCTCGGGCATGCCTTGAGGATTTCTGTGCGGGTGCCCTTCGGGGTGGGACCAGTCACTATAAAAAGTTTAACCCTTCATAGTTTTTTATGAGAACTCCTTGGTGACCTAGTGGCAGTACAAGGGTGTTTCTCACACATGAGTGCCAGAGGTCGCAGGTTCGACACTCTGTCGCCGGGGTGGTACTGTGCCTTACAAAAATCCTGTGCTCGCAGATGGTCTGGGCCTAAGTCCTATAGATTTCTCGGGCATGCCTTGAGGATTTCTATGCGGGTGCCCTTCGGGGTGGGATCTGTCACTATAAAAAGTTTAACCCTTCATAGTTTTCGCAGGTGTCCTAAGATGAGCAATTATCACTCCTTGGCCTAGCGGCTACACTTTCATACATTTCCGAAAAAATTGCGTTTGGGATAGTGGCTAATTGATTCATAGTAACATTGGTCTGACCCGGGTTCGATTCTCCCCTACTACATTTTATAGTGGAAAACGCTGTGTATCGCTCTGAGGGCGATTTGAAGGGAGATTAGGGTTTCTAGTCGTACGACTCAAGGCATCGCGCCGCCGGCGCCGTTAGACACCTCCGATGGGGGATACGACGGATACGGCTCTGGGAGAGAAGACTACACAGTCTGAATCTCCAAAGGTTTCGATTTCGCAGAAAGCATCGTGGGTTACCGTAGCTCAGAAGAAGAAGGGTTTGACAAAGTATGATTTGGAGATTGTGGAGATGGATGGTATAGGAACGGTGGAGGTGCCTGATGAAGTTTTCACTGATTCAAGCCCACTTTGGAAGGATTTCCTGATTGGAAAATTCTTGGACAAAGTACCTCACATAGCTAAGGTCCATGCTATTGTGAACAAAATATGGTCTCTTGGAGATAAGAACCAGATGATTGATGTGATAGAGGTAAACTCCACCACAATGAAGTTCAGAATTGAAAGTCCTACTATCCGGAATAGGGTGGTGAGAAGGGGTATGTGGAATCTTGCAGGGATCCCTGTGATGATGACAAAATGGGTGCCTTTTATAGAAGAAAAGCAACCAGAGGTAGAATCTGTTCCAATGTGGATTCACTTACGTAATGTGCCAGTGAATTGGTTTTCATGGAAGGGACTAAGTGGTGTGGCAAGCGCTGTAGGCGAACCAGTACGACTTCATCCTGAGACAGCTCAATGTTTGGATTTCAAGGTGGCGAAGATCTTTGTTAAGGTGGACCTGACAAAAGAGCTACCAAAGTCTATGAAGTTTAATTACAAGGGGACAGAAAATTTGATACAATTTTCTTACCCATGGATGCCTACCAAATGTACTAATTGTAACAAATGGGGGCATCTATTGAAAGCGTGTGGGGCTGCTCCGATAACAAAGGATCTGCCTTCTTCATCGATCCAGAACACAACTCAGAGCAATGAGGCTGAGCATCAACAATCGAGAAATGAGATGGTGAGCGGAGTTGAGGAGAGCAACAACCTGACAAATGAGGATGTTCTTAAGGAGCAAGTAGAAGAGAATGGAAGCAAGGTTGAGAATACAAGTGAGACGGATCAGTTAAAAGAGGTTTCGGCAGAGGAGGCGGGATGGTCAACTCCGACTAAAGCGGCCAGATCATCTCCGAAGAAAAATAACAATTTGGAATCATGTATGGGTTCGATCTTATCTAACTCCAGATTCTCTGTGCTCAGTCAAGATAAGGAAGAGGGAGAAATACTTGCGCAGCAAGAAAGTGAAGTTGAGAATGTCGCAGAGATATCAGTACATTCTACTGGTGGAAACATGGAGGAAGATACACTAAAGATGAGTGTTGTGGATCATATAAGTACTGAAGAGTATAGAGAAGAGGAGAAAGCAGAGGAAGAAGAGCAGGTCCCATCTAATAATCTGGCTCCAACAGTGAAAACTCAGGATGCAGACAGAGTTGGTACACGGCAGTCTCTCTCACGCGAATCCAAGAACAATCATCGATTCATTAAAGACATGTCCGTTTCAAATATGAAGGATGCAGGTCCTCCAAATTTGAACAAGAAGAAATTCTCAAAAAATCATTAATGTCCGGTTTCTTTTGGAATATCCGTGGTTTTAACAAACCAGAAAAACAAAAAGTGGTTCGTGATTGGATTCATAGAAGTGCATTTCAGTTCGGGTGTATATTGGAAACAAGAGTTAAAGAAAGCAAAGCAGCAACCATTGCTTCTTCGGTTTTCAGAAACTGGTCCTTTCTATCTAATTATGAGAATAATAGATTAGGAAGGATATGGGTGGTGTGGAGTCCTAGGGTGAGGGTCACACCATGTTTCAAAAGTGGACAGGTCATTACTTGTTCAATCTTAATGGAGGGTATGGAGGAAGAAATCTTCTGTTCCTTTGTGTATGCAGCTAACACTATGGAGGAGAGAAAGGAGTTGTGGAATGATCTCAAAAATCACCAGGACTCACCTCTCTTTAGAAACAAAGCGTGGCTAATCTTTGGAGATTTCAACGAGACACTAGAGTTGGAGGATCATTCTGGATATGGAGATGATCCGACTATTACTCAAGGAATGAGGGAATTTCAAAATGTTGCTCGCCACTGTTCCTTGCTGGATATGAAGTTTCATGGTCCTAAATTAACTTGGTGCAACAAAAGAGAAGGTGACCTGATCTGTAAGAAGCTGGACAGAACGCTAATGAATGATGTCTGGTCGAATAGATTTCCACAGTCTTACTGTGTGTTCGAGTCTGGGGGATGTTCGGACCACCTCAGATGGAGAATACAAATTATGGCTGATCCTCTTAATCCAAAAAGACCATTTAAGTTTGCGAATGCAGTAGCAGAGCTCCCAGGTTTCTTGCCATTAGTTGACTCTTTCTGGCAGACTACGGAACCTCTGTTCAACTCTACAACATCTCTGTTCAGACTTTCTAAGAAGCTTAAGGCTCTAAAGCCGCTTCTAAAGGAACTAAGCAGGGATCAAATAGGGGATATAAGCAAGAAAACAAAAGCTGCTTTTGATAGACTCTGTGATTGCCAAAACGCTACGCTTACTAATCCAACCAGGGGTGGATTGGAAGAGGAGGCAAGAGCTTATGATAGATGGAGCTGCCTGTCTAGCATTGAGGAGAAAATCTTTGCTCAAAAAGAAAAGTTACACTGGCTGCAGGTGGGAGATGGCAATAACAAGCAGTTTCACCAAGCTGCCAAAGTTCGCCAGAGTCAAAACTCTATACGAGAGATTCAGAGACTGGACGGGAGTATAGCAGTCTCGCAGGAAGATATCAAAAGAGAAGCAGTAGACTATTTCACGGGATTCCTTGACCCCAGAGTTCCGAACTACCAGAGTATGCCTTTGGAGGAGCTCCAATCACTTTTGGATTTTCAATGTGCAGAAGATGATCGAGAATTGCTTACAAAAGAGGTAACAGAGGAGGAAATTAAGAAGGTGCTTTTTGCAATGGCAAGCAACAAATCACCTGGCTCAGATGGTTACTCTAGTGAGTTCTTTAAGGCATTATGGAGCATCTTAGGGAAAGACTTTGTGGTAGCAATCCAATCTTTTTTCGAGAAGAGATTTCTTCCTACTGGTATCAACTCTACGATCCTGGCATTAATTCCTAAGAAAGAGGAAGCTAAGATTATGAAAGACTATTGGCCTATCTCCTGTTGTAATGTCATCTACAAAGTGATATCGAAGATTCTAGCCAACAGATTGAAGAAACTGCTACCTAAGTTCATTGCTCCAACGCAATCTGCTTTTATCAAAGATAGATTATTGATGGAGAATGTATTGCTTGCTTCTGAGCTAGTAAAGAGCTACCATAAAGATACAGTATCAACGAGATGTACTATGCAGATCGACATATCCAAGGTTTTTGACTCCGTTCAGTGGTCTTTCTTGTCATTTACGCTTACTGCTCTGAACTTCCCTGAGAAATATATCTTATGGATCCGACGATGTGTCGAGATGGCTTCATTCTCAGTTCAAGTTAATGGAGAACTTGCTGGCTACTTTCGAAGCGAGAGAGGACTTCGCCAAGGATGCTCCCTCTCTCCATATTTGTTCGTCGTCTGTATGCAAGTCCTCACGAAGATGCTGGACAACGAGGCAAAGGCGAAAAATATAGGGTATCATCCCTACTGTGAGAAGCTTAACATCACTCATCTGTGTTTTGCTGATGACATGTTAGTATTTACAGATGGGAAAAAATGCTCTATTGAAGGAATCCTTGGAGTGTTTGAGAAGTTCGCCAAGTTCTCGGGTCTGAACATCAGTCTTGAAAAATCATCTCTATATATGGCAGGAGTGCCGGACAGTGATAGAGTGGATATTCTGGACCAGTTTCCTTTTGCTACAGGGACACTACCTGTCAGGTATCTGGGGTTGCCTTTAATGACCAAGAGAATGAGCCTGAACGATTATACTCCATTGACTGAAAAGATCAGGAAGCGTATTAGCTGCTGGACGGCTAGAACTCTATCGTTTGCAGGTCGTCTTCAACTCATTGGTTCGGTCACCTATAGCCTCACTAACTTTTGGATATCAGCTTTTCGACTTCCGAAAGCATGTATCCGAGAGATTGAGCAATTGTGTTCTGCGTTTCTCTGGTCTGGCCCTGAGCTGAACCCGAGAAAGGCAAAGATTGCCTGGAAAGATGTTTGTAAGCCAAAGGAGGAAGGGGGTCTGGGCTTAAAATCTCTTGCTGAAGCCAACAATGTCAGCTGTCTGAAACTGATATGGAGAATATTGTCTGCGAAAGCTTCTTTGTGGGTTCAATGGATTCACAAATACTTGATAAGGAAGGGATCGTTTTGGTCTGCGCAAGAAAGTAGCTCTCTTGGTTCATGGATGTGGAAGAAACTCCTGAAACAGAGACCAATGGCAGCTTCTCTAAACAGAATTGAAATCCAGAGTGGCACTTCTGCATCTTTTTGGTACGATGATTGGTCGAGTCTGGGGAGGCTCGTTGATGTGGTTGGCAGTGGAGGATGTATCGCTATGGGTATCCACAAGAACGACACAGTGGAAAGAGTTGTACAAGCTCACAGAAGGCGGAGACATAGAACTGATGTGTTGAATAAGATAGAAGAGGAGATTCACAAGTTACGCACAAAAGGTCTCACAAGTGATGATGATATCAGTCTCTGGAAGTATAAAGACAACACTTACTTACCAAAATTCAGCACGGCTCAAACCTGGAGGATCACTCGTACCGCTTACCCGACGGTTCCTTGGAACAAGAGTGTATGGTTCGAAAAAGCAACTCCAAAATACTCCGTTCTGACTTGGCTTGCTGTCCACGACAGACTTGCAACAGGGGAGAGGATGAAGAACTCGACTGCAGGGATAGATGCAACTTGCCCTCTTTGTCACGAACCTAACGAATTGAGAAGCCGCCTTTTCTTCCAGTGTTCTTACTCCGAGACCATCTGGAGAGGCTTAGTGGCGAGGCTCTTAGGTTCAGACTATACAGCTAGGTGGGAGAACATTTTGGAGTCTCTGCAAAAGTCAACAGGAGACAAAACCACTTTGTTTCTTGTTCGATACGCTTTTCAGATTACTGTCCACTCAGTATGGAGAGAGCGAAATAGAAGGAAGCATGGTGAAGCCCCCACGATTCCGACACTTTTGGGAAAGCTCATTGAGAAGCAGATTCGAAACAAACTCTCCGTTATCAGGAAAGACAACAACAAAAAGTTTGAAGGAGCCATGGTAAAATGGTTTGCTTCGCGAGTATCAAATCTTTGATGTAATAGGATTTCTTATTTTTTATCTTTAGCATCTCATTGATGCAAAAAGTCACACATTGTAAAAATGTTTTTTTTTGTTTCGAATAAATTTAACATTCATTCAAAAAAAAACCAACTTTTAAAGTGTTTAATATATACAAAAGTAAACACATATAGGTCAAATTTAAATTTTCAAAAAAAATAATTAAGATTTCAAAATCTAACCATAAAAATACAAACAATACTATAATATATGTTACCAAACCCTAAACCAATTAATATCATGACTCAATCTACATTCACTCATCTATGTTAAAAACAATTCAATTTTTCTAGATCTTAATTTTTGTCATTTATAAATGTTTATAATCATATGATTTCAATTTCTTTCCCATAATAATATTTTTTATAAAACTTATAAACTATTTTTAAGATCTAGTTTTTAAGAATACTTCCAAAACTACAAAAGAATTCACGGGGTTATATTCGCAAAAATGCATACTGATTATTGTTTGTTTATAAGGGGATGATTGTAATTTCACTAATCTTTTGGATTACTTTTGCATTTGATTAATATTGGTGTATATTTTTGCATTTAAAATCAAGTTTTAGGTTATTTTTTTTCTAATATATTATCTAAATATGCTGATAAAAAAATAAAACAATAAAGTATTACAGATTTCTAACAATTAAAGAAAGATGTTAAAATTACAGTGACTAGGTTATATATGAAATCTATTAAATATTAGTTGGCAATAGAAACTATGAAAACAATTATTAAATTATATGAGTTTTGAAAAAGTATTACAATTCGTTATGTAAATGATGAATCAAATTAAAACATTATTTATGTTACCATAAATTGATTTTTTAATATCAAATCTACTGTAAGGAATTATAAAATAATATAAGCTTTACTACTATAAAACATAATTAATAGATCTAATACAAGAGATTATTTATATTATTATCTCAATAAATAAAATAATAATTAATATTAGTTAAATTCATTATATTTTCATTATAAAATTTTCTTACTATTTAATATTATTACTTAAAGCTCATAAAAATATTAATGATGATTAAATTTGAAAGCATTTTTTACGATCTCTTATGTATTAAAAATAATTAAATAAAAGATTTTGAAGAACGTTTGTGCAGACAATATATATAATTGCACATTCATTATAAAATTCAAATTTTAACATTCGACAACTTATTTAACTATTACTGTAAAATGGAAAATCAAAGCAAAATAGTAATATTTACCAGAATACATATTTTTAGGTATAAAATCCAAATTACAATTAATACTAAAATAAAATGGTAAGTTAGATTTCAAATATTTAAAGTAAGAAATTAAAACATCTAAAACATCACAATGTATAAAACAATAAAATTATATTTCTTAAAAAACTATTTTAATATAAAACTAAATTACTTTTACATATATAAGTTAAACTAAAAAATAAATATTAACTTATATTTTTCAATGAAGAAGTGATTTTCTATTTTGAATCATATATTTTAGTCATAAGTTTTATAAAATCATTTAGGTGTTACATATATATATAATGAATCCACTTCCTATTTTTGTTTAAAAACAATATAGCTTCTACGCTTCCCTACAATTCAGCTTCCACGTACCCGCTTCCAATTCCATGTAACATAGCATTTGGCAAACTTACTTAAAACGGTAACTATTATAATAAAATGGAAAATCCAATGTAAAATAGTAGTATTAACCAAAAATAAATCCAAAGTACATTTTATAATAAAATAAAATGGTAAGTTACTGTTAAAATAGTTAAATTAAGTAACAAAACATCTACAAAAATTCACAATGTATAAAACAAGAAAGTTTTTACAGTATAAAGTATTGGAAAGATTAAAAATAATTTTCTAAATTTTCTACTATCACTAATTATTACTATCAAATAAAATAAACTAATAAAGAAAAATCATTAAAAACATTGCATTTATAGACGAAAAGAGTTATTTATTTTCTTAAGCAAATATAAATTTGAATACAATAGTACGGGAGAATTGCCAAGTGTGACTCAAAACTTGGAGTCAAACCCAAAAGAATACCCCAACTTGGGTCAAAGGCAAAAGTAACCTAAAAGGCTATTGAAATTACAACTATCCCCTTGTGAACAAACAAAAAAACGGAATTTTTTTTACGTTTCTACCCCTCGAAAGTCGTCTGTTCAGACGACTTTCAATTAAGTCGTCTGGACGACTTAACTGAAAGTCGTCTGGACAGTTATTCTTAAACATAATTTAAAAATTTTGTAAAAAATATTTTGATAAGTGAAAAATGGGAATTATGTAATTAAGATATGTATTAAGAGATATAAATTAAGATATAACAAATTTCAATTGTTTTCAGCATAGATGAGTGAAAGTAGTGAGTCATGATATTCTTTAGTTTAACTTTCATCAACATATGTTGTAGTATTGTATATGTTCTTAGGGTTAGATTTCGGAAAGCATTAAAACCGTTTTTGAAAAATTTTAAAATTACATAAGCGTGTTCATTTCTGTGTATATTAAACACTATTGAAGTATAATTTGATTTTATAACGTGGTTAGTTAGTTAATTTAGTCATTTTAGTTTAGGGGTTCATTTTAGGGTCTGGGACGACTTAATATTTAGTCTTCAGAAACGATCGACTAAATATTTAGTCTTCGATGTACATTATGAGGCAGAATAAGTCGCCTAAACCGACCAAACCTTAAATTTTACCAACGTACTTTTAAAGCTAACCGATTATTTACCCAATATATAAGGTGATTTTTTGTTCATTTTTCGCGAAATTTAGAAACCCTAACCTAACAGTTCTCTCTCACGGCGATATCAAAGGCGATTTGAATTCCCACTATTTCCGAACAAACCATCGCCCTCAACGCCGGCTATCTATCTCACTTCATTCTCACCGTTCTGCGCCGCTTCTTCTCTGTAAACCCTAGCGCCGCCGCTTCCTCTAAACCTAAGCGCCGCCGCTTCCTCTAAACCTAAGCGCCGCCCGCTTCCACCGTGCTCACCAACACTATCTCACCGCCGCTTCTTCTAACTCTAAGCCGCCGCTTCCTCTAAACCTAAGCGCCGCCGCTTCCCGTCGCCCTCTCCACCGTGCTCACCAACACTATCTCACCGCCGCTTCCTCTAAACACTAAGCGCGCCGCTTCTTAAACCCTAAGCGCCGCCCGCTTCTTCTCTGTAAACCGTGGCGCCGTTTCTCTGTAAACCCTAACGCCGTAAGTCATCAATCTCGAGGAAAAGATGAACATAAAACGTTGTCTCTATCAATTTACTCATTCTCACCGCTTTCACGCTTATTTTTCAGATCTATAACCGCAATGGCGAGTACTCCTTCTGCTACTAATCAGGTCCGCTTAATTTTCTACCGAAGACTTGTAATTTAAGTCGCCTGAAAGTCTTCCAACCGACGACTTAATAGACGACCTAAATATAAGTCGCCCAGCTTGAAGACTTCCGCACGACTTAAATCTAAGTCGCCTACTAAGTCGTCAGTTGACGACTTTCCGCATCTAATTTATATCTAAGTCGCCTACTAAGTCGCCTGGAGTTACAATTAAAGTGATTGATTTAGCTTGTTTAGCTTATCTCTATTGTTGTCTTTGATTATTTTGCAGACAAAAGGATGGATATTCAGAACTCCCGTAGGTTATACACATTAGGGGAAGAGCGAAGCCCACAATAGTATTTCGTATCATACGGATAATAACAAGTTGCATACTGCTCTTAGGGTAGCTCTTACGATGAAGAATTTGAAGAGCTCAAGGAGTCGAAGTTTGGGAGTTTTCATCAAGTTCAAGGAGCAGGGATTTGGTTGGGCTTCAAGGCTGGTTCACTACATGCTCGGTTTCAAGCTGGACATTAAGAAGAAGTATGAGATGTGGTCTCTCGTTGGTCCGAACCTTTGAGGTTTTCACCGTTAGAGTTTGAAAACCTCACCGGTCTAAACCGCGAGTACATCGAGGACCTTGAGACACCAAAATGTGAAGTTACCAAAGAGATGGTTTCTTCGGGCGATGCTGAGAGTTCATCCGAAGCTGGGCCAACTACTGATCAGATAATAGCAGCGAAGAGATCGCGAGGATTGGTCCACGGAAGATGCATGGCGGCTCGCGTACCTTTCCATCTTCACTGGATTCATTGAAGGGAGAAAGTTTTCAACCGCTACACGATCTAGTCTGGCAAGGCTAGTGATGGATTTAGAACGGTTTGAGAATTATCCATGGGGGAGAGTCGCGTTTAAGGTGCTGATGGACTCTTTGTGGAACAAAGATATTACTGGCTGTTACACCGTGGATGGGTTTATACAAGTTCTTCAGGTCTGGGTGTACACAGCTATGCCGGAATTGGGAGCTAGTATTGGTGGTCCCAGAGGAAACAGTCCGTCTCCACCGATACTGGCTTACGGGGGCAGCAGAGGCCGCAGATCAATGAAAGAAGCTATCTTGAGACAGGTATCTACTTAATTAAGTCGCCGGAAGGTCTTCCAGCTGGACGACTTAGTAGACGACTATATATAAGTCGTCTGGAAGGTCTTCCAGCTGGACGACTTAGTAGACGACTATATATAAGTCGTCTGGAAGGTCTTCCAGCTGGACGACCTTCCGCATCTAATTTAATTAAGTCGCCGGAAGGTCTTCCAGCTGACGACTTAGTAGACGACTATATATAAGTCGCCCGAAGGTCTTCCAGCTGGGCGACCTTCGGGCGACTTATAATTAAGTCGTCTATTTAGTCTTTTTTTCAAATATCTAACTCGATTCTTCTATTTACTGCAGACCCGCGTGATCAACTTTGTTGAGAAGGACATTAGTGAAATGTGGCCAAAATGGGACTCTGAGGTTGAGGACGTGCCCGCGGAGAACATCATTAAAGTCATGTATGATCGGAGACCGTGGAAGTGGACCAAGGATTGCTGGGAAGTCACTGGTACTAAGAAAACCAAAGAGATAGAGATGGTTGTGGTGGAGGAGGAGGAAGACAATCCAAGACCTCTCAAGAAAGCTCGAAGGGGCTCCTAAAGAGGCTCCTAAAGAGGCTCCTACAGAGGCTCCTACAGAGGCTCCTACAGAGGCTCCTACAGAGGCTCCTACAGAGGCTAGAGAAGAGGCTAGAGAAGACGCTAGTTGGGTGACTAGAGAGGAGTTGGAAAATATGTTCAAGGACGTAGTTGACAGCATGAAAGAAGGGCTAGTTAACTGCATGAAAGAAGGGTTTAGGAAGTGCATCAAGGAGATTAGGAAGTTGTCCGATAGGGTGGAAGCTATGGAGAAGAAGGTTGGTGTCACCAATCAGGCTACCCCTCAAGAGAAACAGCCTACTCCTCAAAAGAAACAGCTTACTCCTCAAGTAGAAACAGCCTACTCCTCAAACCAAAAGCCTCTTCCTCAAACCAAAAGCTGCATCTTCAAAAGAAACAACCTACCCCTCAAGTCAAACAATCCGAGGTTAGTATCAAATCCTCTCCCAACAAGAATTAAGTCGTCCAGGGTTAACTAGTTTTCCAGACGACTTAAATGTAAGTTAATGCGGGCGACTAGTTGACCATGGGCGACTTAAATGTAAGTTAATGCGGGCGACTAGTTGACCATGGGCGACTTAAAATTAAGTCGCCCATGGTCAACTAGACGCCCGCATAACTTTTATTTAAGTCGCCTCAGGGTTAACTAGTGTGCAACTTTTAATGCAGAGAAATTCGCGATGAGTAACGGGAAATAAGATCTTGCGGATAAAGCGGATGGTGTCTCCTCCAAAGAGATTGTTGCTGTCACTTCCACTGACCAACCGAAGGCCGCTTCCACCGATCAACAACCGAAGGCCGCTTCCACCTATCAACAACCGAAGGCCGCTTCCACCGACAACAACCGAAGGCCGCTTCCACCGACAACAACCGAAGGCCGCTTCCACCGCATAAACAACCGAGCCTGGTTGTATTGGACAAAATAGCTCCCATCGCTTCGTATGCGTAAGGAGTGAACGAGCGAGGAAACCTTCTCCCATGCAGATATCTCCTTATACGGCAGAGAAAAATAAAGATAAAGTGGCAGCCTATAATCCATTTCAGCCAGCAAACAAACCTAAGTTGAAGGAACTCGCTGGTTGGTTGAAAACTGATCCGTAAGTGATTGCTTTACCCATAATAGCTTGATTTAGTCTAGCAAAACTGATTATTTCTGATCCGTAGTGATTGCTTTATTGTTTGCAGTCATTATTTCACTAAGCATGATGAAAACCACGCACATCACTTAACTTGGTGGTATCACATCCTCCGACTGCCGAGAATGGCTGGAAGACTGCGTAAGTCTTACGCTTATCTTGTATCTTTGTCGCCCTGAAAGTCGCCTGAAAGTCGCCTACAAAGTCGTCAAGTAGGCGACTTTCGGGCGACTTATCTTTAAGTCGTCTGTTAAATATAAATCGCCTGAAAGTCGCCTACAAAGTTGTCCAAGTAGACTACTTTCCGCATCGACTTATATTTACCGCACGAATTTAAAGATAAGTCGCCTGAAAGTCGCCTACAAAGTCGTCAAGTAGGCGACTTTCGGGCGACTTATCTTTAAGTCGTCTGTTAAATATAAATCGTGCGGAAAGTCGTCTACAAAGTTGTCCAAGTAGACTACTTTCCGCATCGACTTATATTTACCGCACGACTTAAAGATAAGTCGCCTGAAAGTCGCCTACAAAGTCGCCCACGAGATTTTCCGCATCTAATTTATATTTAAGTCGCCCGTATCTTCTAACTTGTATTATTTTATATGCAGCATATAGATGCTTGGATTAATGTGCTGAGGCAGAGGTATCAAGAGAACCCACAAGCTTTCAGAGCGAGCTTAATGTGCTTCCTGGATCACAACTTTTCCCAGCCTTGGAGAGACCAGTATGAGTTCTTCAAATTATCCGCACTGATCACAAAGGTTTAGGAAGAGCTCTACCTGGTGGGCGTGGAATTTTATGACGGATCAATACCTTCATTTTGCCAATCAAAGAAGGTGTGGGGAGGACATTGATGATATCTATGCGCCTGAACTTGAAGAACGCCATTGGGTTGCTATTTGGATATCGATCCCTAAGAGGCACATAGTCGTGCAGGACAGCATACCTTCAGCTACGGCACCAGAAGCATGGGATGACATAATGCAGCCTTTTCTCGAGATGGTCCCTTATCTGCTTGTTGAGTGCGCTCCCACCGGCGAAATCTGGGTCAAATCTGGGTTGGAGCCATACACATATGAGAGACAAGATGTACCCACGCCAACAATGGTGATTGTATGCACGCCTAAAGTACATTGAATGTCATGCTCTTGGAGTCCCCTTTAACTCTAAAGACTTTGCTAGGGCCAACGCCAAGAATATGAGGGATAAAATGGCTGGATATATGGACGAGCTTGATAAGCATTTGAAAGAAAATGTGGATGGTGATAAGTTTGTGGGCATGTATGATTAGATTCGTGGGCATGTATGTTATTCTAGTGTTTATCGATTAGTGTAAAAGATATTACATTTAAACTTTTAAAGCTTTTATGATTTTGACTAATCTTTTAAAGCATGGGACGACTTACAAATAAGTCGCCCGAAGGTCTTCCAGCTGGACGACTTACAAATAAGTCGCCCGAAGGTCTTCCAGCTGGACGACTTACAAATAAGTCGCCCGAAGGTCTTCCAGCTGGGACGACTTACAAATAAGTCGCCCGAAGGTCTTCCAGCTGGACGACTTACAAATAAGTCGCCCGAAGGTCTTCCAGCTGGGACGACTTACAATAAGTCGCCCGAAGGTCTTCCAGCTGGGACTAATTTTAAATTCTAATATTTGTAGACTAATTTTAAATTCTTTTAATATATTAATTTCGATTAGTAATTTGAAAAGTTTATTAGAATGTGAAAAGACATGACTCTTCGATCACATCCTCTTCTATATAAGACATGACTCATAGTTAACAGATTTCATCTCTTACTATCATCTCTCTTCTTCTCCAATTTAGTCTCCCAATATTAGCTAAGTAAGTAGATCTATCCTTTTCTTTGTATCCGCTTTATATAAATTTTGTTTAGATCTATCCGCTTCTAATAATTTCGATCTATTTACATCCAGATCAAAATCTCAGTATGGCATTCAACAAAGACCTTAAACTCAAGGCTCCCATGGTTGAAGATCATGGTTCTTCTCTAGAAGAGGCATTCAACAAGGGAGTTGAGGCGACCATCGAGCATTACCGAGCCAAGCTCTTTATGTACAAGCAACTAAATGATGCCATCGCCAAGAAACATGTTGAAGAGCTTGAAGTGTCGCATACAAGGTAAGCTGGAACTCATGAATGAACTTTTCAAGAAGAACCCATTTAGCAAAGAGAAAAGAAGCAGCTAGATTTAACTTGTGCGCCAAGCAGAGGCCAAGGTGGCTGATGTTCAGATTCCTTACATCGATTGGTACAAGTTGAATGAGCCACGATGTTTGATTAACGCCTTTGCTTTCTTAATCTCTTCAAGTTTAATGTTTTTATATTATGGTTGTCTTTTGAACAATTATGCTTTCTTTCATGAATTATAAGAACAATTATGCTTTCTTTCTTTTGAACAATTATGCTTTTGAATTATAAGAACAATTATAAGTCGCCAAGAACAATTATAAGAACAATTATAAGTCGCCCGAACAATTATAAGTCGCCCGAACAATTATAAGTCGCCCGTAACAATTATAAGAACAATTATAAGTCAGCCCGCAATTATAAGTCGCCCGTAACAATTATAAGAACAATTATAAGTCGCCCGAACAATTATAAGTCGCCCGCAATTATAAGTCGCCCGAACAATTATAAGTCGCCCGTAACAATTATAAGAACAATTATAAGTCGCCCGCAATTATAAGTCGCCCGCAATTATAAGTCGCCCGAACAATTATAAGTCGCCCGTAACAATTATAAGTCGCCCGTAACAATTATAAGAACAATTATAAGTCGCCCGTAATTATAAGTCGCCCGAACAATTATAAGTCGCCCGAACAATTATAAGTCGCCCGCAATTATAAGTCGCCCGAACAATTATAAGAACAATTATAAGTCGCCCGAACAATTATAAGTCGCCCGCAATTATAAGTCGCCCGTAACAATTATAAGTCGCCCGAACAATTATAAGTCGCCCGTAACAATGACGAACAAAGATCTACATTTTGGAATATGTTATCTTTCAGTGGAAGGTAGTCTAAAAATATGTTATCTCGGTAGAAGGTAGTCTAAAAATAAAATACAACGGGCGACTTAGTAGAAGGTAGTCTAAAAATAAAATACAACGGGCGACTTATATATAAGTCGCCCGACGGTAATCAAGACCGGACGACTTAAAGTTAGGTCGCCTCGACAACTAATCAACTGGTTGTGTACATTGTGGCCATTATGGCCAGTTTCCTTGCGGTTTGAGCATCTCCTTGCCTGTGTTTCTTCACGGGTTTGTGTCCTCTCATCCTAGATAGCTCCAACCAAGATTGCCATCTTGATTTCTTACGTCTCCCGGACCAGCTTTGCGTCGGAGGAAAGCATTCTCGCTCCTCAATATGTTGTGACACGATAGGATATATATTCTCTGAGTATCACGCATACAAATAATTCTTTGAGTACACTGGACATACAAGTGTGGAGATATGCAAACGAATATGTGTTCCAGCAGCTATAGCATGAGAGCAAGGTATTTTCTCCACTCCATAGACACCACAATCACACTTTGCATGTTCCAAATCAACCACACAGTCCATTTTGCCACCTTTGACAAAGAATCGCCATCCATCAATTGGTTGGACCGTCATCGTATCCGCTATCTCTGTTGAACAGCAAGCAAGTATTCAACACCCGCTATGTTGAGTTGTGAGACTCAATGCATCTTGTCTCCTTTTCCAATACCATTTTCCTAACTTCGCCTTATGAACTCCAGCGAGGAGCGAATCGGAAATCCTCTTGCTCGCCTGCCGGAATTAATAGATTCAGCGATGTTGCTTGTTTTATGTTGTACCTGTTCCCCTTACAATAAACCCTTGACCATAGGCTGGCGTCGGCATTCTCCAAATCGTTGCAAGTTCGGGTTTGCACTCCGTATCTCAGCCATGTACCGTCAAAATCGTAAACCGTGTGAGCATAAGCAGCCCTTTCACCAAGTACATGAGATGTTTCCTTTAAACTTTTGACAATGTTATCTTGAAGGTGATAATAACATATTCCTCGAGTTGCCAAGGAAACACCTTATCACCGCGCACTTTTAATGGCGGCGTGCGGTCGGAGACTATCACCAGAGGCTTGTCATGAGATATACAACTAGCCAATTTTGTGAAAAACCATTCCCAAGAAGGTTCATCTTCAGCATCCACGATCCCAAAAGCCAATGGGAATATCTGAAAATTGCCATCTTGTGCGGCTGCAACTAACATAACACCTCCATACTTTCCACTTAGGTGAGTTCCATCCACCACAATGACCCTTCTCTGATACTTAAAACCTTTTATAGAAGCTCCAAAAGAGAGAAATAGATACTTAAATCTTTTCATAGAATCAAGTTCTATAGCCGTGATAGAATCAGGATTTGCAATGGAGATTTGCTCGAGATATGATGCGGGCGAATACCCTTCTTACGCTGATCCTCTCACCAATGTTTGTGCATATAACAGTGCTCGTATGAAGTGGTGTAATCAAGCTCCATGCCAAACATGTTCCTCATTGCATCAGTGATATGCTGCGGAGTTATCCCATCAATGATTCCAACACGATCAATGAAAAGACTACCAACATGCTTGGTCACGGTGTCTCCGCTGGCGGTCGGTCTCCCACGAGCATAAATGTTTTTCCACATACTTTGTTACCCAAAACGGTTTGTCCCATGTTTCACACTCGCTCGATCTTCCATCCACAACCGCTAACCCGACATGTTGCCACAAGGAGAGTTTTCGATTTGTATATTCTGAAGAAAACCTACCCTCATCGCTACCAACCGCAGCTCAAAGCAAGGCATCCGCTAACAAAACTCTGGTTGACATAGATACTGGTACCATCCGATTTTCTCCTTCAATAGCATTTGTCTTAGCATATGTCTTTTCCATTTCTTCAAAACAAATATTATCATCATCTTCCTCGTCCTCATCTTGAACCTTTCCATAAAGACCGTAATCCCCACCATTCTGATCCGCTTCACCAACAATAGAGTTATCAGCATCCTCCTCCCATTTTCCTCCTCCCATTTTCCTCCTCCCCATCTTGATTTTCATCTTCAACAAACTCATTATCACCAACATCTTCTTCCCATTCATCAGCTTCATCATTATCGCCAACATCTTCTTCCCATTCACCAGCTTCATCATCACCAACATCTTCTTCCCATTCATCAGCTTCATCATTATCCCTTTTCTCTGAAACCGTTTCCACCTTGCTGCGGCGATACACAAAGACATACTCTATGCGTTTTGAGTATCTCGAGCAAGTTCGAACAATCTATCACTTGTAACATGAATGGGAGGACTGCACGGAGCCATCATCATTTCTGCGGTAATGGTAGCTAATCTCCACGATCCTTTGTTCTCATGTCAGGTTATAATCTTCTTGAGCCATTGCAACAAGTTCAGCATGTGTTGAATCTTCATTCAATAAAAACAATTTTGCTCCTTTGAGATCATCAACCACAAAATCCCAGCGGCAATCTCTCAACAACCATTCTCCATAAAGCGCATGTAGCGACAAATCATCGCAAATATTCAAAATAAAACACATTAGTAAATATATAGAAAATGAAGAAGTTCAATAAACATTGCATGACGACTTGAAATAAGTCGTCGAGAAGACTTAAAGGTAAGTCGCCTAAAGAGGTCACTTTGCAATTTAAAATTAAACGGGCGACTTAATTCTAAGTCGTCCGGCTTTTTGTTAAAAAACTCAGGCGACTTATATATAAGTCGCCTACCAGAAACGGTTGTTTTGCATTTGACCGATTCGTGTCAGATCTTTGACTATTTACGGGCGACTTATAATTCAGTCGTCTGGGAAAGTTAAAATTTCAATATTTTATTCAAACTAGGCGACTTCACGGTGTCGTTTAAAGTTGTTTGAATTGAAAAATAAAACTTGAAATTTTAACTTTCTCGGGCGACTTAATTGAAAGTCGCCCAGCTGCATCTACCCATTTAAGGTCGCCCCGATAAGCAAGGTTTGACCAGAAAATTGGGAAAAATTCGGGCGACTTTGCTTTCCCGGACGACTTTAAATTAAGTCTTCGGTCGTGATCTAATTTTATATTATGTTGTCCGTAAAAGTTAAACGATGAAGTTTTATTTTTCAATTACAAAACTAACCTAAGGCGACTTACGTAAATTAGTCTAGTTTAATAAAATATTGAAATTTTAACTTTCCGCAGACCACTGAATTATAAGTCGCCCGTAAATAGTCAAAGATCTGACCGCGATTAGGTCAAATGCAAAACTAACCCGTTTCGTAGGCGACTTATATATAAGTCGCCCGAGTTTTTTTAACAAACAAAGCGGACGACTTAGTTTAAGTTGTCCGCTTGACCGAAGACTTATCGATGAAGTCTTCCACATACAGATGACTTACTAGTAAGTCTTCTCGTGAAACAGATCTTCAAAAAATTCAAATTAAGTACCTTAAACTAGGTGAGATGACCGTTTGCACAGGTCTTCTCCAACCACCCGAACCTCAAGCGAAAGCAAGTAAGTCAAAGCGAAAGAAATATGGCTCTGTCGACCATAAAATATTTTGAATCAAAAGCTTGAGTTTTGGATGAATATGGAGAGAAAGTGAAAGAAATGTTGTTTTAGTTCATAACAATTGAAGCGAGAGAGTGTAAAGAGATTCACGTGCATTAAAGGGCATTAAAAGCTCCAAGCAGTTAGTACAAGGTTGTTGAACTATTCATGGTAGTGGCACTGTTGTAAATAATTGAAGAAGATGAGGTTGAGGCGATAAAGAAGCCATTTTGAAAAACAAAAAAAGTTAATTGCATTTTAGTAGATAAAATCACGGTGTGAAGTGAAAATCTCAAAAAATGAGTCAAAAGAAAAGGTTAGTTTTCTGTTTGACTCCCAATAATACTAACACGTGAAGGCTAATTAGATGAATATAATATTAAGGGCTTTTTCCAAAAGTAACTCAAAACTTGAGTCAAACAAAACTAATCTTTTCTTTCGACTCATTTTTTGAGATTTTCACCCCACACGCATTTTATCTAGAAAATGCCATTAACTTTTTTTTTTTTGAAAATGGCTTCTTTCTTGTCTCAACCTCATCTTCTTCAATTATTTACAATAAAGTTACCTACCATGAATAGTTCAACAACCTCAGACTAACTGCTTGGAGCTTTTAATGCCCTTTAATGCACGTAAATCTCTTTACACTCTCTGCTTCAATTGTTATGAACTAAAACAACATTTCTTTCACTTTCTCCATATTCATCCAAAACTCAAGCTTTTGATTCAAAATATTTTATGGTCGACAGAGCCATATTTCTTTCGCTTTGACTTACTTCGCTGCTTTCGCTTGAGGTTCCGGTGGTTGGAGAAGATCATGTGTGTAAACGGTCATCTCACCTAGTTTAAGGTACTAATTTGAATTTTTTCAAGATCTGTTTCAAGTAGAACTTACTAGTAAGTCATTCAGATGTAGAAGACTTACTAGTAAGTCATGCGTATGTAGAAGACTTACTAGTAAGTCATGCGTATGTAGAAGACTTACTAGTAAGTCATGCGTATGTAGAAGACTTACTAGTAAGTCATGCGTATGTAGAAGACTTACTAGTAAGTCATGCGTATGTAGAAGACTTACTAGTAAGTCATGCGTATGTAGAAGACTTACTAGTAAGTCATGCGTATGTAGAAGACTTACTAGTAAGTCATGCGTATGTAGAAGACTTACTAGTAAGTCATGCGTATGTAGAAGACTTACTAGTAAGTCATGCGTATGTAGAAGACTTACTAGTAAGTCATGCGTATGTAGAAGACTTACTTAGTAAGTCATGCGTATGTAGAAGACTTACTAGTAAGTCATGCGTATGTAGAAGACTTACTAGTAAGTCATGCGTATGTAGAAGACTTACTAGTAAGTCATGCGTATGTAGAAGACTTACTAGTAAGTCATGCGTATGTAGAAGACTTACTTAGTAAGTCATGCGTATGTAGAAGACTTACTAGTAAGTCATGCGTATGTAGAAGACTTACTAGTAAGTCATGCGTATGTAGAAGACTTACTAGTAAGTCATGCGTATGTAGAAGACTTACTAGTAAGTCATGCGTATGTAGAAGACTTACTAGTAAGTCATCTCACCTAGTTTAAGGTACTAATTTGAATTTTTTCAAGATCTGTTAGCGTAGAAGACTTACTAGTAAGTCATGCGTATGTAGAAGACTTACTAGTAAGTCATGCGTATGTAGAAGACTTACTAGTAAGTCATTCAGAAATAGTCAAAGATCTGACACGAGTCAATCAAATGCAAAACTAGTCTGCTGTGACTCCACTTATAAATAAGTCGCTTGGAGTTTTTTAACAACAAAGCCGACGACTTTAATTAAGTCGTCCCATTTAATTTTAAATTGCAAAAGTGACCTCTTTAGGCGACTTACCTTTAAGTCTTCGGACGACTTATTTCAAGTCGCCTCATGCAATGTTTATTGAACTTCTTCATTTTCTATATTTACTAATGTGTTTTATTTTGAATATTTGCGATGATTTGTCGGTTACATGCGGTTTATGGAGAATGGTTGTTGAGAGATTGCCGCTGGGATTTTGTGGTTGATGATCTCAAAGGAGCAAAATTGTTTTATTGAATGAAGATTCAACACATGCTGAACTTGTTGCAATGGCTCAAGAAGATTATAACCAGGACATGAGAACAGGATCTGTGGAGATTAGCTACTCATTACCAGCAGAAATGATGATGGCTCCGTGCAGTCCTCCCATTCATGTTACAAGTGATAGACAAGTTCGAACTTGCTCGAGATACTCAAACGCATAGAGTATGTCTTTGTGTATCGTCGCAGCAAGGTGGAAACGGTTTCAGAGAAAAGGGATAATGATGAAGCTGGTGAATGGGAAGAAGATGTTGGTGATGATGAAGCTGGTGAATGGGAAGAAGATGTTGGTGATAATGATGAAGCTGATGAATGGAAAGAAGATGTTGGTGATAATGAGTTTGTTGAAGATGAAAATCAAGATGGGGAGGAGGAAAATGGGGAGGAGGATGCTGATAACTCATTGTTGGTGAAACGGATCAGAATGGTGGGGATTACGCCTTTATGGAAAGGTTCAAGATGAGGACGAGGAAGATGATGATAATATTTGTTTTGAAGAAATCGAAAAGACATATGCTAAGACAAATGCTATCAAGGAGGAAAATCGGATGGTACCAGATCTATGTCAACCAGAGTTTTGTTAGCAAGAATGCATCTTCCAGAGCCGCTGTCAGGCATGAGGGGTAGGTTTTCTTCAGAATATACAAATCAACGAAAACTCTCCTTGTGGCAACATGTCGGGTTAGCGGTTGTGGATGGAAGATCAGAGTGAGTGTGAAACATGGGACAAACACGCTTTGGGTAACAAAGTATGTGGAAAACATTTATGCTCGTGGGAGACCGACCGCCAAATGGAGATTAATCAGACCAAGCATGTTGGTAGTCTTTTCATTGATCGTGTTGGAATCATTGATGGGATAACTCCGCAGCATATCACTGATTCAATGAGGAACATGTTTGGCATGGAGCTTGATTACACCACTTCATACGAGCACTGTTATATGCACAAACATTGGTGAGAGGATCAGCGTAAGAAGGGTATTCGCCCGGCATCATATCTCGAGCAAATCTCCATTGCAAATCCTGATTCTATCACGGCTATAGAACTTGATTCTATGAAAAGATTTAAGTATCTATTTCTCTCTTTTGGAGCTTCTATAAAAGGTTTTAAGTATCGAGAATGGTCATTGTGGTGGATGGAACTCACCTAAGTGGAAAGTATGGAGGTGTTATGTTAGTTGCAGCCGCACAAGATGGCAATTTTCAGATATTCCCATTGGCTTTGGGATCGTGGATGCTGAAGATGAACCTTCTTGGGAATGGTTTTCACTAAATTGGCTAGTTGTATATCTCATGACAAGCCTCGGTGATAGTCTCCGACCGACGCGCCATTAAAAGTGCGTGTGATAAGGTGTTTCCTTGGGCAACTCGAGGAATATGTTATTATCACCTTCAAGATAACATTGTCAAAAGTTTAAAGGGAAACATCTCATGTACTTGGTGAAAGGGCTGCTTATGCTCACACGGTTTACGATTTTGACCGGTACATGGCTGAGATAATGAGTGCAAACCCGAACTTGCAACGATTTGGAGAATGTCGACGCCATCCTATGGTCAAGGGTTTATTGTAAGGGGAACAGGTACAACATAAAACAAGCAACATCGCTGAATCTATTAATTCCGACAAGCGAAAGCAAGAGGATTTCGATTCGCTCCTGCTGGAGTTCATAAGGCGGTTAGGAAAATGGTATTGAAAAGGAGACAAGATGCATTGAGTCTCACAACTCAACATAGCGGGTGTTGAATACTTGCTTGCTGTTCAACAGAGATAGCGGATCGATGACGGTCCAACCAATTGATGGATGGCATTCTTTGTCAAAGGTGGCAAAATGGACTATGTGGTTGATTTGGAACATGCAAAGTGTGATTGTGGTGTCTATGGAGGGAGAAAATACCTTGCTCTCATGCTATAGCTGCTGGAACACATATTAGTTTGCATATCTCCACACTTGTATGTCGGTGTACTCAAAGAATTATTTGTATGCAGGATACTCGAGAGAATATATATCATATCGTGTCACAACATATTGAGGAACGAGAATGCTTTCCTCCAGACGAAGCTGGTCCGGGGAGAGAAGAAATCAAGATGGCAATCTTGGTTGGAGCTATCTAGATGAGAGGACACAAACCCAGGAAGAAACACAGTGGCAAGGAGATGCTCAAACCGCAAGGAAACTGGCCATACGAAACCACAATGTACACAACCAGTTGATTAGTTGTCCGACGACCTAAATTTAAGTCGCCCAGTCTTGATTACCGTCGGGCGACTTATATATAAGTCGTCCAGTGTTTCGTCTACCAGATAACCTTCAAGTAAGTCGTCCAGAAGACCTTCTACTAAGTCCTCCAGCGTATTTTATATTTTGACGACCTTCTACTAAGTCGTCCAGTGTATTTTATTTTTAGACGACCTTCTACTAAGTCGTTCAGTGTATTTTATTTTTAGACTACCTTCTACTAAGTCAGTCCAGTATTTTATTTTTGACTAACCTTCTACTAAGTCGTCCAGTGTCTTTTATTTTTAGACGACCTTCTACTAAGTCGTCCAGTGTCTTTTATTTTTAGACTACCTTCTACTAAGTCGTCCAGTGTATTTTCAATTATTGCGTGTGTGTGTATCAACTTTTATGATTAACTTGAGAGATAACATATTACTAGATTTTGACCCGTGCGTCCCGCCCGGGTTCCAAATTTTATTTTTAATTTAGAGCATATGTTTGTAGATCTTTGTTACGTCATTGTTTTTAATAGATGAAGATCTTTGTAGACCAAAATTTTAAATAGTATACTTTTTAGGTTAGTCTTGGTTCATTTGTTTGACAACTTAATATTTCATTTGTTTGATCTTATTTCAAGAATCAGATAAACTATCAACGTTGTAAATATAAAATAATAATTTAATTCATATTCATCTCACCAAAACATGAAAGACAATTATAAGCTGTGACAATAAGAATCACATAAATGTGATAAGAAAATAAATAAGAAGAGAGAAAATATGTTTATTTTAAGATAAGTAGTTTATTTTAATAACCAACCAAGATCAAAGGAAAACTGGTTTGAAAAACCAGAAAATATGTTTCAAAAGACATAACCATAATATAAAAAACATTAAATGTTTTAAACTTGAAGAGATTAAGAAAGCAAATACGTTAATCAAACATCTGTGGCTCATTCAACTTGTACCAATCGATGTAAGGAATCTGAACATCAGCCACCTTGGCCTCTGCGCGCACAAGTTCGAAATCTAGCTGCTTCTCTTTCTCTTTGCTAAATGGGTTCTTCTTGAAAAGTTCATTCATGAGTTCCAGCTTACCTTGTATGCGCGAGACTTCAAGCTCTTCAACATGTTTCTTGGCGATGGCATCATTTAGTTGCTTGTAAATAAAGAGCTTGGCTCGGTAATGATCAGTGGTCGCCTCAACTCCCTTGTTGAATGCCTCTTCTAGAGAAGAACCATAATCTTCAACCATGGGAGCCTTAGTTTAAGGTCTTTGTTGAATGCCATACTGAAATTTACATAAAACGGATAGATCTAAATAAAGAAAATTTACATCAAACGGATAGATCTAAACAAAATTTACATAAAACGGATACAAAGAAAAAGGATAGATCTACTTACTTAGCTAATATTGGGAGAGACTAAATTGGAGAAGAAGAGAGATGATAGTAAGAGATGAAATCTGTTAACTATACAGTTTATATAGAAGAGGATGTGATCGAAGAGTCATATCTTTTCACATTCCTAATAAACTTTTCAAATTACTAATCGAAATTAATATATTAAAAAGAATTTAAAGTCGTCTACAAATATTAGAAAATAAAGTCGCTTCACAAAGTCGTCAAGTAGGCGACTTACAAATAAGTCGCTCAGAATAAGCGGAAGACCTTCCGCACGACTTTATTTGTAAGTCGCCCGTGATGGAAGACCTTCCGCACGACTTTATTTTCTAATATTTGTAGACCGAATTTTCGTTAGTTTAATTCGGTAAGGTTTTGTTTGAACAAACTAACCAAAATCATAAAAGCTTTATCTCATCCCATGCTTTAAAAGCTTAGTCAAAATCATAAAAGTTTTAAAAGTTTAAATGTAATATCTTTTACACTAATCTGATTCAGCCACAACATAACAATACATTGCTTGATAAACACTACAATAACATGAGTGAAACTGAAAAAAAAAAACAACCAACTTTTCTAATCATACATGCCCACGAATCTAATCATACATGCCCACAAACATATCACCATCCACATTTTCTTTCAAATGCTGATCAAGAAGCTCCGTCCATATATCCACCGCCATTTTATCCATCATATTCTTCGCGTAGGCCCTAGCAAAGTCTTTATAGTTAAAGGAGACCCCAAGAGCATGACATTCAATGTACTTTAGAGCGTACACGCCACAATCACCATTGTTGGCCGTAGGTACATCTTGTCTCTCATATGTGTATGGCTCCAACCCGTATTTGACCCATATTTCGTCGGTGGCAGCGCACTCAACAAGCAGATAAGGGACCATCTCGAGAAAAGGCTGCATTATCTCATCCCATGCTTCGCTGTCGAGATGAAGGTATGCTGTCCTGCATCGACTATGTGCCTCTTAGGGATCGATATCCAAATAGCAACCCAATGGCGTTGTTCAAGTTCAGCGGCATAGATATCATCAATGTCCTCCCCACACCTTGTTTGATTGGCAAAATGAAGGTATTGATCAGTCATAAAATTCCACGCTTCCACCGGTGAGCTCTTCCTAAACCTTGTGATCGGCACGGATAATTTGAAGAACTGATCTGGTCTCTCCAAGACTGGGAAAAGTTGTGATCCGGAAGCACATTCGCCGCTCTGAAAGCTTGTGGGTTCTCCTGATACCTCTGCCTCAGCACATTAATCCAAGCATCTATATGCTGCATATAAAATAATACAAGTTAGAAGATACGGGCGACTTAAATATTAGTCGATGCGGAAAGTCGTCGAGAAAGTCGCCTACATGGACGACTTTCCGACGACTTATCGATAAGTCGCCTACTTGGACGACTTTGTAGACCACTTTCGGGCGACTTATCTTTAAGTCGTCAGAATATGTCCCCGAAAGTAGTTACTTGGACAACTTTGTAGCGACTTTCGGCGACTTATATTTACCGACGACTTAAAGATAAGTCACCGAAAGTCTCTACTGGACGACTTTGTAGACGACTTTCCGCACGACCTATATTTAAGTCCGCACGACAAAGATACAAGATAAGCGAAGACTTACGCAGTCTTCCAGCCATTCTCCGGCAGTCCGAGGATGTGATACCACCAAGTTGGTGATGTACGGTTTTTCATCATGCTTAGTGAAATAATGACTGCAAACAAAAAGCAATCACTTCACGGATCAGAAATAATCAGTTTTGGTAGACTAAATCAAGCTATTATGGGTAAAGCAATCACTTACGGATCTTTCAACCAACCAGCAGTTCCTTCAACTTAGGTCCGCTTACTAGCTGAAATGGATTATAGGCTGCCACTTTATCTTTATTTTTCTCGCCGATAAGGAGATATCTGCGTGGGAGAAGGTTTCTTCGCCTCCTTCGCACGCACGTAATAAAGGGGAGCTATTTTGTCCAATACAACCAGGCTCGGTTCTTATGCGGTGGAAGCGGCGCTTCGGTTGTTGTCGGTGGAAGCGGCGCTTCGGTTGTTGATCGGTGGAAGCGACGCCGTTGTTGATCGGTGGAAGCGACGCCGGTTGTTGATCGGTGGAAGCGGCGCTTCGGTTGGTCGATGGAAGTGACAGCAACAATCTCTTTGGAGGAGACACCATCCGCTTTATCCGGCAAGATCTTATTTCCGCGTTAAGCCTCATCGCGAATTTCTCTCTGATAAAGTTGCACACTAGTTAACCCCGGGCGACTTAAATAAAAGTTGTCCGGACGCCTAGTTGACCATGGACGATTTAATTTTAAGTCGCCCATGGTCAACTAGTCGCCCGCATAACTTACATTTAAGTCGCCCAGGTCAACTAGTCGTCTGCATAACTTACATTTAAGTCGCCCGAAAACTAGTTAACCCCGACGACTTAATTCTTGTTGGGAGAGGATTTGATACTAACCTCGGATTGTTTGGCTTGAGGGGTAGGTTGTTTCTTTTGAAGAGTAGGCTTTTGGTTTGAGGAGTAGGCTTTTGGTTTGAGGAGTAGGCTGTTTCGTTGAGGAGTAGGCTGTTTCTTTTGAGTAGGTTGTTTCGTTGAGGAGTAGGCTTTTGGTTTGAGGAGTAGGCTGTTTCGTTGAGGAGTAGGCTGTTTCGTTTGAGTAGGTTGTTTCGCTGAGGAGTAGGCTGTTTGGTTTGAGGAGTAGGCTGTTTCTCTTGAGGTAGGCTGTTTCTCTTGAGGGGTTGTCTGATTGGTTAGAGGTGTAGGCTGTTTGTTACTAACCCGGTTTGTTTGGCTTGAGGGGTAGCCTGATTGGTGACACCAACCTTCTCCACGCCTTCCACCCTATCGGACAACTTCCTAATCTCCTTGATGCACTTCCTAAACCCTTCTTTCATGCAATCAACTACCCCTTCTTTCATGCTGTCAACTACGCCCTGAACATATTTTCCAACTCCTCTCTAGTCACCCAACTAGCCTCTTCTCTAGCCTCTTCACTAGCCTCTGTAGGAGCCTCTTTAGGAGCCTCTTTAGGAGCCTCTTTAGGAGCCTCTTTAGGAGCCTCTTTAGGAGCCTCTTTAGGAGCCCCTTTACGAGCTTTCTTCGAGGTCTTGGATTGTCTCCTCCTCCTCCACCACAATCATCTCTATCTCTTTGGTTTTCTTAGTACCAGTGACTTCCCAGCAATCCTTGGTCCACTTCCACGGTCTCCGATCATACATGACTTTAATGATGTTCTCCGCGGGCACGCCCTCAACCTCGAGTCCCATTTTGGCCACATTTCACTAATGTCCTTCTCAACAAAGTTGATCACGCTGGTCTGCAGTAAATGAAGAATCGAAGTTAGATATTTGAAAAGACTAAATAGGCGACTTAATTATAAGTCGTTCGTAAGTCAGTCTAACCGACGACCTTCAAGACGATTTTATTGTCGCTCCTGAAGGTCGCCCAGCTGGAAGACCTTCCGCATCTACTATATATAGTCGCCTACTAAGTCGCCCAGCTGGAAGACCTTCCGCATCTACTTTAATTAAGTAGATACTGTCTCAAGATAGCTTCTTTCATTGATCCTCCTCGCTGTTCTCCTCGTAGCCGCGACGGGAGACGGATCTTCCTCCGGGACCACCAATACTAGCACCCAATTCGGCATAGCTGTGTACACCCGCACTGAAGAACTTGTATAAACCCATCCACGGTGTAACAACCAGTAATATCTTTGTTCCACAAAGAGTCCATCAGCACCTTAAACGCGACTCTCCCCATGGATAATTCTCAAACCGTTTAAATCCATCACTAGCCTTGCCAGACTAGATCGTGTAGCGGTTGAAAACTTTCTCCCTTCAATGAATCCAATGAAGATGGAAAGGTACGCGAGCCGCCATGCATCTTCCGTGGACCAATCCTCGATCTCTTCGTCGCTATTATCCGATCAGTAGTTGGCCCAGCTTCGGATGAACTCCCAAAGATCCCCGTAAAGAAACCATCTCTTTGGTAACTTCACATTTTGGTGTCTCGAGGTCCTCGATGTACTGCAGCTTAGACAGCTGAGGTTTTCAAACTCTAACGGTGAAAACCTCAAAGGTTCTGGACCAACGAGACCACATCTCATACTTCTTCTTAATGTCCAAATTGAAACCGAGAAGCATGTAGTGAACCAGCCTTGAAGCCCAACCAAATCCTGCTCCTTGAACTTGATGAAAACTCCCAAACTCGACTCCTTGAGCTCTTCAAATTCTTCATCAGTAAGAGCTTCCCTAAGAGCAGTATGCAACTTGTTATTATCCGTATGATACAAATGCTATTGTGGGCTTCGGCTCTTCCCCTAATGTGTATAACCTACGGGGAGTTCTCGAATATCCATCCTTTTTGTCGCAAAATAATCAAAGACAACAATAGAGATAAGCTAAACAAGCTAAATCTAACAAGAACACAATAAAAGTCGAACACAAGCTAAATCAATCACTTTAATTGTAACTCCGACGACTTAGTAGATGACTTAGATATAAGTCAGTCGAAAGTCGTCCAACCGACGATTTAGTGACTAATTTATATTTAAGTCGCTCGAAAGTCTTCCAACCGACGACTTATATTTAAGTCATCTACTAAGTCGCCCAGCTTGGAAGACTTTCCGCACGACTTTAAATTACAAGTCTTCCAAGAGAAAAATTAAGCGGACCTGATTAGTAGCGTAAGGAGTACTGCCATTGCGTTATAGATCTGAAAAATAAACGTGAAACGGTGAGAATGAGTAAATTGATAGAGACAACGCTTTATGTTCATCTTTCCTCGAGATTGATGACTTCACCGGGCGTAGGGTTTACAGAGAAACGGGCGCTACGGTTTACAGAGAAGAAGCGGCGGCGCTTGTGGTTTAAGAAGCGCGAACTAGTGTTTGAGGAAGCGGCGGTGAGATAGTGTTGGTGAGCACGGTGGAGAGGCGGCGGTTTGTTCGGAAATAGTGGAAGCGGCGGTTTGTTCGGAATAAGGAAGCGGCGCTAGAGGTTAAAGCGGCGGCGAAGCGGTGAGAATGAAGTGAGATAGATAAACCGACGCTGAGGACGATGGTTTGTTCGAAATAGTGGGAATTCAAATCGCTTTGATATCGCCGGTGAGAGAGAACTGTTAGGTTGTGGTTTCTAAATTTCAAAATGAACAAAAAAATCACCTTATATATCGGGTAAATAATCCGGTTAGCTTTAAAAGTACGCTGGTAAAATTTAAGGTTTGGTCGGTTTAGGCGACTTATTCGGCTCATAATGTACATCGAAGACTAAATATTTAGTTGTCCGCTTACGTAAGACTAAATATTAAGTCGCCCTGCACTCTAAAATGAACCCTTAAACTAAAATGACTAAATTAACTAACTAACCACGTTATAAAATCAAATTATACTTCAATAGTGTTTACTATACACGTAAATGAACACGCTTATGTAATTTTTAAATTTTTCAAAACGGTTTTAATGCTTTCCTAAATCTAACCCTAAGAACATATACAATACTACAACATATGTTGATGAAAGTTAAACTAAAGAATATCATGACTCACTACTTTCACTCATCTATGCCGAAAACAATTGAAATTTGTTATATCTTAATTTATATCTCTTAATACATATGTTAATTACATAATTCCCATTTTTCACTTATCAAAATATTTTTACAAAATTTTAAATTATGTTTAAGAATAACTGTCTGCACGACTTCGAGGGTAGAAGCGTAAAAAAATTCTGTTTTTGTTTGTTCACAATGGGATAGTTGTAACTTGATAGCTTTTAGGTTCTGCTTTGGCCGAGTAAATTAACGGGTTGGCTGGGTTTCGAATTGTGACTTGCACTGAATTCTTCCTAATATTAACAATAGAAACATATACAACCCATGTTCTTGTGCTGATTTCGTGTGTCTGTGAATGTCTCCTCCTTCAAGCGACTTCATCTCTATATAAGAAAAACGACTATATATATTTTTCCTTTGCTGACTTGTCTTTTTCCAACCGCCTCTCTTCTTGCTATTAGGCCGGATACACTTACATGATGGGTCTTATCAAAAATCTAATGTGTCGGATAAATTGTCATGTGGAGCGTGTGGGAAGGAGAATAGAGGATCAATTATTCTGTCCTTTGAATGTCTTTTATGTACAGAAAACTTGGGCTTTATCTAGGGTCCCCTACAACCTAGGCCTTTTTCCAATGTCTTCAGTATTCTCTAATATAAATTATTTATTTTGGACACTTCCAAAAGATATTGGTTTTTTTTTGGATATTATCCTACGAATGAAAAAATATTTTAGAAAAATTAGTACATCAAGAGATCCTACAAATGGTGGGAATATAAGAGAATTTTTGGGTAGATGCTCAATTAGTGGAAGAGACAAAATGAATATACAAAAGAGTCTGTTCAGCATCGTAATTTGGTTTATAATGGTTGGTGTAATGTTGATGGGGTATGGAAACCACTAGATTAGTAGTACAAAAGGAGTGGAAGATACAATGATGAGTAGTAGGAATATTTGAAATAGTCTCTCTTCCCTGCGTGTAGAGGTTAAATCTTTGATTTAGGTAATACTCTGAAATATGTAGATGTGATTTTTGCAACAATTCTGATCTAATGAAGAAGATGATATGCACCAATAGAATGGCATGCGTTCACAACACAGGAGTTCTAGAATTATGAGGCTTTTTTCAAGACCTTTTGATATCAGCTTATTCTTAGTGCAAAATAAAATATTAAATTCTTGGCAGTATTATTCGAATTTTTCTAATAGCAATAGTTCATACTAATTTTACACTACCAATTTGGTAAGGTAAATCGTTTTCTACTTTATTTCGGCTTTTTGTTGTAAAGAAGAATGAAAGAAGGATTTGAATGCCAAAAAAAATAGAAAAACAACAACAAATTTATCCTTTAGATTAAATTGCGGCAAGTCTTGTCACAAGGATAAGGACAGTCTATCAATTTTGCTCCTCCTCTTTCGAAAAACCAATCTCCCACAGCGACTGCAATCCTCTGTTTCGGTATATGGAACAAACATCATTAATAATTGGGCTCAAATCATAACAAAACTATCACAAATAGTATAATGGAGATAACTTGATTAAATCTAGCATGGAATTTGTATTTGATGTCAGTCTAAAAAGAATAGATAAAAAAAAGTTCAAAAAAGAATGGTTGCTAAAGGTGTTAGTTTGGATGTTTTCCCATCTTTTCAATGGATTGTTTGGCGGATTATATTGTAGTTCATGAATCATGATCTGTAGTAAAAACCAATAGTATTATTGCCTACCTTGTTCTTAATCGCAGGAGAGTTTTTGGAATACCATGTGTCTTGGCTCTCTGTTTGACAATGAGAAAAGCACGAGTTAAGAAACACTCCATTCTTACGTTGCTCTTTGAATGCACCGAGCAAATTCACCATACGAGTCCTGAACCCTGTATTATATATTTCGAAAGCACTAGCTCAGTTGGTTATTGAAAAAGCAAGAACATTATTGGCTCATGTTTTACCTTGAAAGAACTTGATCTGTGATGCATTGCACTTGGCGATGTTAAAACTACAGTCAGACCAACTTCCACTTGGATCTGCAGATTTAGAAGTTAAACTCTCTTGGATCTGCACGAAATACATTTTATCAAAAGATACATTTTGACTTTTGTAGATAGAGCTGAGGATTTAAGAAGATGAGAAACTAACCTGCCACGAATCGTATGCAGCATTTAGAATAAACAATGGAGGAATGACTTTGTTTATTAGGTTTTGTGCAAAAAAACACTGTAAATATTGAAGCATTGAGTTAAGAGATCTAGCTCATTTGGTTTTACTGTAAAGATAGCTAGAAGATGTAAGATGAAAACAAATACCGAAGTTGGATTAAGACGTTCTAAACAGTCATCAGGGAGCTGGTTTGCAATAGTCTGTAGAAACATTACACAATTTTCATACTAGTAAATACTCGAGACATGTAACACATCGCAAATCTTATGTGCTTGTACCTGAAATTCTATTACGTCGGTGTATAATTTTCTAAGAGATCGACCTCCAGAGACATCGACGCTTCAATTACAGAAATTACAAAACAATTCAATATATAATATATATATATATATAGCAAAGTTTTATTAAAATAAGTTAGCTAGAAAATCACTCACGCATCAACGAAAAAGCCAGCATCACTCAGACATTTTACTCTCTTGGTAGAATTAGAATAGTGTGTATTCTTAAAATCATGACAGAGTAATATTGCTGCAAGGCCTCCGGCAGAACATCCAGAGAGCAGAGCCTAATGTGACATAAATTCGATATTACACTACATATGCATACACGAAAACAACAACGAAAACTATTGTTACCTGGTTTGCATGTTCCATTCCATCCCACAACAAATCAGTCATAATAGAATTCCATATTCGCTTTCCTCTAAACTGAAGTTTTGCATCCTAATACGTAGAAAAAGCAAAAAGTAACATATAGCAATCCTAGTACACAAACAGTAATCCGCTAAAAAACTTATGTTTTAGACTTGTCTAACCTTATTTTCATTGTCTCCCATAAAGGATCCACCGTCACAGTACCTAATTTTTACTCTGTTCCAGTTATAAAAGTCTGCAAAACAAAAATTTGTATTAGCAACCTAAACAGAAATAGACATCACACATAGTGATTTCAACACTAACCTGGATTTTCGGAGGCTTTGTCACTTAGAATTCCTGTAAAAGGTATCTGTTTCTCCATATGCTTCGACGATCCGTAACGAGTTCTTTTGCTGTATACACAACTTTCAACGTCGCTACACCATTCGCCTCCCTATTAAAACATAAAATGAAATCATGTACGACTAATATTATTAAACATCTATTAGGAGAGGCTTATCTTTGTGATGCAACAAACCTCCAAATGAACGAGCCAATTCTTTGCTCCTGAACCAGACCCGCGATGAATATGATAACCGCCAGGACTTCCATCTAGACACACTGCATAATAAAAACGCTTATCAATGATATAAGGGATGAATCAATGTTTGAGAAAGTGAGTAACAAGAAACATTTTATCAAAGGATATGGTTCTATCGATGATGGATCAGATCGTGTTAAATAAGAAGTTACCTGCTGATCTCAGACGAGCATTTTTAATGAGAGTGAGTCCTACCATTGTAGGCTTAGGCTTTGCTTTGGAATGGACATCATTTTTGGACTCCATAAAAGGGAGGATTAAGATGACACCAAACAGAGTCAGACTCCATAAAAGTTTCTTCATTTCAAAGGAGACACAAGGTGGTTCATACTTGATCAGAAACCTTGGTTTATATAAAAAAAGTATATGAGAACGAGAGTGACTTGAGAAGAGAGAGAGAACATTAACTACCACACGTTTCCTTTATTATTAAGAGAGAACACAAAATAACGAGACTAAGGAGATTTAACAGGCTTGTTATGCTGCATTTGACCAGATCATGATATTGAAAAAGGTAAATGTAATTCGGTTATTCAGATGTAAAATCGCAGAATGTTGCAAACAGATTGCAATTATTTCTGAGCTGACCAAAAATCCTTTAAACTAAATGATTTTTAAGATAACGTTTATAAAATGTTAATTTGACATTTTCTTTTGTTAACTGTTAGCTTTTTATAAAATTTTAATGTTTTTGGTTTGTCGATATTGACCTTTTTTCCTATTGCTTTGTAAGTTTTCTTTCATATTATAATTTACTAGTTGCATAGCCTCCGCGCAGGCGCGGAGCCGGTGACGTTGTTGATGTATCGGATAATTTTGTGTATGTGATTTTATCCATTGATTACGCCCTTGAATATTTACCGAATGTTGTTTGATGATTATATCAAGAATAGTAAGGAATGAGACAATGAATTTTGAGTTTGAAACATGAAATTATTATTTATTATTACCTTGCTTTGGTTCATAAATTACTTTCCCGACACATTTGGCAACTTATATTTGTACGTAGCCAATGATTAATGCAAAGACAATGAAATTTATGGCCGCAGGTGAGTGTCGAAATATTGGTTACATTGGTGTAATTCTCAAAGCAGATGGTGCATATATGGTTTTCCTCTTCGGTTGTCGGGTTACTTCTAGGTCCATGATGATTAGATCAACGTCAAGTCTTGCAGTTGCATTTAGATTGTAGTCTCTAATGGCGAGAGTAACTTGAAGATGTTGGGATATAATATTATGGTTTTCCCTCATTAAATTCATCACATATTGGTTAGTCTCCTCAATAAGGAATGTAGAGTCGGGATGATGAATGTCATGATATGATAACATAAAATCTAATGATTCAGCGACTAGCGACTGAGTAATAACCTTGATTGTCAAAAATTGATGGTACCTGGAAATCGATGACCGAATTCTGTGTGTTTGGTCTTTGTATATAAACCTGGAGTAATTGTCTAGGATTTGCTCCTGTTGATGTTGTTTGGTGTGAGAGTCGATGGGTAAGAAGTGAATTGTTATTCTTGTTTGTGTTTGGTTGTGAAAGCTTATCACATTGTAGATAAGTTTATAGATTGTTAGGAATTGATGTTATTTTTGCCTATTTATTTTTACGTTTGTTTATATAGTGTATTTATTATGATGTTGAATATTGAAATTAATGTTTTAGTATTTAATTACGGCGATTTATTGAATTCTTCTTGTTATGAAGACTAATTTTCTCTTTGTTTGTTATGATATTTAAAATGGTCAAATAAGAAGAATTGTAAATTCTTCTCATAACATCAATCTTCCAAAAAAAAACTTAATATTTTTTATTTGCATAAAATGTTGACCTTCACAATTGCTTAATGTATAGTTTTACTTTCAAATTTATCGAAGAAATATCTTGAATACAAAATGAGGATTCTATTCATATTGTTATATAAATATTTATTTTAGTGGTTTATTTGAGTTGTGGAGTTTTTTTTTGTTGTCTTTCTAATTATTTGAATTGTTGATCATAAAATTGAAACTGTTTCCCTAATGTTTTATTGTAAAGTTTAGTTATTGTGGGTTTAAAACGTTGGGTTCAAATTACAATGGGCCTTTTCTGAACTATTGTATTGAAAAAAATAAAAGTATGATCTTTATTGTTTATTCCGTCTTCGGGAGAGCTTCACATCTGCGATTATTTTCCTAATATGCATAAGTGTTTGAGTTTGGAGGGCGCAAGCGCGGGGTTATGAACAGAGTTTCATCTCAACATTTGCTAGAGTTATTGTAGTGTGAGTTTTGCGTTTTCGGTCGATCATTGTTTTTCAAATTTTTTATTGTTATAGGGTTAGAGTTATAATGATGAACTGTATAGGCATTGTTCTCCCTTTATGAAGGACTAAAATGTGTTAGTAATGTGATAGATATAGTTTGTAGTGTTGCTTACTGTGTCACTGAGAATTATTGTTTGTTTGTCTTTTTTATTTGTTTCTTATACTGTTGAGAGTACATAAATTAAATTAAAGTCGTTGAGAGTATCTTTGTTTCTGGATTTTTTTTCTCCAGATTAATTGTGTACATTGTATGTATTAAGTAATAATTTTTATTATTTTTATTATGTTTGTTATATTTTTTTATTTTATTTATAAACTTGTTGCTTTTACAGAACCTTTAAAACAAATACATGGAGACTTGTAGAAATAACTATAAAATGAGTGATAATTCTGAGTGTTTGGACCTTAATGGATTTTCAACAAATTTATGTATTTCTCATAAGAAGACAATAGCATTGGTATTTTGACATTGAACATGTAAGCTATTTTCACAAGACAAGAGGTGGCGGTGGAGATGTTGTTGTCGCATTTGTGTCTGTCTGGATTTTCTCTTGTATCTCTTGGTGTGCATGTGTTTGTTTCTCTTTAATTTGATGGGTAATATGTAAACAAAAATCGTTGTTTGTTATATTTATCAGAGTTCATAATTTACTAAGCTTTTTTTCGTTTAGGTGATTTCACTGATCTTGGTTGTCATCTTTGTCTTCTTCATAAGCATCTGCGAAAGTATGTTTATAATTTGTTAAATAACTAGTTGTGTAGTTTTTGCTCAAAAAAAAAACTGGTTGTGTAGTTTGTATTTGTTTACCTGACTCGATTGTATGTCGTTGAGTTTTAGTTAATGTGCTTGGTTTGGTATATTTGGTTTAAAGTTATTTGTAAAATTAGACAAATAAGGTGATCATTAATGATTCGTCATTTTTTTTGACTCTAGTTTTTGGATTCTAGTTTTTGTTGTTTTGATTATTTGGGTTGTTGTGGTTTCTTTTAAGCTGTAAAATAAAGGTTTGTGTGAAATTAGTTTGATAAGTAAGGGAGATAAATAGATGACCACAGATCTTGGGTAGGAAATATTTCGATCATTGACGTTAGTACAATATGCATGAATTGTGTGTTGATTTTTTCTGACTGGTCATAGAGGATACAGATAATGACTCGAGTTGTTTCTTTTGTGAGGTCCAAGCTCTGGATAGAACGGATTTTCCAAACCACATGTGAGTTTAAATATCATTTATAATATCGAAACATAATATAAACCCGTATGTAATATGATAATATACATGGAAGTTTGAGGTTTGTGTTTGCAATCATTTTGGGGATTGTCGAACAGCCTAATCATGACTGGAGATTGATCTCAGGAGCACTCGTGATGACTTCATCAATAATGGTTGATGCAATGAGGAATTGATGATCAGTTATTTTGTACATATTTGAGCACCTAGCAATCTCAAAACGATCGATTTTCACGAACCGACTTTCAAAGATGGCATGTAATGATTATCACATCCGGCGGGAATAAATCCACGAATCACAAAATCTGCAAATAATATTAATCAACAAAGAATCAGGAAATCAATTAAAAACAATTTATGTTAAATAAATGTGATAGATCAAATATTAACTTACCATAAACTCACTGTCTTTCTTAAATTTCAAGGAATCCCAAAAGCGGAGGAGGCCAACGACAATGCTCTGACTACTACGACAATGCTCTGACTACTACGACCAATAAGGAGAAACTCAAAGGTTGAGTGACAGACGCCGGTGACGCTGGTTTGAGAAACTGGAGAGGCGGAGAGAGACATTTTCTAGAAGATGGTTAAAGCTAAGAAGAATAAATGATTTATGTGGAGATGCAAATTGGGTTCATCAAAGATGAGAATCATATATATAGGGTTTACAGAGGGGCTACAAAACAGAAATATTTATGATCAAGCGATTTAAGATGGGAGATGAATAGTTCACCGGTAAAAAAATTACTTAACGCACAAACGGGCTAACTCTATAACTCGATTCGATACAATGATGAAAAGAATTCTAACTCATGTTAAACAACGACGATTTACAATATGAGAAAACTATAATTGTTGCAAACTTAAGCTATTTCTTAATATAACATGATGAAGCTCTTTTAAAAATTAATCCCATAATACATTTGCAGGCCCGCCCTTAGAGAAAGCCCAAGAATTAACGACTTCCAACCTTCATAAATATATATTAGTTTCGACCATCAATGTACAAATTATTGATTAGTTCAGTGGTATAAATGGTGGATGTTGTATCTTAGTAACCTTGGTTCAAACCATGGATTGATACTTTTTAACACTTTTTAAAAGTGGGCCCCACAAAAACGCTGACGTGTCGCCTCAGGAGTGACTCAACTGCCCCATTATATTATAGATTTTTGGTATCCTCCTATATATCAATTGAGAAGACACTTAAGTGAATTTTACTTATGTGTCATTCTTTTTTAACACAACTTTCTTTCATTAACTTTAACTTGCTTGACTACAAATGCTTGAGGGAATTGTACATCCTTTTTGATTAAATATATAAACTACAAACAGCGTAACATAAAATGGATAGGTCTTCAAAAGAAGAAAATGACAGTGTACTCAAAACGATGCTTGAATGCGTCGATGTAGCCTTCCTGACATGGTCGGACAGCAGAGAAATAGTCACCTTAAATTGTGACGTTAACACCCAATCCGCACCCCGAATTATTGTTGAAACAAAGTCCGCTGCATCTTCAGGCCCCGAACGGACCGCTACACAAGATAGCAAGACGGTTATAGATATGGGTGGACACATCCATTTAACGTTTGGAAGGGAAACACTCCTTAAAAAGGAGGAAGTGGATAAGATGGTTCTCTTCTCCAAAGAGAAAGAGGTGAATGTTGATGAAGATGATCCTGATAAACTCTTCGCGCAAGAGAGATAAGATGTATAGAACTGTTTCGGTAAAGATTTCAGTAACACCACCAAAATTCTTTAGGCAATTAATCGGAGATACTAACAACCCGCAGAAAAACACGACCTGTGAAGTCATTAGGCTGGCCAAATAATAGTTAAACACCACTGGACTCACCAATCCCAATCTCAATATATGAAGGCCCAGCCCAAGAGAAATAGAAACATGACCTTGTCGGGCTATTGTGAGCACGACGGAGGAAGCACGGTGGAGGAAGGGAAGCTTCGGGAAGAGAACAGAGGAAGCAGGTGGCGGAGATGGCGACGGATCTGGCTGGTGAGGCGCAGTTCCGTTTGGATGACAGGCGTCGACCCCAGAATGGGATGGATATTCGTCGCGAGATAGATAAACATAGCAGGAAAGCAAAATTGATGAAGAACGGCGACTGTAACCGGCGAGAAACTCGACGGGTTGGGGAGCCCCCCAGAAAAAGTTCGGTCCGGTATTACTAGATATGTAAATAGACATACAAGAGCTTCGACTCACAACAGCAGGCTTTCTCCGAAGAGATACACTGGCGTGAGCAGAGAGGTTGACAAAGGCAGAGAACCAGATCGGCGAACTCGCGAACCCGGCGGAAACAAAAGAGATGAGTGGAAGACGAACAGAACTAAAGAAGAAGGCTCGACGTCGGCGGCCAGAGGGCTCACCGGCGTCGAGATGTGGCGGCTGCAAGTGTGCTTCGATTTTCGTGTCTGAGAGCTTTTAGGGCGAACTCCTTTTTATGTTTTCTTATGTGTCATTCATATATGAAGTTTAGAACTAATTCTTTTAATTTGATTAGTTGTTGGTATTTGAATTTTCATTTATTTAAATAAATATTTTAAAATGAAACTAATCTTAGAATTACCTAACCTAATCTATATTACCAAACAAACAATTAAAATCTTAAATATGGATTAATTAACATAATTTTTTTATGGAAACAATTAAATATATCATAGATTACATTATAGATATTTAGAATATACATATAAATACATATGATATTATAAAAATAATTACATAAATGATCTTAAACATATTTTTGTTAATTATTTTATTAATAGTGAATACAATAAATCTTATGTTGCACAAAACTAATTAACTTAAACTGAATAATATTTCAAATGAATGCAAAACAGTCAAATATACAATTTAAAAAAATTTCAGTCATTTTTCAGTGACAAATGTTGATTGTATAGTTGAGTTATCACTTTCAGAAATGATTAAAGTATTTGTATATTTAAAAACATAAAAATTATATGGTTAGTTGTTTAAAATAATATTAATAAATAAAAAATTTCTTATAATATAAAATTGAAAAACCTGAACATTATACTAACACGAGACTAGAATTAATATATTAATATAATTCGTATAGCTTTGATTATAATAAAATTATATGGTTAGTCGTTTAAAATAATATTAATAAATAAAAATTTCTTATAATATAAAATTAAAATTGGAAACAGTATATTAATAAGAGACTAGAGTAAATATATATTCATATACTTTATATAGCTTTGACTATAATAAAATTGTCATGCTTATTTTTAAATTAAAAAAAAAAACTTAAAAACACGAGTGAAGAATAATAAAACTTGTTTATTGTATTTTTTAAAAATTTCATGTACTGAATCTAAATATGATCGTGTTTGATTTAATATGATGAGTGAAGGTATAGTTTCATTTGTATTAGTTTACAGCGATTTGCTTGGAATAAGGGGGAGTCTAAATGTGAATGTGCTTGATTAAGTATGATGCATGCATCAATGATTGTGATAAGGCTGTTGAAAGAGGTGGAAAGCTTAGTTCAGATTTCAAGATAGTAGTTAAAGCTTTGATCTAGGGAGGGACTTCTCAGGACGAAGAAGGCTGGATCTTCAACCTTACCGGCTTCAAAGTATCTCAGTTGACCTCGAGTTTCACCTTTTTCCGGTCTTTTATTTAACGCCACCAGACCTCTAACTGTCTCTCTGTAGCACCACCAGACCCGTAACGGACAAGAAGGCTGGATCATGGACGTCCGATCATCAACCATCTCTATCGGAGGTCATTCTATTCATATGCTACTTTGTTTCTAATTAACTCATATCACTACCATTCGAGCCGTTTCCACTAAGCTCTACGAAGCAACAAATGTGTACCTATTTTGGGTTGTAAGGTAAATTTTCTAGAATCTTCTCTTTCCCGTTAAAAAATGTTAGTGACGACTTATGGCAAAGAACAGTTGATGTTCTCTATGAATTGTCTGTGAATTCATGGTACTAACATTTTTTTAAAAAGCATTGAGATTAAAGACTTTTGTCTTCTTTGACATGAAACATGAAAACAAATTTCTGGTTTATAAGAAGAAAGCTGTGATGTGATGTGATCGAGCAGAAAGACAGTCAAGGCTTGCAAATAATATCTTGAAGGAGAAAAAGAAAAGCATAGAGAAACTTAAGGTTATCATATCGATCTCACACACAACTTCTGCAAACTATTTGATTGCTGTGAAGAAAGCTTAAAGTTCTCTCTTTGACTCATCCCTTAAAGAACGCATTCTTCCCTCTATGCCTTTTTGTCTTGCAAAGGTCTTTTTCTCATTCATTTTTCATTTTTTAATTTTTAAAAATTTCAGTCATTTTTCAGTGACAAATGTTGATTGTATAGTTGAGTTATCACTTTCAGAAATGATTAAAGTATTTGTATATTTAAAAACATAAAAATTATATGGTTAGTTGTTTAAAATAATATTAATCAATTAAAAAGTTTATTATAATATAAAATTGAAAAACCTGAACATTATACTAACACGAGACTAGAATTAATATATTAATATAATTAGTATAGCTTTGATTATAATAAAATTATATGGTTAGTCGTTTAAAATAATATTAATCAATTAAAAAGTTTATTATAATATAAAATTGAAAAACCTGAACATTATACTAACACGAGACTAGAATTAATATATTAATATAATTAGTATAGCTTTGATTATAATAAAATTATATGGTTAGTCGTTTAAAATAATATTAATCAATTAAAAAGTTTATTATAATATAAAATTAAAAATTGGAAACAGTATATTAATAAGAGACTAGAGTAAATATATATTCATATACTTTATATAGCTTTGACTATAATAAAATTGTCATGCTTATTTTTAAATTAAAAAACTTAAAAACACAGTGAAGAATAATAAAACTTGTTTATTGTATTTTTAAAAATTTCAGTCATTTTTCAGTGACAAATGTTGATTGTATAGTTGAGTTATCACTTTCAGAAATGATTAAAGTATTTGTATATTTAAAAACATAAAAATTATATGGTTAGTTGTTTAAAATAATATTAATAAATAAAAAATTTCTTATAATATAAAATTGAAAAACCTGAACATTATACTAACACGAGACTAGAATTAATATATTAATATAATTCGTATAGCTTTGATTATAATAAAATTATATGGTTAGTCGTTTAAAATAATATTAATCAATTAAAAAGTTTATTATAATATAAAATTAAAAATTGGAAACAGTATATTAATAAGAGACTAGAGTAAATATATATTCATATACTTTATATAGCTTTGACTATAATAAAATTGTCATGCTTATTTTTAAATTAAAAAAAAAAACTTAAAAACACGAGTGAAGAATAATAAAACTTGTTTATTGTATTTTTTAAAAATTTCATGTACTGAATCTAAATATGATCGTGTTTGATTTAATATGATGAGTGAAGGTATAGTTTCATTTGTATTAGTTTACAGCGATTTGCTTGGAATAAGGGGGAGTCTAAATGTGAATGTGCTTGATTAAGTATGATGCATGCATCAATGATTGTGATAAGGCTGTTGAAAGAGGTGGAAAGCTTAGTTCAGATTTCAAGATAGTAGTTAAAGCTTTGATCTAGGGAGGGACTTCTCAGGACGAAGAAGGCTGGATCATGGACGTCCGATCATCAACCATCTCTATCGGAGGTCATTCTATTCATATGCTACTTTGTTTCTAATTAACTCATATCACTACCATTCGAGCCGTTTCCACTAAGCTCTACGAAGCAACAAATGTGTACCTATTTTGGGTTGTAAGGTAAATTTTCTAGAATCTTCTCTTTCCGTTAAAAATGTTAGTGACGACTTATGGCAAAGAACAGTTGATGTTCTCTATGAATTGTCTGTGAATTCATGGTACTAACATTTTTAAAAGCATTGAGATTAAAGACTTTTGTCTTCTTTGACATGAAACATGAAAACAAATTTCTGGTTTATAAGAAGAAAGCTGTGATGTGATGTGATCGAGCAGAAAGACAGTCAAGGCTTGCAAATAATATCTTGAAGGAGAAAAGAAAAGCATAGAGAAACTTAAGGTTATCATATCGATCTCACACACAACTTCTGCAAACTATTTGATTGCTGTGAAGAAAGCTTAAAGTTCTCTCTTTGACTCATCCCTTAAAGAACGCATTCTTCCCTCTATGCCTTTTTGTCTTGCAAAGGTCTTTTTCTCATTCATTTTTCATTTTTTAATTTTTAAAAATTTCATGTACTGAATCTAAATATGATCGTGTTTGATTTAATATGATGAGTGAAGGTATAGTTTCATTTGTATTAGTTTACAGCGATTTGCTTGGAATAAGGGGAGTCTAAATGTGAATGTGCTTGATTAAGTATGATGCATGCATCAATGATTGTGATAAGGCTGTTGAAAGAGGTGGAAAGCTTAGTTCAGATTTCAAGATAGTAGTTAAAGCTTTGATCTAGGGAGGGACTTCTCAGGACGAAGAAGGCTGGATCTTCAACCTTACCGGCTTCAAAGTATCTCAGTTGACCTCGAGTTTCACCTTTTTCCGGTCTTTTATTTAACGCCACCAGACCTCTAACTGTCTCTCTGTAGCACCACCAGACCCGTAACGGACAAGAAGGCTGGATCATGGACGTCCGATCATCAACCATCTCTATCGGAGGTCATTCTATTCATATGCTACTTTGTTTCTAATTAACTCATATCACTACCATTCGAGCCGTTTCCACTAAGCTCTACGAAGCAACAAATGTGTACCTATTTTGGGTTGTAAGGTAAATTTTCTAGAATCTTCTCTTTCCGTTAAAAATGTTAGTGACGACTTATGGCAAAGAACAGTTGATGTTCTCTATGAATTGTCTGTGAATTCATGGTACTAACATTTTTTTAAAAAGCATTGAGATTAAAGACTTTTGTCTTCTTTGACATGAAACATGAAAACAAATTTCTGGTTTATAAGAAGAAAGCTGTGATGTGATGTGATCGAGCAGAAAGACAGTCAAGGCTTGCAAATAATATCTTGAAGGAGAAAAAGAAAAGCATAGAGAAACTTAAGGTTATCATATCGATCTCACACACAACTTCTGCAAACTATTTGATTGCTGTGAAGAAAGCTTAAAGTTCTCTCTTTGACTCATCCCTTAAAGAACGCATTCTTCCCTCTATGCCTTTTTGTCTTGCAAAGGTCTTTTTTCTCATTCATTTTTCATTTTTTTAATTTTTAAAATTTTTTTTTTCCTAGGTGTCTCATAATAATCTCAAGTATGATACAAAAACGCAACGTTACTGGTGACATTTGCAATACTTCGGCGTGAATGTTGGCACAGAAGCACAGCTACAATAGAGATGGGTATGCTATGTGAAGCTATAACAAATAACCAATAATATCATGATCATGTTCTGTACGCATTTGGAACTCCCAGTATACCACCCTAAGGCTAATATCATGATCAACCTTTGTTGCTTACAAGCAGAGTTATGGGAACACAAAGGCTTTAAGCATGATCTTAAATTCGGTTTTCATTGATGTTTTTTTCCTGGATGCTTCATGTTGTTGTTGTATGGACAGGATGCTGATGAATATAACGGAGAAGCTGATCTGAGAAGTCTATTACATATGGTAAATCTTGTGCAATGGGTTCCCGAAAAACACTTTGCAAAGTTTACTAAAAACATTGAGCAAACAGACTCATATAACAAAAAGGATGAAGCAAGCAAGAAATTAGTTTCTCGGCCACCTTATATTTTTTTCTTCTTTTTTTCTTCTTCCCACAGATTTTAAGAGATTCAGTTGAGGGGTTTGGAACAGGTGAAGATCAGTTGACAAGGGAGATTGTGACTCAGTGCAGAAATAGATTTGAAGAAAGCAAGAGGAAAAGATTTCAATGAAGAAATCAAACATCGAGAACGCTATTACTGGTGATGTTTGACGTGACGAGAAGGACTTCCTCATCACTTTACTTGGTTCCAAAATCTGGTTTTTGTTTTATAATCTTGGCTTGCCTTCTGATTATCAAAAACTCCATTTTCCAATTCCACAATGGAAAAAGATTTAAAAAAAAAAAAAAAAAAAAACAAAAACAAAAACAAAAATCAAAGTTATTCTTGATTCTTAAATTTTATGATATATTACATATAAAAGCGGTAGCTTTTTTTTAAGGTATAATAATCTGAGATATGAAACATTTGTATAATTAACTACGTTGATTTCTCCGCGCTTGCGCGGGGTTTCGCTCCTAGTTAGCTAAAATGCAAGACTTTAAAACAATAATAACTATATAAATTGAAAGTTAGGTTATATGCTCTATAAGTGAGTTAGCTATAGCTAACACATTATTAGTTAAGGTATCAATAAAATAAGATGTTAGAGCTTCTCCAATGATAAGTTGAAAAGTTCTCAATTAGTATCTAATGATTAAAAAGCTATTAAAAATTAAAACACATGAAAAAGTCAGAATCAGGTCCTTTTAAAGTGTCTGCAAGAAATTGGTGAGGACCTTTTGCTCCCCCTGGGATCATCTAATTAGTTAACTAAAATTAAAAATAAATTATTTAATCATCATATAGTAAAGCAATAATATAATAAAGTAAAGGATTTCGAGTTTGATATTTGGAGAATGAAAATGACTAAAATATAGAAAGTTAACAAATTTATATAGTAGTAGAAGAAACTCTCCCAGGCACGAATATAGAGAGCAGGTAGTAACCGTTGACTCTTGCGTCCGTTTACCTCTTTTCCACTCCGATTTTTTCCCGGTTTGGTAACTTCCCTTCACCAAAATCTTCTTTTTCAAAAAGCTTTTCTCCTTTTAGTAATTCCCAAAGGATCCTTAAGGGATCTTGTCTTTCACCCAACGGTCCATAGATCCACCACCTCCGGGTTCAGCCCCCGACCGACGTCAGAGGGCCAGCCAGGGTCTCCCTGCGCCACCAAGATGTCATCTCTCCGACTATCTCCTACCGAGACCGACACTTTCTACTTGAAGATGCTCAGATTTTTGAGTAAAGTTGCAGTAAATGCTCTGAGCTGCTCTGGTCATTCCGATCCTTTGTCCCGTTGAGCAAAAAGTAACTCACCCTTGGTTGGTATAACCTCATTTACTCCCAGATAAATCTCCTCCCGCAAGAGATATATCAATTCTCTCACTCCATCTAAAAGTTATAGAAATCCTCCTTCAACCGACGAGTCCAGCCTACTCTTAGACGCTCATTTAATGGCTAGACGTCTCTCTCGATCTGATAAGGAGAAATGGGTAGCTACAACCCCTCCTCCCCCGGCTAAGAGACCTCCAGTGCGCATCCCTGTCAGTGATAATACTGAGCTTATTGCTGCTAATAAACTCACCATTGTCGGCCGAGTAACAAACCCTCGTTTGCCAAACTCACGAGCTGTGATCAACTTTCTCCCACAAGTTTGGGGTCTTGAAGACAGAGTCGAAGGACGAGATATGGGGCCGGAAAAGTTCCAATTTCGATTTTGATCCGAACACGACCTACAAGTGGTACTAAGCAAGGGTCCATACCACTATAAGAAGTGGATGTTGCTCTTGCAACGCTGGGAACCAACAGTGTCTACGACTTTCCCAAACTCGATCTCCTTTTGGATTCGTATTCATGGGATTCCTTTACACTTTTGCAATGAAGGCTCCATTACAACCATAGGCGAGATCCTGGGACACCTAGAAGATAAAGTAGTGGATGAAGCCAAAATCAGGGTTGAGCTTGATGGCTTTCAACCGTTGGAAATGGAAATGGATATCCAACTCCCTTCGGATGATGTCATCACGGTTGAGTTTGAATACATGAAGATTGAAAAGCACTGCTTTACATGCTTCTCCCTCTTCCATGAGGATGATAACTGCCCCAGTAAGCCTCGTAATCCCCCCCCCCCTGTTAAGGATCGAAAACTGGCGATTACTCAACGGCTTGCTCTTCAGCAGATTGAAGCAGATAAACGTCGCCATGATGAGCGACGAGGGTACCGTCGTCCGTCCCAGAAACTGGCTCCTCAACTTAACCGATGTGATGATACTCGCAGGACGGATAACAGGAGGAAGGAACCTCGACAACGATCTGATCTCTACTCTGAACATAGAAACAGTCAAAGAACCCCTAGAGAATCCAACTTGGGGCCTCACAGGAGCTTTCAATCCAGGGACCAACTCTCTCGATCCCCCCTTATGGAAGAAAGCAGAAGGTCACATCGGGAGGATTCTAGAGTCCTCTCGAGTGGGGTCCGAGTTCAGAATGTGGATGTTCCTGTTGATCCCCGGTCCAACCCGAGTGGTGTTTCCATATCAACTCATACCCCCTCTCCTCGCAACCTCAGAGAAAGACTGGACTACCCCTCTGGCTCTGGAAATAACAGGGGAGAGTCAGGGATCTCGTCTGGAGAGAGACGGTCTGCATTGGCTCGTATTGGCGAAGCAGGTATGGACCTTGAACCCCCTTCTAGGGGCCCTCTAAGCTTCGTTTCAACTAGTCTTCAAGAAGTAGCAATCCAATATGATGCACCGCCGGAACAAGACTACATCAGCCCTCACCAAACCTCATCCCCTGCTTTGGGGCTACTCCCACGTATTCCAGCAACACAACGCTTGGGAAGTGGTAGTGGTCCTATCACCATTAACTTTGAAGGGACTTCGTCGTCGCCACTCCCAGATCATGTGATGCCATCTAAAGCAGCTGGAAAAAGGAAACCTTCCAAACTAGTAGGAAAGAAGAAGTTGGTTAGAAGTAGTCCCTTACAAAGTCTCAACTTGACGAGGATTAATGTGGGGCGATCTCTTAATCCCCCCCGCAAGAAACTGTGCATTGAGAAAGCCACATCTTTACCTTGTAATAAGGCTGGTCCAAGTACTACAAAGAGAACCTCTGGTAGAACAAAGGGGACGGATTTTCGGCCCCTTCTGCCTCCTCTTCCTTAGCTGTGCTGAGTTGGAATTGTCAGGGTCTGGGAGGTGACCTGACGATTCCTCGTCTCCGAGAGATTCACAAGAAGTTCAACCCGGACATAACCTTTCTTATGGAGACCAAGAATGATGACGAATTCATCAAAAAGAAAACTAGCAACCTTCGCTTCCCCAACTACTTCTCTGTCCCTCCCATCGGTCTTAGCGGTGGCTTGACACTATTATGGCGAGAAGGAGTTGATCTTACAATCCTACAGGCTCTCCGTAACCTGATTGACACTAAGGTGTCTTTTAAAGGGGTTACTTCTTACGTTACTTTGTTTATGGAGCTCCTTCTGCGGAAAATAGAGCAGAGTTCTGGACAAAGTTAACTGCTGTGGGAGTGAATCGGGAGGATCCATGGCTTTTGACAGGCGACTTCAACGATATACTTGACAACTCCGAAAAAGTGGGCGGCCCAGCTCGCTGGGAAGGATCATTCACTGCCTTTAGGACCTTTGTTTCTCAATTTGGACTTTGGAATCTGAAGCACTCTGGTGACCACTTATCATGGAGAGGAAAGCGATATACCCACTTCATACGGTCAAGACTGGACAGATCTCTTACAAATTGTGCTTGGAGTGAACTATTCCCTATGGGCAGGTGCCGATATCTCCGATACGAAGGGTCCGATCATCGACCAATTGTCACCTTCTTCAACGGAGCAGTGGCTAAGAAGAATGGCATTTTTCGATTTAACAGAACGCTCATGGAGAATCCAGAGGTGGAGAAGATTGTGGAGACATCCTGGAACCATGATCCGGTTGCTTCGGTTATAGGAAAACTTAACGAATGTCGCCGCAATATCATCAAATGGGCAAAAGAGCAGAATATTAAGAATAACTTGGTGACACGCAAGCTCAAGTAGCTCTTGATCAGGCTCTATCGGTGGCTTCTCCTGTCTCGAGCTTGATCGACTCTCTTACTGATACTTTGAGGAAGGCGTACAGGGAAGAAGAGATGTTCTGGGCTCAGCATAGCCGTATATCCTGATTGAAAGATGGTGACAGGAACACCGGCTTCTTTCACGCAGTTACCGGCCAACGGCGTATGATCAACTCGTTTGCTGTTATTGAAAAAGAGAATGGAACAGAGGTCTTTGAAGAATCAGAGATAGTTTCTGTAATCTCAGAGTACTTTAGGGATATGTTCAGCTCATCTGGGAGTACTGATTTCTCTGACCTGAATAATATTCTGACCCCACGAGTTACGCCAGAGACGAATGAGTGTCTTACATCTATTCCGAGTGATTCGGAGATCATGGAAGCTGTCCTTTCTATCAACGGAGCAAAGGCTCCCGGGCCTGATGGCTTTTCTGCAAAGTTCTATCAGTCATACTGGCACATCATTCGATCAGATGTAATCAGAGACGTCAAGCAGTTCTTCACATGAGGATACCTCCATCCGCAGCAGAACGAGACACACATAAGGCTCATTCTGAAAGGTTTGGGTCCTAGGAGAGTAGCAGACTACAGGCCCATTGCTCTTTGTAATACCCATTATAAGATTATAGCTAAAATCTTATCACGGCGTCTCAAACCATTTCTCCCGACACTGATATCCCCTTCCCAGTCAGCATTTGTGTCCGGGAGAGCCATTGGAGACAACGTCTTGATTACGCACGAAACCCTCCACTATCTTCAAACTTCAGAGGCTAAGAGGCACTGCTCAATGGCGGTTAAAACGAACATGAGTAAAGCATATGATCGTATGGAGTGGGGTTTTATCAGAGCTGTCCTTGTTCAGATGGGTTTTGATTTGCAATGGGTTTCATGGATCATGAGCTGTATTGTGTCTGTCTCATACTCTTTCCTGATTAATGGCTCACCGCAAGGTGGGATCAGACCGACGCGGGGTATTCGACAGGAGGACCCGCTATCACCCTATATTTTTATACTCTGCAGCGAGGTTCTATCGTCTCTTTGTGACAAGGCCTTAGCAGATGGTTCTCTAGTCGGAGTGCGAGTGTCTCGAGCTAACCCAGCGGTTAACCATCTTCTATTTGCCGATGATACTATGTTTTTCTGCAGATCCAATCAGGCTAGTGTTGCAGCTCTTCGGTGTATCTTACAGCGGTATGAGTCTCTGTCCGGTCAACGCATCAACTATGGGAAATCTGCCATTACCTTCTCAGCTAAAACACCTTCGGAGGTCAAAATCAGAGTCAAAGGATCCTTATCTATTGTAGCTGAGGGAGGCATAGGTAAATATTTGGGACTTCCCGAGCTATTCGGAAGAAAAAAGAGGGATATTTTTGCGGCAATCTTGGACCGTATCAGGCAGAAAACTCAAAGTTGGACTACCAGGTTCCTCTCGGGCACGGGGAAACAAGTGCTTCTCAAAGCAGTGCTCTCTGCAATGCCATGCTACGCTATGTCCTGCTTCAAGATTCCAAAGTCACTATGCAAACAAATTCAGTCGCTCCTTACAAGATTTTGGTGGGATGCGAATCCGCAACAAAGGAAGATGTGCTGGATTGCTTGGTCTACTCTAACAAAACCAAAACAGGCAGGAGGACTTGGCTTCAGAGACATAGAATCCTTCAATGACGCCTTACTAGCTAAAATTGGTTGGAGAATACTCACACAGCCTCAATCACTTGTTGCTCGGGTTTTGCGTGGGAAATATTTGAGAGACTCCACCTTTATGGATTTCTCGGTCTCTGCAAATGCGTCCCATGGATGGAGGAGCATTTTAGCTGGTAGAGAAGTCCTCCGTCCTTGTCTTGGTCTGTGGGAAATGGCGAGAGTATCAGAGTGTGGCAGGACCCTTGGCTGAGTACTGATGCTCCGACTCTACCTATCGGCCCACCGCCTCTTGGTGCACAAAACCTTATGGTCAATGACTTACTTTGTAAAGTCTCCAACTCGTGGGAGATTGATAAGATTCGACGCTACCGCCCGTTTCATGAAGAGAGCATCCTTAAGATTATCACGAGTGCGGGACCTGCTACCGATCACCCGTCGTGGCTCTTTGAAAAATCTGGTGACTATACCACTCGGTCGGGTTATGGGGTATGGATGAGTAAAGATACATAACCCCTAGTAGCTACCCAACCGTTCAACTGGAGGAAGCAAATTTGGAATGTTCAAACATCTCCAAAAATCAAAGATTTTCTGTGGAAGGTGGTCAAGAAGGCGATACCAGTAAGTGCTAATCTAGCAGTTCGCGGAATTACCTCCTTCCCGTGCAAAACTTGCGGGGACTTAGAGGATGATACACATGTCTTCATACTCTGTTATGTAGCAAAAGAGGTTTGGGGTAGCGCTCCAATTCACTGGTCCCATCAGACTGATGAATCGATCTTGATGGCCTTTGTCACCTCTTGTCTGCAGATTACTAACCTCCCCCCTCCGGGTGTCTCGGTCCCACTGTGGCCATGGATCCTATGGAATCTGTGGAAATCCCGGAACAAACGCTGCTTTGAAGATAAAGCCTATACTAGCATGGAGATCTTAAACAAATCAATCTCCGATGTTCGGGAATGGCAGAACGCCCAGCTCCTATCGACGTTGCGCTCCTCGGAACGTGGTCCTATGCTTCAGTCCAAGAAGGGGTACGTTCCCCTGACTCCACCACCTAACACTGTCTTATGTAATGTGGATGCTGCGTGGGAAGTGGCTACTGGATACTGTGGCTTGGGAGGAATCTTTTCAGGGGCTGGTGTTGGTGCCAATCTTCCCCCAATAAGGGAAGCTCGCCCGTTTATATCGTCTGCGCTCTTGGCTGAAGTGCTTGCTGTTAGACAGGCGGTTTTGACCGCCTCCTTTGCAAACGTTAAACACCTCTTGATACTGTCCGACTCGTTAGTCCTCGTCAACCTGCTGAGAAACAAGGAGTCTAGGCCAGCTTTGTTTGGTGTTTTGTTTGACATTTTTCACTTCAGATCTCGTTTTGAAACTTTATCATTTTCTTTTGTTCCCCGTTTAAACAATGGTGAGGCTGACGCATTGGCAAAGTCAGCTCTTTCCTCTTTTGTTGTAACCTCCCATGGAGAAGGCTAACTCCTTAGATGAAGGAATGAAATTTATGTTTGATCCAAAAAAAATTAATATAAAATAAAACAATAATATTTTAATCTTGAGAAGTGATGTTAGCATATTGTGCGTTATGGTTGCTCTCAAGATATTATTGGTGATGAGAAATCGGCATGGATATGTCATTAATAAAACTCTCGAAATGTTAAATTCATTGATTAGCAGGAAAAAAATGTTTATGTACAACCAATAACTAAAAAAAAGTTTTAAAAAAAACTGCTAACTAATTTAGTCTAGCACGAGCTCTAAACCAACTGTTACCGTTTCTCATAATACTTAGTGAACATAATCCTTTGCCTTATAGTCTTCTCAATGACCCTTTCCAACTGACCCACTGCCTTAGTGAGCTGTGTTTGTCGTCTTTCATTCCGTTCTCTCCATATTTAAATGTAATATATGGACACCTAAAAGGCTAATCACAAGAAGATAGACGGTAATAACCCATGAGAACCTGTCATACTGCACTCCACATTCTCATCCCAAGCCGATGATGAAGCTGGGTGCAAGAGTGAACCAATCACTTATAACCAAAGAGTATGTGTATGAACATGCAAAAAAAAAAAAAACAGATGATCTCTAGTTTTATCTGGCATCCCACAAAAAATTCAGCATTGAACCTGCCAACCAAGAAATAAAAGCATACCTCGGAACTCTTTATGCAAACCAAATGAGCTACTCCAAGCGATTGTTGCCTGTTGGACGTCTTGCGCGGCGCGGAGCAGTTCCTAAGTAGAGGACGCAGAGAATTCTTTCACATATTCATTATTCTTATAATTTTAAGTTAACCTAATTATGCTTTTTAATTTAAAATTGAAAAGGTCTAAATCATTGTAGAAATCTAAATGTTATTAAAATCCTCTCAAAATTATTTTTGAAATTCTTATTTAAGAAACCCATCTTACACTCTTTCATTCATTTTGGTTATATTTTATTAGTTTAATGTAGAAACTCGTTGAGATATATATCTTCGATGAATGTTCCAAGAGATTAAACTTGCAAAGTCATTGAACTGCAATAACAAAACCTAAACATGTAATAGATCATAAACAAGAGAAAGTCAAATCCACACGTCACGACAACACCAGAAATCGGCCACGATTTTCAGATTTTCGTAAAGAAATATTAAGTCTTCCTGAGACCAATTATTTTATAATTTCATATAGTGAGAACTGAGAAGAAAAGCATCCCAGAGATTGTTGAACTTGACAACTTTCTTATATTATAACGGTGGGAGCTGATCGGCCGGTGAATGTCAACCTATCAATTACACACACATCAAACGACAATGAGAATAAACCATGTTGTTATATCAGTTATACAATTTATGGATTTGAAAGGTTTTCTTGAACATCTAACTAGAGGAGACAGAGCTTCCTGGAACTCTATTGCTATCAGCATTTTAATTGTTATTTTAAAAGTTTGCCAGATTTCAAAAAGTTTCTTACAAAAACAAATTAAAATGAAAGACCCAACTCTGGCGGTAAAAAAGCAGCCGGAGTTGGAGAACAGATGAAATCAGAAGAAAGCTCTAGAGAGAAGACATAAGTTTTGTGAAAAGAGAAGACTAACAATCAGTATAAGTTTGATTTATTCTTTGAGCTTAGAAAATAACATTTTGATTTGTTAATCATTTTATAGGTAACAACATGATTTGACCAAGTTTTGAAATCCTAAAACTACCCTTATTTTAAGCCCTTTTTCAAGAAAAAAAAACATCATGTCACCAAAGAACTTTTGACGAACGTTCAATTCAAAGCAAAATCAATCACTGGACAAGTCTAACACGTTTAATGTTATACACTTGTAACATAAAAATGTTTTTCGTTGCTGTAGCGAAAAAGAGATGTGATAAATGTTGACGGTCATGCCTTTCTCCCCACACAAATCTAAATTTGCTTCTTGTAGCTTCGTATCATATGACTCTCCGACACGCAAAACATAAAACATAAAGTACTACTAGATTTTGATCCGTGCATCCTGTACGGGTTCTGAATATTTTTTTTTAATATTGAGCATATGTAACGACTTTTGTAAACTGAAAGTTTAAATAGTATACTTATTTAGGTTAGTATTGGTTCATTTGTTTGACAACTTAATCTTCTAAATACTACTATTCTGTGAGCTTAAATATAAGTCTAATCTTTAAATACCGTTTGCGATTCAATTAAAGGTTTGGCTTTTTCATTTGTTTGATCTTATTTCAGGAATCACATAAACTATCAACGTTATAAATATAAAATAACTTTGTTTAATTCATATTCCTCTAACCAAAACATGAAAGACAATTATAAGTTGTGACAATAAGAAACCCATAAATGAGATAAGCAAATAAATAAGCAGATAACATATAACATAAGTAGTTTATTTTAATAACCAACCAACATCAAAGGAAAACTGGTTTGAAAACCAGAAAATATGTTTCGAAAGACATAACCATAATATCAAAAAACATTATATGTTTTAAACTTGAAGAGATTAAGAAACCAAAGAGGTTAATCAAACATATGTGGCTCATTCAACTTGTACCAATCGATGTAAGGAAGCTTCACATCAGCCGCCTTGGCCTCTGCAAGCACAAGTTCGAACTCTAGCTTCTCTTTCTCTTCACTCAGTGCAGACTTGTTGAAAAGTTCATTCATGAGTTCCAGTTTACCTTGTATGCGGAGACTTCACGCTCTTCATCATGTATCTTGGTGACGGCATCATTTAGTTGCTTGTAAATAAAGAGCTTGGCTCGGTAATGCTCAGTGCTCGCCTCCATTCCCTTGTTGAATGCCTCTTCTAGAGAAGAACCATAATCTTCAACCATGGGAGCGTTGAGTTTAAGGTCTTTGTTGAATGACATCGTGAGATTTTGGTCTGGATGTTAATATAAACAGTATTGGTTAGAAAATAGATATTATCTAAGTGAAACTAATTTGTTCAATCAATAATAAGCATCTGCTTACATAAGATCTCCTAAATTCTCAAAAACTAAAATAGTTTACTAAATTGAATCAAAATTATTAAAACCCTAGCAAGATCAATATGCGTTATAGAACAAAAAGACTCATGATGGCTACAAAACCTAGAACATGTTGATTCCATAGACAAAATATATATAAAACGGATAGATCAAAATTATTAGAACCCTAGCAAGATCAATACGCGTTATAGAAAAAAAAGACTCACGACGGCTACAAAACCTAATTGTTTCCATTACCAAAATTTACATAAAATGGATATATCTACATGCAAGACGGATAAAAGAAAAAGGATAGATCTACTTACTTACCTAATCTTGGGACAGACTAAATTGGAGAAGAAGAGAGATGATAGTAAGAGATGAAATTGGTTCAGTGTACAGTTTATATAGAAGAGGATATGATCGAAGAGTGATATCTTTTCACATTCCTAATCGTCTTTTCAAATTACTAATCGAAATGAATATATTAAAAATTCAATAGCTGAATTACATTTTCGTTAATAGCAAGTGATCTTAATCACATATTTTATTTGCAGTTTTTATACATTTAGGATCCTTATATCTAAGTAAATAATTAATGTTTCATTTAATTATTGTGAGATATAGAGAATATACTAAGATATATAAATGTTTGCTTATTTTTATTTCTTCCGAGTTAAAGGTTTTTTTTTTAATTCAATTAAAAGTTAGGAATATTTAAATTTGTTGCATCTTGATTGTTTTTATTTAAAACTTAGGAGTTCTTACAATCAGTTACCAAAAGTTTATGAAAAATATCATTAGTTTGGTCAAAATAATTTATAAGTGAGAAATCTACATTATAAGTTACAGGTTAGGTAATTTTAGATTCGACTATTTCTAAATCACAATAGTTATATGTTAACTGGTTGACATGATTATTCGTAAAATATAAGTTTATTGATTTTAAATATGATCTCATTCTTCTAATCAAAGAGAGCTAGGGGAAGATGACTATTCTCAACCCTGATAAACACGTTTAGACAATATATTTATATATATTTAAAATTTTATTAATTTTAAACAATGAATAACACAATAATAAAATAAATCTCTTACAATTTTTTTAATTCAACAGCTTCCTTCATTGTTGGATTGAGAAACAAAAGTGACGCATCAAATGCGTTAGTGATTTGGATTTCTCATGGATTTTTATATTCAATATATATGTGAAATACAATTCGAAATCATAATATTCAAAATCATGTTGGATGCGTCTGATTCTTTTTTTGTAGCATGTATAAATCTGTAAATATAATAACCATCGGAAGAATAATAATATTAGTGTATACCTCTGTATTCTTTGATTTTTGCAAACCTTATCAAACATATTTCAATATCAGCAGTAGTTTCTTCGATATGTTTTTCAAATTGCTCAGCTTATTTTCCCCATAAGCAGCAAGCAACTTCATTACCACTGATAGAACATTATGTAAAGTCAAGCAAAAATATAGTTAAATCAATATATAAACTATCTATATTATTAGAGATCTACATACCTTTCATCACGTAAACGAAAGTTTACTCTTTTGGTGTCAATCCCTTTGACTTGGACCATGGCTACTGCTGCAAGATCAGTAACTTGTCCCATGACATCGGTTGAAAAACACGATAATTTAGTAACTAAAATAGTCATATACTATGAAGTATAACAAAGTAATTAACATTTATGTATACATACCAATCAGAAAATTGGGTTAACACGTTCCATTACCAATCTCCTCGTAGCTAGCCAGATCAAGGAATTCACTATCATTAAGATAATCCGAACGGCTGATCATTGTGTCTGTAAGGATAGTCATCTTGTACTGCTGCTTTGTAGGCCGATATTGACCTCCTGCCCCACCTATTCTAAAGGTGTCAATGACCTTCCATTCACCAATGGGTAAGTAACGCTGAACTCGAACCATCAGTGATTTTTTGCAAGACGCTTGGATCTTGTCACCCTATCACAAATATAAAACGATTCATTATTACTTAAGTTACGTTACTCATCTATATATATAAGTATCTATATTAAGTGGAATCATCTTACACTTTCGTCTACCAAGACACAGTCAAGAGTATCTCCTCCAAAGCTGGTGCTTTGCTTCCAAGAATGAAGCAGTTTCACTGTTAGTCGCCATTCATCTTTGTAAGGTTTGAGATCTTTAATAAGACTCATTTTTTTCCGTTTGACATGTTTGCTTTGAGAGATCGATGAGAAGTCTCTAATTGTGTCTCGGTATATATATATAGATAAGTAAAAGAATCTAGGTTAAGTTGTATCCGCAGCTAGTAAAGATATTTGAGAGATATTCTCATTTTTGTTTAGTACAAAATCGTATCTATATGGTATATTTAGCGCAATAAATGGTAACCAAGTAAGGTAGTTATATTTAATTTTTAGAATTACTTAATTGATCTTTTTAAATTACTTGCGCAGGAATTCAACCGAGTTACGTGGGAAGGGGTCTAAGATATTATCTTCACCATGTGCCTTAAATGTAGGAGAATCTAATCGTATATTTAAAAATCTGTTTTTGAATTCATGATTATTAAAATCGGGCATATTATAATTCGATATCATCTATGGGCTTTTAAATTAAATCAAGTTTATGGGCTACATTAATATTTCATTCCGTATGAATGAAGTAATTTTCTTTTTAAAAATATCTAAACCTGTTTCCAAACATACTGATTTTACTAAAGGCTATCAAGTATTCAAACATATTGATTTTGTACCTCAGGTTTTATAATATAGATGAGTGACATGAGTGATGATGTCATCACCAACATGGAAATTTATAATCTATATATGGTTGAGAATATCAGCAGGCTAATCCACATCTCTCTTTCTTTTCTGGAAACAAAAATGCAAATATCAGCTGCGCCAGTAATAGTTTCAGTAGCTATATCTGTTGTGTTGTGGTGGATATGGAGAACTCTAAAGTGGGTTTGGTTTAAACCAAAGACGCTTGAAAGTTACCTGAGAAGACAGGGTATTTCCGGTACTCCTTACACGCCACTCGTCGGAGACATGAGAAGGGACAATAGCATGTCAAAGGAGGCAAGGTCCAAACCCATCAAACTTACGGATGATATCATCTCACGTGTCTTGCCTTTCTCCTCGCACATGTTCAAGACTTATGGTATGTTTCTTGATTCCTATCTGTTAAGAACTTAAAAGATGTTCTTTACATGAAGTTTTCAAGTTATTTTGAATCTCTATGTGGCTGGAACAGGAAGAACATTCTTTACATGGAGTAGAACTATACCAACCATCACCATTACGGATCCTGAGCAAATCAAAGAAGTTCTAAACAAAGTTTATGATTTCCAGAAGCCACATACATTCCCTTTGAGTGACCTGATTGTCAGTGGACTCTTTAGTTATGATGGTGATAAATGGGCAAAACACAGAAGAATCATCAACCCTGCTTTCCACCTGGAGAAGATCAAGGTTTTGGCTTTATTTTTCTTAGTCTGGAGTTAGGTTTTATGTTATTGTATCTGACTCAAAATCTGACTTCTGTTTCTATGTATAGAATATGGTACCTGTGTTCCACCAGAGCTGCAACGAGGTTGTTGACAAATGGGACAAGATAATCTCGGACAAAGGGTCATCCTGTGAGGTGGACGTTTGGCCTGGACTTATGAGTATAACAGAAGATGTGATCTCTCGTACTGCTTTTGGAAGCAGCTATAAAGAAGGACATAGGATATTTGAGCTCCAAACAGAACTAGCACAGCTCATCATCCAAGCTTTTCAAAAATCTTACATCCCTGGATATAGGTAATGAAAATCTCACTCTCCTCGCTTGAATCTTGGACTTATAACCACTGCAATCTAATAGGAGACATGACTAATGTTTATTTTTTTTGTGAAGATATCTCCCAACAAAGGAAAATAGAAAAATAAATGCAGCAGCCAAAGAAACTCAAGTTATACTGAGAGGGCTAGTTAACAAAAGGTTAAGGGCAAGAGAGGCTGGAGAAGCACCAAACGAAGATTTGTTAGGTATACTTCTTGAATCGAACTTAGGGCAAGCTAAAGGAAATGGAATGAGCATTGAGGATGTGATAGAGGAGTGCAAGTTGTTCTACTTTGCCGGGCAAGAGACAACTTCAGTACTTCTAGTTTGGACAATGATTCTGCTAAGCCAACACCAAGACTGGCAGGCTCGTGCACGAGAAGAAGTGAAGCAAGTTTTTGGTGATAAAGAGCCCAATACAGATGGCCTTAACCATCTCAAAATTGTAAGTAAAACCAAAACCTTCTGGTGGCTGTGGTTGTGATTTTTTTTTTTTTTTTTTTTTTGCTGAATTATTTGACCTCTTGCAGATGACAATGATAATTAATGAGGTCCTTAGGCTATATCCTCCAGTAACTATGCTTAACCGAACCATTCACAAAGAGATGAAGTTAGGCGACCTGACGCTACCAGGTGGTGTTCAGATCAATCTACCTATTATGATAGTCCAACGTGATACCCAGCTATGGGGGAACGATGCAGCAGAGTTCAAGCCGGAGAGATTCTATGATGGTGTCTCAAAGGCAACAAAGAGCCAAGTCTCCTTCTTTCCCTTTGCTTGGGGACCAAGAATCTGCATCGGCCAAAATTTTGCCTTATTGGAGGCAAAGATGGCAATGGCATTGATTCTACAGAGATTCTCCTTTGAGCTTTCTCCTTCCTATGTCCATGCTCCTTACACAGTCTTCACCCTCCACCCACAGTATGGTGCTCATCTTATCCTTCACAAGCTATAGTTCCACACCAAAAGAGAATAAAACACTGGAAGTGATCCCAGTATTTAAAGTTAATTTTTTAAGCATATCTTATCCAAACCAGAGCAGTTGTAGAACTCAAACTCAAAGGCTCTACTCACCAGATATCTATATTAGTAAAAGTTTTTACATTATCTGTTACTAGCTTCTCAAGTAACCAGTTCTTTTTTCCGACTAAAAACATCTTCAATAATATTCTATTTTGCCTCGCAATATTTAATCTCTATAATATTATTTGAAAGTCAGTTTTCTACATGTCGCATTCACGTTAATTTTCACAGTGATTGATTACAATGATACCTTTAATGAATTAAAATGCTATATTTAAACACTATTATTGATTTTTATTTAAATTATTTTTTAATATTTACAAATGACATATATAATAAAAAGGAAATATTATAAAGTTTATAAAGCGAATTTAAAAACGAAAATATATGTATAAATAATATGATTTCATTAAAAAGAAAAGTTCACAAAATAGTAATATTCCATTTTAAAATATTTTTAAATAACATAAAATATAGTAATATACTTTCTTCATATTTATATTTTCACACATAATCTTGAAATTATAAAAGAAATATTATTTATTTTAAAGCATAATTTCATACAGTACAACAATATATATTTTCACCGTAACAGAAATATTTTTAATATATTTATCTATTTTTAGATAATTACATAAAATAATTAAGTAAAATAAACTGATATGTGTTTTATTGACTAAAATATTTTATAATTAGTATTATTTAAATGTTATTTGTATTTTCTTATATTTATTTGATCATAATATCTTTCAATTACAGCAAAAAATATCTATAATTTTTTTTACTTATATAATAAGATTTCTCAAATACAATCACAATTTTTTACTTCTTATTTTTAAGAGATATTAAAAACAAAAAATAAATTTTAACAATAAACATCTTTTGATCAAATAACAAAATATTTCAAATCACACTATACACATTAATGAGATAGATATATTATATTTTGCATTATTAAAATTATAACTTTTCTTAATATTAAATTTGCTTTTAAATTTTCTGTTTGTGGAACTTAATATAACCATAACCAAAAGGTATAAAATAATTTATAATTTATAAATTTAGTTATCGTAAATATTTATATGTGTTCATGAGCTTCCAAAAACGTATCAATTACTTATTATGTAACTTTCTAAAGATTATCATTTTATTTTCTAATTTATTTTTTTAAATCAACATTTAATTTGATATGTATATATATAATAAAAATAAATGCACATTTAAACAATAAATAAAATTAATTTGACTTGACTTAATTATAATAAAAATAATCATACCTCAGTTTGAATTTGAAAGAATATATGTAACTTAAGATACTCACAACATGAGTGACTCGACTAATCCAATCTACATCTAAAATCATAGATTTAACTATAATAAGAAAATATAATTTTATAATAATAATAATTTATTTTATAAATATAAATTATAAGATGACTCAAAGCACCTTAACAAATGAAAATAAAATATTAAGCAACTGTTTGAATTTTTTTCTTTTGTAAAATTTATATATATGCATGAAATTGCAGAATATTATCGTTATATTAATTTACGTAATTTCGAACCACACTTTAGTTTATTTTTTTATTTCATTCTAAGCACAATATATCTGAAGTTATAAATAATCTTCCTAAAATATATTTACATATCTAAGACAAAACCAACATAATCTAAATAAGAAAATTAAACAAAATTTTAATATATTTTGAATAAAGAAAATTTATAATTGAATTCAGAGAAATATATGCAACCTAATATATCCAAATGATAACTAAACCATTGTAAAGATAACAAAACCGACTAGATATAACATATCTAAAATTATATGTCTAATTAAAATAATATAAATTATTAATGTAAATTATGCATAAAAATATAAATTAATTTAAAATTAAAAGTAAATAGCAATAAATTATTATAATATATATTTACTTTATAAATATTTATATCTGTACATATATATATATATATATATATATATATATATATATATATATATATATATATATATAATAAAATAAATGCACATTTAAACAATAAATAAAATTAATTTGACTTGACTTAATTATAATAAAATAAATGCACATTTAAACAATAAATAAAATTAATTTGACTTGACTTAATTATAATAAAATAAATGCACATTTAAACAATAAATAAAATTAATTTGACTTGACTTAATTATAATAAAATAAATGCACATTTAAACAATAAATAAAATTAATTTGACTTGACTTAATTATAATAAAATAAATGCACATTTAAACAATAAATAAAATTAATTTGACTTGACTTAATTATAATAAAATAAATGCACATTTAAACAATAAATAAAATTAATTTGACTTGACTTAATTATAATAAAATAAATGCACATTTAAACAATAAATAAAATTAATTTGACTTGACTTAATTATAATAAAATAAATGCACATTTAAACAATAAATAAAATTAATTTGACTTGACTTAATTATAATAAAATAAATGCACATTTAAACAATAAATAAAATTAATTTGACTTGACTTAATTATAATAAAATAAATGCACATTTAAACAATAAATAAAATTAATTTGACTTGACTTAATTATAATAAAATAAATGCACATTTAAACAATAAATAAAATTAATTTGACTTGACTTAATTATAATAAAATAAATGCACATTTATTTTCTACAAAAGCTTATATAGTATAACTTTCACATTAAATACCATGTTTAGTATATAGTTTGTTTTGAATTATGTATTGCAATAAAAATTAAATATTAACCTAATCACTAGACGTCCACACAGACGGAAATAAGAATTTTGTAACTATTTATTAATATATGTATTGTTAATTTAAAAATTATCATGATAAATTATATTTTATGTTCTCATTTGAATTATCTTGTATTATAAATATTTTGAAAATTTCTTTGTAACAATTTTATTACTAATAAATAAATCTTTCAAATTATTCAATATTATATTTTCTATTATATAAAATTAGAGTTTTACTTGGTTAATATATTTATGTATATTATTTCTGTTTCTTAATTATTGACTTTTATTGAAAAATAGTTCTTCAGATACCAACACAATATAAGTAAGAATTATCTTTATATTTTAAAATAAATTTTTAGTTTTTGTATAATTTTATTATATTAATTTTTAATAACTTATCTAATCGAATAAATTTTAAATTTGCTTTATTTTGGATAATTTTTATCTATATCTATACTATTATTTGTGAAGTGATTTTTTAGTTCAAGTTTTACGTTAAAATTAGAGTGGTAAATGTCGTTTATACCTCAATGAATAAATATAAAAATTAGCCACAAAATAAAATGAAATTTAATTTTTTATTAGTAAGTGATTCAAATCAATAATAATAAGTATTATCAAAATTTTAAAAATATAATTAAAAAAATCCAATATATTTTATGTTGTTATCTGAAAACATCTTTCAATAAAATGTTAAAAAAAATTAAAAAAAACACATAATTAAATATTAATCAAGAATAATTATTAATTTGTATAACTGAAAAATAGAATATTGAATGATTTTTTAATATGATGAATATAGGGTTCAAAGAAACTTTCAAAAACTTTATAATAGTAAAAACTTTCAAATGAAAAAATAAATAATAATATATATATATATATATGTATTTTAAAACAAAAAAAAATAATTCATATATATTGTATGTTATTTGAAAAAAAAAATTAATAAAAAGTTTAAATTTAAAAAAAACAGAAAACACATAACTAATATTAATCAAGTGAATATTTTAATTTAAAAATTATCATGATAAATTATATTTTATGTTGTTATCTGAAAACATCTTTCAATAAAATGTTAAAAAAAATTAAAAAACACATAATTAAATATTAATCAAGAATAATTATTAATTTGTATAACTGAAAAATAGAATATTGAATGATTTTTTAATATGATGAATATAGGGTTCAAAGAAACTTTCAAAAACTTTATAATAGTAAAACTTTCAAATGAAAAAATAAATAATAATATATATATATATATGTATTTTAAAACAAAAAAAAAATTGAATTTGAAAACATTCAAACTATTAAAAATTAATTATTTATGTCTATTCAAATTTATATATCTATAAATTAAGGGTATAGAGTCTTTTACTTCTTTAATGAAATATTTTTGGTGACAAAAATTAAAATGACTGTTTAAGATAATTGCTCTTTTATTTTCTACAAAAGCTTATATAGTATAACTTTCACATTAAATACCATGTTTAGTATATAGTTTGTTTTGAATTATGTATTGCAATAAAAATTAAATATTAATCAAGTGAATATTTTAATTTAAAAATTATCATGATAAATTATATTTTATGTTGTTATCTGAAAACATCTTTCAATAAAATGTTAAAAAAAATTAAAAAACACATAATTAAATATTAATCAAGAATAATTATTAATTTGTATAACTGAAAAATAGAATATTGAATGATTTTTTAATATGATGAATATAGGGTTCAAAGAAACTTTCAAAAACTTTATAATAGTAAAACTTTCAAATGAAAAAATAAATAATAATATATATATATATATATATGTATTTTAAAACAAAAAAATAATTCATATATATTGTATGTTATTTGAAAAAAAAAATTAATAAAAAGTTTAAATTTAAAAAAAACAGAAAACACATAACTAATATTAATCAAGAATAATTATTAATTTGTATAACTGAAAAATAGAATATTGAATGATTTTTTAATATGATGAATATAGGGTTCAAAGAAACTTTCAAAAACTTTATAATAGTAAAACTTTCAAATGAAAAAATAAATAATAATATATATATATATATATATATATATATATATATATATATATATATATATATATATGTATTTTAAAACAAAAAAAAAATTGAATTTGAAAACATTCAAACTATTAAAAATTAATTATTTATGTCTATTCAAATTTATATATCTATAAATTAAGGGTATAGAGTCTTTTACTTCTTTAATGAAATATTTTTGGTGACAAAAATTAAAATGACTGTTTAAGATAATTGCTCTTTTATTTTCTACAAAAGCTTATATAGTATAACTTTCACATTAAATACCATGTTTAGTATATAGTTTGTTTTGAATTATGTATTGCAATAAAAATTAAATATTAATCAAGAATAATTATTAATTTGTATAACTGAAAAATAGAATATTGAATGATTTTTTAATATGATGAATATAGGGTTCAAAGAAACTTTCAAAAACTTTATAATAGTAAAACTTTCAAATGAAAAAATAAATAATAATATATATATATATGTATTTTAAAACAAAAAAAAAATTGAATTTGAAAACATTCGAAACTATTAAAAATTAATTATTTATGTCTATTCAAATTTATATATCTATAAATTAAGGGGTATAGAGTCTTTTACTTCTTTAATGAAATATTTTTTGGTGACAAAAAATTAAAAATGACTGTTTAAGATAATTGCTCTTTTATTTTCTACAAAAGCTTATATAGTATAACTTTCACATTAAATACCATGTTTAGTATATAGTTTGTTTTGAATTATGTATTGCAATAAAAATTAAATATTAACCTAATCACTAGACGTCCACACAGACGGAAATAAGAATTTTGTAACTATTTATTAATATATGTATTGTTAATTTAAAAATTATCATGATAAATTATATTTTATGTTCTCATTTGAATTATCTTGTATTATAAATATTTTGAAAATTTCTTTGTAACAATTTTTATTACTAATAAATAAATCTTTCAAATTATTCAATATTATATTTTCTATTATATAAAATTAGAGTTTTACTTGGTTAATATATTTATGTATATTATTTCTGTTTCTTAATTATTGACTTTTTATTGAAAAAATAGTTCTTCAGATACCAACACAATATAAGTAAGAATTATCTTTATATTTTAAAATAAATTTTTAGTTTTTGTATAATTTTATTATATTAATTTTTAATAACTTATCTAATCGAATAAATTTTAAATTTGCTTTATTTTGGATAATTTTTATCTATATCTATACTATTATTTGTGAAGTGATTTTTTGCGTTCAAGTTTTTACGTTAAAAATTAGAGTGGTAAATGTCGTTTATACCTCAATGAATAAATATAAAAATTAGCCACAAAATAAAATGAAATTTAATTTTTTATTAGTAAGTGATTCAAATCAATAATAATAAGTATTATCAAAATTTTAAAATATAATTATAAAATTCACTCCGCAAATGTGTGCGGATTATCGCCTAATTTCAATTAAATCTGGATATATCTTTGCAGTAGTGTGAAACTTCAAGGTCAGTTACAAAGGGTTACAATCATGTATGATTTTAAAATTTTACCAATTTTTGGTCAAAAAAGTATGATTTTAAAACTCAGAAAAATAACTACTCTGCGCATGATCTCTCTAGAAACCTCTTAGATCTGAAAATCGCTGTGACCGTGGTTTTATCGCCCGGTTACCAATCTCTTTGTTTTTGATGTAAAATACTTACTCGATCTATAGATCGATTTGTTTGCTTCGCTTTGGCGAATTTTCACTTCGCGTTGGCGATTTCTCTTTTCGCGTTTGGCGAGCTTTTGAGGTGTTAATCCCAATCAAATCGGAACTGATTATCACTCTTATGTTTCTTTCCGATATTGATTGAGTATATATAAAGATCCCCCCTTTCACAATTAATATTAATCCCGTTTGCTTTTGAGCTGGGTTCTCTCCTTCTGTGGTTTGCTCAGATCCCTTTTCTACGGGTGTAAAGCTCACTCTTTTAAAGCTATTTCTTAGCATATGAGTGACGTCAATGAAAGGAATGATGGAGATGTTGGTTTATCTTGATCGTTGTATGAGGGATTTAGTAGAGTTGGCATCTTTCTTGACTGAAGATGGTCCAATAAAAAATCTACTCTAATTCGATTAAGTTTTCCCTGTGGTCAAATAACCAGAGATTGTTGGGGTCTCAACTTGGAGCAACGGTTATGGTGGAAGGGTAAGCTTAGAAAGTACAATCCATGGCAACAATCGGCGTGTTTGAACAAGAGAAAACTCCGCCCGGTGAAGGCGGTTGGGCGTCATCGGAAACATGAAGTATGCCGGAGCTGGAATTTTCAAGATGGAAGTCTCTTTGTTGACACGTGTTCTTGTTGTAATATAGTGTTTACACGCACCTCTCTATAATGCGTGTTGCCTTAATATTGTACTCATCTAAACTTATGGGAATTAATAAAATCTAAGGTTGACAAAAAAAAACTACTCTGCGCATGTAGACGACCCTTTTGAGCATAACGATATTTATAATTCGTAGACAAATAATTTTGTCTTGATTTTTATTCCTAAAAACTTTTAGTGAAAGCTCATTAGAGAAAAATCAAATCGTAAATAATAGTGTAAATTTAGTTTTATAAATAGCAAATTATAATAGTATATTTTATAAAATAAAATAAAAAGCAAAATTTAAATATTTTAAAAGTTGTAGATTGTATAATAAATTAAGAAATGAATAGAAAATAATATACTTAAAATATTCATTTTCTAAAGTCGACAATAGAAGTAATCAATAGAGCAAAACCATCATCTATATTTAGAGTGCTTTATTTTTAGAGTAAAAAGTACATGCAACCATTAAATTGATCTAAACATATTATTATCAATCCTATTAAATAAAGATCATTACATAACTTTAAAAAATATATATATATATGTATTTTAAAACAAAAAAATAATTCATATATATTGTATGTTATTTGAAAAAAAAATTAAAATGACTGTTTAAGATAATTGCTCTTTTATTTTCTACAAAAGCTTATATAGTATAACTTTCACATTAAATACCATGTTTAGTATATAGTTTGTTTTGAATTATGTATTGCAATAAAAATTAAATATTAACCTAATCACTAGACGTCCACACAGACGGAAATAAGAATTTTGTAACTATTTATTAATATATGTATTGTTAATTTAAAATTATCATGATAAATTATATTTTATGTTCTCATTTGAATTATCTTGTATTATAAATATTTTGAAAATTTCTTTGTAACAATTTTATTACTAATAAATAAATCTTTCAAATTATTCAATAAACAAACATTATTATAAAATTCACTCCGCAAATGTGTGCGGATTATCGCCTAATTTCAATTAAATCTGGATTCCTTGCAGTAATGTGAAACTTTGAAGGTCAGTTACTAGGGTTATAATCATGTATGATTTTAAAATTTTACCAATTTTTGGTCAAAAAAGTATGATTTTAAAATTTTACCAATTTTTGGTCAAAAAAGTATGATTTTAAAATTTTACCAATTTTTGGTCAAAAAAGTATGATTTTAAAATTTTACCAATTTTTGGTCAAAAAAGTATGATTTTAAAATTTTACCAATTTTTGGTCAAAAAAGTATGATTTTAAAATTTTACCAATTTTTGGTCAAAAAAGTATGATTTTAAAATTTTACCAATTTTTGGTCAAAAAAGTATGATTTTAAAATTTTACCAATTTTTGGTCAAAAAAGTATGATTTTAAAATTTTACCAATTTTTGGTCAAAAAAGTATGATTTTAAAATTTTACCAATTTTTGGTCAAAAAAGTATGATTTTAAAATTTTACCAATTTTTGGTCAAAAAAGTATGATTTTAAAATTTTACCAATTTTTGGTCAAAAAAGTATGATTTTAAAATTTTACCAATTTTTGGTCAAAAAAGTATGATTTTAAAATTTTACCAATTTTTGGTCAAAAAAGTATGATTTTAAAATTTTACCAATTTTTGGTCAAAAAAGTATGATTTTAAAACTCAGAAAAATAACTACTCTGCATGATCTCTAGAAACCTCTTAGATCTGAAAATCGTTTCGGTGACCGTGGTTTTATCGCCCGGTTACCAATCTCTTTGTTTTTGATGTAAAATACTTACCGATCTATAGATCGATTTGTTTGCCGCTTTGGCGAATTTTCACTTCGCGTTGGCGATTTCTCTTTTGCGTTTGGCGAGCTTTTGAGGTGTTAATCCCAATCAAATCGAACTGATTATCACTCTTATGTTTCTTTCCGATATTGATTGAGTATATATAAAGATCCCCTTTCACAATTAATATTAATCCCGTTTGCTTTTGAGCTGGGTTCTCTCCTTCGTGGTTTGCTCAGATCCCTTTTCTACGGTGTAAAGCTCACTCTTTTAAAGCTATTTCTTAGCATATGAGTGACGTCAATGAAAGGAATGATGGAGATGTTGGTTTATCTTGATCGTTGTATGAGGGATTTAGTAGAGTTGGCATCTTTCTTGACTGAAGATGGTCCAATAAAAAATCTACTCTAATTCGATTAAGTTTTCCCCGTGGTCAAATAACCGAGATTGTTGGGGTCTCAACTTGGAGCAACGGTTATGGTGGAAGGGTAAGCTTAGAAAGTACAATCCATGGCAACAATCGGCGTGTTTGAACAAGAGAAAACTCCGCCCGGTGAAGGCGGTTGGGCGTCATCGGAAACATGAAGTATGCCGGAGCTGGAATTTTCAAGATGGAAGTCTCTTTGTTGACACGTGTTCTTGTTGTAATATAGTGTTTACACGCACTCTCTATAATGCGTGTTGCCTTAATATTGTACTCATCTAAACTTATGGGAATTAATAAAATCTAAGGTTGACAAAAAAAAACTACTCTGCGCATGTAGACGACCCTTTGGAGCATAACGATATTTATAATTCGTAGACAAATAATTTGTAGCAATACTTTTGGACTTGTCTATCAGTCGAGACCAGAGAGAGACGTACATGCTTCACTATCTTTCATAAAATCCAGAAGAATTGAATACTATAAATGTATACAACAAACAAGATTTGGTTGCTTTGAAGGTACTCCCAGTATCTGCCCATATAAGCTGTTGGAAACAAATAAATATAAACTTCCAAATATCTGCCCATATTAAGCTGTTGGAAACAAATAAAATATAAACCTCCAAAACAACCAATTTCATACTTTCTTTGCTGACATTTTTCTTAAATTAAATCAAATAAAATAAAAGAGAATAGAAGAAAAGAAAAGGTTACGTGTCCAGTGTCAGTGCTACGTGTTGGTATGGGAAAATAAAGAAACATAGATCTTTGTCTCATTTAAAAAATTATATAAATACCTCTATAATATAGTGAGTAATTGAATAATCTCACACCAAGTCACCAAGACACCAACCACTCTCTTCCCTCTTTCGTTTTCGCTCTCACATTCCAAAATCCAAATTCCAAATTCCAAATGGAAACTGAAATCGTCTCAGAGTTCCTTCCTTTCGGTCGTATTTACAAAGACGGTCGCGTGGAGCGTCTCACCGGCACCGAAATCATCCCTCCTTCACTAGACGCAACAAACGACGTCGTCTCAAAGGACGTCGTATACTCCACGGGACATAACCTCTCCGTCCGCCTCTTCCTCCCTCACAAATCCACCGACAACAAGCTCCCTCTGCTAATCTACATCCACGGCGGCGCTTGGATCATCGAGTCACCTTTCTCCCCCCTCTACCACAACTACGTCGCGGAACTCGTCAAGTCCGCAAACTGCCTCGCCGTCTCGATCCAGTACCGCCGCGCGCCGGAGCACCCGATCCCGGCGGCGTACGAGGATTCTTGGTCGGCGATTCAGTGGGTCTTCTCCCACGCCGATGGATCCGGTCCCGAAGAGTGGATCAACGAGCGCGCGGATTTCGGGAGAGTTTTCATCGGCGGAGACAGCGCCGGAGCCAACATGTCTCACCACATGGCGATGAGAGCGGGTAGGGAGAAGCTTGATCCGAGGATCAAAGGTGTTGCGATTGTCCATCCAGCTTTCTGGGGGACGGATCCTGTCGACGAGCACGACGTGCAAGACGCTGAGACGAGAAGCGGGATCGCTGAGGTTTGGGAGAAGATCGCTAGTCCGAACAGCGTGAACGGGACGGATGATCCGTTGTTTAACGTGGTTGGATCCGACTCGGATTTTTCCGGGTTGGGATGTGAGAAGGTTTTGGTTGCGGTGGCGGGGAAAGATGTGTTTGTGCGACAAGGTTTGGGTTACGCGACGAAGCTGAAGAAGAGTGGGTGGGGAGGAGATGTGGAGGTGGTTGTGGAGGAGGAGGAAGGACATGTGTTCCATCTGCAGAACCCTAACTCTGAGAGTGCTTTGAGATTCTTGGATAGGTTTGTCGAGTTTATAACCGACGGTTCAAATGGTGATGATTTGTGAACGTTCTTTGATGATAATAGTATAATTTACCTGTGTTGGATAAATTTTTAAATTTGTTTTACTTTGGATAATTTTTATCTATATCTATACTATTATTTGTGAAGTGATTTTTGCGTTCAAGTTTTCGTTAAAAATTAGAGTGGTAAATGTCGTTTATACCTCAATGAATAAATATAAAATTAGCCACAAAATAAAATGAAATTTAATTTTTTTATTAGTAAGTGATTCAAATCAATAATAATAAGTATTATCAAAATTTTAAAATATAATTAAAAAATCAATATATTTTATGTTCTCATTTGAATTATCTTGTATTATAAATATTTTGAAAATTTCTTTGTAACAATTTTATTACTAATAAATAAATCTTTCAAATTATTCAATATTATATTTTCTATTATATAAAATTAGAGTTTTACTTGGTTAATATATTTATGTATATTATTTCTGTTTCTTAATTATTGACTTTTATTGAAAAAATAGTTCTTCAGATACCAACACAATATAAGTAAGAATTATCTTTATATTTTAAAATAAATTTTTAGTTTTTGTATAATTTTATTATATTAATTTTTAATAACTTATCTAATCGAATAAATTTTAAATTTGCTTTATTTTGGATAATTTTTATCTATATCTATACTATTATTTGTGAAGTGATTTTTGCGTTCAAGTTTTCGTTAAAAATTAGAGTGGTAAATGTCGTTTATACCTCAATGAATAAATATAAAATTAGCCACAAAATAAAATGAAATTTAATTTTTTTATTAGTAAGTGATTCAAATCAATAATAATAAGTATTATCAAAATTTTAAAATATAATTAAAAAATCAATATATTTTATGTTCTCATTTGAATTATCTTGTATTATAAATATTTTGAAAATTTCTTTGTAACAATTTTATTACTAATAAATAAATCTTTCAAATTATTCAATATTATATTTTCTATTATATAAAATTAGAGTTTTACTTGGTTAATATATTTATGTATATTATTTCTGTTTCTTAATTATTGACTTTTTATTGAAAAAATAGTTCTTCAGATACCAACACAATATAAGTAAGAATTATCTTTATATTTTAAAATAAATTTTTAGTTTTTGTATAATTTTATTATATTAATTTTTAATAACTTATCTAATCGAATAAATTTTAAATTTGCTTTATTTTGGATAATTTTTATCTATATCTATACTATTATTTGTGAAGTGATTTTTTGCGTTCAAGTTTTTACGTTAAAAATTAGAGTGGTAAATGTCGTTTATACCTCAATGAATAAATATAAAAATTAGCCACAAAATAAAATGAAATTTAATTTTTTTTATTAGTAAGTGATTCAAATCAATAATAATAAGTATTATCAAAATTTTAAAAATATAATTAAAAAAATCCAATATATTTTATGTTGTTATCTGAAAACATCTTTCAATAAAATGTTAAAAAAAAAATTAAAAAAAACACATAATTAAATATTAATCAAGAATAATTATTAATTTGTATAACTGAAAAATAGAATATTGAATGATTTTTTTAATATGATGAATATAGGGTTCAAAGAAACTTTCAAAAACTTTATAATAGTAAAAACTTTCAAATGAAAAAATAAATAATAATATATATATATATATATGTATTTTAAAACAAAAAAAAATAATTCATATATATTGTATGTTATTTGAAAAAAAAAATTAATAAAAAGTTTAAATTTAAAAAAAAAAACAGAAAACACATAACTAATATTAATCAAGTGAATATTTTAATTTTGTATAATTGAAAAAATAATATTGAGTGATTTCTTAGATTTATTTATATATAATGAATATATACAAATAATAATTTATCATTATAGTCTTTTCATTGGTAGTGCATGTATTAATAAGTAATTATAAAGTCTTTATCCCCGCAGATGCAGGCGAAACACCTTGTTATATTAATTTAAAACAATAATTTAATCTAGAAATTAATTGGATTAATTAATAACATTCACCGTTTTAACTTTTAACGTGAAAGCTCATTAGAGAAAAATCAAATCGTAAATAATAGTGTAAATTTAGTTTTATAAATAGCAAATTATAATAGTATATTTTATAAAATAAAATAAAAAAGCAAAATTTAAATATTTTAAAAGTTGTAGATTGTATAATAAATTAAGAAATGAATAGAAAATAATATACTTAAAATATTCATTTTCTAAAGTCGACAATAGAAGTAATCAATAGAGCAAAACCATCATCTATATTTAGAGTGCTTTATTTTTAGAGTAAAAAGTACATGCAACCATTAAATTGATCTAAACATATTATTATCAATCCTATTAAATAAAGATCATTACATAACTTTAAAAAATATATATATATATATATATATATATATATATTTTACAAGATCAGACATGCTAATTATCGAAACTTTTTGTCGAAGCTCTACTCATAAATAGATTATTAGTCTGTTACATTCAGTTAACTTGCTCTCTTTGGAGTATATCACATTTCAACTAAATCTAGCATGTTAACCTGCTCTCTATGTAGTATATCACATTTCAATTAAATCTGGATTCCTTGCAGTAATGTGAAACTTTGAAGGTCAGTTACTAGGGGTTATAATCATGTATGATTTTAACACTCAGAAAATAAACTATTCTGCCCATGTAGACCACTCTTGTGGAGCATTACTGTAGATCCTAAAATCTACACTAATTATTTGATAGTGTTTGAGATGTAAACTACAGAATTTAAATAATGTGGGAAAAGAAATCTTTAGAACACAACGATGTAAACGGATATCGATTGACAAAAATGGAATTCATTGATTAAAAGGGATCCATTACAACAGAGGAAATGAGATCGATCACAACAACGAGATCGATGAATCTAAAGAACTAAAGGGGTGAAAGCGAGTTCGATATGAGTAGTGGACTCTCTCAGGGTTTTACCGTGTCTTTCTCTTAGTCTCTTAGTTCCTTTATAGCTCTTCGACCTTGCGATCTCATAACTTGTTTCCGATCTCCTCAACTTCCTCCGCGATCTCTCATTCCTTGATCTCTCCTACCGAGGTCATTATATGGCCAGCGATTCTGTTAAGATGATTCGACCTTGTTACAATCTCGCCCATTAAGGATGGTACCAAAATTGGGTCCAACATTTGTCCCCAGTTCTTTTGTTTTAATGGTCAAACGAAGCGCGAATAATCTGATAAGCGGACCCTTCGGCGTCGTCTTGACTCTTGGTAAATGGGGTGACACGTGCTCTGATCTGATTTGCCTTGTCGACCACTTTCTTATCGTGTGGCTAGAATTAGCAGTTCGTGGCGGTCATGATTAAGTTCTGCGAACCGTTTTTTGTATATATATATATATATATATATATATATATATTTTACAAGATCAGACATGCTAATTATCGAAACTTTTTGTCGAAGCTCTACTCATAAATAGATTATTAGTCTGTTACATTCAGTTAACTTGCTCTCTTTGGAGTATATCACATTTCAATTAAATCTGGATTCCTTGCAGTAATGTGAAACTTTGAAGGTCAGTTACTAGGGGTTATAATCATGTATGATTTTAACACTCAGAAAATAAACTATTCTGCCCATGTAGACCACTCTTGTGGAGCATTACTGTAGATCCTAAAATCTACACTAATTATTTGATAGTGTTTGAGATGTAAACTACAGAATTTAAATAATGTGGGAAAAGAAATCTTTAGAACACAACGATGTAAACGGATATCGATTGACAAAAATGGAATTCATTGATTAAAAGGGATCCATTACAACAGAGGAAATGAGATCGATCACAACAACGAGATCGATGAATCTAAAGAACTAAAAGGGGGTGAAACGAGTTCGATATGAGTAGTGGACTCTCTCTAGGGTTTTACACGTGTCTTTCTCTTCGTCTCTTAGTTCCTTTATAGCTCTTCGACCTTGCGATCTCATAACTTGTTTCCGCGATCTCCTCAACTTCCTCCGCGATCTCTCATTCCTTCGATCTCTCCGCCTCGAGGTCGCTATGGGCCAGCGATTCTGTTAAGATGATTCGGCCTTGTTACAATCTCGGCCCATTAAGGATGGTACCAAAATTGGGTCCAACATTTGTCCCCCAGTTCTTTTGTTTTAATGGTCAAACGAAAGCGCGAATAATCTGATAAACGGACCCTTCGACGTCGTCTTGACTCTTGGTAAATGGGGTGACACGTGCTCTGATCTGATTTGCCTTGTCGACCACTTTCTTATCGTGTGGCTAGAATTCGCAGTTCGTGGCCGGTCATGATTAAGTTCTGCAGGAACCGTTTTTTTGTATATATATATATATATATATATATATATATATTTCGAACTGCGTATATCGTCTTCTTCAAATGATATACCTTTCTCTCACATCGTGTTTTCTCGATTCTCTTTCTTCTTCGATCAATTTTTATGGTGAATGCTCGGTTTGGTCCTCACCTTCTGTCGGTTGTGGAAGCATGCGATATCGAAAACATCTACGAGTACTGGGGAGTCGACTACGCGGTGGAGCTCACCGCTTCTTTGCCTGAAGAGACTCCGGAGAATGTAAGACCCGGCCATTGTATCGCTTACATGCATCATTTCAGGGATGCCGGTTTATCGTTTCCTCTCCCTCGCTTTCTCCTCGAGGCATTAGCCGAGCTCAGGATGGCTTTGCTCAGATGAGCCCCAATTTCTGGCTATTTTCTCACTCACGTGGATTCGAGCCAGAAGAGGGTCTCAAGTTGGTCTTGACAATTGAAGCAATTGTATACAATAAAGCGGAACAACGGCTTTCGAACGCGTGGATTCTTGCTCCTCGCGATGGTCGTACTATCATCGAAGGGATCCCAAACAAAGACACCAATTGGAGGGAGAACTACTTTGTTTTTAAGATAAATCCCACTTCAGTTGGGAACTTCGACTTCAGTAGAATTCCAATGGATTGGAACCACGAAAACGGTAAGAATATATTTTGATTTCTTACGTTTTTTAGTTTTCCTTGGGTTCTCAAAGAATTTTTCTTTGTTCGTTTTGTAGATAGATCTGGTGCTGCTCCATGACTCCCGAGCAACGGGATGATCGAGGTCTTGCGTCGGTAGCCCTCGTTGGCTTGCTTTCACTCCAGGCGCATTGGCTGCCTATGCTCTTCCCCTGGTCAGAATCGGGCTCCCGAGTTGAGTTGTCTGTTCCAGTTCGTCCTAGGGTGATTCGTCGGCACAAAAGTTAGTCATCGCTTTCGCTTTTGCTCATTTTTGTATGCGAGCTTGATTTCTTTAATTTAGTTTATTGATCCTCTTAGGGGTGAGAAGTCCTGAAGCTTCTCCTGAACATTCTGACGCATCCTCCGAAGCTGATCCCACTGGACCTTCTTCAAAGGGTCAACGCGGTCCAACACTTAGGTCGAGATCGCAGGTCCAGACTCGTGTAGTTTCGGCGACGCCGGTGTCGATTGCTGTTCCTGCTGCGGACCGACAGGCGGCTTCAAATCCTTCTGTCGTGGAGCGTGATCTTGAAGACAATGTGGATTCATCAATTCATCGAGCTCATCACGAGGTCCTCGGAGAGATAGGTTTGGGTTCGTTGAGTTTGGGGATTCCTCCCCATGATCCTGATGTGGATCCTTCCAAGGCTCGCCCTGCACCTTTGTCTCCATTGGCCTTTTCTCATGGCGAGGATATGTCGATCCTACAAGATCCTGAGCGACTGGCTCTGGTTTGGCGTAAGATCAGGTCTAGGGAGTGCGAGCTTCCGTCTCTAGACAGGATGCAGGCCCGTGATGCTTACATTCGGATGGCGGTTGCGAATGCCGAGATAAACTGTTTTTACCTTCCTTTTTGGTGATTATCTTATCGATTTTGGTCGTGCTTGTCTCAATACATCGTACTGGTCAGGCTATGAAGGCGAGTAATGAGTTCGCGGCTTTGATGGAGAAACGTTTGGCTGATTTTCCTGACAAGGAGGAGATCGGGAAGCATCTCCTTACCATCCAGCAATTGAGGACAGAGTTAGATTCCGTTCGGTTGAGGGATGAACGGAATGCCGAAGAGATAATGAAGCTTAAGGAAAGATTGATACTGAGTGAGAGAGGTAAGGTCGCAGTTCAAGGCGACCTCGACTCGATGGAGGAGAAGTGGAAAAGAGAGGTCGAGAATCATAATGTCGTGATTAGTAGGGCGTCATCAAGCTTGCAGTAGCCTTGCTGAGAAATATGCAGCGGTTTTGGCTACGGTGAAGGCTAAGGAGCTTAAGAAGGAGGAGGTTGCTGCGGAGATTCGCTTGCAGGAAGTGCGAGCTCGTATCAGTGCTTTACCGGAGTACATGGAGTGAGGTTTCGTGATCGAGGAGGAGCTGGCGCGTCTCAGGGCAAGGAGACTTCGTCGCGACATCGATTACGGTTTGGCAATGGTGTCGATACTTCTCTTGATCGACTCGATCTTCCTGCCATTTCGAGGAGTCTATTAATCAAGACTCGAGTAGGCTTTGTTTAAATCGTTTGTTTTGGTGAGCGTTGCTTTCGTTGTGTTTGTATATGCTTTCTTTTAGGATGTTTTCCTTTTCTTAGGTTTTGTTGTTTGCAGTGTTGTTTAAAAACATTTTTATGCTTTTTAACAGATTATTAGGTCGATGCCTTTTATAATCGATGCGTCTAGATTATTAGGTTGATGCTTTTATAATTGGTGTGTCTAGTTGTTGTGTTTGTTAACACTTGATTTTTGTCCTTTATTGGCGATAAAGGTCGAGTGATCGAGGAATCTGCTTTGTGGGCTTTATGTAAGATTGGAGGACGTGTTTAGTTGTTCGGGCTGCGCTTGATGTTGAGCTGCCTACGTACCCTTTTTCGAGGGATCAAGCCTTTCGTAGTTCTATGTCGTGGGTGGTCGATTTCCCCCCAACTCGTCGTTTAATTTTATTAATCGAGTGTCGAGCTCTGATTATCTGTAGTACCTTTTGAGATTGTATGCGTTCCAAGGTCGCATCTCGGGGCGACCGTTCTTACATTTTTCGAGGTCGTAGACGTCAGGTCGTACCTCTTTTGTTACTTTGTAGGGTCCTTCCCATCTCGTTCCTAGCTTTCCTGCACCTTGTTCTTTTGTTCCGTCGAACACTTTTCGCGGGACTAGGTCAAATCGGTGAAGGCAAGATCCCTTACGTTTGAGTTGTAGTAGCGAGGCGGCGTGCTGATAATTATGCTTATGTATCGCGGCTTTTCACGTCGTTCTTCGATCATATCGAGCTGGTCGATTAGAAGTTCTTTGTTTAGTTCGATATCTTCTGGGCATACTTTGCGTCGACCACTTGGAACTTCAATCTCGGCTGGTATTACGGCTTCGACCCCGTAGGCGAGAGAGAATGGGGTTTCCTGGGTCGCTGTATGGGGCGTAGTTCTACAAGCCCAGAGTACTCTGCGGAGTTCTTCACTCCATCTCTCCTTCTTGAGGTTATTCATTATCGTTTTGTTTGTGGCCTCAGCATGACCGTTACACTTTGGTTATCGAGGACTTGCGGTCTTTATTTTATCTTCCATTTATTGCAGAAGTCTTTAAATGTTTTCGAGATAAATTGTGATCCGTTGTCGGTTATTATCTCGTATAGAAGGCCGTGTCGACATATAACGTTTTCCCAGACAAAATTCTTTACCACGGTTGAAGTGACGTTCTGGAATGCTTCGGCTTCAATCCATTTGGTAAAGTAATCGGTTAAAACTAGGAGGAATCGTAGTTTCACGGAGCTCGAATGTACGTGAGGTCCTACTATGTCCATGGACCATTTCATGAAAAGATAAGGTGATGAGATGGTCGTTAACTTTTGCGTCAGTTGGTGGATCATCGGGGCGTGTCGTTGGCATTTGTCGCATTTTAGAGCGAACTGCTCGCTGTCGTCGGCGATGGTGGGCCAATAATACCCATGTTTTTTATTCAGATTTCCAACGTTCGACCCCGGAATGACTTCCACACGACCCGTCGTGAGTCTGTTTCAAAATCAGGAAGGCATCTTTTGGTGATACGCATAGGAGATAGGGTCATTTAGGCTCCGCTTGTTCAACTTTTCTTCCATGGTGCAATAGCGCGAACTCCGGACTTTTACCTTTCGAGCTTCCCATTTTTCTTCTAGGAGCTCTCCGCTATGTATATAGTTATATACGGGAATTCTCTAATCGGATCTGGCCTCGAGCTGTTTCTGGAAGCTTTCATGAGCCTCGGTACTGGGCTCGTGATCGGCTTCTTTGGGTGAGTTGGTTGGAGTCGTTGTCGCACTTGTTAAGGTGGGTGGCTCGCTATTCCGTGCTGGGTTTTCTATGTATTCTTTATCGAATCTATCATGGATTTCTTCGAGCTGTGCGGTGTCGACTTCATCTTCTTCGTAGCCTAGTGCCGCCTTTTGAGTTTTACTTCGGGTGATGATATCTCCGATCCAAATCGGATTGCTCTTTTAAGTTTCTGTATCTTTGCATGGTATATTTATGATCGGTTCTTATATTCCTTCGACCGGTATTACCTTTTTATGGTTGGGCTCGAGGTCGAGGCCAATGCGGCGAGGGCATCGGCCGAGGTGTTCTCACCCCTTGGGATTCTTGTGAGTTCAAATTTATCAAACTGATGGGTAATCTCCCGCAGGACTGCGAGGTAGGCTTCCATTCTCTCAATTTTGGTTTCGTATTCTCCGTGGACTTGACTTGTGACGAACTGTGAATCACTGAAGGTGCTGACTTCGGGAGCTTCGATACTCTGAGCAAGCCGTAGAACGGCAATCAAGGCTTCGTATACTGCCTCGTTATTTGACGCGGTGAAACCTAAACGGAATGATTGTTCGATGATCTCCCCTGTCGGAGATTGTAATTGTATACCGATCTCGGAGCCTTGTTTTGACGATTCTCCGTCGACGTGGAGTTTCCATTTCTTGGCCTTAGGATATAGGTCGGTTTCCTTTGGAGCGAGCTCGATGACGAATTCAGCTAGCACTTGCGCCTTCAAGCTCGTCTGTATTTTGTATTCGATATCGTATTCATTGAGTTCGATCACCCATTTTGCTAACCTTCCTGATTGGCTGGGGCTATGGTTGATCATTCGCAAGGGCTGAAACGTCATTACAATTATCATGTGTGATGGAAATAAGGTCTTAATTTTTGGGCAGCGGTAACGACCGCTAGCGCCAACTTCTCCATTACTGGATATCTGGTTTCGGCGTCGATCAGTGATCTACTTATATAGTAGATTTGTTTTTGCTTGCTGTTTTCTTCGCGAACTAACACTCCGCTCACTGCGTGTTCGGAGGTCGCCACGTACAGGATAAGGCTTCCCCGATGATCGGTTTCGATAATATTGGAGGTTCGCTGATGTAAGCTTTGAGCTCTTGGAGGGAGGAGCTACATTCTTCGTTCCATTCAAATTTCTTATTTCCTTTTAGGAGCTTGTAGAATGGAAGGCATCTATCCGTAGATTTCGATATAAATGGGTTTAGTGCGGTTATTTTCCCGGTTAATCTTTGGACTTTTCTGATCGATCGTGGTGGCGTCGTATCGATGAGCGCGGGGATCTGTTTGGGGTTAGCTTCGATTCCTCTCTTCGTAACGAGATATCCGAGGAATTCTCCTGAAGCTACTCCAAAGGTGCACTTTGTCGTGTTCAACTTCATTCCATATTCGTTGAGGATGTTAAAGCACTCTTGAAGCTGGAGGACATGGTCGCCAGCTCTTGATGATTTTACCAGCATATCGTCGATGTAGACCTTCATTGTCCTACCGAGTTGCTTAGAAGACATTTTACTGACTAGCCTTTGATACGTTGCTCTGGCGTTCTTTAGTCCGAACGGTATTACTTTATAGCAATATGTTTCGCGTTCGGTGATAAAGCTCGTCTTTTCCTTGTCTTCGCGATTCATGAGTATCTGGATGTATCCGGAAAAGGTGTCCATAAAAGAGAGCAGTTCATGCCCTGCAGTGGCTTCGACTAATCGGTCGATGTGGGGCAGAGGGAAACTATCTTTTGGACAAGCTTTTTTTAGGTCTGTGAAGTCGATGCATACTCTCTACTTTCTGTTTTTTTTTTACTACGACTGGGTTTGCGAGCCAGTCAGGGTATTGTACCTCCCGAATTGATCCAATCTTTAACAGTTTATCGACCTCGTCGTTGACAGCTTTAGCTCGCTCAGGGCCCAGCTTTCTTCGTTTTTGTTTGATTGGTTTAAAAGTTGGGTCGACGTTTAATTCGTGAGAGGTAATATCGATGCTGATTCCGAGCATGTCTGCTGCGGACCATGCGAAAGTTTGGAGGTTCTGTTTAAGGAAAGAAAGCAGATCTTATCTGATCTCTGTCGGGAAATCATTTCTGATATTGACACATTTGTCAGGAAAACGTTCGTCTAAGACAACGGCACTAGATGAATCTTTTCCGGGATCTCGTATAGAGGGGTCGCGGACGAGTGATCGGCTCGTCCCTCGGTCAAGGGTTTTTTGATACCCAAGCATATAACAAATCCGTGATTGTTTCTGACTTCCGGGGATCGTCTTTTCTCCTATTGGTGATGCAAATTTTACGCATTTGTGATAGATTGAGGGAACAGCCTTCATTTTATGAAGTCAAGAGCGCCCTAATATGCAATCGTAGGGTAGGAAGCCGTCTATTACTGCGAAATTGATTTCTACTTCGAGATCGTGGGCTTTTACTGGGATCGACACGATTCCCAATGGTTGAACTTTAATTCCTTCGAACCCGTAAAGGGGAGCTGGTTCGTGATCTTTGATCAGATCTGATCGTCTTGTTGATTAGAGAGCCTTTTTAGATAAGATGTTAGTCGGGCTTCCGGAATCGACGAGTAGTCTCGAGAAAGGGATGCCCGCGAGCTCCAACGTGATGACTAAGGCATCGTCATGGGGCATATCTAACTTGACTGTTTCGTGTTCAGAGAAGGTTACGGTTCCGCTAACCGTTTTCCTCTCTTCAGAGGTTAAACCGGTGTTATTTGGTTCTCCGAACGACGTCGGTTTCGTTGAATTCGATTTCTCCGGATCGAATTCGATCTCCTTTCGATGAGATCGGGTTTGGGAAAGATCCATGATCGTGCTTAGAAATCCTAGATCGGGTTCTTAGCAAAGATGTTTTTCGTTTATCTTCCCCACAAACGGCGCCAAAATGTAGATCCTAAAATCTACACTAAGTATTTGATAGTGTTTGAGATGTAAACTGGGGAATTTAAATGATGTGGGCAAAGAAATCTTTAGAACACAACGATGTAAACGGATATCGGTTGACAAAAATGGACTTTATTGACTAAAAAGGATCGATTACAACAGAGAAAATGAGACCGACCATAACAACGAGATCGATGAATCTAAAGAACTAAATGGGGGTGAAACGAGTTCGATATGAGTAGTGGGTTCTTTCTAGGGTTTTGGACGTGCTTTTTCTTCGTCTCTTAGTTTTTTTATAGTTCTTCGACCTTGCGATCTCATAACTTGTTTCTGTGATTTCCTCAACTTCCTCTGCGATCTCTCCTTCTTTCGATCTCTCCGCCTCGAAATTCTTATGAACCAACGTTTTGTTATGATGATTCGGCCTTGATATAATCTCGGTCCATTAAGGATGGTACCAAAATTGGGTCCAAACAATTACGATATTTATAATTCGTAGACAAATAATTTTTAGCAATACTTTTTGACTTGTCAAATTAGTCGAGACCAGAGAGAGACGTATCTGTTTCACTAGCTTCGACAAAATCCAGAAGAATTGAATACTATAGAAGTAAAAAAACAAACAAAGAATACTATACTCCCACTATCTGCCCTTATAAGCTGTTGGAAACGAATAAATATAAACTTCCAAATATCTGCCCATAGAAGCTGTTGGAAACAAATATATATAAAACCTCCAAAACGATCAATTTAATACTTTCTTTATTATCATTTATTTAAATTAAATTAAGCAAAAAATAGAAAAGAATAGAAGAAAAGGCTACGTGTCCAGTGTTAATGCTACGTGTTCGTATGGAAGATAAAGAACATAAATTTTTGTCTCATTTTAAAAATTATATATATATATAATATTGTGAGTAATTTAATATCACACACCAAGTCACCAAGACACCAACCACTGTCTTCCATCTTTCGTTTTCGTTCACATTCCAGAATCCAAATGGAAACTGAAATTGTCTCAGAGTTCCTTCCTTTCGGACGGATTTACAAAGACGGTCGCGTCGAGCGTCTTACCGGAACCGAAATCATCCCTCCTTCACTAGACGCGAGAAACGATGTCGTTTCAAAGGACGTCGTATACTCCCCTGACCATAACCTCTCCGTTCGTCTCTTCCTCCCTCACAAATCCACCGACAACAAACTCCCTCTGCTTATCTACATCCACGGCGGAGCTTGGATCATCGAGTCACCGTTCTCCCCCATCTACCACAACTACGTCACCGAAGTCGTCAAATCCGCTAACTGTCTCGCCGTATCGATCCAGTACCGCCGCGCGCCGGAGCATCCGATCCCGGCGGCGTACGAGGATTCATGGTCTGCGATTCAGTGGATCTTCTCCCATGCCGACGGATCCGGTCCCGAAGAATGGATCAACGAGCACGCCGATTTCAACAGAGTTTTCATCGGCGGAGATAGCGCCGGAGCCAACATGTCTCACCACATGGCGATGAGAGCAAGCAAGGAGAAGCTTGATCCGAAAATCAAAGGCGTCGCAATCGTTCATCCAGCTTTCTGGGGAACGGATCCCGTCGACGAGCACGACGTGCAAGACGCGGAGACGAGAAGCGGAATCGCGGAGGTTTGGGAGAAGATCGCGAGTCCGAACAGCGTGAACGGGACGGATGATCCGCTGTTTAACGTGGTCGGATCCGACTCGGATTTTTCCGGGTTGGGATGTGAGAAGGTTTTGGTTGCGGTGGCTGGGAAAGATGTGTTTGTGCGGCAAGGTTTGGGTTACGCGGCGAAGCTGGAGAAGAGTGGGTGGAGAGGGGATGTGGAGGTGGTTGTGGAAGAAGAGGAAGGACATGTCTTCCATCTCCAGAACCCTGATTCCGAGAGTGCTTCCAGGTTTTTCAAGAAGTTTGTCGGATTTATTACCGGTTCAAGTACTGATGTTATGTGAATGTTACCTATGTTTGTTTGATACATTTGAATCTGATTTTTACCTCTTTTAATTTGGTTTGGTTATGCCATTCTGTTTACAAGAAATAAATTACATAGATTTTTACTTGAGAATTCTTCGAAATTCTTCGAGAATGCTTCGAAATTATTCAAGAAGATTTTTGCGGAGTTTATAATATGAATCTTTAGTTTTTTTCTCAGTTTTACTCATGTTTTTTTTTGTCACAATAGTTTTACTCAGGTTTATTTTGCTTTTCACAAGCCAAACTTCTTATCTCTAATCGAACTACAAACCTTAATCATTTTCAGGCATCTAAGCCGGAATTGCAGAACGAAATAAAGATTTAACTAGTTAAATAGTGTGAAAATATAAAATAATAAACAAGACAATTTCAAATTACTAATTTCAACAGGCGAACTTATTTTTTATTGTTAAGTGAACTCTTCTAAATAAATATTTCATTACTGTTAACATAATTGTCTCAAAAACATCACATAAAACTGAATGCCACAAAAAATGTTAATTAAACAACAACAAAATATAATCTTTATAGAATAACAAATCTAATATAGATAAATTTTGGACAAACTTCCAAATAACACAAAAGAAGAAATGATTAAAATAAAATAAATTTCATTAAAAAGGTAAAAAAACTATTATACCCTTGTTCTATAAATATATAAATAAAATAACTATTTAGATAAATAAAGAAAAGTAAAAATAATAATATTTTGACAAAAAAAATATTTCAATTTCAAAACTTGTTTTCGATTCTTTTTTAAAACAAAATTCTAATTTTTGAACTTTTTTAAATCCATAAATTATTTTTACAATCATTTTAAAAATTATTATTTCATATATTTATTATTATTATTATTATTTAAATCATAAACCTCATTTCAAACTTCTATCACTCAAATCTCAACATTAAGAGTGTTAACCCTATGAATATCAATATCATTTATCTTTTCAATAAGACTTATTTTGATCATTTTAATCATGTTGTATTTATGATTAAAAATATAATTGTCTTAAAATATTTTTCTAAATTTTTTCTTAAATACTAATTAATATTTTTTAAAATAAATAAATATTTAAAGTAAAATTATATCTATTATCCTAAATCTTAGATTCTAAATTCTGGGTATCAAAGATAAAACTAAAAGAAGATGATCTAGATTATAAATTATAAACTCTATAGATATATACTTCGTACTAATTGTAAATTTTATTTTAGTTCTAATTTATTTAGAAGTTAAAATAGTATGGATTTTTTTTATATAAAAAAAACAGAAAACAAACATCAAGAAAGAAACATTGAAGTTAGAAATTATAATCCTACCAAACACATATCCTCCTCCTCTATGGACAGACAGACATACACGTACATCTGGTCCAAATTATCTTTCAGCAGTAAAAGATTTGGATAAAGTACTCTTGCCGACACTCAGCCATCCTTATCAGAAAAGATATTTCGGTAACTATGCTCCGAAGAATCACCTCTTCCTCCTCGCTCTTTTCGCCCCCTCTCTTCTTCCGCTTATTTCGCCAGTCCCCTCGCTCTAACTTTTCGCTGTCATCTTCAAGGACCGCCCTCAGCGTCTCCGACCCCCACCACCTACACCGTCTATCCGCTCCTAACACTACTCTTCGCAGTATTTGTTCATACTCTTCATCTGATCTCGTCTCCGAGCATCCTCCGTTCGTCAGGATTTACAAAGACGGTCGTGTCGAGCGTCTTTCCGGCACGGAAACCGTCCCAGCGTCTCTAACTCCACAAAACGGCGTCGTCTCGAAGGACGTCGTGTACTCACGGAATCATAACCTCTCCGCTCGCCTCTTTCTTCCACACAAAGCCAGAGAACTCGCCGCGAGTAACAAACTCCCGTTACTTATCTACATCCACGGCGGAGCATGGATCGTCGAATCTCCTTTCTCTCCCATTTACCACAATTTCTTGACGGAGGTTGTGAAAGCCGCGAATTGCTTGGCGGTGTCGGTGCAGTACCGCCGTGCGCCGGAGGATCCGATTCCGGCGGCGTACGAGGATTCGTGGTCTGCGATTCAGTGGGTCTTCTCGCATTCAGATGGGTCTGGTCCTGTGGATTGGATCAACGGATACGCCGATTTCAACAGAGTTTTTCTCGCCGGAGATAGCGCCGGAGCCAATATTTCACACCACATGGCGATGAGAGCCGGCGAGGAGAAGCTTGTTCCGAAAATCAAAGGGATCGCGATCGTTCATCCAGCTTTCTGGGGAAAAGATCCTGTAGACGAGCACGATGTCCAAGACGCAGAGACGAGAAGCGGAGTCGCTGAGGTTTGGGAGAAGATCGTGAGCCCGAACAGCGTGAATGGAACGGATGATCCGCTGTTTAACGTGGTTGGATCCGACTCGGATTTTTCCGGGTTGGGTTGTGAGAAGGTTTTGGTTGCGGTGGCTGGGAAAGATGTGTTTGTGCGGCAAGGTTTGGGTTACGCGGCGAAGCTGAAGAAGAGTGGGTGGAAAGGAGATGTGGAGGTGATGGAAGATGGAGATGAAGATCATTGCTTTCATCTCTTAAACCCTGATTCTGAAAATGCTCCCAAATTCATGAAAAAGTTCGTCCAGTTTATTACCAGTTGAAGGAAACTCTGTTCTTGACTTAGAGTTTGATACGAATAAAATTTGATGCTTTGGGTAGTTTTAAGATCGATAATGTCAAACTGTTCAAATCTTATATAAGTGAATAATCCAGTCCTTGCGCAGTGTATTCACGAACTCTATACAAAAAGATTGGTTAATAATTTAAAAGAATTTTCATATTGATAATTTTCTACACTTTTACTAATTATTGGTAATCTTCCACGCCATATTGCAACAGAAAATAACAAACCCATTAATGTTTTACCCACTAATTCCCAGTCTCTGCGTAAAAAGGTAGTATATATTAGTAAACTAAAATTTTTAAATCAAGTGCCAACGTCTAAATGAATTAACATTAAAACTTCATAAGCAAATAGCTAAAGAAAATCTAATTGGTGAGAATACAACTAAACCTGATTATATGTGTAACATGAAGTAGATACAATTTTAAAAACATTCGGTTTGGTATATACTAATCGTAAATTTTTTTTCAAACTAGAAAAAATCACTCATTATATATTTCCTACTAGGTGATTTTTCCGTGCTCATGTGTATAAATATATAAAGTAAATATATATTATAATAATTTATTACTATTTAATTTTGATTTTAAATTAATTTATAATTTTTATGCATAATATATATTAATAATATTATATTACTTTAATTAGATATATGATTTTAGATATGTTAGATTAAATCTAGTCGATTTAACTATCATTTGGGTATATTGGATTGCATCTATTTCTCTGAATTCAACAATAATATACTTTTTATTCTAAATCTATTAAAATTTTGATAAATTTTCTTATTTTGCATTTAGGTTGGTTGTTTTCTTAGATATATAAATATATATTAGGAAGATTATGTATAACTTAAGATATATTGTGCTTAGAATGAAATAAAAAATAAACTAAAATGTTTGATTCCAAATTACGTAAATTAGTATAATGATATTATTCTGAAGTCTCATGCATATATATAAATTTTACAAGAGAACTAAATTTTAACAGTTGGTTAATATTTTATTTTCATTTGTTAATGTGTCTTGAGTCTTCCTATAATTTATATTTATAATATAAATTATTATTATTACAAAATTATATTTTCTTATTGTAGTTAAATCTATGATTTTAGATCTAAGTTGGATTAGTCGAGTCACTCATATTATGAGTATATTGAATTACATATATTCTTTTAAATTCAAATGGAAGTATAATTATTTTTATTATAATTAAGCCAAGTCAAATTAATTTTATTTATCATTAAATGTGCATGCATTTTCATAATATATATCAAATTAAATGCTATTTCTTAAAGATATTATAAAATAAAGCGATGATCTATAGGAAGTTACATACATAAGTAGCTGATACTTTTTTGGAAGTTCACGAAGAAATCTCAATATTTACAATAATTAATTTTTTTTTAATTTCTAAATAATTTTATGAATATTTATTAAATTATATTTTTTCTGTAAATGAAAGATATTACAATCAACTAAATATATAAAAATAACATTTCAATAATACTAATTATAAACTATGTAATCATCTAAAACAATAGATAAATATATAAAAAATATTTCTATTACTTTGAAAATATTTTGTTGTACTGAATAAAATTGTGTTTTATAAGAAATATTATTTCTTTTTATAATATCAAGATTATCTGTGAAAATATAATTATAAAGAAAGTATTTTATTAGTATATTTTATATTATCAATTTTTTTAAATGTAATATTACTATTTTGTGAACTTTTCTTTTTAATGACATCTTATTATTTATACATATAATTTCGTTTTTAAATTCGTTTTTAACTTTATAAAAATTTTATTTTTTTTATTATATATATTATTTGGAAAATTTTATAAAGGAAACTAAAAAAAAAATTCAATAATAATATTTAAATATAATATTTTTAATTCATTAAGGGTATCAATGTAAACAACCATCGTGAGAGTTAACGTGAACGCGACACATAGGAAACTGACTTCTCAATAATATTATAGAGATCGATTTAGTGGACACAAAAGTAAAATAAGAATTACCAATTTCTTTACACAGAAGTATGTAATAACAATTAATATCTAAGTAAAAAGAATAAAAAAACCATTATATATTAATAATCTCGAATAAGAAACATAACCGATAAGGTTATAAGTTATATAATATATAATACTAAAATGTAAATTATATATTTAAACATTTTTTGTCAGCTGACAAAAAAAACTATTTAAACATTTACGACAATATCAAACTTATACATTTATAAAATGAAAAGTTATCCACACGGACGTGCGGATCAAACCGTCAAAGTCTAGTTACCTAATAAAAGAAGAAGAAAAATAAAGTCATTCACCTAATTAATGAAAAATTGAAAGAAATGTATGATTAATAAGTATCACCCTATATTGAATGTTTCTGGCCATATGAGACTTGTAGTCCAATTTTAATTGCCATAGCAAAACCAGTAAACACACTTTCGTTTCAAATACTGTTTTGACACATGCATGCAGAGCCGTGTTCACCCTTAAAGAAAAGAGGCAACCGCTCCAGGCCTCCAACTTTCTCGTCTAATTTTAGGGCTCCATTTAATACATTGACTTATTTATGTTCTACTCAAAATAAGAAATTGGTAGATAAAAATGTAAATGAACCATTTTAAGTTTTTAACTAGAACAAATACTGAAATATATTATTTTGGCTTTACAGAATGTTGTTAGAAGTATAATTGTATTCATCTTATGCATGTAGTCGATTGTCTATATAAATATGTTATCCACATTTGAAGAAATTATATTTTTCAGTTAGCTTCAGTTTTGTTGTCTTCATGTTTATAATATTTTAATCATTTTCTTAACGTATTACCTACTAACTTACTAATTGTATTTCATAAATTATTTCACGTAGTAATCCATATATAGCTATCGTATAATACACATATATATGTATATATATATATATTTAAACTAATCAATTAAAATTTTCTTTTCAAAACAAAAAATGAATAGTATGAAGTTTGTAAAATGTAATTTTGTATAAAATTGTTTTAAGCTCATAAAATAAATTTTATTTTATTATAATATACATGTTTTTTTATTTATTATGATTTTATTTTCCTGATAAAATATTTTTTTAAAACGTTTTTTTTGCTCTAGGGCCCGAAAAACCTTCGCACGACACTGCATGCATGTTACCAATAACTGATGTAACCGAAAAAGAGTTTTGGAAAGCCATAAGTCCTCTTTTCGGTATGGAATCTGCCAGCTTTCCATGTGACAAATCCAAATTAAATTTAAAGTAAATTTTATATAATTTTTAGAAAGAAATTTTAATTTTGTTAATCACCACAATATATAACCTGCATTAGTGCTGGTAACGATGTCAATATTACGTGTTATCATCACTACTTGGACCATTTTTATTATCACTCTCTGCTCCCAAAAAAAACACAAAAGATGGAATCTCATCTTACCTCAGATCATCTTCCACCCATCAGAATACACGAAAACGGCCGTGTCGACCGACTTAGCGGCAACGACGTCATCCCAGCGTCACTAGACCCCCAAAACGACGTCGTGACAAAAGACGTCCTGTACTCACCGGAGCACAACCTCTCTGTTCGTCTCTTTCTCCCTCATAAATCGTTAAAACTCGCGGCCGGTGAAAAACTACCGCTGCTTATCTATTTCCACGGCGGAGCTTACATCATGGAGTCCCCTTTCTCCCCTGTTTACCATAACTACCTCGCAGAGGTCGTCAAAACCTCTAACTGCCTCGCCGCATCGGTTCAGTACCGCCGCGCACCAGAGCATCCGATACCGGCGGCTTATGATGATTCATGGCTCGCGATTCAGTGGATATTTTCTCATTCAGATGGAGTTGGTGAAGAAGTTTGGATCAATGAACTCGCCGACTTTGGCAGAGTTTTTGTGGCCGGAGATAGCGCCGGAGCTAATATATCTCATCACATGGCGATCAGAGCCGGCAAAGAGAAGCTCCACCCTAGAATCAAAGGAGTTGCTATGGTCCATCCAGGTTTTTGGAGTAAAGATCCGGTCGACGAGAAAGATGTGCAAGATGAAAGAATTAGAAGCCAAGTCGCAGAAGTCTGGGAGCTAGCCAGTCCGAATAGCGTAGATGGTGTGGATGATCCGTGGTTAAACGTTGTCGGATCCGGGTTGGATATATCCGGACTGGGTTGTGAGAGGGTTTTGGTTGCGGTGGCTGGAAAAGATGTGTTTGGACGGCAAGGGTTGGCTTACGCGGCGAAGCTGAAGAAGAGTGGGTGGAAAGGAGAGTTGAAAGTGGTGGAGGAAGAAGAGGAAGGACATTGTTTCCATCTGCATGACCCTAACTCTGAAAATGCATTGAAGTTGATGAAGACATTTGTGGAGTTTATATCATCCTCTGCTTAAGAGTTGTAATATACTTCCTCCGTTCCTAAATGTAGGATGTTTAAAAAAAAATATGATGTTCCAATATATAAGATGTTTTAAAATTTCTAGGTAACTTTTACTTTATTAAAATCTGTGTAGTCAATCATATTTAATAATCTATTTTTATAATTGGTTGAATATCATCAATTTATAGTTTCAACACAACTTTCTGTACAAAAATTAATTTTCTTAATATGTGTGTTTTTACCTAAACATCTTACATTTAGGAACGGAGGGAATATGTTTCTTGTTGCTCAAGTATGGAATTAAAAGATCATATAACAATATTTATGCCTACTTTTGATTGAGTTTAGGTCCAATAAATTACATCAAGTTAGTTGATACTAATATTTTAATGTGTACAATATCTGATGAAAATGAAACTAATGAGATGTTAAATTGTTAATAGCAGATATGTGTCCTGGTTTTGCATCTGTCTCAAAAAAAGGGGGCGATAAACTGTTCGACTCAGAATGAGTTTCTTCAAGAGCAGGAAATGCTGAGACGAACTTCTCCAGATTCATTCAGATATCTACGAGGAGCTTAGTGTGTAGGAATCTCTTTAGTCATGAAAATTTGAAGACATTTATCGTGGGTTTGAAAAAAACTAAAAGATGTTGGTCCAGTTGAAACCAGCTTATTGGGTCATAATGGGCTCAGAAAGCACCGGCCCGTAATCCTTCCACCATCGAATGCGGGAAGTGAACGCTGCTCTGTGAAACCAGCCTCATGCAGCCTCCTCTGCTCTAAGAGTGTCCGAACCACAAGCCTTCGCTTGAGTCCAAACACTCAACTCCCGACTTGTGATCCGAGTGGCCCAAAGTCCCGACATCTTGTTGTCTCCACTCGGATCACAAGTCCACGTTACCAAGCTCGACATACAATGGTTGTGAGTTAATCCTATACATACAACAACGAAAATCTTGTCTGTTCCGATGTGGGACTTAACAACTTAAAACAACATCTCACTTGCAACGGCGCCGTTTACTATAGTTCAGTTTCTGGTTCGTTTCTTAGCTAATTCAAGGTATGGTTTCTGATAAACTCGGTACTCACTGAGATGATATTTGCTTTCGTTAAAAAATCATTGAGCAGAATCGTGAATGTGTTGCTGTTGTTGATTGCTATGAATTTCTTTCTGCAACTGGTGTCCATCCATTTTGGGTTTTGTGACGTTGATATCATCAGTTATTTGATTGCTTGCATAATGAATGCCACCGAGTTTGCTATTAAGATTCTGCAACGACGAGGAAGAGTAACGGAGACAATATGGTACGAAAGAGTGGAGACAAAAAGTTTTATGGGACTATAAAGAGAAAGAGGAAGACACACACAAAATTGATGAGAACAATAGTTATAGGTACTGCCTATGATTAAGTTTTGTATTGGTATTCACTTCTTCATTATTGTGAGCTACTATTGTCTTCTTCTTAGGGGTAGCAAATCCAGTAGACCTTGCAGCTCGTCTCCTTCCAAAATTTTACCTCTTGTGCAGATAGATTATAACTTTCCGCGCCTATTCCCAAGATCAGACCCTTAGGATACACTGCAGGAGAGGCTTATATGGTAATTCTTTGTACTTTTTTTTGGCATGATAAGATGTCTCGTTTGAGACACTGAAACCTGCCAACTTAAGAGCAGGCACGATATTAATTCATATTTTTCTTTGCGAATGTATTGGAAAAGTCTTTGCATAATTGATAATACACACACATTGGCACAATTGCTACACCAACTTGATGTCTCCACTGGGATTACAAGCTCACGTTACTAAGCTTGACGTTATGAACTTGTGACCTTAACTTATAAATATATATACGACAAGTCAAAACTTGTCTCAACCGATGTAGGAGGACTTGTAGTAACTATTTAATTATATACTTACTATATGCATGCATCCGCAGTAAATGTTATGAATATTCATTTTATTTTAGAGTATGTAGTTCCCCTGGCTCTCTATAATATAAACCTTTTGAAAAAAAAAAAAAACCTTGAATAAATTAGAAACGCCTTCCTCGCCGCCGCTGGGGTTTTAGTATTCAGTCATTCACAGCCGGAGAAAGTAGCGATGCTCCGATACTTAACTCGGTCCCCCTCCAATGCTTCCTCCACCTCTCTCTTCTTCCGTCTTTTCCCTGGCTCCTACTTTTCTCGCTCATCGCCAGCCACCGGCCGCAACATTCGCCGGCTATCTTCTCCGTCAGCTGCTGGAACGGGAAGAGAGCTTTTTCTACGCCGTGGTTTAAGGCTGCTCTCCGCCGCAAGTGGCGATCTCAGTGGGCAGTTCTCTCGCTTATCCGCCCGCGCCGTCTCTACACAAACGGCACCTTCTTCTTATCCCGGTAACTGTGATTTTATTTGTTTATTGTACAAAAATTACATCTTCTTTTTGTGTTGGTGTTACTGTCTGTTTCCTCGGCTTTTGTTTGAACTCAGAACATATCTGAACATTCTTTAATCGCATCATGGTCTCCAATTTAGGAATGGATAGATCTGAACTTTTCCTTGTCATACTTTTATTGTAAGCCGCCGTTTTTGATTGAAATGTAAGGTCAAGATGAGGCTGAGAAGCTTGGATTTGAGAAATCTCGCGAAGAGTTCATCTCAGAGTGTAAATCTAAGGCTCTTCTCTTCAGGCACAAGAAGACCGGTTGCGAGGTCATGTCTGTTTCAAACGATGATGAGAACAAGGTCTTTGGCGTCGTTTTCAGGACTCCTCCGTAAGTGTACTATACTAGCACAACAACACATGAAATCTGTCCCCTAATCACATCAGCTCACGTGTTAAATCGTTTGTGGTAAGGGTTCCCTCTTTCTTTGTGGATAATAGGTTTGGTTCTTTGGATGCAGGAAGGATTCCACTGGCATTCCTCACATACTGGAACATAGCGTATTATGCGGGTCTCGAAAGTACCCACTTAAAGAGCCTTTTGTAGAGTTATTGAAGGGAAGCTTGCATACTTTCCTCAATGCATTCACATATCCTGATAGGACTTGCTACCCGGTTGCTTCCACAAATACAAAGGTATATACTACATTTAATTCTCTTCCCCGACTTCTAGCTTTTCTGCTGCTATGTTTCTGGTTTTTTTCTCATCACATTTCATTATCTATCCTAGGATTTCTACAATCTTGTCGATGTATACTTGGACGCTGTGTTCTTTCCCAAGTGTGTAGACGACGTTCACACTTTTCAGCAGGAGGGTTGGCATTATGAGCTTAACCATCCTTCTGAAGACATTTCTTACAAAGGTTCTTTATCTCTTTACACTTTTAAGCTTTGTGTTTTTCTGGCAACTATTTTGTTAACGTTTCTTTGTTACTGTTTCCACATATCAGGGGTTGTTTTTAATGAAATGAAAGGTGTCTATTCACAGCCTGATAACATACTAGGGCGGATTACTCAACAGGCAAGTTTTTATTGTAACCATTTCTTCTATCAATCTCTTTCTAAAGAGTGAATTTATGTAAAGATGTGTTAGTGTATGAATACTTTACCTGATTAAATGTGTGTCTGTCAATTGTGTATATAGATACTTGATATTTCGTTGGTTTCTGGCACTGGTCAACACTTCAATATCTGCTCCTGAATTCTTGGTTATGTAATGTGCTTTCATATTATTCGGCTCAGTGGTTCTTACGGAATTGTATACTTATTTTATCTTCTCTTCTCTTATACTAGGCCTTATGCCCAGAAAATACATACGGTGTTGACAGTGGAGGTGATCCAAAAGACATCCCGAAGCTTACATTCGATAAATTTAAGGTTTGTCAAGTCCTTAACTTACTCACGGTCACGGAATAGTATGATATGTATGACCTGTAATTCATACTCTGTTATTCTTCTAATGTTCAAAATTCTAGGAGTTCCATCGTCAGTATTATCACCCGAGCAATGCCAGAATATGGTTCTACGGAGATGATGATCCAGGTCAACGCCTCAAAGTCCTGAGTGGTAAAGAGCCGTATCTTATATTGTATTTTCAGTACAAGATTGTCCTTCTTTTATTCATCTTACAGTAAAATGATCTCTGTTTTACTAATTTGTGCAGAATACTTGGACATGTTTGATGCAAGCCCAGCTCGAGATAGTTCAAAGGTTGAACCACAGAAGCTATTCTCTGGGCCTCGCAGAATCGTTGAGAAATATCCTGCTGGTGGAGATGGTGACCTTAAGAAGAAGCACATGGTGTGCCTCAACTGGCTACTCTCTGAAAAGCCACTGGACTTACAAACTCAACTCGCACTTGGGTTTTTAGATCATCTAATGCTTGGGACTCCTGCTTCGCCACTGAGAAAAATCTTATTGGAAAGCGGTCTAGGCGAAGCTCTTGTCAATAGTGGGGTGGAAGATGAACTTCTGCAGCCCCAGTTCAGTGTTGGTTTGAAAGGTGTTTCCGATGATAGGGTCCAACAGGTTGAAGAACTGATTATGAGTACTCTGAGAAAATTGGCTGTTGAGGGGTTTGACACTGATGCTGTTGAGGCATCCATGAATACCATTGAGTTTTCTATGAGAGAAAACAATACAGGATCGTTCCCTCGTGGTTTATCACTTATGCTTCAGTCAATTGTAAGTTTATCTGGCCTTTTCTTATGTTGAACTTACCCATTATTTCTGTATGGTTTCTTATTTTTGTGTTGGATGTTTAGGGTAAATGGATATACGATATGGATCCTTTTGAGCCATTAAAGTATGAGGAGCCGTTGAAGTCCCTGAAAGCTAGAATAGCTGAGGAAGGATCCAAGGCTGTCTTTTCCCCGCTGATAGAGAAGTTTATTTTGAACAACCCTCACTGTGTTACCATCGAGATGCAGGTATTTTCCTTTTCCAAGTGTCTCATTGGTTTCTAATGTTTCTATAATTCTCTGCTAAGAACACGTTTTCTTGCAGCCTGATCCAGAAAAGGCTTCTCAAAAGGAAGTGGAGGAGAAAAATGCTCTACAAAAAGTTAAAGCAAGTATGACAGATGAGGATCTTGCAGAACTAGCACGTGCCACAGAGGAGTTGAGATTGAAGCAAGAGACTCCTGACTCTCCCGAAGCACTGAAATGCGTTCCAAGTTTAAACTTGAGTGACATTCCAAAGGAACCTACATATGTTCCCACTGAGGTGATCATTACACTACTAGTTCTCTGATGTTTTTGGATTCCTAACATCTTTTTCAGCTTGATTCTGATATGATGCTGTATAGGTTGGAGATATTAATGGCGTGAAGGTCTTGCGGCATGATCTTTTTACAAATGATATACTGTACACTGAAGTAGTCTTTGATATGGGCTCACTTAGGCAGGAGCTTCTTCCCCTACTACCCCTCTTCTGGTAACTTGTTGACCTCTACTGCTTATGTTCAAACCTTTTTAAGCTGATTTTCACCTAACTTTTCCAAAAACGCTAATAGTGAAAATGTTTAATGAAGTACGGCTCTTATGATCAAACCTTTTTTATGCTGCTTCTGTCTGACAGTCAGTCTTTACTGGAGATGGGCACGCAAGATTTGAGTTTTGTACAGCTTAATCAGTTGATTGGAAGGAAAACTGGAGGGATAACAGTTTATCCCTTTACATCCTCTGTGTGGGGTAGTGATGTTCCATGTAGCAAAGTTATTGTTCGTGGAAAATCCATGGTTGGAAGGACTGAAGACCTTTTTAACCTGGTAAGTTTTTATCATCTTTAACTTACCACATCTAGCTTTATATTTTCCTTTATTGATACAGGTACAATTTTCTCGGGTCTTCAAGAAATATAGTGCAATTTTTTAACTTCTTCCTCATGTCCTCTAACTCGTTATTTTGTGTCGTTGATCAGTCTCGTTATGCATTCACCGTACCAGAAATCAAAAGCTGTCTCTTTTATTTGTGTCTATATCTTTAGAACATCTCTTCTGTCTCCTGATTTTGGCTCTCTTAAAGCAGTGCTCGTCCCGTTTGCATAGTAGTGTCTCATGTTATTTTGTGTGTTCAGCGTAGAGTATAGAGCTAGACTAGACAATCACTCACAACTTGAAAATTGTTATTACTAGTTTTAGCGCTGAATAGTATGTAGCTAATCCCAACCTTAGCACTGAAAAATTTGGAAAATAATCCTAACTTTCAAGAGTTTTAAATGATGAAACACCGTAGACAATAGAAAGTAACCTTAGTTTGATAGAAGATCCATGCGAATCTTGAAATTCTACATTATTTCCAATAGAAGTTGTAGTTTGGTACTTGAGTTTCATTTTTTCTTAATGCAGATGAACTGTGTGCTGCAAGAAGTTCGATTTACAGATAAACAGCGGTTTAAACAATTCGTCTCCCAGAGTAGAGCAGGGATGGAGGTATGTTGACCTTTCTTACTTTTGTCTTATAGATAGAGCAAGGTGGTAGTAATTTAACACCAACTCGTGTTCATTATAGAACCGATTGAGAGGAAGTGGTCAAGGAATCGCTGCTGCAAGGATGGATGCAATGTTGAACGCTGCTGGATGGATGTCTGAACAGATGAATGGTCTCAGGTTGGAACTCGATAACTCTTTTCTTACAGTGTTAGCTTCTGAAACTTGTAAAGCCTAATAGACTTTTACTTTCCTTGTTTTTTCTAGTTACCTTGAGTTTCTACGTACTCTGGAACAGAAGGTGGATCAAGACTGGGAAGGAATCTCCTCTTCACTTGAAGAAATTAGAACATCTCTCCTTTCGAAGAACGGTTGCATAGTTAATATGACTGCTGATGGGAAGTCCCTCACAAGCACGGAGAAATTTGTTGGGAAGTTCCTTGATTCACTCCCTGAAAAGCCTTCTGATGGACAAGTTACTTGGGATGCACGGCTTCCTTTGAGCAATGAAGCCATAGTAATACCAACTCAGGTTAACAAAATAAAAACCCTTCTGCATATTCATGTCTCCTTTGGTGTGTATTTCTTACATACGCCTGCTCGAACAGGTGAACTATGTGGGAAAAGCAGGTAATATATATAGCAGTGGCTACAAGCTTGATGGCAGTTCATATGTTATATCAAAACATATTGGCAACACATGGTTATGGGACCGTGTTCGTGTAAGTGGTGGTGCATATGGAGGTTTCTGTGATTTTGATTCACATTCAGGTCAACTCTTTTCCTTTCTTCACTAATTGGAGATAGTTTTCGTCATGTTAAGAAGTTCCCTTCAGAGCTGACCTTTGGATTTTGTCTCGTTCAGGAGTGTTTTCGTTCTTGTCTTACCGAGATCCCAACTTACTGAAGACACTAGACATATATGATGGAACTGGAGACTTCTTACGTGGCCTTGACGTCGATGAAGACACCCTTACTAAAGCAGTTATTGGGACAATCGGGGACGTTGATTCATACCAGCTCCCTGATGCCAAAGGTTATAGCAGGTATGGTGTTTAACTCTGCAGGTTCTGTCTTTTTCAAAACCTAAGTGTGGGTTGTAAATCTATTTTCCCTTCTCTGTCACCAGTTTGTTGAGGCATTTGCTTAATGTAACTGACGAAGAGAGGCAAACAAGGCGTGAAGAGATATTATCAACAAGGTTAATATCATTCTCTCTCGTTTTGCACTTTCTTGAACAGAATACAAAACTAACTTATTGTTTCTTTTTTTATCTCACAGTTTGAAGGACTTTAAGGAATTTGCAGAGGCGGTAGACTCTGTTAGAGATAAAGGCGTTGCAGTGGCCGTGGCATCACAAGAGGACATTGATGCAGCAAACAAAGAACGCTCAAACTTTTTTGAGGTGAAGAAAGGTCTATGAGTCTTGAGAGACCCTCTTAAAAAAAGTAGGAAGAAGTTTTCTTAGGTTTTCATGGTACGACGCATCAAATCTCTAAGCTCACCTTTTTAGGTTCTACTTCACTATGCGAACATCATGATCTATCATAGTGGAATGAAAGCATTTTTACCTGTTACTTTATGAAATTTACCAGTTTACTAAAACACAAGGTTGGCTATGGTTGCGTTCGTGGATTTTTTTTTGTACCTTTTAGGTTTTGAGCCAATCCTTGTTTAGTTCACATATGATGAGTCCTACCGTGTCATTTGATTGTTAAAACAAATGGCTGTCAGATTTTTTTTTTTTTTAAAACAAGATGCATCTATAACTCACCATGTGTCATGCTCTTGTTAGTGTCATGTTCCTCACGCATTTCATGCTACCCAGTAAGAGTGTTTCTTAATGAGTTTTTCTGAACTAAAATATTAATGGAAGTATACAGATTGAAAAGAGAATGAGAAAAAAATCTTATTTACTAAACTTTTCTGATACTTTAATAAAATCCTGTGACATTTGTTTTCACATTATTAGCTTTTTTTTTCTAATTCAATAATTAGATTTAAAATACTAGTATTTCATTTACTATAAATTCAAGTAAGCAACTTTGTGTTCAAAGTGCTCTTAAACAGTTCAAGTGAAATTCAAACTTTAGGCATCAAGAATCTCTAGGATACATTTTGGAGGTGTAAATATACTTTTTTTATTAACATATTATTCATAAAGATACTTTTATGGGGAAAATGCCATAAAGATTGTATCATTAAACATTTTTCTTTTCTTTTCTTATATCTATGTTTGAAAAACATCATATAGTAATCATATAGACTTCCGATTCCGATCAGTAACATTAAAATAACAGTATCCTGGGTACAAGTATCCTCCGATATTATTATTATTTTTTTTAACACTCCGATATTAATTTCTATTTAGAAAAGAACATTGCATTCTGCCAACACAAAATATTGTGTAATCGTATTTTTCAAATAATCGATAAATGATGTGATCAAATAATAAAATAAACGTATTCATTTTTATTGATGAAATTTTATAAATCAGTGTGAGAATTAGGGTTGAGGTTTCGATCAAAAACTGACTGGAACAAAATAACCCAAATCTTACAGTTTCTAAACTAGTTTTGTTCGACCATTATGTCAGGCATGTTCCGCTAGTCCGTTACTGTAATGTTCGATAACTGATGACTGTTCTCAACCATTAGCGTGAATTTTAGAAAGGTGAGATTAACCTTGTTTCTTCGGACATCGAGGCTTCCCAAGATTCTTTCGGAATATCTTACTACCACTAACCGTCACCGATAATTAAAAGCTTGGCAATTGAAAGCAAAAGAGTTCCCAAACATATCACCACGCCGAGAGTTCAACCTGTACCATCACCTCAATAAGAGTATTCTTGACACGGTTAGGCAATAATAAGTGAATACAAAACATACGACAAACTCGAACATTTGTTACAACTTCAGATCCATATTTTTGGTAGATTCTAAAACGTTCATATGTTCTGTATTTGTTTTCATTTAGAATATTGTTAAAGGTCGTACATGCTAAAATATCCCAACTAAATAATTTTTATGTTTGTTAAATAAATACTTTTGAAAAAGTTTTTCAAAACATTTTTGTAATTTCATGTATGTTTTATTAATGTGATAATATTATTTTAAAATTACTGAATTTACTGAAAATTGTTAGTCAAAAATTTTAACCCTGAAAAAATTAATTTTCTAATTACTATTAGTTTTAAACTATTGAAATTGTTAGTCGTAGACAATGATGTATTTATAGTCAAATATGATTTTATTTTTTAAGATATGTGAAATCCTTATAAATTTTTGAAACATAGTGAATAAATGTATAATCGACATTTATGTCTACTCTAAATAAATGCTTTGTTTTTCACCCTAAGTAAATAGACTCGTCAGCACAAACAATATTTGTAACGGTCAATAATTATTACACATTATCTTACAAAAAAAAAAAAAAAATTATTACACATTTATTATTTTTTCACTACCAAATTTATCCAAAATGGTCCCTGTTTGCCTTAAGGGGTAAAAAACAAAGCATGACATTTATGTGTAAAATTCTTAAAACCCACTTTGGACATATATGTGTAGATTCCGTGTAAGAGCTGTATCATTAGATGTTTTTTTGTTGTTCTCATTTAATAATATACTAGTGTTTGGATAATTAAATTTATTAGTTATGTCTCTAAGTGTTACTTGTAAGCCACTGAGTGCTTTAGGGTCCCCTCACGGCTTAAGTTAATTAGGCTTCTACTTTGAATTTAGGATCTAATCTATGTATATAGCGCTATCCAAATGTGTATGGATCATAACTAATGACTGGTACGTAAGTAATTAGAGTTCAGTATAGAAAAGTGTATCAGTAAAACTTGAGAGGAAAGACAATACCACTGAAATAAAAAAACTAAGATTATAAATTTATAACACTTCCTTTATTTTAAAGTTCATTTTTGTGTTTGTACGCATATTAATAAAATTTGATTATAACTATTTTAAATAATTTAGTAACTAATACTTTAATATATGTTATTAAATTTTAAATTTTTAAATTTATTATTTTTAACTAGTAAAATATATGAAAATGTTAAAGTCTATCCTTTAGAAACAGTTTTTTTTTTGTAAAACATATTCCAGAAAACCATGCATTTTTGAAAATTTTATGTCACATATGTAGTAATGTCTTTTGTGCAAGAAATTGATTATCTATAAAACAGCTGTAAGCTAAAGTATAATTCTATTAATTAAAAAAAAAAAAAAAACTATACACATTTTCCACAAGGAATTTTGTTCACTGCTCACAGGAAGCGACGACGTTTGTTGTCCGTTGCTTAAAAAGGAAGCTAAAAACGGCAAAAAGGACGCGCCGTTTTAGAATCCCGACGGCGTTGCGTAGAGAAAGCGAAGCTCCGTAACGGTGCCGTTACCTGCTTCCCCGTGAACGGAACTGAGAGAGTGGGGCCACTCAAAACGGCAACACAACCGCTAGACAAGGAAACGAATTAGATCTCAGCCGTTGGAATAATCAACGGCTCCTGACCATTTCTTCAATCTTCTTCTTCCCCCACATAAACCCTTTCCCCTGTTTTTTTTTTTTTTTTAATTTAACCAGAAAAACCTCATAAAAAAACTTTTACAAGTGTCGAGAGAGAGAAGAATGAACGAGATGAGCGAGAGATATTCTAGTTTCGATGGATCAAGCATCAAGAGGATGAGACTCGATGATGATTTTGATGACTCAGCTGTTTCACGCTCACCGGAGAGGACGGTTTGTTGTTCTTCTTCGTCTTCTTCTCTGTCTTGCTCCCCTTCAGATTCAGGAGAAGAAGATCACCGGAGCTCAAGCGTCAGCTCGGGCTGTTGTAGCAGCGAAATTACTCCTCTGCCATTTTTAGATCTCGAGGTTAGATTTTTAAATTCCTCTGTCATTTTCTTCCATTTTTTTTGTCAAAAGATCTTCTTCTTACGTTTTGCTTTCACCAACAATTAATTTTTTTTTTTTTAATTTGGTTTCCGTTTAAAGGCGCATCAGCAAATCTCCGAAACCGAAATATCGTCATTAATCACCATCAATTTCAGGTAACGTTCCAAAAGCTTCTCACTTTCTTCATCGTTTCTGATTGATTATAAATTCATCTTCTTGACTTCTGGGCAGAACACAAGGAAGCGAGAATCTGGGAGAAACAGCTGATATGGACTCGGCGACCAAGACGGAGAGGAGAGACGGACAGAAGAAAGAAAAGCACCGACGGAGGCTGAGCTTGACGACTTCTTCTCGGCGGCGGAGAGGTTCCAACAGAAACGATTCACGGACAAGTAAGTTTCTTTTCCTCCGCGCGCATTTTAGCAATGACCCTTAAACGTGCGCACTTTTATTAACTCTCGTATATTACCATTCAGGTACAACTACGATATTGTTAATGATACGCCGCTTGAAGGTCGTTACGAGTGGGTTAGTCTCAAGCCATAAAAGGCTAAGAAGAAGACAGTGCTAAAGTAACACGACGTCGTAGGTACTCTGTGAGTTTTGTCACAGACTGAGAGAATCATACTAGCTTGCTTATTAGGATCCTTTTATTTCGTTATTGTACAGTCCTCTCCTCTCTAGCTTATTGTAGTTTCCTTATTTATCTTCTTCTTATGTTCTCTTCGTACCATGAGATACAAAAAGGACGCAGCTTTCTTTTCAACTGATGGATTTTTTTTTCAAAATTATAATTTTAATAATGTCTAGTTTAACTAACTGTTGGAATTTTTTTTTCAAAACTTGAATAATTTGAATGTCGAGTTTAATTCTCCTCCATCCATATTTACTTGAAGAGCACACCAAAATAAAGTAGTGTTCTTTTAGTCTTTGAAAGAGGCAGTGAAATATTTATTGTGTCAGTAAAGCTGGACCTTTTGTCAGTTATGTAGAGTTGGTGGTGCCTATGCACATTTATTAGCATTTCATGAATTTTGTAGCTTCTTCTTTGAATTTAGAAAGCTATTTATTGTTTTGTTTTCATTTTGGATGGATTGTTTTTCAGAATTTGTTTCCTTCCGGTTTGTGATGTGTGTTTGTTTGTATTGTAACGTTTTGTTTACCCTAGTGAAGGTAATAATGATTTTAAGAAGAAAAATAAAGAACAAATTTTGGACTTAAATAATTGTAAAAGTGTATATATATACTGTTGGTATGTACTTGTTTTCGTATAGTTAAAGAGTTATATTCCTGGTAATAGTATTTTTGTAAAATGAATGAAATTGAATACGTGTAGTGGGGTCCACTACGATGGTAAAAGAGTGAGGGAGTGATAGTAAAAGAGGATCTCATCATTACCTGATTCCGTTGGGATTATATTCCTTTTCTCTCTTCTTGCAGCAGACAATGGCGCGTGGATGCACGTGCTTTCTGTTATTCTAGTTTTTCCATTTTTATTCCATTTTCCAGCAACCGCCCTCTTATATTTCCTCAAGGAAGCACGAACTTTTCCCCAGGACGAAAATTCTACAACTCATACAAATAAAAACGGTAAGGAAAAAGAAGGTTTGAATCGTTCAATTTAAACGTCAACATCAGATAACCTCTTCCAACCAGCCACATGAAGTTCACTGCTCTATTCCATCAATCATCATTCTAGCGGAGATAGAAAAGTCATGTAACATGCATACTTTTTGATATAAAAAACGAGTTATTTTTTCATACCCAAAAATGAATATCTATCTTTTACTCGATTTTCTTACCAAAATTATATTTTCTCATAAACCTTAATAAAAAGTCTAACTTTCATATTATTTTTTTGGTCCGTGACATGTAATGAAATATAGACCAAAGAATGGGTAAATGATGAATGAGTCTTTGTATCGACTCATTTCAATTCATAATATGAGTTTTTCTCCTCTGTCGTCTTGCATTAAAAAGACAACCAGCAGCAATAAATTGGGTGAAAAAAGAAGTTTGTGTGTGGTCTTATATTTTAAATTTTAAATTTACTTGTGGGGGAGGTATTACAAGTGAAGTGTGCATGCACATAACTTGGATCTTGTAAAACTTTTAAAATATATGGTGAAACTTTTTTTTAACATCAGATCCGATGTTGAACCTTTCTATCCTTTCGCAAGTTACCTCATATATTTTCCCACTTCTAACTGAAATTGAATGTTGGTTTAATTCCAACTAGAAATTGATCCGCGCGGGCGCGCGAGTGTATTTTTCAAAAATATATTGTTATTTATTTTTCATGTCAATATTAAGGCTGAGCAAAAAGTCCGAATCCGAAGAACTGAACCAATCCCGATCTAAAAAGTAGTACCAAACCCAAACCAAAATTGATTAAATATCCAAATTATTCAAAAGTTTGGTATTTAGAAAACCGGACCGAATCCGATCCGAACCGAATGTATCTGAAATAAATTTATATATTAATTATTTTTAGATTTAATGTATATAAAAAAATCCAAAATATATATGATACTTTTAAGTTAGTTTAAATACTTGAAAATATATACAAAAATTCAAAAGTAAATATCTGAAAATGTTAAAGTATACTCAAAACACCAAAAATACTTAAAATAATTACTGATTCTCTATTCAAATATCCAAAACAAACAAATTTATATGTTAAGTGAATATTATGACATATATTATTCAAATTTATATATTATATTGTTTTGTTTATAGATTTTGAGAAATTTAAAGTATATAATGAATTTTAATTTTTTTAAAAATAATTTAAATGTGTTATCCGAACCTGAAACGAACTCACAAAGATCTGAATCGAACCCGAACTGAAATGTAGAAATATCCGAATGGGGCTGAAATCTTTGACCTCGGAAACCTGAAACCCCAACACACCCGAATCGAACCTGAATGGGTATATGAGTGCCCACCCCTAGTCACTATTATATATCATATTTGTGTCATCATATAATTAATTGTATTTTATATTACCATCATATAAGTAATCATATAATTAATAGTATTTTATACGTACCATCATATAAATAATCATATATATTATATTTTTAAAATTTAATATGAAATATAAAATCCATAATTTAAGTTGGTATATGAAATTGAGCTTTGTATTGTATTTTTCTTATAATGGTTATTGGAAATTTTTTTAGTAAAAATCAATTTGGAATATATGTATATTTTTGAATCAATGTTTGATATAAATCAACATTAAATTATTATTTTGATTTTAAATAAATATATAAGTTTAAAATTTGTTTTATCACTATTTTAGACAAAGGATATTTTTAGGTGATTAGATTAGCCAATTTTCGTTTATTTTAAAGCTGCCACAAATAGATAGTTTGTATAATATAGATAGACATTCAATTTTTTTTAATAACATAAGCACATTATTTTTTTCTTAATATTTGTTATTCATGTTTCCAAACAACATTATATTCTTTTTATACTGCTATCCATATTTCCAAACAAAACTCTTTCTATAATTGCTATCTATGTTTCCAAACAATTTTTTTTTTTAAATTACTATCCATGTTTCCAAATAAACATAATTTGTACTTCAATTTTAATAATATAGAAGATTGTCAGAAACGTTTTCGATGTGTATATTTTAGTGTTTTCAAACTTAACTTACTAATTAACACGATCCTTCCAGATAATAAAAAGACTTTAGATGTTTTGTAACAAAAAAAAAAGTGTTGTCTTGTTCACAATCCTTCAAAATATATATTATTCTCTCATCATGAATATTAATTACAGTTATATTGAAAATAATTATTATATTTGAAAATAAATATTATATGGTTTATAAGCCAATTAAACCAGAACAACTTCGAATAAAAGAGTTGACTGAGAGCTGAGAGACTAAGACTGACATTTTTGGGAACAAGAGCAAGCAAACACAAACAGTAAGTATTGTCAACAAGTTTGTGAGCTTCGGCTTTGGTCGACATCGGGTCCTCCAGATGATATGCTTTCCCCAAAGTCATTGTGTAGTCATAGTTTCAAGTACCTTTCCAGATGAGCTTTGAGGCTAATAGCCTTGACGGACGCAGTTTTCCTATTGTCACAGGAGTTTATTATCAAAGTTGATGTTCATAATGCTGTCGATCATGCCCAACTATGAACGTCCTCAGAGATCCAAGTAGCTCTGGCATGTTTATCCAAGGCAGGAATAAACATGATTTCATGCAGACTACAATGGACAAACGCTAAACAAGCATCCTAACCGACTGAGTGATATAAATCTAAAATACCAATCTGGTTAATCGGTTGAACTGTTTGATCATTTTATCACTATTTAGCTAAGTTCAGTCAATAACAAAGAGAAAGACTTTGTCTCTTGACTTGTAGGAGAACAACCTCATCTCTCTCACGTTTAGTTTCCTCAACATCATGTACTCATTTTTAAAAAAATGTAGTCATTTGTTTCCTGTTTTTTAGAAATTATTGTTCCAATTTCTCTATTTAGATTAATGAAAGAAAAGAAAACGTATTAGAAGAAAAATTTAATATGTTGTTGTATTCATTTTTTTTGTTAAAGGGTTTATGTTGTATTCATGGTTTTGATCATTATATAATTTTCCTATAATTGGGATCTATCATGATTCCGAAAGAGGTAAGTTATCCCGGATCTTGTTCCGAACACCATAAGCCCGGAATAACACTTTACCACTATACAACCATTATTCTTAAGAGCCGATCTGATATTCTTATGAGAAATTCTTGGGTTCACCCCCGATGTAGACCTATAGGTTCACCAACCAATGAGAATTGGTTATTTCATATGTAGATTTTTTCAAAAAAGGAAATAGAATATTTAGAATTTAATTTGATTTAAAAAAACAGAAAATAAATAAAAGATAGTAGTAGTTATTAAAAAAAATAGCATTGTTAAAGTTATTCATACTAAACTCTAAACACTAAATCCTAAATCCTAAACCCTTGGATAAACATTAAACCCTTGGATAAAGGGATATATAAAAAATAAATAAAAAATAATAGTAGCTATAAATTTTTTTTAATATCGTTAAAGCCGTTCATAAAAACCGTAAACAGTAAATCCTTAACCCTAAACCATAAACCCTAAACCCTCGGGTAAAAAATATTCTATAGGTTTAGAGTTTATCCAAGGGTTAATATTTACCCAAGGGTTTAGGGTTTAGCATTTAGGGTTTAGGGTTTAGGTTTAGGGTTTAGTATGAAAATTTTTAATAATGTTAAAAAAGAAATTCGTTTTTTATAGTTACTACTATTTTTTATTTATTTTCTGTTTTTTATTTATTTTAAAAACTAAATTAAATTCTAAATATTCTATTTCCTTTTCTGAAAAAATCTGCATATGAAATAATCAATTTTCATTGGTTGATGAACCTTTAGGTTCATTTAGGGGGTGAACCCAAGAATTTCTCAAAAATCTCTATTCTTATTACAAATCAATTTGAGGATAGAGATCCTTAAGCTATGCACAGCCCAAACTATTTCGGCTGTCTAAATCAAAATATAAGTTAGGTCCATTAGCAGATAACTTTTTGGAACAGAAAATATGTTATATTTGTGAGGAACTTAACTTATTGATGGGTTTTAAGTCGAACAAAACCATTACACCACAAGTAATTTTTAAAAATTGTTATATATCATATTTGTTTAATATATTTTGGTGCCTAAAACATACGTTTGTTGAAAACTTTAGGGGCAACCCTGCCATTAGCTACCGGACAAATCTCCATGTCTCAGTCGTCTTCACTATGGCGGCAACACTTTATTTCCTAGCATGTCTTAGAGGATTAACATGGATCGAAATGTTCTTCCAATCTTTAACCTGATATTTTTCCGATCACCCATCTCATGCATTGGGCTATGAGGTTGTTGCATGGCATATATTGCTTTACATGATTAGGCATTCCTCGCACATTTGCTTCAAGTAAAATTGTTTTTTGAAAAGTATTTTGCTTTACATGGATGGCTTGGTTAGAACTTAGAAGTGATTCTAGAGATTCACCGGTCGAATACACAATTGGATACGTTTCAAAAGCAAATATACTGTAATTTTCTGTAAGAGTAAAAGTAGTTATATACAGCAATTGTGTAACGCCCCGATCCGCCCATGGCTAATGGACCATCCACACCCGCTCTCTCGGCTCGTGGCTCCATCCCATCCGACGGTCGGTCGTTAATTTCCGAAGGCTCGAAATCATTGTTTACTGACCCTGCAATCACCACCTGACCTTTTCCCGTGCTTTGGCCTCACTTGCACGCTATGGCGAATCACTTCCCGATAGGTCACTAATCCTTCCACTACTTCAGCTCAAACACAGTTAACTCTGGAGTTCTTTCTGGATGTGCTCCGGAAAAGGTAGGTCAACTTTGGTGACATAGGTAGCCAAATCAATTCTCTTAAACCTTCCCATATATCACAACTCGGGATGTTACAATTCATCCCTTCTCAAAGAACGCAACGTTCTCATTGCGCCACACGACAGGTCTCAAGACACCTCTCAGGTCAGAACTGAGATGGCTAACCTGGCTCTGATACCACTTGAAACTCCCCGATCCGCCCATGGCTAATGGACCACCCACACCCGCTCCCTCGGCTCGTGGGCCCCATCCCATCCGACGGTCGGTCGTTAATTTCTGAAGGTTTGAAATCATTGTTTACTGACCCTGCAATCACCACCCGACCTTTTCCCGTGCTTTGGCCTCACTCGTATGCTATCGTGAATCACTTCCCGATAGGTCACCCATCCTTCCACTACTCCAACTCAAGCACGCTTAACTCTGAAGTTCTTTCTGGATGTGCTCCTGAAAAAGTAAGCAACTTTGGTGACATAGGTAGACAAATCAATTCTCTTAAACCTTATCATATATCACAACTCGGGATGTTACAAATTGGTTGTTAAAATCATTTAACATTTTTGGTTGAAACCTGTAGAATGACATGAAAAGTATATAAGTTAAGAACTATTTTACTATTTTAAGCTGGAAACCAGGTCAGAAATAGAAATGATACAAAAATACTAAAGGATATAGGATTGAGTTTTAAGCCAGCAAGTATTTTTCCAATTTCAAAGAATAGCGACAGCTTCATGAGTATACTCGATGATCCACTGCAAATGAATATAAGTAGTTGAGAAAAGGCTAAAACATTGTCGGGTGAGCATGTCGGTCCTGAAATTTCAGGGTTTGAAACAAAATAAAAGATAAGGATCTATATATATAAAAAAGGATATATATATATATATATATACTACATCACAAAAAATAATAAAAGTAAATTTATAGAAATACTTTCAAATACAAAATGTTAAAAATCTGATAAAACAGATTTTTTTTCACAAACAAATTAATAGTCTACATTTTTGAATTAGTTTTTTTTTGTTTTATAGATTATTTTTAATTTAATAGACCACTAAATTGTTATGTTGTTTATCCTATTAAACTTAATTTAAGTTAATAAAGCAACAAAATCGTGTGGGCTTTATATGATCACTAATATATATATATATATATATATATGTATATAATTTATATAATTTTATTTATGGAAGTCTAAATTAAGTATTTCATCAGACATGATTCATGGTCGACGCTGTATACTTTTATTGTATTTGTATGATTCAACCTTTACTAGTCTTTCATCTGGTTTTGTGTTCAATCTAACTTCATCTCACAGTTTGGAGAGAAAGTATTGATTATATATACACTTGAAAAGTATTAATAAAAACTTTACCACTCCTACGAATCTCACATAGAATTTGTAACGTAATAAGAAGTTACTTAATCCAAAAGTTCAGTTTTCTCCTCAACAGCAAGTTGTGAATTGAGTCAATTGACAGAGGCAGACTGCTAAGCATTTTTCTAAGCTCGTCAAAGCTTTAAGCTTTGGGCTAACTGTTGAGAAGCCCGGATCCTACAGCAACCAGGGGCGGCCCCAATATTTGTTTTTTTACCGAGTCATATATATATATATATATATATATAATTACATGGGCTATAAAGGTCCAAAAGATTGGAAAACAAAATAATCGGTGCCGAGTACTAGTGTCTAACTCAAGTTTTTTCCCCAAATTGAAATTCATTCATAAGTAAAATATGAGAGATTCGTAGGGTTCATATTTAGATTATATTACGTTACACGCAAGTCTGAGGTTTTTTCCCCAAATTGAAATTCATTCATAAGTAAAATAATCATTCATACAGAAAACCATTATTTTTATCCAGATTTATGCAATGTTATCCTTCTTATGGAATTTCTCCTCATTTTAGGTTAATGGGTTTTGATTTGTCGATCTAATTTCATGTTACTGATATAAATAAATTAGGGTTCTCCATTTCCTTTATTTTTGTTTCTCGATTTCGTTCCACTTTTAGAGTTTCTGATCCTCGACAATCATCTCATCTTTGCATTGACACTGTGACATCGGAGCTGTGTTCTAACATGGACATGTCCTGGGTTTGGCTTCCAAGGTATGGACATCTTTTTTACTTTTGCTAAATTTCGTAATTAGTTGTAGATTAGATTTCTGCTATATACTAGTTTTCTAGACTCTAAATTATTTCTGGTTCTCAGGTTTTAAAACATCTGGTCGGTACCGTACTGATGAACACCTGTTCTCAAACTATGCAGTGGGTAGAAGATACATATGTCTTAGAGATGATTGTGGACAAGTTTGGCTCCTCAGTAAGTTTCATTCAGTTGCTAGATTACTTTTCTTTAAATACGGGATAGTCTTATGGCTTTCGTCCTTTATTTTAGATGTATTCAATCTTCCCACGCAATGTTATTTACTTATATCTTGGAGACTTGTGTTTTATTTTGTAGGATTCTCCCGAGGTACATGCCAATGCAGCTGAGATTCTTTTTACCGTAGCAAGATACGCACCCCCTGTTCTTGCAACGAAACTTTCCAGCCCCATATAGACTTTTCTCAGCTTTGGTTATTGTTTGCATATAGTCTTTGATGCTTTTGAAATTTTATAGTTTATTGGCCTGTACAATTTGATACAGCTGCACTGGAAGGTTGTTAAAACCTACTTTAGAAGATTCACGGCCTGAGTCTGTTCTGGTTAATTCATTGTCTGTATGCTTTTCTGTTTTTGAACTACAATGAAAATTTGACTTCGTTTCCTTTTCCTAGTTTGGAGAATTTATCTCAGTCTTACTCACAGTTGGTAGTGAAGCAGCGGAGAAGGAAATAATTTGACTTGGAATGTGAAAAGGGTGTTGGACTTGTTCTTCGAGTAAGTGGGAGATTAGAATTTCTCATTTGATGATAAATAGACTACCATGCTAAATTGTGTTGCAACATCTTCTCAGGTATCTGGTGCGATCCTGACCAGCCTCAACATGAGAGATTCAAAGATCAACAATGAACCAGCTAGGAGGGAGATCAAGGACGACCTGGGCTTCATGATGGACGTGTCTAAGAAGTTGTTGGCTGAAAATGAAGATAGGCCTTTCAAGCCCAAGAAGTGGAAAGATAAACCAGCTTGGTTCACCAGTCTCTTTTATGGATTATCCTTTGGGTTGAAAAAGAAACCAATGATGCAGATAAGTATTTGGAATATTTCCAAATATCTTATTATTTATTTTAGTAATTATATTAAGTTAGATAATTACCTTTTATTGTATTTTCTATATTTTAATGGTTTTCCTATTTTAGTTAAGATTAGGGTTTTCTAGATCTAATGATTTATTATAAATAGTCATTCAAGCCTACAATTGTAAGGGAGACATTCTTTAATAAAACTTAAGCTCTTGGCTTTATTTCCACGTCCCTTTGGGGACCTCCCTTCATTGTTCATGTGGTGAGCAAGTTCTTTTGTCACAGTAGGTAGCGTGAGCTTCCGTGATACATCCTAGACATGAAGCAAGGCGCACTGTGTCTCGTGAGTTGCTAAACAACTCTAGAGCAGTCCATAGCTCTTTTGTGAAGATCACCCAACGCCCTGGAGCTTCTCAAGCTCAAGGATCCTTCCATCATCCCTCAAGTGTGATTGGGACGAGGTCTTCTTATCCAAGGCCGTACCATGTGGTATCGAGCCAGGTTGGGGGTTTAGGGTTTGTTGATCTTCACCAGGATCACAAATTCCATCATCAATCCAGCAATCTTCAAAATATTCTCATAGAAAACATGGAGATAAGGCTAAACAACCAGCAACAAGGAAGAGAGTTGCAGAAAACCAGACCTTGATCTTTAGTGAACAGCAATCGGATGACTTAGCCGAGATCTTCAATCAGATCATGAGAAGGCGTGGCAGCAAGCAAAGGTGGGAGAGATCTGACATAAAAACGCCCAAGGAGAGAAATTTACTTTCTTTGGATCCGTTTGGGCTGGTCTAGGGTTCCATCAGAGGCAAGAGAGAATATCCAGCTAGTTCCTCAGCTATTAACAAACAAGGTCTGCAAAACAGGAAACAAAACTAGTAAGCCATGCTCACAAACAGCTGAGAAGAAACCTGAGATTGCATCAATGCTAAACACTCCTTGTCAACGAGACCATTCAATTATTCAACTACAGAAAGAGGAGCAAGTACCAGTAGCTTTGGGTGGTCATATTCTTGACCTAACTAAGGCTAAAGAAGAAGGAAAGCTTGATGGGGCTTGTGGTTCATAAGGAGTCATCTCGAGACTTTGATTGAACAAGGTGGATTCATTAAATTTGCTTCTGAATATTCACTGACCAGGCTTCTTGTTTGTGTTAGATTCAGTCTCATGGATCACATAAAAGTTGTCAAAGAGCTGCACAACTTCATCTTTGAACCAGAGGAAAGCTATGTGAGTTTAAGAGCAATAAGAACATTCTGGTGCAAAGAGCAACAACGAGCTGTGCAGGCACGAAATATTCATCCTCAAAGAGCAGGATTTGAGGTCAAATCCTTTTAAAGGAGGAGGGAATAGTGTAGCTCTAATCAGCAGCAAAGGCAAGATAAAAGAGAGAAAGTATGAATTGCATCAACTACTTAAAGACTTGCAAGTTTGGCCTCATCACCATCCTAGACCAAGACACCACGTGATTCATACTGATATGAGGTCTACGGAGCTTGTATCACACGCCATCAATGGTACAAGCAAGGGTATCCAGAGAAGAAAAGTTCAAAGCCGATTTCTTCACTCTACAAACTGACTTGAGTTGGCTTGTAGACAAGTGTGGAAAGACCAGGGATGACCCAATAGAGGAAAGGGACGGTCCTAGACTCAAGAGTGAGTATGGGGATCAATGTACGACCTCGATCAGGAGAATCATGTCAGGCGATTCACTTTGATTCTGGATCAAGTTGTGCTGAGATGACCAGAACTTACTTATTCTCGGTCATATGGGATTGGTTCGACCACCAGAGTGTGGAAGAAGGTTCTTAGTCAGTCATGAAGAGCCAGCATTACTGTCTGATATATCTTGTGTGCTAAGAGTCTTTACAGCCTGTGAGGAGCACGGTATGAATGTATTTATCCTAGAAGGTTGGATTGAGGACAAATCCTTTTAAAGGAGGAGGGAATAGTGTAGCTCTAATCAGCAGCAAAGGCAAGATAAAAGAGAAAGTATGAATTGCATCAACTACTTAAAGACTTGCAAGTTTGGCCTCATCACCATCCTAGACCAAGACACCACGTGATTCATACTGATATGAGGTCTACGGAGCTTGTATCACACGCCATCAATGGTACAAGCAAGGGTATCCAGAGAAGAAAAGTTCAAAGCGATTTCTTCACTCTACAAACTGACTTGAGTTGGCTTGTAGACAAGTGTGGAAAGACCAGGGATGACCCAATAGAGGAAAGGGACGGTCCTAGACTCAAGAGTGAGTATGGGGATCAATGTACGACCTCGATCAGGAGAATCATGTCAGGCGATTCACTTTGATTCTGGATCAAGTTGTGCTGAGATGACCAGAACTTACTTATTCTCGGTCATATGGGATTGGTTCGACCACCGAGTGTGGAAGAAGGTTCTTAGTCAGTCATGAAGAGCCAGCATTACTGTCTGATATATCTTGTGTGCTAAGAGTCTTTACAGCCTGTGAGGAGCACGGTATGAATGTATTTATCCTAGAAGGTTGGATTGAGGACAAATCCTTTTAAAGGAGGAGGAATGGTGCGATCGACCAGCCTCAACATGAGGGATTCAAAGATCAACAATGAACCAGCTAGGAGGGAGATCAAGGACGACCTGGGCTTCATGATGGGCGTGTCTAAGAAGTTGTTGGCTGAAGATGAAGATAGGCCTTTCAAGCCCAAGAAGTGGAAAGATAAACCAGCTTGGTTCACCAGTCTCTTTATGGATTATCCTTTGGGTTGAAAAAGAAACCAATGATGCAGATAAGTATTTGGAATATTTCCAAATATCTTATTATTTATTTTAGTAATTATATTAAGTTAGATAATTACCTTTTATTGTATTTTCTATATTTTAATGGTTTTCCTATTTTAGTTAAGATTAGGGTTTTCTAGATCTAATGATTTATTATAAATAGTCATTCAAGCCTACAATTGTAAGGAGACATTCTTTAATAAAACTTAAGCTCTTGGCTTTATTTCCACGTCCCTTTGGGGACCTCCTTCATTGTTCACGTGGTGAGCAAGTTCTTTTGTCACAGTAGGTAGCGTGAGCTTCCGTGATACATCCTAGACATGAAGCGGTGTGCACTGTGTCTCGGGAGTTGCTAAACAACTCTAGAGCAGTCCATAGCTCTTTGTGAAGATCACCCAACGTCCTGGAGCTTCTCAAGACTCTAAATTATTTCTGGTTCTCAGGTTTTAAAACATCTGGTCGGTACCGTACTGATGAACACCTGTTCTCAAACTATGCAGTGGGTAGAAGATACATATGTCTTAGAGATGATTGTGGACAAGTTTGGCTCCTCAGTAAGTTTCATTCAGTTGCTAGATTACTTTTCTTTAAATACGGGATAGTCTTATGGCTTTCGTCCTTTATTTTAGATGTATTCAATCTTCCCACGCAATGTTATTTACTTATATCTTGGAGACTTGTGTTTTATTTTGTAGGATTCTCCCGAGGTACATGCCAATGCAGCTGAGATTCTTTTTACCGTAGCAAGATACGCACCCCCTGTTCTTGCAACGAAACTTTCCAGCCCCATATAGACTTTTCTCAGCTTTGGTTATTGTTTGCATATAGTCTTTGATGCTTTTGAAATTTTATAGTTTATTGGCCTGTACAATTTGATACAGCTGCACTGGAAGGTTGTTAAAACCTACTTTAGAAGATTCACGGCCTGAGTCTGTTCTGGTTAATTCATTGTCTGTATGCTTTTCTGTTTTTGAACTACAATGAAAATTTGACTTCGTTTCCTTTTCCTAGTTTGGAGAATTTATCTCAGTCTTACTCACAGTTGGTAGTGAAGCAGCGGAGAAGGAAATAATTTGACTTGGAATGTGAAAAGGGTGTTGGACTTGTTCTTCGAGTAAGTGGGAGATTAGAATTTCTCATTTGATGATAAATAGACTACCATGCTAAATTGTGTTGCAACATCTTCTCGGTATCTGGTGCGATCCTGACCAGCCTCAACATGAGAGATTCAAAGATCAACAATGAACCAGCTAGAGGGAGATCAAGGACGACCTGGGCTTCATGATGGACGTGTCAAGAAGTTGTTGGCTGAAAATGAAGATAGGCCTTTCAAGCCCAAGAAGTGGAAAGATAAACCAGCTTGGTTCACCAGTCTCTTTTATGGATTATCCTTTGGGTTGAAAAAGAAACCATGATGCAGATAAGTATTTGGAATATTTCCAAATATCTTATTATTTATTTTAGTAATTATATTAAGTTAGATAATTACCTTTTATTGTATTTTCTATATTTTAATGGTTTTCCTATTTTAGTTAAGATTAGGGTTTTCTAGATCTAATGATTTATTATAAATAGTCATTCAAGCCTACAATTGTAAGGGAGACATTCTTTAATAAAACTTAAGCTCTTGGCTTTATTTCCACGCCCTTTGGGGACCTCCCTTCATTGTTCATGTGGTGAGCAAGTTCTTTTGTCACAGTAGGTAGCGTGAGCTTCCGTGATACATCCTAGACATGAAGCAAGGCGCACTGTGGTCTCGTGAGTTGCTAAACAACTCTAGAGCAGTCCATAGCTCTTTTGTGAAGATCACCCAACGCCCCGGAGCTTCTCAAGCTCAAGGATCCTTCCATCATCCCTCAAGTGTGATTGGGACGAGGTCTTCTTATCCAAGGCCGTACCATGTGGTATCGAGCCAGGTTGGGGGTTTAGGTTTGTTGATCTTCACCTAGGATCACAAATTCCATCATCAATCCAGCAATCTTCAAAATATTCTCATAGAAAACATGGAGATAAGGCTAAACAACCAGCAACAAGGAAGAGAGTTGCAGAAAACCAGACCTTGATCTTTAGTGAACAGCAATCGGATGACTTAGCAGCCGAGATCTTCAATCAGATCATGAGAAGGCGTGGCAGCAAGCAAAGGTGGGAGAGATCTGACATAAAACGCCCAAGGAGAGAAATTTACTTTCTTTGGATCCGTTTGGGCTGGTCTAGTGGTTCCATCAGAGGCAAGAGAGAATATCCAGCTAGTTCCTCAGCTATTAACAAACAAGGTCTGCAAAACAGGAAACAAAACTAGTAAGCCATGCTCACAAACAGCTGAGAAGAAACCTGAGATTGCATCAATGCTAAACACTCCTTGTCAACGACCATTCAATTATTCAACTACAGAAAGAGGAGCAAGTACCAGTAGCTTTGGGTGGTCATATTCTTGACCTAACTAAGGCTAAAGAAGAAGGAAAGCTCGATGGGGCTTGTGGTTCATAAGGAGTCATCTCGAGACTTTGATTGAACAAGGTGGATTCATTAAATTTGCTTCTGAATATTCACTGACCAGGCTTCTTGTTTGTGTTAGATTCAGTCTCATGGATCACATAAAAGTTGTCAAAGAGCTGCACAACTTCATCTTTGAACCAGAGGAAAGCTATGTGAGTTTAAGAGCAATAAGAACATTCTGGTGCAAAGAGCAACAACAGAGCTGTGCAGGCACGAAATATTCATCTCAAAGAGCAGGATTTGAGGTCAAATCCTTTTAAAGGAGGAGGGAATAGTGTAGCTCTAATCAGCAGAAAGGCAAGATAAAAGAGAGAAAGTATGAATTGCATCAACTACTTAAAGACTTGCAAGTTTGGCCTCATCACCATCCTAGACCAAGACACCACGTGATTCATACTGATATGAGGTCTACGGAGAGCTTGTATCACACGCCATCAATGGTACAAGCAAGGGTATCCAGAGAAGAAAAGTTCAAAGCCGATTTCTTCACTCTACAAACTGACTTGAGTTGGCTTGTAGACAAGTGTGGAAAGACCAGGGATGACCCAATAGAGGAAAGGGACGGTCCTAGACTCAAGAGTGAGTATGGGGATCAATGTACACGACCTCCGATCAGGAGAATCATGTCAGCGATTCACTTTGATTCTGGATCAAGTTGTCTGAGAGATGACCAGAACTTACTTATTCTCGGTCATATGGGATTGGTTCGACCACCAGAGTGTGGAAGAAGGTTCTTAGTCAGTCATGAAGAGCCAGCATTACTGCCTCGATATATCTTGTGTGCTAAGAGTCTTTACAGCCCGTGAGGAGCACGGTATGAATGTATTTATCCTAGAAGGTTCGGATTTGAGGACAAATCCTTTTAAAGGAGGAGGGAATGGTGCGATCCTCGACCAGCCTCAACATGAGGGATTCAAAGATCAACAATGAACCAGCTAGGAGGGAGATCAAGGACGACCTGGGCTTCATGATGGACGGTCTAAGAAGTTGTTGGCTGAAGATGAAGATAGGCCTTTCAAGCCCAAGAAGTGGAAAGATAAACCAGCTTGGTTCACCAGTCTCTTTTATGGATTATCCTTTGGGTTGAAAAAGAAACCAATGATGCAGATAAGTATTTGGAATATTTCCAAATATCTTATTATTTATTTTAGTAATTATATTAAGTTAGATAATTACCTTTTATTGTATTTTCTATATTTTAATGGTTTTCCTATTTTAGTTAAGATTAGGGTTTTCTAGATCTAATGATTTATTATAAATAGTCATTCAAGCCTACAATTGTAAGGAGACATTCTTTAATAAAACTTAAGCTCTTGGCTTTATTTCCACGCCCTTTGGGGACCTCCCTTCATTGTTCACGTGGTGAGCAAGTTCTTTTGTCACAGTAGGTAGCGTGAGCTTCCGTGATACATCCTAGACATGAAGCAGTGTGCACTGTGTCTCGTGAGTTGCTAAACAACTCTAGAGCAGTCCATAGCTCTTTGTGAAGATCACCCAACGCCCTGGAGCTTCTCAAGCTCAAGGATCCTTCCATCATCCCTCAAGTGTGATTGGGACGAGGTCTTCTTATCCAAGGCCGTACCATGTGGTATCGTGAGCCAGGTTGGGGGTTTAGGGTTTGTTGATCTTCACCTAGGATCACAAATTCCATCATCAATCCAGCAATCTTCAAAATATTCTCATAGAAAACATGGAGATAAGGCTAAAACAACCAGCAACAAGGAAGAGAGTTGCAGAAAACCAGACCTTGATCTTTAGTGAACAGCAACTGGATGACTTAGCAGCCGAGATCTTCAATCAGATCATGAGAAGGCGTGGCAGCAAGCAAAGGTGGGAGAGATCTGACATAAAACGTCCAAGGAGAGAAATTTACTTTCTTTGGATCCGTTTGAGCTGGTCTAGGGTTCCATCGAGGCAAGAGAGAATATCCAGCTAGTTCCTGAGCTATTAACAAACAAGGTCTGCAAAACAGGAAACAAAACTACAGTATAACCTCTTTAAATTAATAATCTATAAATTAATATCTCTATAAATTAATATAATTTGATAGTCCCAAATTAAATTTTTGGTTCAATTAGTATCTCGATAATTAATAATCTCTATAAATTAATAAAAATTTAGTTTTGGTGTAGTCCCAATATTATTAATTTATAGAGGTTTCACTGTAGTAAGCCATGCTCACAAACAGCTGAGAAGAAACCTGAGATTGCATCAGTGCTAAACACTCCTTGTCAAGGAGACCATTCAATTATTCAACTACAGAAAGAGGAGCAAGTACCAGTAGCTTTGGGTGGTCATATTCTTGACCTAACTAAGGCTAAAGAAGAAGGAAAGCTTGATGGGGCTTGTGGTTCATAAGGAGTCATCCGAGACTTTGATTGAACAAGGTGGATTCATTAAATTTGCTTCTGAATATTCACTGACCAGGCTTCTTGTTTGTGTTAGATTCAGTCTCATGGATCACATAAAAGTTGTCAAAGAGCTGCACAACTTCATCTTTGAACCAGGAGGAAAGCTATGTGAGTTTAAGAGCAATAAGAACATTCTGGTGCAAAGAGCAACAACAGAGCTGTGCAGGCACGAAATATTCATCCTCAAAGAGCAGGATTTGAGGTCAAATCCTTTTAAAGGAGGAGGGAATAGTGTAGCTCTAATCAGCAGCAAAGGCAAGATAAAAGAGAGAAAGTATGAATTGCATCAACTACTTAAAGACTTGCAAGTTTGGCCTCATCACCATCCTAGACCAAGACACCACGTGATTCATACTGATATGAGGTCTACGGAGAGCTTGTATCACACGCCATCAATGGTACAAGCAAGGGTATCCAGAGAAGAAAAGTTCAAAGCCGATTTCTTCACTCTACAAACTGACTTGAGTTGGCTTGTAGACAAGTGTGGAAAGACCGTGGATGACCCAATAGAGGAAAGGACGGTCCTAGACTCAAGAGTGAGTATGGGGATCAATGTACACGACCTCCTGATCAGAGAATCATGTCAGGCGATTCACTTTGATTCTGGATCAAGTTGTGCTGAGATGACTAGAACTTACTTATTCTCGGTCATATGGGATTGGTTCGACCACCAGAGTGTGGAAGAAGGTTCTTAGTCAGTCATGAAGAGCCAGCATTACTGTCTGATATATCTTGTGTGCTAAGAGTCTTTACAGCCTGTGAGGAGCACGGTATGAATGTATTTATCCTAGAAGGTTCGGATTTGAGGACAAATACTTTTAAAGGAGGAGGGAATGGTGCTATCCTGACCAGCCTCAACATGAGGGATTCAAAGATCAACAATGAACCAGCTAGGAGGGAGATCAAGGACGACCTGGGCTTCATGATGGACGTGTCTAAGAAGTTGTTGGCTGAAGATGAAGATAGGCCTTTCAAGCCCAAGAAGTGGAAAGATAAACCAGCTTGGTTCACCAGCCTCTTTATGGATTATCCTTTGGGTTGAAAAAGAAACCAATGATGAGATAAGTATTTGGAATATTTCCAAATATCTTATTATTTATTTTAGTAATTATATTAAGTTAGATAATTACCTTTTATTGTATTTTCTATATTTTAATGGTTTTCCTATTTTAGTTAAGATTAGGGTTTTCTAGATCTAATGATTTATTATAAATAGTCATTCAAGCCTACAATTGTAAGGGAGACATTCTTTAATAAAACTTAAGCTCTTGGCTTTATTTCCACGTCCCTTTGGGGACCTCCCTTCATTGTTCACGTGGTGAGCAAGTTCTTTTGTCACAGTAGGTAGCGTGAGCTTCCGTGATACATCCTAGACATGAAGCAGGGCACTGTGTCTCAGGAGTTGCTAAACAACTCTAGAGCAGTCCATAGCTCTTTGTGAAGATCACCCAACGCCCTGAGCTTCTCAAGCTCAAGGATCCTTCCATCATCCCTCAAGTGTGATTGGGACGAGGTCTTCTTATCCAAGGCCGCACTCAGTATCCCTACAACTACAACAATTTTTACATCACCACGTGGAGAATGTAATTCTCTCATGTCTGAGAGCAAGAACTCTCAACTTCTCGACCATCTTCTCAATGAATGCAATATTATCGGGAGTATACGAGGCGGATAAGGACCCCATATTGACAGCTACTGATTCTGATAAGGTGAAGATGCATTATTATCAATTAACTTGGTTTACATTCATCATGTACATTCAGATATGAAGCGCAAATGGTTAGTTTGTTGGACTTGAAAATATTCAATACAAGTGATTATAACTGCTATTCCTAGGCTTATGAGAGTATGAGCTCCATATGCAGAAACACTAGCTTGCCTCACATCATAAGACCTGCAGAGATTCAACAGTGAGTGGGGAAATATGTAATCAGACATGAAAGATAGGGTTAGAGAAGGGATTGATTTACTTGTCAGAGAGAAGTTGCCAGAGACCAGAGCAGAGATAGGAAGCTGAATTAGCGATGAGGATAGAGTTGGGAGGGTAAGTAATAGCTCTGTGGAGAGACTTCAAGGCAGCGAGACGACCGGAATCG